>CM065299.1:50117654-51317654 GCA_032871835.1 Dipteronia dyeriana
CAACAAAGCTTTTTATGGGTTGAAACAAGCACCAAAGGCTTGGTATGAGCGTCTCACCCAATATCTCATAGACAATGGCTACACTAGGGGTAGTGTTGACAAAACTCTATTCATCAAGAAAAACAAAGATGAGCTCTTTATAGCTCAAATATATGTTGATGATATAGTCTTTGGCTCCACCAATGACACCAAAGTCCAACAATCTGTTGATGTAATGTCTCATGAGTTTGAAATGAGTCTAGTTGGTGAGTTGAGTTACTTTCTAGGTTTACAAATTAAGCAAATGGATGATGGGATTTTCATATCTCAAGCTAAATATGCCAAAAACCTAGTGAAGAAATTTGGCCTTGAAAGTGCCAAACATTGTGATACACCAATGAGTTTCACTTTGAAGCTAAGCAAGGATGCTAGTGGTAAAAGTGTGGACCAAAATTTATATCATGGCATGATTGGTAGCTTGCTCTATTTGACCGCAAGTAGGCCCGATATCTCCTTTAGTGTGGGTGTGTGTGCTAGGTACCAAGCAGATCCTAAGGAGTCCCATCTCTCTTCTGTTAAGAGAATCATTCGATATATGAATGGGACATCCAACTATGGGATTTGGTACTCTTTTGATACTAATGCTAGTCTTGTAGGCTTTAGTGATGCAGACTAGGCAGGAAATTGTAATGATAGAAAAAGTACATCGGGCGGTTGCTTTTTCCTTGGGAACAACCTTGTCTTTTGCTTTGCCAAATACCATTGTTTTTGGACTTAAATGCAACATGTCTTGTATGCAAAACATTTTTGATTCACACATTTTTGATTCACACATTTTCTTTAAATAAATCTCCTTGTTTCTCTTATATTAATAGAGTTGCATAAATGTGGCTTATATAATTATGCAACAATCTTGTAAGCTCTTTTCTTTCCTTGCCTTGAGTGATCCGGTTGGGGACTTCTCCTTTTCCTATATCATGACAAAAAGGGGGAGTAGCATTGACCTAGCATTGTGATGTTAGGGGAGTACCATGTGTTGGCTTTGAGGGGAAGCATTGCATGAGTGTACTTGTTTGAGGGGGAGATTACATGTAGGGGGAGTAACCCGTCGAGGGGGAGCGTTGCATGAGTATTTCATGATATCATACTCATATTTCTAAATGCAAATGCTTTTGTTTTATATTCACTTGATCATCTCACATGCACTTTGTTGGAAAGAGTATTTGTGCTTTCCTTGTGTGTAGGGTTGATAGTTCTATAAGAGATTGAAGACTTGAAGTTTTTTTTTATGTTTATCTCTTTGTAATGTAGAATATCTTCCTAGTGTTTTTCTATTTTGTTTTGTGGGGATCAATGTGAGTGGTGGTTTTGTCATGAAATAGCCAAAGGGGGAGATTGAAAAGTCCTCATTTGTTGATTGGCTTATTTCATGAACAACCACATTGTTGGGGCTCATGTAAGGGTAGCTTAGGCTCTCAAAACCTCAATAGGAGAAGCATCAAAGGTAAAATTTTTGTGCTTACTTACTTTGAAGAGATAATTGCACACACTCACATATTCATGCATAAAGCTTGATCTTATTTGTTGAGTGTTTTCTTGTGTGCATTTTAGTTTTCATTACTCTTGTTGTCCTATTGGAATCTTGCTATGAAAGTTTTATTTCATGCTAGGCATTAAAATAGGATGCAATTTCATCACTCTTGAACTTATTGTTTTTAAGCATTTGAGTGTTGAAATAATAGGTCTTGAGTTGGTGGTGCGCTACTCGACCAGCGCAACTTTCACAGTGGACTGTCGCTAGTGTTGTGCCACTGATCTACGCTGCTGCACCCGCGCGTAGCTGAAAATTATGGGTGTGCGCTGGTTGTGCGCTACTCTTCTAGCGCATCCTCACCAGTGCAAACTTTCCAGAGGATCTACGCTTGTGTTATGCTACGGATGCGCCACTCGACCAGCGCCTGATTTAAAAAATAGGTTGTGCGCTACTCGACCAGCGCAAGTCACCAGCGCTCGCAGAGGAAGCTGGAATGTTTTTTCCAAAACTACCTCACTTTGATTGGATCTTATATATCTCAATGCCTTAAGGTCGTGTATGAGTTCAGAATATCACATTTCTTCCTTAGAACACATTTCAAAGGAAAAACAGTTCCAAGAACTCATTTTTAATCACTCAAAGCATTCCCATGTGCATCAAATCTTCATCTTGTATCTTCTAAGTTCATCTAGAGTGCATCTATGGATAGGGTTGCTTCATCACATATTGTTTTGTAAGTTCTTCACTATCTTCGTACATGTTAAGTGTTTTGCTTACTAAACCATCTATTTAATTAATTGTATTCTCTTGGAATATTTCTAGATACAAATTAGAGATTGTTGTGATGACATGATTGAGTGTTGTGTTGTGATAGCTTCATAGGATTGTTTGATCTATGTTTAGCTAAGATATTTGAACATGTCATTTAGCACTTGATATCTAGGATTGCATTAATTGTCATCTCATTATCCTAGATAAGCATATAGGGTTTCCTAGCCTTGTTTGTTCATTGAATATCATCATATATTCTCTTAGGACACTTTATCTCTTCATTGAGAAGTAAGACTTGTGTTGCTTCCGGGAGTAGGTAGCTTAAAACACAAGCATGATTAACTAGGTTCACTTATATCGGGATTAGGTAGTGGTGGATGATTAAACCGGGATTAGGTTGTAATTCCTTTATCATTAGTGGATTCAAGGTTCTAGTGTGGCGCACTCATTAGCCTGTGGTTTTTCCCATTTGGAGGGTTTCCACTTATATCTCAAGTGTTTTTACAATTTCCGTATTTATTACACTTGTGGTTTCTTTGTAACTATATAGGGGTATTTTCGTCAACTTGACTTTTAACGAAAATTTTGTAAAATTTAATTAAAATCTATTCACCCCCCCTCTAGATTAATATTACACACCATAATATTTGTTTCAAAATGGATAACTCTAGTACTATCAAAACATAAAAAAGTAAATTAAGAAAAAATAGATATAATTGAGATCTTTCGATGATATTCCAAATTTGGGGTTGACAAACCCCAACTAATGAGAAATCAAGTCTTTGTCACTTTCATTTTCTTAATATCCTGCCGGTTAATTAATGGCATATCTTTCAAACATAATCATTAAAAATTGCCATATTGTCTGTTGGTAAATTACACCCAAGTGGTAAAAGAGTCTGGTAATTAATTGAATTAATTAACTAGATAAGATACCACATGATAAGTTTGTTTTTGAATTAAAGAGATAATTCAAATTAAATTCAAACTCATCAATTAAATGATAGATAGAGATAAAAAGATATTAAATTTAAATAGTGATTTAAATTTAAAGTGTATCTCATCTGATAGAGTTCTGGACTCTATAAATAGCAAAGAGTGCTATTCATTTAATTCATTCCATTATGAGCGTACTTTTTCAGAGAAAGGAAAAACAAGAGTGTTTTTATTAGTTTTTATTTTTGTTTTTCTTCTCCGAGTTACAGCAAATAGAACGGTGAGTCGAGTGTATTTTTCTTGTAATCATACACCGATCGTATGTAACAATCCCGGTATCCATTCCACTGCGATGATCTTTGATATCCAACATTGGTATCAGAGCAGTATTTTGGGATTGTTCGTACATTTAATTTTATGTATATATTTTTTTATGCATATCTAATATACATGTTGTTGACGTCGATTTCTCGATGGGTGAGAAAGTTAACAAGATTGGATTTAGTTGTGACCTGTCAAAGAGAAAGAGAAAGAGAAAGAGAATACAATTTAAAGCTAGTTAGACATGAGTTTACGTGGTAAAACTTTGGTGATCGGAGAAACGTCACGAGTGGCTGAACAAACAACCGAGCCAAAATTCACTATTGGAATAAATAATTACACCACTCGATCTCTTTTTTTTCTCTCTCCTCGTGATTCTGTATTTTTATTTTCCCGTCCCTTCAACAATAAGATTATGGGTCTATTTATATTTACACAAGACCCTAATCCTTGTTGTACAAGTAATGAAAGAATTTTGTATTCAGTTACAATTTGGTTGCTTGTTGGAGTCATCTGTTACTTTTCTATTTCAGAGATTATATGGAGATCGAATGGGACTTTGGAGATATAGTCAATTTAGGACTTTATTTCCTTATAAATATGCAGTCTTCTTGAAGAAGTAGAGTTGTTACCCGATTTTGAACCTGTTTCCTGTTTGGTATTTTATTCTTCTAGAAATTCTTCTTGACATGGATGTCCTTGCGTATTTGAGCATGACTCTTGGTATACCCATGTGCAAATTATGTATTGGACTTTTTTATTCGGGTTTCTTGTTCTTGTCCCAAGTAGAATATGACGTCACTTGGTTCTGAACAGGTATTGATTTGCCGAACACCTGTATTCATACTTACTCGGGTTCGTATTCCTTAGTGATATCTTGAAGGATATTTTAAAGATGCCTATTCGGATATCTACTTAGCAATATTAAGGGATTGTCCACCTTGTCAGTGATGTGTACATTCGATAAAAATATACCCACAACAATACCCCCTTAAAATATTTTTGTTGAGCGTCCTTGGCCTAAATATTTTAGACCCTTTAATCTTTGAGGGTCGTTAATACCAAGATAACAACGCCTTGTAATAATGATGTGTATTAACGGCTATCACGTAAATCCCTTCACATGAAATCTCAATGATTGCGATGTTTTAGAATTCTGACAGCTTGGACAGTTCTTTTCTTGGCACGTGTCTTCCCACTGTTTCGTTCCTCTAGTAGCATTTATGAGAAGCGACTTGTGCGTCTCCTGATACGCCTCCTACCTCATCAAATCCTCATTTTTAATTTTTTCCCGCTTTTTGAGACCCTAGGGTTTTGCATCTTCATTTTTGAATAATCTATTTAAGCTGAAAAGGAACTACTCCGATTCATTTTTGCAAAAGCAGACATTACAACCCATATTTCTTACAAAAAAATTCATCTCAGTTCCCCATTGAAGCTTTTCTAGGTTTCTTTTCGTTTTATTTTAAAGGTTAGTTTCGATGGATCCGGTTTCATGATAAGGACTTTTTGTTATAGCTTTCGGAGCACTTGAGCGTGGAGATTTTCAATTGGTCTCTTGTGTTCGTTGATTGTTGGGGGAAATCCCTCCTGATGAACCTTTTTGTTTAGACATTGATGTTTTCGGGCTTTATCCTGTCATTCGTTTAAGTTCTAGTTAAGAATCATCCAGTTCTGAATCTTCTTCTAGTTCTTAATCTATCGTTTCGGGATCACAAGATTCCTCTTATTGGGGTTTATGCCCTAAAAATATAATTTGTAAATGGATTAATGAAATAAAAAAAAGGAAAAGTTCAATTCATTCATGTTGTGTTTTTTATTTTATAACTTGTGTATATATTTAACATCCAAGATTGTCGGATGTAATCTCGATATGTGTATATAAGTGTCATATACAGATGGATACAATAAGAGACGTGCAATCTAAAGAGTCCATAGATAGCAAATAAAGTTGGGTACTTTATTTGTGGTTAATCTACAGTTACAGTCCATTCCGTAATGTAAGATGATTCTATCCTGAATCAATCATATGAGATATGGGAATGGAGGCACCTTGTATGATGTGGTCATTTAGGACTGGGCCACGATCTATATGAATCTCTCAACAAGATCCGTTTACCGATGAGATTCACATATATCAACTAATGATGGCTATATGTGGGTGATCTTAATCCTGAGTGTCTTATCGACTCCTTCAGGTTAGATCATGGTCTTTGATATACCATGGGTGAGGTCGGATGCTATTCCCGATCAATCAGTATGTTGGGATTGCGGTTTGATGTGTTGCTGGGAAGGTTTGTACACAATAGTGGAATCCACTCATTCTTGTGAGAAGTAGATGGTAGTTCCCTTAAGGGTTGATTCGGGGCTTGGACAATATGAGCGCTCTCATCATTCCGTGAGGAAATACGATTTATTGTCCATTAGAGAATCAATGGTGCTTAAAGGATATATGTAATTAGAGAGGTATAACGGACATTATGACCCAGCTCTAATTACGAACTATTGTGGAGGATCACACCATATGTGATAGCTATATCGATGGACACTGAGTTGTATCGGTCTGTGTAAAAATGTCTACAGTTGAGAGAGTGCAACTTCAGTTTTTTTAGTGGAATAACACCGAAGTTAATAATCAAGGAATATTAATTAAAGAGTTTAGTTAATGATTTTGATGATTATTGGAGCTCAAAATACTTTGGATCCATTAGGTCCCCTTGCTAGCCCGATCGATTTAGGTAACAAGGGTCACGGTTAACTAACTGGATTGTCCAATTAGTTGTGTTACGAAAGTGACATGTATTTATTCGTTAATTAATTGAATAATGAGATTATTTAATTAATAAATGTTAATAGTTAAATTAATTAAATAATCAGATTATTTAATTATATTGATAATTATGAATTAATAATTAACTATTAATTGAAGGGTATTAGTTGATATATGGATTTAGGTGAAGATAAAATAATAGGCTTATTTTATTTTACTAAATCATTTATCTAAGTATTTGAATTTAAGTTTAAATTTAAAATACTTATTATCACTTTTAATATATTAGATATATTTGAAAAGGATAATTAAAAGATATATATAAATTAATAACATAAGATATTACACTGTATGCAAATTGGAGTGTGCACATGAAACATTAGTCAAAACAAGAATTTGCATAGGATGCAAATACTTGATACACACATAATATATATATATATATATATATATATATATATATACGGAAGTGGAGTAAAAGCAGAGATATATAGATTTGAAAAAAGAATTGGAGGCGTGATATATATATATATATATATTTGTGAGAAGTGCATGTGAGATATATATATATATATATATATAGTATACATATATATTGTGCTTCGTGTGCAGTAAAAAAAAGAGATATAGATATATATTGTTTCATGTTTTATGTGTTTTAAAAACATATTGAAGAAAGATTTTCTTCAATTCTCTCTACAACCTCCATTCAAGTTCCTGAGACTGTGACACGCCCACACACAGTTACCAGTCATGGGTGATAGCGAGGAAAATCGAGTGGTTCAGAGTCTTCAGATAGGAGCATATCGAGAAGTGAAGGAGCCTCCAAACGTTGGTAAGATTTTCTTCTTGATTGTATCGATTTCAAATTCCTGTGTTTACATATTGTATGTATTAGTTCCAAAAAATAATTACGATCTCAAGTTCACTGGTCCCAGATACAGATAATGATTTGTATTCAAAATTTTAAAACCTAGTTTCGCTGCGTAACCGGTGAACGGGGTTCCAACAATTGGTATCAGAGCCAATTTATTTTTCAGAACATGAAATTGTGTTCGATGCTCCTGAATGTATGAATGTGTAGGCACCATCTTTATAATTGTATGAATGTTTATAATTAAATTATTTAATTTAAACATGGTTGATCGTAATTTTTTATGGTATTGTGGATTTAGGGTTTATGGGTTGTATAATTTATTATTATTATTATTATTATTATTATATTTTTATTTTACTGTTATTGTATTATAAATAAAATAGATTGTAACCTGTAAATGAAGAACTGAAAACGCGCGCGTCACCAGGGTATTGTTCACGGCTGGTATTGTGTGTCACCGGCACTATTCATACGGTACTGTTCACCGAACACTGTTCACGCACAATTCCATTGGCAAGTGTTACCTAGTGCTTTTTGTGCAGATTTCCCATTTTGGATTCATCAGATGAATCGGAGTAACCAGAAGAGACTAAAAGATATCTGAAGTTACTAGAAGACCAATGAATGCCTTGGGGAATTTTTTGTAATTTTAGATTCCAATTTTTTAGGTTAAATAATCTATAACACTTGGTCAATTCATGTATGCTTTATATTATGTGATGATAAAAGAATTACCGTGCATAAGTATGTCATTTAGATTAGATGTACCTACACAAATATATTTGATATATCATACATGCATCATAGCCTAATACTTTTTGTATTTTTTTTAATGTGATTAAAATGGGTAAATACATAAATGGCTATGAATAATGAGATTAGTTTTTTAATGGTTAGAAAATTTGGTAATTCTCAGTAATACTAATCTAGTTATTAAAGAGTTTAATAAGTTAGATTAATATGGTCATTTATTTTTATTAGGATTAATTTGATTAATAACCTAATAATAAATTATAAGAATAGGTGTTAGGGTTTTTTTTAATAGGTAAAACTTGGTAAATACTAACATAATAATCAGACCTTAGTTAATAGTTTACAAAGGCTTAGATTGTTCACTAATATATTAGATTTTTAATTGTTAAAAATCATTAATAATTTATTAGTTAATTAGAATTTGTTTCTAATTAATTAATGCGCTAGATAACTTGATTAAAGTTAGTCGTTTAATCCTGTAGAGTCTAGGTTCATTAACGGTTACTAAAATACCCCTAATTTTAAAATAGTGAGTGGGAGAGGGATATATGACATATATATCCAGCGGTCTCTAACATTAGTTCAACACCGTGAGATCCGAGTAGGGCCTCATGATGGCTTTGATTTCATCCTCCCTAAGGAGGGTTTCCACAAAGGTCAATACCAAGGTTGACTTCCTAACGGATAGGATTTCTAAGGGTATTTTGAGATTGACCGACCCTAAGGCGGCAATTCTCGAGTTAAGCTCGTGAGATCTGAAATGGTGGGTTACACTCACAAAGGTTTTGATTAAGTTTGTTAATTAAAAACCTGACTGAATGAATGATGGTTAAGTGATATGGAATAAGAGTTATTCTAGAATATCATTTGAATGAGAATGTCTCGGTCCAACGTGCAAAGACTGGACTGACCCTAAGGCGGCACTTCTTTGTGGTATGTTGGATTGTCGTGGTATAGCAACTAGTTTTAAGGTAGTTCTAGTTCGTTAAACATGCTCATGCATCATGTTTAAATTTATGCCAAAGCACTCACACTTGTTTTAAATAAATGACTGAATGAATGTTTTATTTATTTCAGCAATAATTTCTTCTGCATTACTTCAAATTCTCGCAAACGACAAATTAACTGGTGATAACTGCACTAAGTGAAAACTTAACATTAATGCAATATTGGTCACTAAAGACCTCAAGTTTGTGCTTACGGAGGAATGTCCTCCAGTGCTTGCTGCCAATGCCACACGAACTGTTCGTGAGGCATACGAGCGATGGGTCTCATCTGATGAGAAGGCTCGAACATATTTGTTGGCTTCTATGACAGACGTGCTTGTCACAAAGCACGAAGCAATGACTTCAGTATTAAAAATCATGGAGTCATTGCAAGCTATGTTCGGGTAGCCCTCCGAGCAAAAGCGACCCTGAAACAAATATTTTAGTGTGTTTACGATTAATCTAGAGGGGGGGTGAATAGATTTTAAACAATTTACAAAATTTTCGTTAATGGTCAAGTTGACGAAAATACCCCTAGCTAGTTACAATACTATCACAAGTGTAATAAGTGCGGAAATAATAAAGACACTTGAGATATACATGGAAACCCTCCAATTGGGAAAAACCACGGGCTGTTAAGTGTGCCACACTAGAACCTCGAATCCACTAATGGCAAAGGAATTACAACCTAATCCTGGTTTAAAATCCACCACCACTACCCAATCCCGGTATAAGTGAACCTAGTCCATCTTGCTTGCAATTTAAGCTACCTAATCCCGGAAGCAACACAAGTCTTACTTCTCAATGAAGAGATAAAATGGCCTATGTGAATATATGATGATATTCAAAGAACAAACAAGGCTAGGAAACCTTATATGCTTATCTAGGATGATGAGATGACAATTAATGCAATCCTAGATATCAAAAGCTAAATGACATGTTCAAAAAGCTTAACCAAGCATAGATCAAACAATCCTATGAAGCTATCACAATACAACACTCAATCATGTCATCACAAAAATCTCTATTTTGTATCTAGGAAATATTCTAAGAGCATACAAATGATTAAAGAGATGGCTTAGCAAGAAAATCACTTAACTTGTAAGAAGATAGTGAGAAACTTACCAAACAAGATGTGATGACGCAAAACTATCCATTGATGCACTCTAAATGACCTTAGATGAAGCAAGATGAAGTTTTTATACACATTGGATTGCTTTGAGTGTTTAAAGATGAGTTCTTGAAAGATTTTTCCTTTTGAAATATGTTCTAAGGAAAAGATATGATGTTCTAAACTCTTGCATGACCTGAATACAAAGAGTTATATATATATATATATATATATGAGTTTCAACCAAAGTGAGGTTGTTTAAAAAAAATGTTCCAGCTCCCGCTATTTGTGCTGGTGAGGTGTACTGGTCGAGTAGCGCACTACCAGTGCACAACTTAAATTTTCAATAGGCGCTGGTGGAGTGGCTAAGCTCAGTGGCGCATGACAAGCGATGATCCACTGGAATGTTGCGTTGGTGAGGTGGCGCTAGTCGAGTAGCGCACCACCAGTGCACTGCCCACTTTTTCAATGTTGCGTGGGTGAAGTGGAGCAGCTCAGTGGCGCATGACAAGCAATGATCCACTGGAATGTTGTGCTGGTGAGGCTGCGCTAGTCGAGTAGCGCACCACCAGCGCACTGCCCACTTTTTCAACACTCAAACACACAATTTCAACAAGTATTAGAGTGATGAAGATGTATCCTATACTAATGCCTATCATGACATGGTACTTTAATCACAAGATGCAAATAAATCAAGAATAGTCATTTAAACAAAAATGCGCACATGTATAAACACACAACATGTATGAATAAGAGTTATGCATGAATTTGTGAGTGTGTGCAACTTGTTATGTTTTAGATTTTTGTTGCCTTGATTCCATAACAAAACGCTCTTTGTTTGTATTGCTTAGTTGCTTATATGGTTCGTGATTAGATAGGTCTTCAATGATGGAAAGTGACTTCGCATGCAAAGTTCGTCTTCAAGAGGATATGTGCTTACTTGGATGCTAAGGTATCAAGATTCTTCTTTCTCTTGCTAGGTGTAGGCGCACACACACACAATTCATTCATATGTGTCCCTGCTTAGTTTTGCATCATTAAATGCGTACACACACACAATTCATACATATTTGTCCCTGCATCATAGCGCATCATTTGGTATAACACTTTCACACACTTGAAGTTGAATGCTCATGCATTGGTATGAAAGTAGCATGTTTTGGAAAATGCAAGATTGGAGACTATCTCTATGTAGTTTGCATTCTTGTGTGAAATTTGTTTGTTTGTTTATATGTTTGTATAACATGGATCATGAACTTGATTTTAGTCTTAGATTTTTCATGATTGAGTTCCGGTCATTTCGGTTACTCATTCTATTGATTTCGAGTTCTAAGTCAAAAGATACTACACTTTCAACTCATGTTGCATACATTGTCTTCGTCTTCATATATCGAGTCAAATTCTTATTTTCTGGGTTAATTATCTTATATTTCCATGTCCATGAGGGAGTCCCAGTTTGTAAGCTTCAAACGGATTCAAATTCGGAGTTCGGAGGCCAAAGAACGGTCGAAGAACGCGAGGGGAGCTCAAGGAGTGAGTTGCGATGGCTTAAGCCATCACCATGCACCAACCCGAGATGGCGCGTGGCCATCTCGGCCCCAAGAGTGTTCTGCCCCGGGATGCCCACACACCATTTGGGGAGACAATAAGGAAAGGGGGAAAAAGGTCATTTGGTCTTTCTCTCTTTAAAACCTCTCCTCCTCTCTCATTCATCATAAGTTGAGAAAAACGAATTTGAAGAACAAGTGCAGAAATTTTCTCTCAACATTTTGATTTTTGTTTTTATGATAACTTCTTCATTTCAACTCCGAATCACTTGATTAAAAAACCGATTTCGAGTGTCTTGAATACTTCTACAAACCCCAAGCATTTCCAGTACTAAATTATGTCTAGATATTTCGTTGTGATCAGATCTTCAGTTCGTGATTTTCATCCTTGTTGGTAAAATCATATTCTTCATAGTTTTCTTCTTAGATCTTCTTATTGATTGATGTCTTTTGATTAAGAAGCATGACTAAGATGATTTTGATATCATTTTTTGGTTTGTTGATTTGATTTTAAAGTTTAGCTAGATTTGTGATAAATTGATTGATTTGTGCTAAACTTGATAAACATGAAATTGTTTCTAGAAATCTTTTGTTCTTATGCTTGATTGACTATTTCTAGATTTAATTTCATTTTCTAAGAACTAAGTGTTTATCAATTGGTATATTCATTTCATTGATTTGGTTCTTAGTTGATAACATGCTTAGGTTTTCTACATGCATTTGTGATTGATCTTTGAAAGCATAATCTAGTCATCTAGTTGCATGTCCATAGAATTTGTTGATCATCATTTTCTATATTGAGTGCTTGTTTGTGTTTTGCATTCATGATCACTTAGAAGCCTCTTGAAGAGGTAGAAAGTGTCATTTCTTAGAGTGATTATTTGATTTGAGCAATTGCAAGTCTTAGCTAGAGTTGAGAGGACTCGGATAGCTAAGCAAGTGGAAGTCTTAACAAGAGGTGTGAAACCTCAGTTTGTTGAGCAAGGAAGTCTTGGCAAGAGGTGTGAAGCCTCAGATTGTCAAGTAAGGAAGTCTTGGCTAGAGGTGTGAAGCCTTGGATAGTCAAGCAAGAAGTCTTTCCTAGGGTCGGGAGGATCCGGATAGATGAGCAAGAAATCTTCCTAGAGACAGGGGGTCTTGGATATGAAGTCGGCTTAGTAGATCACTAGGTTCAAGATAGAGTGAGAGTGAGAGTGAGAGTGAGAGTGAGAGTGAGAGCTTGTAGAGCATGTGTGATTGCTTGAGAGTGTAACTCTATTTGAAACAGTGGATTTGCTTTTGCCGGTGGTCGTGGTATCAACCCGTGGATGTTTCCTCTTAGGAGGTTTTACCATGTAAATATCTTGTGTTGATTTTTAGCATCTTTAATTATTTCACTTAGTTGATTTGTGTCGCTGAACATTTGCTTTGTAATATATCATTTTGGATATTGTACTAAGTGTTGTATAAGATTGCTTGTGTTTTTAAAGAAGATTAAAATTTGAGCATATACCTGTTCACCCCCTCCCCCCTTCTCCCCCCCTTTCTAGGTATATTTTACACTATAATTGGTTAAGGGAATTTACACAACTATCTCTTCAAGGCAAGTAAGCACAAGAATTTTAGCTTTGGTGCTTCTTCTCTTGAGGTCTTGAGAGCCTAAGCTACCCTTACATAAAACCCCAAAAATATGGTTTGTTCACGAAATAAGCCAATCAATAAATGAGGACTTTACAATCTTCCCCTTTGGGTATTTTGTGACAAAACCACCACTCACATTGATCCTCACAAAACAAAATAAACACCGGCAAGATATTCTACATTACAAAGAGATATACATAAAAAAACTTTAAATCTTCAATCTCTTGTAGAACTATCAACCATACACAAAAAAAAATAACAAGTACACTTTCCAAACCAAGTGTATGTGAGATGATCAAGTGAATATAAAACAAAATCATCTGCATTTTAAGAATATGATTACAACATCATGCAATGTATGTGAATGCAATGCTCTCCCTCAAAGGGTTACTCCCCCTAAATGTAATCTCCCCAACAAGTACTAATCCCCCTTACCAAGTTCCCCCTTAAATCATATGTTACTCCCCCTTTTTGTCATGATATATGCAAAGGAGTAGTCCCCAACCGGGTCACTTAAGGCAAAGAGAGAAAAGAGCATACAAGATATTTGCATATTCATATAAGCCATATTTATACAACTCAATTAATATGAGAGAAACAAGAAGATTTATTTTAAGAAAATGTGTGAATAAAAAAAATGCTTTGCATACAAGACATGTTACATTCAAGTCCAAAAACAATGGTATTTGGCAAAGTAAATGACAAAGGTTTCCAATAGAATTCAAACCAATTTCACCATTTGTCATGAGAGAGGCAAGGATATAGAGTTTCCATAGATATCAAGTTTAAAGAGTACTATATCCAACTTTATTAGCGAAACATGGCATGAGCGACTTTGCACCCTTTTTTATTTTTCCGGGTAGGATACCCGTATGATAGTAGCCATGTTCAACTAATAAAGAAAGAGAGACATTGATTAAACATTTTAGTCTCACTAACATTTTCACACAATGTTTTGCACTTAACAATTGCAGTTATCAATTCATGCTTGATCATTTTTCATTACCATGTCATTAAAGAATCATCATGTCATGAAGATAATTATAGGTCATTCAATATGTACTTCCTATGTAGATCTCGTAGTCCAAAAATGCATGTTTGAACATAAATATGACATGGATTGTAATCAAAGCAAAGTTCACACTTATTGAAGAAAATACAATATAATATAGTATAAGTGCAACCAAGCTACTCAAGCAATCCAAAATTTTTGCATGCAACAAGTATACAATAGCTCTCTTTGCTTGAGTTCCCCTTATGGGGTCAAATACCTAAAACTCATCACTCCATGAGACAAATCCCAATAGATCTACTAAGAGTTTTAAATTGAGTAGCATCTAAGGGTTTAGTAAATAGATTCGCTAGTTGATCATTAGTACCTACATGCTCAAGTACTATGCATTTACTCTCAACTTGTTCTCTAATGAAATGATGACGGATGTCATTATGCTTTGTTCTAGAATGTTGAACCAGATTCTTGGAAATATTAATTGCACTCATGTTATCATAAAAAATAGTAAGAGTACCTTGATTGAATCCATAGTCGACTAGCATTTGCTTCATCCAAAGAAGTTGTGTGCATCCACTCCAGTAGCTATGTATTCGGCCTCAGCCATGGACAAAGAAATTGAATTTTGCTTCTTGCAAAACCAAGAGACAAGGTTGTTCCCAAGGAAAAAGCAACCGCTCGATGTACTTTTCCTATCATCACAATTTCCTACCCAATCTGCATCACTAGAGCCTACAAGACTAGCATTAGTGTCAAAAGAGTACCAAATTTCATAGTTAGATATCCCATTCATATAGCGAATGATTCTCTTAACGGAAGAAAGATGGGACTCCTTAGGATCCGATTGGTACCTAGCACACACACCCACACTAAAAGAGATATCGGGCCTACTTGCGGTCAAATATAGCAAGCTACCAATCATGCCATGATACAAAGTTTGGTCCACACTTTTACCACTAGCATTCTTGCTTAGCTTCAAAGTGGTACTCATGGGTGTATCACAATGTTTGGCACTTTCAAGACCAAATTTCTTCACTAGGTTTTCGGCATACTTAGCTTGGGGTATGAAAATCCCATCATCCATTTGCTTAATTTGTAAACCTAGAAAGTAACTTAGCTCACCAACAAGACTCATTTCAAACTCATGAGACATGACATCAACAAATTGTTGGACTTTGGTGTCATTTGTGGAGCCAAAAACTATATCATCAACATAAATTTGAGCTATAAAGAGCTCATCTTTGTCTTTCTTGATGAATAGAGTCTTGTCAACACTACTCCTAGTGCAGCCATTGTCTATAAGAAATTGAGTGAGACACTCATACCAAGCCCTTGGTGCTTGTTTCAACCCATATAAAGCCTTCTTGAGATGATAGACATGATTGGGGTGGTTAGGATCTACAAACCCTTTGGGTTGCTCAACAAACACTTCTTCTTGCAAGAAACCATTGAGGAAGGCACTCTTAACATCCATTTGATACAATTTGAACTTGTGCAAACATGAGATGGATAAAAGAAGCCTAATGGACTCAATCCTAGCAACATGATCAAATGTCTCCTCAAAGTCAATACCCTTAATTTGAGAGTACCCCTGTGCTACAAGCCTAGTCTGGTTTCGCACAATGTTGCCATCCTCATTAGATTTTTTCCTATATACCCACTTGGTGCCTATCACATTGGTGTTCTTGGGCTAGGAACTAGAGTCCAAAACTCATTATTTTCGAATTGGTTAAGCTCTTCTTGCATGGCAAGAACCCAAAATTCATCCTATAAGGCTTCATCAACCTTCTTGGGTTCTATTTGAGAGGTGTAGCAAGTGTAGCTAATTAGATTAGCCATTTGACGCCTAGTCTTAACACCCTCATTAATCTCTCCAATGATGTCATCTTTATCATGAAGTTTCCTAACCCATGGAGCAGGTTCGTTTGAGTTCAAGAGAGGAATTCTATTAATGGGTTATGTGATATAATCATCAAGATTAGTCTTTTCTACATTAGGAATATCAACAACCTTTTCCAAGGGAGAGTCATCAACTAGATATACATCCTCCTCATGGTCATTAGATTTGAGCCTAGTATCATCAATGAACACATTAGATGATTCCATGACGGTCCTAGTTTTTAAATTGAAAACTCTATAGACTCTACTATTCAAGGCATAGCCAATGAAGGTACCCTAATCACTCTTAGCATCAAATTTTCCAAGTTGATCACCGTCATTCAAAATGTAGCATTTACTTTCAAAAGTGTGGAAATAGCTAACATTTGGCCTTTTACCTTTCCATAACTCATAGGAGGTTTGCCTAGTGTGGGGCCTTAGAAAGACTCTATTCCCTATATAGCACGCCGTATTGATGGCTTCGGCCCATAGATTCCTAGGGACATTGTTGCTAAGCAACATCACACGGGCCATCTCTTGAAGAACCAAAATTTTCCTCTCAACAACTCCATTTTGTTGAGGTGTCCTAGGAGCCGAAAACTCATGAGAAATGCCTAGACTATTGCAGTAGTTTTCAAAATGGGCATTCTCAAACTCCTTCTCATGGTCACTCCTAATCCATTTAATTCTTTTAATCTTGGAGTTCATTTCATTTTGAATTTTGGAACAAAGCAATTTAAACTTGTCAAAGGTTTCAGATTTTTCTCTAAGAAAATAAGTCCAAGTTTACCTAGAGAAGTCATCTACACATACAAAAATGTATCTCTTTCCACCTAAACTCTTGGTTTGCATGGGACCCATAAGATCCATGTGGAGAAGCTCTAGAGGTTCCTTGGTGGATAAATACTTCCCTTATTGGCAAGGTCCACAAACACCATTTGCCTTTTTCGCAAGCTTGGGAAGACCTCGCACAACATTGAACTTATCTAAGATTTATAAATCCCGATAGTTCATGTGACCAAGTCTTTCGTGCCACAACTCAATTTGTTCATCATTGGGCACATTGCAAGAGACACCTCTAGCTTCAAGACAGTAGCAATTGTCGCTAGATCTCATACCTTTTAACAAGGTTTGTCCATTTGGCAATAGGATAGAGCAATCATTCTTCCTAAACAAGATAGACAGTCCTTCATCACTAAGATGTGAAATGCTTATCAAATTTGCTTTTAGGCCATCAACATACAAAACATTGGACAAGGAGGGTAATCCGGGAATGGAAATAGTTCCCTTTCCTTTAACTTTATTTTTGGATCCATCACCAAAGGTGACATTTCCTCCCTCTTCTATCACAAGAGTCTCAAAGAAACTCTTATTTCCAGTCATGTGCCTAGAGCACCCACTATCCAAATACCAAAAATTAGAAGAATGAGCTTTCAAGGCAATTTGTGTAACATGGCAAAAGTGTTCATCCTTTTTTAATCCACCTAGGTGAAATATTTTCCTTCCTAGTGGTCAATGGTACATGGGCTCTAAATGTCCTAGGATCATGCAAAGGTGTTCCATTTTTTCTAGTGACATGCATAATGACTTTAGCCTTTTTCTTCTCTATCATGCTTTCAATTCTACACAATTTAATATATCTAAAGCAATTTGGTCTAATATGACCATCAATACCACAAAAGTGACATGTAGGAATGAAGTTAGGAATCATACCATAACCTTGAGGATGCATTTGAGTCTTCCTATGTCTTTGTGGTTGTCTTGATTGTTGTTGAGGAACTTTCCTTCTTTGTTGTTGAGCATGACTTGATTGCTCCTCGGTTGAGCTTGCATGATAGGTATCTTCCCTTTATGAGCTTTCGGTTAAGGGAAGTTAACTTGAGGAGCCCTTGTAAGATGAACTTGAGGTAGGCTTCTTGGTGCCACTTTCACTTTAGCACTACTTGAACACTCTCCTAGGTCAAGTTTCTTCCTAACTGATTGATGAGAAGAGGACCCGTTGAGATTCATGTTTCTTACAAAAATGGTCTTGTTTGGAGTGGAGGACATCTTGTCATCTTCAAACTCAAGCCTCTTTTTGTCACTTGGTCTCTTTCCAGCATCTAACATGTGGTCAAGTTTTTTAGTGCTAAAGTTCATCTTGGCCATCAACTCTCTAGCATCTTCAAGTTCTTTCTTCAACCCTTCTTCACTCCTCTTAGATAAGTGTAATTCCTTTCTTAGCTTATCTTCACTCTTCATGGTTCTCACCAACTCTTCATTTAGTTTGTCCACTTGAGTTGAGAGCTCTAGGTTTTCTTCTTTTAATCTCTTAATTTCATTCTTGTTCTTTTAACCTTGAACTCTCAAACCTAGCCATATAGTTCTTGAGATCCATCCTATCCACATTTTCATTTATGGATTGTGATGAAGATCCATCATCACTTGAGTAGTTTTCCTCTTGACTCTCATTTTCTTCTTCACTAGAATCTTTGATCCTATGAGAGGACGTAAAGGCTATGAACCTCACTTCAAAGTCATTGAAGCACTCGTTCTCATCCATCTAGAGCAATTCAAATTGCGTTTGGAGAACTTAAAGCTTCGATTCCTTAACCACATCAGTTCTCTCATGTGCAACTTCTAAGATATCCCATGCCTCCTTAGCAATCCTAGTGTTTTGAACCAATTTGAACTAATTCTCATCCATTGCACATAGGATGGCATGCATAGCCTTCCTATTCCACTTTGATGAGTCAAACTCTTGTGCGTTCCACTGTGCCTTTGGCTTGAGTACATTATCTCCTCCATCCGTAGAAGTCATCATAGGTGTAATGTAACCGTCTTCAACCGCCATCCATGCCCTATCATGAATTTGGCAAATATACGACTCCATCTTGCCTTTCCAAGAGGCATAATTCAACCCAGGTGAGAAGTGGAGGGCTAATGCTAAAAGCTCCCTCGTTGCCACCGTTTCCACTAATTGTTTTTATGAATGAATGATATGAATGCAAGTGTATGAATGATCAACACAAACACACAAAATGCAACACACACCAAAATGAGCAAGGATCACCTATGTATATCTAGGAACCTGCTCTGATACCAATTGAAACAAATATTATGGTGTGTTTAAGATTAATCTAGAGAGGGGGGGTGAATGGATTTTAAACAATTTTACCAAATTTTTGTTAATGGTCAAGTTGACAAAAATACCCCTAGTTAGTTACAATAATACCACAAGTGTAATAAGTGCGGAAATAATGAAGACACTTGAGATATACGTGGAAAACCTCCAAATGGGAAAAACCACGGGCTGTTAAGTGCGCCACACTTGAACTTCAAATCCACTAATGGCAAAGGAATTACAACTTCATTCCGATATAAGTGAACCTAGTCCATCTTGCTTGCGATTTAAGCTACCTAATCCTGGAAGCAACACAAGTCTTGCTTCTCAATAAAGAGATTAAATAGTCTATGTGAATATATGATGATATTCAAAGAACAATCAAGGCTAGGAAACCTTATATGCTTATCTAGAATGATGAGATGGCAATGAATGCAATCCTAGAAATCAAAAGCTAAATGACATGTTCAAAAAGCTTAGCCAAACATAGATCAAACAATCCCTATGAAGCTATCACAATACAACACTCAATCATGTCATCACAACAATCTCTATTTTGTACCTAGAAAATATTCTAAGAGCATACAAATGATTAAAGAGATGGCTTAGCAAGAAAATAACTTAACTTGTAAGAAGATAGTGAGAAACTTACCAAACAAGATGTGATTATGCAGAACTATCCATTGATGCACTCTAAATGACCTTAGATGATGCAAGATGAAGTTTTTATGCATATAGGAATGCTTTGAGTGTTTAAAGATTAGTTCTTGGAAGATTTTTCCTTTTGAAATGTGTTCTAAGGAAAAGATATGATGTTCTAAACTCTTGCATGACCTGAATACAAAGAGTTATATATATATATATATATATATATATATATATATATATATGAGTTTCAACCAAAGTGAGGTTGTTTAAAAAAAACGTTCCAGCTCCCGCTATTTGTGCTGGTGAGGTGTATTGGTCGAGTAGCGCACTACCAGTGCACAACCTAAATTTTCAATAGGCGCTGGTGGCTAAGCTCAATGGAGCATGACAAGCGACGATCCACTGGAATGTTGCGCTGGTGAGGTTGCGCTAGTCTAGTATCGCACAACCAGCGTACTGCCTACTTTTTCAATGTTGCACAGGTGAAGTGGCGCAGCTCAGTGGCGTATGACAAGTGACGATCCACTGGAATGTTGTGCTGGTGAGGCTACGCTAGTCGAGTAGCGCACCACCAGCGCACTGCCCACTTTTTCAACACTCAAACACACAATTTCAACAAGTACTATAGTGATGAAGATATATCCTATACTAATGCCTATCATGACATGGTACTTTAATCAAAAGATGCAAATAAATCTAGAATAGTCATTTAAACAAAAATGTGCACAAGTATAAACACACAACATGTATGAATAAGAGTTATGCATGAATTTGTGAGTGTGTGCAACTATCTCTTCAAAGCAAGTAAGCACAAGAATTTTACCTTTGATGCTTTTTCTCTTGAGGTCTTGAAAGCCTAAGCTACCCTTACATAAAACCCCAAAAATGTGGTTTGTTCACGAAACAAGCCAATCAATAAATGAGGACTTTATAGACACAAAGATGTTTGTTCCGCTATGCTTGCTCTTATGAATGAAGGTACATCATTTCGGGAACATGTCCTGAGCATGACGTCCTACTTCAACACGGTAGAAGTCAATAGCGGGCCAATTGACAAACCTAATCAAGAGAGCATCATACAGATGACTCTACCGAAGAGTTTTGATCAGTTTAAGAGCAACTACGGGATGAACAATTTAAAGTTCAGTCTCACACAGTTACTCATTGAGCTTGCTACCTTTGAGTCCTTGATTAAGGATAATAAGGGCAAGACCAGTGAAGCAAATGTTGTCGAACCATCTTTCTCCAATAATAAGAAGAGGAAGAGGTCTACTCGGAAAGCGAAGGGTAAGACCAAACCCAAGAAAGCCCAAAATAAGAAAAAGTCCAAGAAAAGTAAATATGATTTACTTGTTCTTGTGTCGTGTTTAGTAGAAGATGATTCTTCACCCTGGATAGTTGATTCGGGGGCCACTAACCATGTTTGTTCTTCTTTGCAATGGACTGATTCTTGGACACAGCTAGATGAGGGAGCCTTCTCAATATGTGTGAGGTCAGGGGTTGTCGTGTCGGCATGAGCAGTGTGCGTAATTAGATTACATTTTTGTAATAATTATATATTGTTGGACAATGTATTTTATATTCCTGGATTTACATGGAATTTGATTTGCGTTTCTAAGTTGTTAGAACAAAAATATTATATTTTTTTTAATAATAAGTCTGTTATTATTGGAAAGAATGGTCTGAATATTTGTTCAGGAATTAATGAAAACAACTTGTATGTGTTAAGACCTTTAATACATCCTACACTGCTTAACACCGAAAAGTTTAAGGTTGAAAAACCAAAAACTAAATGACATAAGATTTCTCCAGATAATGACATGTATCTCTGGTATCTAAGGCTTGGTCATATCAATCTTGACCGGATAGACAGATTAGTAAAAGGCAGACCTTTAAGTGAGTTAACGGTTTGCACCTTACCTATCTGTGAATCTTGTCTGAAAGGTAAGATGACTAAGAGACCTTTTATGGGAAAAGAGCTTAGAGCTAAAGAACCGCTAGAGCTTATACATACAGACGTCTGCGGACCGATGAATGTTAAAGCTAGGGGTGGTTATGAGTATTATGTCACCTTTATAGATGATTACTCAAGATACGGATATGTCTACCTAATGCAACGGAAGTCGAAAACATTTGAAATGTTCAAAGAATTTTGAGCTAAAGTTGAGAATCAATTAGGTAGGACTATCAAGTCACTATGATCGGATCGTGGAGGTGAGTAACTTGACCAGGAGTTTAAAGACTTCATGGTCGAGCATGGGATAGTTTCCCAACTCACAGCTCCCGGTATACCTCAACAAAATGGTGTAGCGGAGAGAAGAAAAAAAACCCTAATGAAAATGGTGAGATCTATGATTAGTTTCTCATAATTACCAAATTCCTTCTAGGGATATGCGTTACAAATAGTGGCATACATTTTGAATGTAGTGACATCCAAATCCGTTTATAAGAATCCCTTAGAGTTGTGGAATGGTCATAAAGCTAGTTTACGAGACATTTCCGTATAATGGGGTGTCCAACACACGTGCTGAAAAATAGAATTGGAAAGCTAGAGTCCAAGTCTGTGGTCTGCCTGTTTGTAGGATACTCCAAGGAGACCAGAGGATGACACTTCTGTAGTCCCGAAGATGATAAAGTATTTATATCGATAAATACAACATTTCTTGAGGACAATTATATTAGTGACCCTAAACCTCATTCTAAGATTGTATTGAATGGGTTGGAGCCTGGTGAGACTAGTGCTTCATCAATAAGAGTTGATGATCCACAAACATATGAGAGTTAGATGGTTTCTGATCAGGATGCACTACCACCTAGACGTAGTGAGAGGGTTGTGAGACAACCTGAATGCTGTTTAGGTATAGGTGAGGGACAATATGTTGTCTCTGCTGATAGTGTGGATGATCCATTGACATTTAAAAATGTAATGGAAGATCCTGATAAAGAGGAATGACTTAAAGCCATGAATCTCGAGATGGATTCCATGTACTCTAACCCAATTTGGGATCTTGTAGATTTACCGGATGGGGTAAAACCCATAGGGTGTAAGTGGATCTATAAGAGAAGGAGAGGAGTAGATGGGAAGGTAGAGACCTTCAAAGCAAGGCTAGTGGCCAAGGGTTATACCCAGAAAGAGGGGGTCGATTATGAAGAAACCTTCTCGCCAGTAGCCATGTTTAAGTCTATTAGGATTCTCTTATCCATTGCTGCCTATTTTGATTATGAATTTTAGCAATTGGACGTCAAGACTGCATTCTTGAATGACAATCTTGATGAGAGCATCAATATGATGCAACCATAGGGATTCGTGTCTCCAGATCAAGAGCAAAAGGTTTACAAGCTGCAAAGGTTCATCTATGGACTTATGCAAGCATCTAGATCTCAGAACATTAGGTTTGATAATGTGATAAAAACCTATGGCTTAGAGTAGAACGTCGATGAGCCTTGTGTCTGCAAGTGCATCATTGATAAGAAAGTAGTTTTCTTGGTCCTATACATAGATAATATCCTACTCATTGGGAATGATGTGGGAGTGTTGTCTGATGTAAAGGGCTGGCTGTCTAGCCAATTCCAAATGAAAGATTTGGGAGAGAGAAGCATATAGAGAGAAAGTATCATCTCATTAGAGAGATAGTGCAGAGAGGAGATGTGATCGTCACAAAGATAGCCTCACAAGACAGTCATGCTGATCCATTTACGAAGACCTTACCAGCTAAAGTGTTTTTGGGTCACCTAGATGGTCTAGGGTTACGAGACATGCCTCACATGCTTTAGTGCAAGTGGGAGATTGTTGGTGTTTATACCCTAAAGATGTAATTTGTAAATGGATTTATGAAACAAATAAAAGGAAAAGTTCAATTCATTCATGTTGTGTTATTTATATTATAACTTGTGCATATATTTAACATCCAAGATTGCCGGATGTAATCTTGAATTGTGTATATGAGTGTCATATACAGATGGATACAGTAAGAGACGTGCAATCTAAAGAGTCCATAGATAGCAAATAAAGCTGGGTGTTTTATTTGTAGTTAATCTATAGCTGTGGTCCATTCCGTAATGTACAATGATTCTATCCTGAATCAATCATATGAGATATGAGAATGGAGGCACCTTGTATGATGTGGTCATATAGGACTGGGCCATGATTTATATGAATCTCTCAACAAGATCCGTTTACCGATGAGATTCATATATATCAACTAATGATGGCTATATGTGGGTGATCTTAATCCTGAGTGTCTTATCGACTCATTCAGATTAGATCGTGGTCTTTGATATACCATGGGTGAGATCGGTTGCTGTTCCTGATCAATATGCTCCGTATGTTGGGATTACGGTTTGGCATGTGGCTAGGAAGGTTTGTACATAATAGTGGAATCCACTCCTTCTTGTGAGAAGTAGATGGTAGTTCCCTTAAGGGTTGATTCGGGGTTTGGACAATGAGCGCTCTCCTAATTCCGTGAGGAAATAGGATTTATTGTCCATTAGAGAATCAATGGTACTTAAAGGATATATGTAATTAGAGGGGCATAACAGACATTATGACCCAGCTCTAACTATAAACTATTGTAGAGGATCACACCATATGTAATAGCTATATCGATGGAAACCGAGTTGTATCTGTCTGTGTAAAAGCGTCTACAGTTGAGAGAGTTCAACTTCAGGATTTTTTAGTGGAATAACACCGAAGTTAATAATCAAGGAATATTAATTAAAGAGTTTAGTTAATAATTCTGAGGATTATTGGAGCTCAAAATATTGTGGGTCCATTAGGTTTCCTTGTTAGTCCGATCGATTTAGGTAACAAGGGTCACGGTTAACTAATTGGATTGTCCAATTAGTTGTATTACGAATGTGACACGAATTTATTCGGAAATTAATTGAATAATGAGATGATTTAATTAATGAATGTTAATAGTTAAATTAATTAAATAATTATATAATTTAATTATATTGATAATTATGAATTATTAATTAACTATTAATTGGAGGGTATTAGTTGTTATATGGATATAGGTGAAGATAAAATAATAGGATATTTTTTTTACTAAATCATTTATCTAAGTATTTGAATTTAAGTTTAAATTTAAAATACTTATTATCACTTTTAATATATTAGATATATTTGAAAAGGATAATTAAAAGATATATATCAATTAATAACACAAGAGATTACACTTGATGCAAATTGGACTGTGCACATAAAACATTAGTCAAAAGAAGAACTTGCATAGGATGTAAATACTTGATATTAGGCTTATGCTCGATAGCAAGAGTATAATGATGTATTTGACAATCTTTTCACATTGATAAAATGATTTCTACTTTAACAAATTTTATAGCATTTATCGTTTAATTATCATAATTGTCAAAAGTAAATAATCATATCGTCAAAAGACTATGAGAAAAGAAGAATTGTTCATACATCTAGATATGTATGAGGTAGACATAATTCCTTAGTTAGTCTTGAATAATATTCACAACTTAAGATAAAAGGTTGGGCGCCTTTATTTTATCAAAGTTGTAGATTATTTTTACTAGCATTTGAGTGGGATCAAATGTGTTTTTGATAAGTCTAAAATCATCAAAGTGTGGTGTCTTTGGGCAAAAGAATCTAATGCACTAGGTGGGTGCATTGAATTGGATCACAATGAAATACTTTATCTAGAACCGTTAAAGGATAAAAGTTGTCATTTGAAGACAATCAGAAAGTCTATCTTAATCCAGAGATAAATGATGGACTTACGGCTGCAAATGTTTTCATTTGAGCTATCAATGAGTACAATTATATAGCATAGTCTATCCTCGATAGTTTAATGGTATTCATTTTTTAATTGATAGAGGACTTTATTTATAGATATGGATATCATGGCTCCATTTATTAAATGAGAGTAGAATATCATCATATGGATGTTTTGAGGTATTGGATATTAAATCTTAATGTTAAGTTTTCAACAGTGTCTATTGAAACATGGCTTCTGGACAAGTCAAAATATCCAAGTTCAAAATGTGGTCATATGAGTAAATATGGTAACTTGGAGAGCTATAGGCGATCTATGAGATTTTGACGATTACTAATATTCTTCACGGGGATACACTTTCTCCAATAAGGTTGTCTAGGGTATGAATGAGTTACATCAACTTATTCTATCTTTATTTAAGAGTTCAATTTTAGTTCTTTAGTGGAATGAACTAAAATTAAATAGATCGGACCTAAGTGAATCATTTGTTGATTGTGATTGGGTTATGTCTATTGGAGCTTAAAATTAGATAACCTGCCAAGATCCTCAATCCACACAAACTTGCATGGATCACTTGATATATTCTATCGGGCCAATTTAGGGGTCCATCTAGAATTGTATTAAGGCATGTGGACTTGTTTCTTTTTGTAAGAATGAGTCTAGTTCACATGTGGACTTTTTATAAAGGTCAAATGAATTTAATAAATTAAGAAAATAATATAATGGGCCATATAAATTGGTATGGGCGGCAAGGCTATTTGGAATAGCTTAAATTATATTATATTATTTTATTATTTAATTAAATGGAAATTAATTAATTTGGTGATTAATTAATTATTTAAATAAAAGTCAAAATCTTTTTCCTAGTGGAGATGATCTTATAAAATTATGCTATTGTTGGTAGTATAATTAATATTAAAGACTATATTTGATAAGTAGATAAATAAAATGAATTGTTTATCTAATCAAATTAGGAAGTCTTTAATATGGTTACAAATACACTGTTGAGTTGGATTCAGAGTCTTGGTGGAGGATAGAATTCCTTTTAGAAAAGGATTCTTAACCACCAAGTAAATCCACCTAATGAAAGGATTCTTAACAACCAAGTAAATCCTTCTTAGATAGGATTTGTGATCATAATATATATTCTTGTGAATTTCGGTCAGCTCATAAATATATATAAGAGGATAGAATTCCTTCTAGAAAAGGATTCTTAACTACCAATTAAATCCACCTAAGGAAAGGATTCTTGCCAACCAAGTAAATCCTTTTTAGGAAATGATTTGTGATCCTATATATATACCCTTGTGAATTTCGGCCAGCCCTATGATTTTTAGAGTGAAATTTCGGGCAACCTAAGTGTTTTCTAAGAGAGATTTTTTCTTGCCAAAAGAGAATTTTGAGAGAGAAAATTTAGTATTTTACTCTTGACAAAATTCAATCAACTCTAAGATATAGGGTGTGGAATTCGGCCAAGGAGAAAAGTGAAAAAGAGAATGTTTCTGTTTTTGATAGTATACTAGTATCCTTTACATTTAAAGGGTTTGGTGTACAACATCAAATCAAAGTTCATGGGAGTTTCAATCAAATTGATTGATAATTTAAAAGTGACCGGACGTTCTTGGTTTTTCTCTTGAAGGATATTTATAACTAACAAATAAAAGATTTTGTTTGTCTCCATCCTCAGGTATACAATTTAAAGAAATGGAGTCCACACTCCTAGGTGATTCACGTTCATGATTGGATTGGAAGATCTTACGGAAATAATTTGGCGCTTGTTCCGAGAAAAAGGTACGGCATTTTTTATATACATCAATTAAAGTAGGGTTAAGGTTCTCGTTGCATAAAAGGGAATTTTTTTTATTTATACGCAAACCCTAATTTTCATTTTTATCACACTTCTGTTGCTTTTTGAACCGTTTTTTCCCTACACTTGATACACACATAATATATGTATATATATATATATATATATATATATATATATATATATATATGTATGTATAAACGGAACTGGAGTAAAAGCAGAGATATATAGATTTGAAAAAAGAATTGGAGGAGTGATATATATATTTATATATATATATATATATATATATTTGTGAAAATAAAAAGTGCAGGTGAGATATATATATACTTATATATATATATATATATATATATATATATATACTTATATATATATATATATATATATATTTGTGAAAAAAGAGGTGTAGGGCGTGATATATATATATATATATATATATATATATATATATAGTTTACATATATATTGTGTTTCGTGTGTAGTAAAAAAAAGAGATATATATATATATATATATATATTGTTTCATGTTTTGTGTGTTTTTGAAACATATAGAAGAAAAAGTTTCTTCAATTCTCTCTATATCCTCCATTCAAGTTCCTGAGACCGTGACGCGCCCACACGCAATTACCAGTCCCAGGAGATAGCGAGGAAGATCGAGTGGTTCAGACGAGAGCATATCGAGAAGTGAAGGAGCCTCCAAACGTTGGTAAGATTTTCTTATTGATTATATCGATTTCAATTTCCTGTGTTTACATATTGTATGTATTAGTTCCAAAAAATAATTACGATCTCAAGTTCATTGGTACCAGATACAGATTATGTTCTGTATTAAAAATTTTAAAACCTAGTTCTACTGCGTAACCGGTGAGCGGGGTTCCAACACCTCTTCGATCCAGGATGGGAAAACATCAGAGTAAACGCGAGGTCCATAAACATGGCTCGGGTGGCGTTCAAATCAGGGAACAAACAGTTGATGAGAGGGATGTTGAAGTGGAGTTTAGAGCATTACGTATCCATTTTTCTCTTGATCGCCCGAGTGGATTTGATGTCGAGCCAAATGTGGTCGGGGAAGATGAGAACATGAAGTATTGTGTTTGATTTGACCTTGACAACTCAGTTACAATGTCTTCTGCTGGTGATAAAGCCGTATGGAACCCTCTTCCGGGCATGGTGGCGATTTATGGGTCCATGCTTTGCTGTTGTATAACTCATCCTCTACAGCCGTTCATTACTTGGTTTCTGGCCGAAGTAGGGATCGTTCCAGCCCAACTTACCCTGAATAGCTACAAGATTTTAATGTGCATGTGGCATATGTGGAGCCGGATGAATCTGTCGCCACCTTCTCCGAGTGAAATCAGGCACTTTTACACACTAAGGCAATCTGGTCGGATAAAAACTTATTTTCGTATATCCAATCCACCAGATTGCTGGGTCCTTGAAGGGACCAAAGTAAACTGGGGAGTTGAAACCTCTTCTGATGCAAAAAAAGAGAGGCTTCGTATGGGGATTTCCTTCGTCGAATAAGCATTGGAAGAACAACCGGTTCTTCACCGGAGGGAACTTGGGACTTGAGGTTACTCTCTCGGCCAGGGAGAATTAGGTGGTGGTAAAGGTTCCCCATTTTTTTTGTTCTCCTCACACATGGAACAAGAAGAAACTAGTCTTTACTGATGCTGAGCTGACCAGACTTGCTCAGGCGGCAGTGCACACTCTAGAAAAGAAGAGCAAGCCCTATCTTTTCAGTGAAAAGAAGATGATAGAACTTGGCTTCTTTAGTCAGATTTTAGGTTATCGTAGGCGATGAAAGTATAGTTCTTTCTTGCTTCTATTTCACCTCTATATTACTATTTCTGACTTCGTTCTATCTTTATCTTGTGTTTAGTGTATGACTCGAAAATCGTCTGCGACGTTCAAGCTCGCCAGGTGAAATTAATCCTTTAGGCAAGCCAAAAAGAAGCTTCTCGCCAGAACAAAGAAGGGGTTGCTTCTCCTGACGTCAAGTCTGATGAAGACTTTGATGAAACTGATGAGCAAATGTCGGAGCAAGTCCTATAGGAGGTCGTTCAGCCAACTGTAGGGGAGTCAAGCGGTCTGAGTGGCCCGGTTGAAACAGCTAAAGCCCAAAGGTTTCCAGAGGATGAAGGCGGGTAAGAAGATTGTCTTGGCGAGGTGTCTGGGTTACCAAAGTCCCCGATTGATAAGGTTTCTACCGAACAATTTGCTGTCAGGGATAAGGATAGAGCTGGAAAACCTTCAGACGAACATGTAAATCCTGATCCTGGTTTCTTTGAATCTTTTCCTGATGTTGATTATCAGGACGGTTCGATGGCTGATCTCAGCTTTCATCCTACTCGGGCTGAGAAAAAGAAGATAGAAGACTCTCTTATTCATCCTCATAAAGTCCTTCGGGTGGTATCGTTTATCGAATCAAGTGATGAAGATACCGAGGTTGGAGTTTCCCCAAGTGTTCAAGTTGAAGCGTTTGTGAGAAAAGTGAAAACTTCAAACCTTAACAGGGATTCTTTTCCTTCCGAGGCTGAAGATGTTGGGGTGGAAGCCTCGGGTGACTCTTCTTATTTCACTCCATATAAAATGCTAAGGGCAATGTCTTCTGGTCGGGTCTTCATTGGGGATGACCATTGTAGCTATTTCAGGGATGGTTCCTCGACCAATCGGCTTGAAAATATTTTCAATAGTGCTTCTTATGTAAGTCTCTTATCTCAACTGTCTATCTTAATGCCTGTAAGATTTTTAACTCAACCTTTCTTACAGGTGGTGGTTGAGTTCGCTGAGTTTGTTCAGATGCAACAACCTCAAGCCAATCGGATTAGGCGTCTTGAAGCTCAGCTGAAGGAGAGTGAAAATAACCGTGCTCAGGTTGAAGCGGCTTATCAAAGAGAGGTGAACTCTGCCCAGGTGTTTGCCAACCACAGTTTGGCTAAGAAAGTGGAGGCTGTGGAGAAAGCTTTTACGGTAGAAGAGAAGGTTGTGTCCCTCCAAAATTTACTGTCTGATACCCAGGAGTCAATACTCAAGGCTGAACAGGATGCTTCAAAGGTTTGGAGTGCAAAGCCTTGACGGTCGAATCTCTTTCAAAGGATAGCTAGGCTGGAACTTGAGGTCCAAGGGGTTGACCGCTTCAAAAGGTCTCCGGCTTATGATGCCTTGCTTATTCTGGAATTTAAGCGGGGGGCTGGTCTCGGCTGGTGAATTTTTCAAGGTTAAAATCTCTTCCAACTCAAATGAAGGACCACATGGACTGGTGCTTGAAATCTCTTCCAACTCAAATGAAGGAATGGCCGGCTTACTGTCATTTTTGAGGTAAAGAGCTTCATCCTATGCATTTAAAGGTCCCGTCGGAGCATTTTCTCTCGACCTTCTATGCTAGTCAAGAGTCTGGTGTTGATGGTTCATCACCTGATGTTGGCCGGTCCCTTGGAGCAAACTGTAGCGAATAGATGGATGACTTGGTTGACACAATCACCTGGCCTTCAAATGAAAGCCTCCTTTGTGAGTATGAGATGGCGCCTGACCCGAGTATTTGCAAGGATTCCAAACCGTCATCTCAGTCTTAGCCATTTTTTGTAAAATTTTATCTTGTAAAAATTTCGATCAATGAAGTTTCTTATTTTTGCTGACTGCTTTATTCAGAACGCCAAGTACTTTTTATTCAAACTGGCTCTGTTGTCCGATTAATTTCACCGAATTATCTTTTTTAATTGGATAATAGTCTGATTCTTTAAATGCCGAGTATCTTATTGATCTGGCTAATTCTGTTGCCCGAGTAACTTCACCGAGTATCTTATTTAACTTGGTTTTGCTTACTCGAAACAATTTTCTAATGCCAAGTATCTTATTTAACTGGCTAATTCTGTTGCCCGAATAACTTCACCGAGTATCTTATTTAACTTGGTTTTGCTTACTCGGAACAATTTTCTAATGTCAAGTATCTTTTTGAACTGGCTAATATTATTAACCGAGCCATTTTGAAACAAACAAGTAGATTTATACTCGTATTTCATACTCGGTTGCTACCCAAACATTACATCAAGGCTCATCATGATCATATGTTCGAGTCCTTACATAAGTCACTGAGGTCGTCTCTTTAGTTTTGTCTGTGCAAGGGTTTGCTGAATCATTAAGCTTTTGAACTGCTTAACAAAGCTGGGCATCTCACCGGGATTTTTCCCAATGGTGCCCTAGCCATTTTCCAGAATCTGGTGCATCGGGTTTGCCTTTTGGTTAAGGTCGACTGACCTTACTCGGCAGGTGTGCTCCTTCGAGCTTCTCCGCTCATTCGGGAATTTTACCAAATTAATGGTCCTGAGCATTCTATTTGCATGTTCTTATTATCATACTTGTCTTTCATATGTCCTTATTATCATATGCTTCAGATTTCTAAAATCCCGAGTTGGATTTTTATTTATAACTGCAAAATTAACAATCCCAAGTTGGGTTTTTATTTATAACTGCAAAATTAACAATGACTAAATTTCAAAACTAATAACTATCCTGACTAGAATTGTCCTAACTAAAAAGGAAACACAATTTCAAGGATTAAAAATCTTCAAATATTAGGTGTTGCATGGTCGGGGTAAGATCCCTCCATCTGGTTGTGCAATCCAATATTCTTCATGACCAGCTTCAATCTTGTATGAACCTTCCCATTTGTCAGCTATGGAGCCTGTAACTTTGTTTTTTGTGTTCAGCGACACTTTTCTGAGTACCAAGTCTCCTAGTTGGAATTTCCTGATCCGAACATGAGAGTTGTAATGACGACCCACTATTTACTGATATGTCATATTCCGTATTCATGATTTCTCCATTTTCTCTTCTAGCTCATCTAGACTTTGTAACAGCATATCAACATTTTGGTCTTCATCGTACAGCCTGACCCTAGGTGATGCGTACGATATTTCTACAGGGATAACATCTTCTCTTTCAAACGCTAAAGTGAATTGAGTCTCTCCTGTAGAAGTCCTTGCTGTCGTTCCATATGCCCATAATACCTTAGAAAGTTTTTTCAACCCAACTTCCTTTCTTGGCATCTAGCTTTGCTTTGAGTGTGTGCTTGATGAATTTGTTTACCGCTTCAGCTTGCCCATTCGTTTGAGGGTGGGCAGGTGTGGCATAGTAATTGGCAATTTGGTACTCTTTGCACAACTGTCTAAATTTTAGATTAACGAATTGGGTGCCGTTGTCAGTGATGATAGTTCATGGGACTCCAAATCTATAGAGTATATTTTTCTTTACAAAGTTTGTGGTATTTGCTTATGTGATATGTACCAATGCTTCAGCTTCTACCCACTTTGTGATAAGCACGTGATTCATTGAGGTTTGATTAAACCTCTGTTAGGATTATGCTTGATAGCAAGAGTATAATAATGTATTTGACAATCTTTTCATATTAATAAAGTAATTTCTAGTTTAACAAATCTTATAGCATTTATAGTTTAATTATTATAATTGTCAAAAGTAAATAATCATAAGGTCAAAAGACTTTAAGAAAAGAAGAATTGTTCATACATCTAGATATGTATGAGGTAGACACAATTCTTTAGTTAGTCTTGAATAATATTCACAACTTAAAATAAAAGGTTGGACTCCTTTATCTTGTTAATGTTATAGATTCTTTTGCTAGCATTTGAGTGGGATCAAAAGTGTTATGATGAGTCTAAAATCATCAAATTGTGGTGTCTTTGGGCAAAAGAATCTAATGCACTGGGTGGGTGCATTGAATTGGATCACAATGAAATACTTTATCTAGAACCGTCAAAGGATAAAAGTTGTCATTTGAAGACAATCAGAAAGTCTATCTTAATCCTGAGATAAATGATGGACTAAAGGCTGCAAATGTTTTCATTTGAACTATCAATGAGTACAATTATATAGCATAGTCTATCCTCGATAGTTTGATGGTATTCATTTTTTAATTGATAGAGAACTTCATTTATAGATATGGACATCATGGCTCCATTTATTAAATGAGAGTAGAATATCATCATATGGATGTTTTGAGGTATTGGATATTAAATCTTAATGTTAAGTTTTCAACAGTGTCTATTGAAACATGGCTTCTGGACAAGTCAAAATATCCAAGTTCAAAATGTGGTCATATGAGTAAATATGGGAACTTGGAGAGTTATAGGTGGTCTATGAGCTCTTGGCGATTACTGATAATATTCACGAGGATACACTTTCTCCAATAAGGTTCTCTAGGGTATGAATGAGTAACATCAACTTATTCTATCTTTATTTAAGAGTTCAATTTTAGTTCTTTAGTGGAATGAACTAAAATTAAATAGATCGGACCTAAGTGAATCGTTTGTTAATTGTGATCGGGTTGTGTCTATTGGAGCTTAAATTTAGATAACCCGCCAAGATCCCGAATCCACACGAACTTGCATGGATCACTTGATATATTCTACCGGACCAATTTAGGGGTCTATCTAGAATTGTATTGAGGCATGTAGACTTGTTTCTTTTTGTAAGAATGAGTCTAGTTCACATGTGGACTTTTTATAAAGGTCAAATGGATTTAATATAATAAGAAAATAATATATTGGCCTATATATATGTTTTGGGCGGCAAGGCTATTTAGAATAGCTTAAATTATATTATATTATTTTATTATTTCATTAAATCGAAATTAATTTATTTATTGATTAATTAATTATTTAATTAAAGTCAAATTCTTTTTCCTAGTAGGAGATGGTCTCCTAAAATTATACTATTGTTGGTAGTATAATTAATATTAAAGACTATATTTGATAAGTAGATAAATAAAAAGAATTATTATCTAATCAAATTAGGAAGTCTTTAATATAGTTACAAATACACTATTGAGTTGGATAAGGAGTCTTGGTGTAGGATAGAATTCCTTTTAGAAAAGGATTCTTAACCACCAAGTAAATCCACCTAAGGAAAGGATTCTTAACAACCAAGTAAATCTTTCTTAGGAAAGGATTCTTAACAACCAAGTAAATCTTTCTTAGGAAAGGATTTGTGATCCTAATATATATTCTATGAAGATTTCGGCCATCCCATATTTATATACATGAGGATAGAAATCCTTTTAGATAAGGATTATTAACTACCAAATAAATCCACCTAAGAAAATGATTCTTGCCAACCAAGTAAATCCTTCTTAGGAGAGGATTTATGATCATATATATATATATATATATATATATATATATATATATATATATATATATGTATGTATGTTAATTTTGGCTAGCCTAAGGTAATTTCATAGAGAATTTCGGCAGCCCTAATTTTCTAAGAGAAGAATTCAGCCATCATAGGATTTTTGAGGGAGAAAAATCTAATTTTACTTTAGAAAAAATTTGACCAACTCTAAGAAATAGTGTGTGATTTGAGAAAGAAGAAAAGGAAGAAAGAACATTTAGTTTTCGATAGGACACTAGTAGCCTTTACATTAAAAGGTTTTGCGTACAACGTCGAATCAAGGTTCTCACGAGTTTCAATCAAATTGATTGATAATTCACAAGTGATCTAACGTTATTTGTTTTCTTCTTGGAGGATTATGGTAACTAACAAATAAGAAGATTTTGTTTTTTTCCATCCTCAGGTATACAATTAAAAGAAAGGGAGCCCACACTCCTAGGTGATTGTCGTTCGTGATTGGATTGAAGATCTTGCGGAATCAAATCGACGCTTGTTCAATCGTCACGAGAAAAAGGTACGACATTTTTTATATACATCAATTAAGCTAGGGTAATGGTTATTGTTATTATAAAGGGAAAATTTCTATTTATATGCGAACCCTAATTTTATTAAATTTTCTCACGCTTTCGTAACGAGTGGTTTTTTTTTTCCTACAACCTCAAATGGTGTCCTTATGACCATTGACTTTGATTCAAGGTGACAAAACAATGTTAGATTCTTTAGCATGTTTTTCTATGGCTATGGTACTATTCGGTCTATGAAACACGACTAGGATAACAGTTGTCTCTGAAACTGAGATACAAGTGTTCGATGGGAAGACATAATGTTTTTTCATTAATTTTTGGTATTCTTGTCGACCAATTGTATTGTCTATGATAGAATACAATTGTGAATACGCAAAGATTTCAAATGGTCAAGCATGACTTTGTATAATGAAAATTAAATCTGGGACACATATGAACAATGATTTTGATATATGAAATATCAAAATTGTATACTCCAATACTTTTGTAGAATATTATTCATCGATCACACTATGCGTTTGCTTGTATGAATGATCTGTGATTAGACCCAAAAGTTAGAGAAACATGACTCTGTACATTATTCCACTTGTGCGAGTGGGAGATGTTGGTAAATTACGCCCAAGTGGAAAAAGAGTCTGGTAATTAATTGAATTAATTGACCAGATAAGATACCACATGATAAGTTTGTTTTTGAATTAAAGAGATAATTCAAATTAAATTCAAACTCATCAGTTAAATGATAGATAGAGATAAAAAGATATTAAATTTAAATAGTGATTTAAATTTAAAGTGTATCTCATTTGATAGAGCTCTGGACTCTATAAATAGCAAAAAGTGCTATTCATTTAATTCATTCCATTCCGAGCGTACTTTTATAGAGAAAGGAAAAACACATATTGTTTTTATTAGTTTCTATTTTTGTTGGTCTTCTCCGAGTTATAGGAAATAGCACGGTGAGTCGAGTGTATTTTTCTTGTAAATCATACACCGGTAGTATGGATATCGTTGCAATGATCTTTGATATCCAACATAGTCAAATTTGATAAACAAAGACCAAGAGCCAATACATCACATTATCGACTTACAAACATGATTCTTGGCAAGTTTTATGCTGGATGTGATCTCCTCATCCGATTTCTAAAAAAAAAAAAATGACCTGAAACAAAATTAAGCAAATTAGTAAATGTTGCTACTCTAACTGCCCAAAGAGTATATCAGGGAAGAATAAATGTTTCATATAATAATCAATAACATTTTCAAGACCATTCCATAGAAACTGCACAAAAGAGACAACATTCAAGTAAAGTTCCATGTGGAAAAGCCAATGCTTTTACAGAGTTTAGCACTTAATATTGGAGGAATGCTCTTTATCCAGCAAAAAATATGAAGGAATGCTAAAGGAAAATTCAATATACATTAATATTCTTAAATACATTTTATCATATATTAAATGGGAGGAATGTGAAAAGAATTTAAAATAGACTTAATGGTACAGATGCCCCATGAATTGTTCGCGAACTACTAATATGTCCTATAAATTCTTAAAATGGTTACTTAACCCTTGAACTCTCATTTTTATTTTTATTTTGCTGCAGAGGCCCAAAGCCTAACAGAGTCCTATTTTCTATTATGGCAAATTACAATGTATACCCCTTATTACATAGATAATTGTATAAACCCAAAAACTATATAATAATATGTCCTAAATACCCCTTTGACCCAATTTTAAAAATTAAATTTTAAAAAATTGAAATAATGGTTCAATAATTGTTGATGACGATTTTTGGATTAACCACTCGTCAAACAGGTAATATGAATAAGTAATCAAACTGTAAATCAAAATAAACCAAAAAACGAGAAAAAACACAAGATTTTATGTGATAAAACTCCAAGATGGGGAAACATCCATGGTTACCGATAATGGCAAGAGAAAAAAGAATCCTCTAAGTTGACAAAAAATTATACACACAATCTCGCTTGCCCTCTTATATTCTTAACTGATGTTCATCCATTGTGGGTGTTATTTGGGTATATTTATACATACATAAAACTCTAATTCTTGATATACAAGTAAGGAAATTTCCCGTAATTAAATGAAACTCTAACTTATTGGGATCGTGTTTCCTTTCTTCCTTATCTTTCGTTGATTGTGTTTCGATTGTATTAGACTTCTTGCCTAGTCTCGCCTTTGATATCTATAATGAAATTTAATTCCTTATCAAAATATGCTTCTAGACACCGTATTTTAGTAGGATTCATTCTCTACGTGCTTTTAAGCAGTGACTTTGTTAAATCAGAATGTTGTCCACGTGTCATGCAACCAACCACCTATTACACCCGATCAAACTCTCTTTTCTCTGATTAGCGGCTTTACCCGTTCACGGCCTCAACCCCGATCAACTTGGTAGCCCTGACCGGATCTTCCTCCCTAACCATTTGTGCTATCTTGGTCGGGGGGTTTGACGAGTGTTCTTTGGTGAACTTGGGTGACTCAATCAGGTTGACTTCTGGTGATGTGGCACCCTCGACTCTTATCTTTTGTTATCGTGTCATACCGTCACAATTTCACCAACAACAATAACCCCTTAAACATACGAGATTGAGTATCTCGTTCTAAATGGAACTCACTCGTTGAAGTGTGTTTAATTTGATATTTTTTCTTGTCTTGTAGCTCATTAATGTGCATTTAATGTTTTGCAACTATCAACCATGCATGTTTCAGCTGACGCAATCATTTAGCCACGTTTTTTAATTTCGAACGGCGCATGATTTTTGAATTTTATGCACCTACTTCTACTCTCATCTGGTGATATGTGTGTACTCTGATGATGTCACTCACTTCTATATATAATTTGACACTCTTCATTTTCCTCTCACGACTTTATAGATTCTCTTCGTAAAAGAAACCCTAGTTTTTTCTTCTTCAAAGTTTTCTTCACTTTCTTCCCTTCTTTACGAATCGTTCATGTTCTCATCGCCTTCATTAACATTCCAGGTGTGGATCCAACCCTCCATTATCGGTATTTTGAACTTCCCTTGCATGCCATTGAGGCTGGTGATATTGAGAATTTTTCTAGGCTTGAGTCCATACTTTAGGGGTCACTTTCATGCATACTCCCCTTCGTTTCAACCTGTTGCTTTAGATGTATATTAATCTGTCGCTCATCTTGAGTTTGCTCCTTCATCTGCTACCCCACTTGCTTATGCTTCTGTTGATATTTACCCAGATATGTTGAAGATAACCAGTTCTTATCAAACCACCAGAACTTCGACCAAATAAGCTGTCCGACTGGCAAGCAACTTAAAGATAGTCTCATAGAAGCTAAAGATAAAAGAGGTCTTGAGGAAACGACGGATGCGTATGTTAAAGTTTACTATGGATCACCCTTGTACTTTTGATTACAAATAAATATGTTGATTGCTGATGAACTTAAGAAATTTCAAGATCGATTTGACCTTTCAATTTTGGTCCGACTGTTTTACAACGGTGAGCCTGTTGTATGGAATCCTCATTCTGGTGCAGTTACCGTTTATAAGGCCATGTTGTCCTCTAGGGTCACTTTCCCCATTCAAGCCTTCACTGCTAGATTCTTAGCAGATACGGGGATTGCCCCAGCTCAGCTGACCCCTAACTTTTATCGGTTGATGATCAACTTATGGATCCAATGGAAGAAGATCAAGGCCAAGTACCCCCGACCCCATAAGAGATACGTAAATTTTACACCCTGGGGTGATCCGATACAAGAGGAACATTTAATCTTCAGTCGACCGCCTTGAGCAGTTGGATTCCCTTTGGTTACAAAGAAAAACCTACCCCTCATATGCATAAGGACCATAAGGGCTTTATTTTAAGGTTCCCTTCATCGAAAAAATACTAGAAGAACAACTGGTTCTTTGTTAATAGCCAATGGGTGAGACTGCGGTGGCTGATCCTACCTATCGGTTGGCTCGGAGTAGTGTCCCAAGGTATTTTTATAGCCCCTGACTAAGGAACAAGGCTACACATGTGATGACCCGGTACTAGGCCAATGCAATTGTTAAGGCGGCACAGACTTCTTAAGAGGTCAAGGACTGCCGTAATTGGTACGCTGAACGAGTTGATTGAATTGGGACTTTTTTCTAAAATCTCTACCCAACATAAACGTCGCAGATCCTCATTTTTGTAGTTCTTAGTTTTTGTTCTACATATTTTTTCTTACTATTTTTCTTCATGTTTCTCTTTCCAACATAAAAGATAAACATCGTCACTAGTGAGCAACACGAAAAGGCTAAAAACTTTAATTGGGTGAGCAGGAGAGCGGCCGTTGATCAGGTGACTCCGGGAGTTGCTCTCCCTGAACATGACTTGGTAGAGCACATATGCGAGTCTAACCATGACTCATTGACGGTTCCTTTTGGCTGTAACGAGCATTCGTGATGCCCTTCCTCTCCGAAGTAGTCGACGAGGGTCGCCTAGGGATAGGTTCACCCCGGTACGATCTACCCCAGAAGAATCTGGTCGAGAGAGGTCTAGCAGAAAAATGTTGAGCCGAGATAGACCCTGCATGGATAAGCCAACCAGGGATAAACCAAGCAAGGACAAGTCCCATAAGGCGGAATCTAGTGAAAAGATCCCCAGCAACAAAGTGGCCAAGACTATAGAAGGATCCTCTGCCCCTGAGGACATTCGTAAAAAAGTGGAGGCTCCATGTGTTGCTGACCCGTTACCATCCTAATCAGGGGTTGATCCCATCATTCTAGATGAGGATGAGAAGGATGATCAAGAGACCCTAACTAACCTAATTTTACAGGAGTAATGTTTGAAGAAAAAAGGTGATTAGGTAGCTGTAACATCTTCTTCCCTCCATTCTAATATGGCCAAGGTAGCTGTTACGATAGTGCCTTCTAGTCATCCTAAGCCTTCTCTGGTTCAATCAGATCATCACTCCTTAGATCTGCCCAAATATCATATAGGGAAGGCCCCCATGCAGTTCTCTATTAAACGTCAGATAGTCTTTACTGACTCTGACTTTACTATCTGACATTGATGATGGTGGGCCCAACTCGAAGGACCAGCTCATTGATGAGGAGTTGCTTGATGTCACTAAGCAACAAGCACTCCTCCTGGTGCTCAACTCAAGGACTGGTGTTGTAGTTAAGCTGGTTGAAGATGTTGTGGTGAGCTAGTCTGGGAATGCCCTCTCTATCACACCTACCAGGTCCCTTCCTCAAGATAATGTAATTGAAGTCAAACCCCTAGAGGGCAGGGTTTCGAGGCTCCTACAACTATCTCTCAAGCCGGAGAGGGTGCTTGAGCTTTAAAGGTGCAAGATGTTATAGGTATGACTTTACCAACGTGTCCCCCGACCATTGCCTCATCCAACCATGGTAAACTTACTCCTGAAACTCTCCCAGCTGCTTCTGTTTCTGGGTTTTCCCATCTTCCCCCGCTAGAGTAGCTCTTGTGCCGATCCCCTCTCCATGCTTCGATCAATGTCATTTGGCGAGGGGTATACCAGCGATGTGTTTCTTAGGGAAGCTAGAATTTCCAGTACCTCGGAACAGATCCGCGTGATCTTTAATAATGGAATTTTTGTAAGTGTTTCCTGTATTATTTTTTACATGCGTGTTTGACAGGTTTCATAATTCTTACTTATTCTTTCAGGCGGTAAAGGAGCTAACTCGAGCCTTAGCTTATCAGAAAGTGTTAGGGTTTATGCCTTAAAGATGTAATTTGTAAATGGATTTATGAAATAAATAAAAGGAAAAGTTCAATTTATTCTTGTTGTGTTGTTTATTTTATAACTTGTGCATATATTTAACATCCAAGATTGCCGGATGTAATCTCGAACTGTGTATATAAGTGTTATATACAGATGGATACAATAAAAGATGTGCAATCTAAAGAGTACATAGATAGCAAATAAAGGTGGGTACTTTATTTGTAGTTAATCTATAGTTGCGGTCCATTCAGTAATGTACGGTGATTCCATCATGAATCATTCATATGAGATATAGGAATGGAGGCACCTTTTATGATGTGATCATATAGAACTGGGTCATGATCTATATGAATCTCTCACCAGGATCCGTTTACCTATGAGATTCATATATATCAACTAATGATGGCTATATGTGTAGCTATATGTGGGTGACCTTAATCTTGAGTATCTTATCGACTTCTTTAAGTTAGATCGTGGTCTTTGATATACTATGGGTAAGGTCAGATGCATTTCCTGATCAATATAATCCGTATGTTGGGATTGTGGTTTAGCTTATAGCTGGGAAGGTTTGTACACAATAGTGGAATTCACTCCTTCTTGTGAGAAGTAGACGGTAGTTCCCTTAACGCTCTCCTAATTCCGTGAGGAAATAGGATTTATTGTCCATTAGAGAATCAATGGTACTTAAAGGATATATGTAATTAGAGGGGTATAACTGACATTATGACCCAACTCTAATTATGAACTATTGTTGAGGATCACACCATATGTAATAGCTATATCGATGGACACCAAGTTGTATCGGTCTGTGTAAAAGCGTCTACACTTGAGATAGTGTAGCTTCGGGTTTTTTGTGGAATAGCACCGGAGTTAATAATCAAGGAATATTAATTAAATAGTTTAATTAATGATTCCGAGGATTATTGGAGCTCAAAAAAATTTGGGTCCATTAGATCCCTTTGCTAGCTCGATCGATTTAGGTAACAAGGGTCACGATTAACTAATTGGATTGTCCAATTAGTTGTGTTACGAAAGTGACACATGTTTATTCGGTAATTAATTGAATAATGAGATTATTTAATTAATTAATGTTAATTGTTAAATTAATTAAATAATTAGATTATTTAATTATATTGATAATTATTAATTATTAATTAAATATTAATTGGAGGGTATTAGTTGATATATTGATTTAGGTGAAGATAAAATAACAAGATTATTTTATTTTTAGGAAATCATTTATCTAAGTATTTAAATTTAAGTTAAAATTAAAATTACTTATTATCACTTTTAATATATTAGATATATTTGAAAAGGATAATTAAAATATATTTTTCAATTAATAACACAAGAGATTGCACTGGATGCAGATTGGTGTGTGCACATGAAAAAATAGTCAATATTAGAATTTCCATATGATGCAAATACCTTATACACACATGATATATATATATATATATATATATATATATATATTAAAACACAAGTGGGCAAAAACATGGTTATCAATGCAAAACATATAATTGAGTAGCAATTTTTTTTAAAAGAAAAAGGGCACTGGTGTGCGTGATAGATCATACAAAGGAGAAAAAAGTAGTTGCTGTAAAATATATATTTATATATATATAACTTTAATAACTAGAATTGTTCTAGTTAGTTTTCTCTTAGAAGAAAGAGTTTCTTCAAGGTTTCTCTCTATATCCCCCATTCAAGTTCCTGAAACCGTGAACGCCCACACGCAGTTACCAGATCCGGGAGATAACGAGGAAGATAGAGTGGTTCAGACTTGAACACATCATAAAGTGAAGCAGTCTCCAAACGTTGGTAAGATTTTCTTCTACTATTATATCGATTACAATATCCTGTGATTACATATTGTATGTATTAGTTTCGAAAAATAATTACGATCTCAAGTTCACTGGTCCCACACACAGATTATGATTTTTATAAAAATTTTAAAACATGTTTCCGTTGCGTGACCGGTGAACGGGGTTCCAACAATTGGTATCAGAGCCAATTTTATTTTCGGAACAGGAAATTGTTTTCAATGCTCCTATATGTATGATTTTGTAGGCACAATTTAAATTGACTCTATGTTGCTTTTTTATGTATATTAAGTTTTTTAAATTTACAAAAACATGATTGATCGTTAATTATATGGTACTGTGAATTTAGGGTTTATGGGTTGTATTATTATTATTTTTTGTTTATATATATATTTTTTAAATGTAACCTATATTGAAGACCTGGAAAAATCGTGAAGAAGGATACATGAGATGAATCGGAGTGACCTGAAGAGACTGGAAGACTTGAAAATTACAAGAAGACCAAGGAATGCCATGGGGGTATTTTTGTAATTTTAAATTCCAATTTATTTTAGGTTAAATAATCCACAGTACTCTGTCAGTTCATGTATGCTTTATATTATGTAATGATAAAAGCTGTTAACGGGAAATTTGTTTAGGATGAGAAATCCCTATTAACACCCTCGAGACCACTACCACGGAGGTGGTGGCCGGGGTCGGTACCTTGGTGATCTTGTATGAATATGAAGTATGGAGTGGTAGGTAGGAGATGAGTCATCCCACTCGTCGGGCTTCGCTGTAGGTAGGGGAGGAGTCATCCCACCTGTCAGGTTTCGTGGTAGGTAGGAGAAGAGTTAGCCCTCTCGTCGGGCTTCGTGGTAGGTCAGAGACGAAGGGAGCTCGAGGTTCACTTGCTGGTATGAAGGGGTTGATCTTGGTCCTGGTCCTCGATCTGGGTTGGAGCCCGTCATGGTTCCCGGAGCTCGGTTCTGGAGCTCGATTCCTTTCTATAATTTCTCGACCTAAATAACAAGTAAGTAGGGGATCTTATCTAGCTCCAGTGTCGGAGAGCTCAATTTCTTCCATAGAGATGATGCAGGAGAGCTCATCTACATCCTTCAAGCTGGTCTGGGTGGTTTCTCCTCATCTTGATGTGCGACTTTGGCATGTAGATGGAGGATAAGAGCGCTAGGTTCAACGAGTTAGGAATCTAGTTTGCACTCATATACACATGCATGACACAGGACACAAGTAAGAGAAACACAAGTCTTTTGTTGAGGAAGGTGGTCTGACCAAGGGGGAAACAGCATCACGAATGATCACATGCTGAAAAACCCCAAGGCAGTATCCGGAGGAAGGAGGAATGCCCTTCCTTATATATATATATATATATATATATATATCAAATAATGCTCCGGGGAGCTTACTAGAATGGTGAAGTAATACATCGTAGTCGCTCCGGAGAGCTTACAATGGTGGCCAAATGTAGACCGATACCGGTATATTCTAAGTAAAGGTAACACATACATTGATGATGTCGAGAGATCTTTAAACGAAGCATGTAGACATTCCTAGGGCTGGTCGTTTTTTTTATTAGGAATGATATGTGTGATCTCCACTGTGTGTTCTTCGATCGGGCCCCCACAATATGCCTTTTGCGGGCATATTTATACATGGTGACTACCTTGACGTGCAAGTCCAGGACTCTTCAATTAGTCTTTGTTTTCTTATCGAATACGATTCTTCCTTCAGACTCTTCTTTCCACTTCAGACTCTTCTTTCCTTGATAGACGGGATTTTCTGATATAGTTGACCCCCAATAATCAGTTGTGGAGGATATCTTTGAGGAAAAGGTATTTGTTTCCTCTTTGGACTCTTTCACTAATGATGGCCATTAAAGAGTTTAATATTCTCTTATTAATGGTGTTGATCATATCTTTAATTGGGTTGACTGCCTCTATTAATATAGTTGACCTTATTAATAGGGTTGACTACCTCCAATAATACGATTGACCTCATTAATGGTACTTTAAATGTCATGAACGTCAACCCTTTCTTCCTACGTTGCCGAGAGAAGAGCTCTAGTTTTGCATGTCACATTGGAGAGGTACTTCATGGAGGTTACCTGAGGTGACATTTGATATTCCTTGAGGACGAGGTACCCTAGGATCCAGTACACTGGCGGGGTCCACCTGGGATCTCTCGATTGTCACAGAGCCCGATCGATCATGCTGGTCTTCCCATGGAGCCTGTGCTAACCATTTTAGGGGTGAAATATCCATTAGGGTTCCAACCTTGTAGTTGGGAGCTTGGTTTAGCTATGTCGAGCTTTATCAAGGAGCTTGATCTAATTATGCAAGGTTTCTAGAGGGGTAGCGGGCTTGGCTGTCAAGCCCTGATTAGGTGTTCGCCATAAACAGGCAACCTAGGCTTGCTTCTGAAAGGGTGGAGAGGTATGCTCAAGTACTTCTCTTGCTACATGATTTAACCATGCCAGGATCTACAGTGGTTCTTGGCGCTTTTGGTGACGATGGGGCTTTACGGGTTTCTCTTTTTTATGCTCGGACAGGTCGAGATTATACCACGAAGAGGCAGGAGGGACTTTGCAAGACAAGTTTGGCACCATGAAGGTCTCCTAGTGAAAGTAGAGATAGTAACAAGCTCTAGGAGAGTTTCACGAGATACCTTGATGTCGGGGGACCTAGGTCCTTTCACGTGGACCTATCTTCGGGCTTTATCTTGGTATAAGGAGCTTGACGCGGTTTCATCAAGCTTTATTTGGTAAGCCTGGACACGTGCGAGATGCTCAGATGGTATGGGCGGCCTCGCCTTGCTCCTGTAGGATCGTGTGGTAGCTCGACCTCGGGGACCTTGATACCTGTCATATAAGCCCAAATTTAAAGCCTTGTAAGAAGTCTGGGAAGTGGAAAATTCTTCTTTGGTCCCTAGCCTAATTTTGCTATTAACAGAAGTCCCCTCTGACTTGAACACCGGTAAGTATTTGGGGTTGGAGTCTGAATCTTGTACTACTTGAAGAATTTTACTTGTCGCTTCTTACTTGTTGCCAGAATTATTCACAGTGCTTGGCTTAGTGAACCTGGGTACTAGTCATTCCTGTTTTAGGAGTCATGGTACATTTGGCGAAGAAGATCCTGGTAGGCAACTAAGGCCACTTTCTCACCAGGTCTTTATACATAGGCGAAACATAGGTTCATTCAGAATACTTGTAAAATAAATGAGCGATGGCGGACCACAGAAGAGATATTCCCTTTGTGGAATTTTCGACGCTCTAGTCAGTGTAAAGTTTGGTAAGTGAAAAAGGTCACAAACCGTATTGCTCGATCATGTCGGATGAAGCTCTAGTGGCTAATCTGAGAGCCTGAAATTTCTATTCCTGAAATTGGTAGGCAGCTATACCACCCAGACCTTTCTTGACGGGGTTGACACGACCACGGAAACTGGATGACCTTTTGGTTGTTCAAGTCTCGTGACCTAGTAGGCAACTATGCTCTTACGATCAGATCCATTTTAGGGGAGGCCAGCATAACAAAAGCATCATGAGTGCTATATAGCTATTTCCTAGTCTCGAGGCGATCAATGTCAAAATACCATGGCGTTCCTCCTGGAGGGATTAATTCGGTCTAGGGCATCAAGAGGGCTATCTAGCTATATCCTGGTATTTTGATCCGGATAGCAACAATGGATTTACATTCGGATCCGTCTTGGGGTTCGTAGCCCGACCAAGGCATCAAGAGCGCTATCTAGCTATATAAAGGTATTTTGATCAGGATGGAAACTATGCTCTTACACTCAGACCCTTTTTGGGGGTCGTAGCCTAACCAAGGCATCATGAGCGCTATCTAGCTATATCCTGGTATTTTGATCTGGATGGAAACTATGCTCTTACACTCAGACCCTTCTTGGGGGTCTTAGTCCGACCAAGACATCAGGAGCGCTATCTAGTTATATCCTGGTATTTTGATCCGGATGGTAACTATGATCTTACACTCAGACCCTTCTTGGGGGTCGTAGCCCGACCAAGGCATCATGAGCACTATCTATCTATATCCTGGTATTTTGATCTAGATGGAAACAATGCATTTACATTCTGATCCTTCTTGGGGGTCGTAGCCTGACCAAGGCATCAGGAGCGCTATCTAACTATATCTTGGTATTTTGATCAGGATGGCAACTATGCTCTTACACTCAGACTCTTTTTGGGGGTCGTAGCCCGACCAAGTCATCACGAGCACTATCTAGCTATATCCTGGTATTTTGATCTGGATGGCAACAACATATTTACATTCGGATTCCTCTTGGAGGTCGTAGCCAGACCAAGGCATCAGGAGCGCTATCTAGCTATATCCTGGTATTTTGATCAGGATGGGAACTATGCTCTTACACTCAGACCCTTCTTAGGGGTTGTAGCCCGACCAAGGCATCAAGAGCGCTATCTAGCTATATCCTGGTATTTTGATCCGGATGGCAACTATGCTCTTACACTCGGATCCTTCTTGGGGGAGGTCACCCGACCAAGGCACCATGGGTGATGAGGGGGCTTCCCTGATCAATCCCTGGTCTCGAGATCTGGATGGCATCTATGCTCTTACACTCAGACCCTTCTTGGCGGGAGGTGGTGCCCGGTCGAGGCATCAGAGGTAGTGAGGGGGCTTCCCGACTAGTTTTTGGTCACTGTCGAAATATTATGGTGATCCTCCTAGAGGGATTAATCCAGTCCAAGGCATTAGGAGTGCGGTGTAGCTCTTCTGGTAATGGTGATCCTCCTAGAAGGATTTGATTCGGTCTAAGGCATCGGGAGTGCAGCTCTCCTGGTGATGGTGATCACATGAGATCTATTACGAATATCGAAGTCGAAAGAGATGCAAACTCACGGCAAGCTCATACGAAGTTGTATCAATGCATGGTGGTATCAGTTGATAACCAGTCTCACTCTAGAAGTTTTTTAACCAGTAGAATCTCTTGAGATGATCTGCATTATAAGTGTAGATAGTATAATGGCTCTCTGTAAAAAACGCTTTTTAATACGAACTGCAGGAAATTGTCTCACGCTAGGGTCATCGCCCCTCTCACTGGAGTACTGAGAAAATATTGAGCTTCTAGTCCCCAAGTGATGTAACCAGTCTGGAAGTCCACTTGGGGTAGATGAGAGTCTTCAACAATCGTAATGGAGCTTGAGACCCCACTGTGAACGAATCTGGACCTTTAGGTGCTCCCCGAACGGATCGAGACCTAGATGGCTAACTAGGGCATTGGAAGACCCAGTACAAGTGGAGAGGAGCCATCAGTATGATAATCTTCGAGAGCAAGCTGGTGTTTGCTAAGGTCGAGCTCGTGCAAGCCAATGAGGATGGTTACTTCTTCACAACCTTCCAGGTAGAGCTGGCTCTACTTCCCCCATTTGACTTAAGAGTCATTGATGGACGGAAATGGGAAGGGATTAAGAAGAAAGATGCTGAGATGGTTGTGTATGTTCCCATCGTAGCTGGCAAGTCTTGGGTTGTTGAAGCAGACATGGCTCAAAATCCCATGGTGTAGTAGATGATCAATCCGAAGAGGGAGCTTCTTCTTCAAATAAAGGACACAACTGAGGTGGTTGTTTATATGGCAGGTGAGCCCCGGTTGATCCAGAAGTAGATGTTTCGGATGGAGAAAACTTCTCTCTAAGGGGACGTCAAACCAAAAGGAGGCGGAGCCTACCACGGTAGTGAGGGGCGCAGTTGTTCTGATTGAAGACATGACAAGAATTGAGGAAACCATGGCTAATGTGCAGGTAACCCGGGAGTGGATCCAACATGCATATGATATGGAGAGACTCGGGTCCATGCGTCATGCCATACGAGGATTGCTCCGAATGAGGAGGTAAACTCTTGAGGGAGTGGTTTAAACTCTGTATGGCAGCGTGGCTACCTTAGGAGCCAAGGTGGGTGCTTCATTTGCTGAAGGACGCTTCTGTGTTACTTGCTAGGTACCTTGAGCTCTTCTTCCCTCTAACCTGATCATCATTGGAGGATGGATACCTTGAATAGATCACAGAGAAAGTTGAGAGTTACCTGGCTCCGCTCTGACTACAGTTGGAAATTATTGAGATTATGGATGCGCAGATGATGATGAGGACTTGGTTCCCATTTCTGCTTTCATGTCTAGTCGTGTTGAGGTAGGAACTACCTTGGAGTCCTTTACTACTGTAGATGCATAGGAGGCTTCAAGTCTGCCTACCTTTCTATATGAATCTGTTAAAGTAGAGGTCCAAATTGATGTTACCATGGTAGGAGAGGTAAGAGAGGTCCAAATTAATCCAACTGAGAAGATGGAGGTCAGGGCTGATTGAAGTTGATCCAACCAAGATGGTGAAAGCTGGCTCTGAAGTAGCAGTGTTATGGGATGATGACCCGTCCTTCAACCAAGCAATATGACTAAGGAGGAAATAGCTGCTACTATTGAGGAGACTAACCAGAGAGGTAGATCGGGAAAAAGGTACCTCGCTAGGGCGATGAATGGCCCCACACAAGTGGAGAGGAGACACCGGCCTAGTAACTATCTGGAGACATGCTCGGGATACTACAAGTTTCCCGCTACTGAGAGAAGACTTTGGACCCCTCCGGGATGAGTGGTGACTCACTTGAGCATTGGATGACCCTATATGAATGGAGATTGGCTACCTATCTGGTACCGGTCTAGAGGCATACTTGGGATTTCAAGGAGCCTCCAACAACTGAGTGAAGGCTCTGGACCACATAAAATGTGGGAAGCCTCTAGGCTGTCCTCGATCAGATCGGGCTTCGGTGGCTTGCTAGGGCAGTGAATGGCCCGATAAACATGGAGCGAAGCCACCAGTCTGGTACTGGTCCAGAAGCATGCTTGGGATCTTTGGAGTCCCCTGTAATTGAAAGGAGGCTCTGGACCATGATGGAACGAAACAGGAGCTCAGTGGCTCAATTGGGCATTGACCGACCCTGTATAAGAAGTGAGGAGCCACTTGGTCTTACAGTGAGGCAGCTACTCTAGAGGTTTTCTTAGGTATGTAAGAGGCCTTACCAAGAGTGGGAAACCTCTGGGATCTCCTCGATCAGATCGGGCTTCGGTGGCTTGCTAGGGCGATGAATGACCCGGCATATATAGAGCGAAGCCACCGGTCTTGTAGCGGTGCTACTGCTCTAGAAGCTTGCTTAGGCAGGTAGGTGGCCTTACCCAATGTGGGAAGCTTTTGAGACCTCCTCGATCGGATCGGGCATTGGTGGCTTGCCAGGGTGGTGAATGGCCCGATAAACATGGAGCGAAGCCACCGATCTGGTACTGGTCCAGAAGCATGCTTGGGATCTTTGGAGTCCCCAGCAACTGAGAGAAAGCTATGGACCCTCCTGGAGTGAACAGAGAGTTCAGTGGCTCACTTGGAAGTTGACCGGCCCTGTAAAAGAAATGAGGAGCCACTTGGCCTTACAGTGAGGCAACTACTCCAGAGGTTTGCTTAGGCATGTAGGAGGTCTTACCAAGAGTGGGAAACCTCCGGCCTCTTCTCGATCAGATTAGGCTTCGGTGTCTTGCTAGGGCGATGAATGACCCGGCACATATAGTGCGAAGCCACCGGTCTTGTAGTGGTGCTACTACTCTATAAGCTTTCTTAGGCAAGTAGGTGGCCTTACCAAATATGGGAAGCTTCTGAGACATCCTCGATCGGATCAGGCTTCGGTGGTTTACTAGGGCAGTGAATGGCCCGGTAAACATGGAGCGAAGCCACCGGTTTGGTACTGGTCCAGAAGCATGCATGTGATCTTTGGAGTCCCCAGCAACTAAGAGAAAGCTCTTGACCCTCCTGGAGTGAACTGATAGTTCAGTGGCTCACTTGGGCTTTAACCAGCCGTGTATATGAAGCGAGGAGCCACTTGGCCTTACAGTGAGGCAGCTACTCCAGAGGTTTGCTTAGGCATGTAGGAGGCCCTACCAAGAGTGGGAAACCTCTAGGCTCTTCTCGATTAGATCGGGCTTCGGTGGCTTGCTAGGGCGATGAATGACCCGGCACATATAGAGCAAAGCCACCGGTCTTGTAGCGGTACTACTGCTCTAGAAGCTTGCTTAGACACGTATGTGGCCTTACCAAATGTGGGAAGCTTCTGAGACCTCCTTGATCGGATCAGGCATTGGTGGCTTGCTAGGGCGGTGAATGGCCAGGTAAACATGGAGTGAAGCCACCGGTCTTGTACTGGTTCAGAAGCATGCTTTGGATCTTTGGAGTCCTCAGCAACAAAGAGAAAGCTACGGACCCTCCAGGAGTGAACCGAGAGTTCAATGGCTCACTTGGGCGTTAACTAGCCCTGTGCATGAGGCTTGGAACCACTAATCTTCTACTGGTCGTGCTGCTCTAGAAGCTACACTGTTGAGTTGGCTTCTTAGATTCATGAGTTGTCCTGCTACCTCTTCCTAAGAGCTTCTGAAGGGTGGATACAGTGATATGAAGGGTCCCATTTAACCATGTCTGAGTCCCACAGATCTACTGGATAAGAGGTTTACCGGTAGTAGTCTTTTGTAAAGAAGCAGGAGAGGTGCAATTCTACTGTATAGGAGCTCTCGATGTATCAGAATGGTTTAGCTGTATAGGAGATCTTCAAGTGGGAAGCTACTGTATTGGAGCTCCAAGATTATCTGAGCAGGTTCACTTCATGGGAGTCGCATAATGAACTGGTTCCACCAGGAATCCCACGTACCATATTTGCTCCACAATGAACAAAAATCGTTAAATGATAAAATGAGCACCACATGCGATGCATAGGCGATATAGACAAGTATGGAGAAAAGACATCGTATATAGTAAATGATATTCCATGAATAATGAATCTGTTACCTCGATAGTATAATGATACTCATGTAAAGACATAGAGGCTTTCAAAAGGGGTATGGAAACTTCGCACAGACGGACGGTGCCAGAAATCCATATTAACACCCTCGAGACCACTACCACAGAGGTGGTGGCCGGGGTCGGTACCTTGGTGATCTTGTATGAGTATGGAGTATGGAGTGGTAGGTAGGAGAGAAGTCATCCCACTCATCGAGCTTTGCGATAGGTAGGAGAGGAGTCATCCCACCTTTCGGGCTTCGTGGTAGGTCGGAGACGAAGGGAGCTCAAGGTTCCCTTACTTGTATGAAGGGGTTAATCTTGGTCCTGGTCCTCGATCGGGGTTGTAGCTCGTCATGGTTCCTAGAGCCTGGTTCTGGAGCCCGATTCCGGAGCCCGATTCCTTCCAGTAATTCCCCGACTTAATTAGCAAGTAAGAAGGGGGGATTATTTAGCTCCAGTGTCCGAGAGCTCGATTTATTACATACAGATGATGTAGGAGAGCTCATATACTTCCTTCAAGCTGGTATGGGTGGTTTGTCCTTATCTTGATGTGCGACTTTGGCATATAGATGGAGGATAAGTGCGCTAGGTCTAGCGAGGTAGGAATCTAGCTTGCACTCATATACGCATGCATTACACATGACACAAGTAAGAGAAACACAAGGCTTTTGTAGAAGGAGGTGGACTGACCAAGGGGGAAAAAACATCATGAATGATCAGATGCTGAAAAACCCCAAGGCAGTATCCGGAGGAAGGAGGAATACTCTTCCTTATGTATATATCAAAGAATGCTCCGGGGAGCTTACAAGAATGATGAAGTAATACAACGTTTCGCTCCGGAGATCTTACAATAGTGGTCGAATGTAGACCGATACCGATATATTCTAGGTAAAGGTAACACATACATTGATGATGTCGAGAGATCTTTCGACATTCCTAGGGCTGGTCGTTTTGGGGATTAGGAATGATATGTGTGATCTCCACTGTGTGTTCTTAGTTCGGGCCCCCACAATATGCCATTTACAGGCATATTTTTACATGGTGACTACCTTGGCGTGCAAGTCCAGGACTCTTCAATTAGTCTTTGTTTCCTTATCGAATACGATTCTTCCTTTAATGTAGTTGATCGGCTTGTAGCTATTATCTTAGAGAAGATATGATTGTTTCCTCTTCGGACTCTTCTTTCCTTGATAGACGGGATTTTCTGTTATAGTTGACCCCTAATAATCGGTTGTGGAGGATATCTTGGAGGAAAAGGTATTTGTTTCCTCTTTGGACTCTTTCACTAATGATGGCCATTAAAGAGTTGAATATTCTCTTATTAATGGTGTTGATCATGTCATTAATTGGGTTGACTGCCTCTATTAATGTAGCTGACCTCAATAATAGGGTTGACTAACTCCACTAATACGGTTGACCTCATTAATGGTACTTTAAATGTCATGAATGTCAACCCTCTCTTCCAACGTTGCCGAGAGGAGAGCTCTAGTTCTACATGTCACTTTGGAGAGGTACTTCATGGATGTTACCTGAGGTGACATTTGATATTCCTTGAGGGCGAGGTACCCTAGGATTCAGTACACTGGTGGGGTCCCCTAGGGACCTCTCGATTTTCATAGAGCTAGATCGATCATGTTGGTCTTCCCATGGAGCTTGTGCTAACCATTTTAGGGGTGAAATATCCCATTGGGTTCTAACCTTGTAGTTGGGAGCTTGGTTTAGCTACGTCGAGCTTTATCATGGAGCTTGACCTAATTATGCAGGATTCCTAGCGGGGTAGTAGGCTTGGCTGGCAAGCCTTGGTAAGGTGTTCGCCATAAACAGGTAACCTTGGCTTGTTTCTGGAAGGGTGGAGAGGTACGCTCGAGTACTGCTCTTGCTACTTGATTTAACCATGCCAGGATCTACAGTGGATCTTGGCATTTTTGGTGACGATGGGGTTTTACGGGCTTCTTCCTTTTATGCTCGGACAGGTCGAGATTATACCTCGACGAGGCAGTAGGGCCTTTGCAAGACAAGTTCGGCACCTTGAAGGTCTCCTAGTGAAAGTAGATATAGTAGCAAGCTCTAGGAGAGTGTCACGAGATACCTTGATGTCGGGGGACCCAGGTCCTTTCACGTCGACCTAGCTTCGGGCTTTATCTTGGTATAAGGAGCTTAATGCGGTCTCGTCAGGCTTTATTTGGTAAGCCTTGACACGTGTGAGATGCTCAGATGGTATGGGCGGCCTCGCCTTGCTCCTGTAGGATCGCATGGTAGCTCAACCTCGGGGACCTTGATACCCTGTCATATAAGCCCGAATATGGACCTTTGCAGGAAGGCTGGGACGTGGAAAATTCTTCTTTAGTCTCTAGCCAAATTTTGCTATTAACAAAAGCATTGTCATGCATACGTATGTCATTTAGATTAACTGTGCCTACACAAATATATTTGATATGTCATACATGTATCATAACCTGTTATTTTACGTATTTTTGTCTTAATGTAATTCAAATGGGTAAATACATAAATTGGCTATGAAAATGTGATAAGTTTTTTTAATGGTTAAAAAACTTGGTAATTCTCATTAATATTAATCTAGCTATTAAAGAGTTTAATAAGTTAGATTAATAGGGTCATTTATTGTAATTAGGATTACTATGATTAATTACCTAATAATAAATGAACCGAATAAAGTTTTAGAGTTTTAATTGTTATAACTTGGTGAACACTATCAAAATAATCTAACCTTAGTAAATAGTTTACTGAATCTTAGATTGTTCACTAATAGATTAGATTTTTAATTGTTAAAAATCATTAATAATTTATTAGTTAATTAGAATTTGGTTCTAATTAGTTAATGCGCTAGATAACTTGATTAATGTTAGTCGTTTAATCCTGCAGAGTCTAGGTGCATTAACGGTTAATAGAAAACCCTAATTTTAAAAATAGTGAGTGGGAGAGGGATATATGACATATATATCCCGCGGTCTCCATCATTAGTTCAACACTGTGAGATTCGAGTAGGGCCTCGTGACGACTTTGCTTTCGTCCTCCCTAAGGAGGGTTTCCACAAAGGTCAATACCAAGGTTGACTTCCTAACAGATAAGATTTCTGAGGGTATTTTGGGATTGACCGATCCTAAGACGACAATTCTCGAGTTAAGCTCGTGTGATCTGAAATGGTGGGTTACACTCACGAAGGTTTTGATTAAGTTTTGTTAATTAAAAACCTGACTGAATGAATGACGGTTGAATGATATGGAATAAGAGTTATTCTAGAATATCATTTGATTGAGAATGTCTCGATCCAACATGCAAAGACTTGACCGACCCTAAAACGACACTTCTTTGTGGTATGTCGGATTGTCGCGGTATAGTAACTAGTTTTAGAGTAGTTCTAGTTCGTCAAACATCTGCATGCATCATGTTTAAATTTATGCCAAAGCACTCACACTTGTTTTAAATAATTGACTGAATGAACGTTTTATTTTATTTCAGCAATTATGTCTTCTACATTACTTCAAATTCTTACAAACGACAAATTGTTGGTGATAACTACACTAAGTGGAAACTTAACATTAATGCAATATTGGTCACCAAGAACCTCGAATTGGTGCTTACAGAGGAATGTCCTCCAACGCCTGCTGCCAATGCCACATGAACTGTTCGTGAGGGATACGAGCGATGGGTCTCATCTGATCAGAAGACCCGAGCATATCTGTTGGCTTCTATAACAGACGTGCTTGTCACAAAGCATGAAGCAATGACTTCAGCATTCAAAATCATGGAGTCATTGCAAGCTATGTTCGAGCAGCCTCCGAGCAAAAGCGACATGAAGCTACTCGTTTCACTATACTCGCTATTATGAAGGAAGGAACGTCAGTTCAGGAACATGTCCTGAGCATGATGTCCTACTTCAGCATGACAGAAGTCAATAGAGGGGCCATTGATGAACCCAGTCAAGTGAGCATCATATTGACGACTATTTCGAAGAGTTTCGATCAGTTTATGAATAACTACGAGATGAACAAGTTAAGGTTCAGTCTCACACGGTTACTCAATGAGCTCACTACCTTTGAGTCCTTGACTAGGGACTGCAATGGCAAGACCGGTGAGGCAAATGTTACCGAACCATCTTCCTCTAATAATAAGAAAAGGAAGAGGTCTGTTGGGATGGTGAAGGGTAAGCCCAAACCTAAAAAAACCCGTAACAAGAAGAAGTCCAAGAAAGGTAAATATGATTTACTTGTTCATGAGTCATGTTTAGTGGAAGATGATTCTTCAGCCTGGATAGTTGATTCGGGGGCCACTAATCAAGTTTGTTCTTCTTTGCAATGGACTGATTCTTGGACACAGCTAGAGGAGAGAGCATTCTCAATATGTGTAGGGTAAGGGGATGTCGTGTCGGCACGAGCAGTAAGCGTAATTAGATTACGTTTTTGTAATAATTATAAATTGTTGGACAATGTATTTTATATTCCTGGATTTACAAGGAATTTGATTTCCTTTTCTAAGTTGTTGGAACAAAAATATTATATTTCTTTTAATAATAAGTCTATTATTATTGGAAAGAATAGTCTGAATATTTGTTAAGGAATTAATGAAAACAATTTGTATGTGTTAAGACCGTGAATACATACTACACTGCTCAACACCGAAATGTTTAAGGTTGAAAAACCAAAAACAAAACGACATAAGATTTCTCCAGATAATGATACGTATCTCTGGCATCTAAGGCTTGGTCATATCAACCTTGACCGGATAGACAGACTAGTAAAAAGTGGACCTTTAAGTGAGTTAAAGGTTGGCACCTTACCTGTCTACAAATCTTGTTTGGAGGGTAAGATGACTAAGAGACCATTTACTGGAAAAGGGCTTAGAGCAAAAGAACCGCTAGACCTTATACATACAGACATCTGTAGACCAATGAATGTTAAAGCTAAGGATGGTTATGAGTATTATGTCACCTTTATAGATGACTACTCAAGATATGAAAACGTCTACCTGTTGCAACGAAAGTCGGAAACATTTGAAAATTTCAAAGAATTCCGAGCTGAAGTTTAGAATCAATTAGATAGGACTATCAAGTTACTACGATCGGATCGTGGAGGTGAGTACCTTGACCAAGAGTTTGAAGACTTCATGGTCGAGCATGGGATAGTTTTCCAACTCACAGCTCCCGGTACACCTCAGCAAAATGGTGTAGCGGAAAGGAGAAATAAAACATTGATGGAAATGGTGAGATCTATGATTAGTTTCTCATCATTACCAAATTCCTTTTGGGGATATGCGTTACAAACAACGGTATACATTTTGAATGTAGTACCATCCAAATCTGTTCCTAAGACTCCTCTAGAGTTGTGGAATGGTCGTAAAGCTAGTTTGCGACATTTCCAAATATAGGGGTGTCCAGCACACGTGCTGAAGAACAGAACTGGAAAGCTAGATTCCAAGTCTGTTGTCTGTCTGTTTATAGGATGCTCCAAGGAGACCAGAGGTGGATACTTCTATAGTCCCGAAGACAACAAAGTATTTGTATCGACAAATGCAATGTTTCTTGAGAATAATTGTATTAGTGACCATAAATCTCGTTCTAAGATTGTATTGAATGAGTTGGAGACTGGTGAGACTGGTGAGACTAGGGCTTCATCAATAAGTGTTATTGATCCATAAACATCTGAGAGTCAGATGGTTCCTGATCAGGATACACTACCACCTAGACGTAGTGAGAGGGTTGTGAGACAACCTGAACGCTATTTAGGTATAGGTGAGGGATAAGGTGTTGTCTCTGCTAATAGTGTGGATGATCCATTGACATTTAAGAATGCAATGGAAGATTCTGATAAAGAGGAATGGCTTAAAGCCATGAATCTCGAGATGGAGTCCATGTACTCTAACTTAGTCTGGGATCTTGTTGACTTACCAGATGGGGTAAAACCCATAGGGTGTAAGTGGATCTACAAGAGAAAGAGAGGAGTAGACAAGAAGGTAGTAACCTTCAAGTGAAGGCTAGTGGCCAAGGGTTATACCCAGAAAGAGGGGGTCGATTATGAAGTGACCTTTTCTCTAGTTGCCATGTTTAAGTCTATTAGGATTCTCTTATCCATTGCTGCCTATTTCAATTATGAAATTTGGCAAATGGATGTCAAGACTGCATTTTTGAATGGTAATCTTGATGAGAGCATTTATATGATGCAACCAGAGGGATTCGTGTCTCCAGATCAACAGCAAAAGGTTTGCAAGCTGTAAAGGTCCATCTATGGACTTAAGCAAGCATCTAGATCTTGGAACGTAAGGTTTGATGTTGTGATCAAAACCTATGGCTTCGAGCAGAGCGTCGATGAGCCTTGTATCTACAAGCGCATCATTGACAAGAAAGTAGTTTTCTTTATCCTATACGTAGATGATATCCTACTCATTAGGAATGATGTGGGAGTATTGTTTGATGTAAAGGGCTGGCTAGCTAGCCAATTCCAAATGAAAGATTTTGGAGATACAAGTTATGTTCTAGGGATCCAACTTATAAGGGATTGTAAGAACAAACTAATAGCACTGTCTCAGGCATCATATATTGATAAGATTTTTATACGATTTTCGATGCAGAACTCTAAGAAAGGTAATTTACCTTACAGGCATAGAGATCACTTGTCTAAGGAATACTGTCCTAAGACACCTTAAGAAGTTGAGGATATGAGACGTGTACCCTATGCATCCGTAGTAGGTAGTCTCATATATGTTATGTTATGCACGAGACCGGACATCTGTTATGCAGTGGGAGTAGTAAGTAGATACCGGTCCAACCCAGGATTGGATCATTGGGTTGCTGTCAAGACTATTCTTACGTATCTTGGGAGAACGAGAAATTATGTGCTAGTGTATTCCGGACAGGATTTTATCCCGTTAGGATACACGGATTCTGATTTTCAGTCAAACAGGGATTCTAGCAATCGGATCCTTCTTGGGGGTCGTAGCTTGACCAAGGCATCAGGAGCGCTATCTAGCTATATCCTGGTATTTTGATCTGGATGGCAACTATGCACTTACAATAGGATCCTTTTTAGGGGTCATAACAAGACCAAGGCATCAGGAGCGCTATCTAGCTATATCCTGGTATTTTGATCTGAATGGCAATTATGCACTTACAATCAGATCCTTCTTGGGGGTCGTAGCCTGACCAAGGCATCATGATCGCTGTCTAGCTATATCCTGGTATTTTGATCCGGATGACAACAATGCTCTTACACTCGGATTCTTCTTGGGGGAGGTCACCCGACCAAGGCATCAGGGGTGATGAGGGGGCTTCCCCGATCAATCCCTAATCTCGAGATCTGGATGGAAACTATGCTCTTACACTTAGACCCTTCTTTGCGGGGGGTGGTGCCCGGCTTGGCATCAGAGGTAGTGAAGAGGCTTCATCAACCAGTCTCTGGTCTTGAGGAGATCACTGTCGAAATACTATGGCGATCCTCCTAGAGGGAGTAATCCAGTCCAGGGCATTAGGAGGGCTATCTAGCTCTCCTAGTCAAGGTGATCATATGAGATCTATTACGGATGCCGAAATCGAAGGAGATGCAAACTCATAACGAGCCGATACGAAGTTATTTCAATGCATGGTTGTATCGGTTGATAACCAGTCTCACTCTAAGAGCTTTTTCAAGAGCAGAATCTCTTGAGATGATCTGTATAATGAATGTAAATTGTAGAATGGCTCTCCGCAAAAGACTTTTTTTATTTCGAACAAGGGGAAATGGTCTCAAGCTGGGGTCATCGCCCCTCTCACTGAAGTACTGAGAAAATATTAAGCTTCTAGTCCTTAAGTGATGTAACTGGTTTGGAAGTGCATTTGGGGTAGATGAGAGTTTTCAACAATCGTAATGGAGCTCGAGACCCCACTGTGAACGATTCAGGACCTTTGGGTGCTCCATGAACGGATCGAGACCTCGATGGCTCACTAGGGCATTGGAAGGCCTAGTACAAATGGAAAGAAGCCATCGTTATGATAATCTTCGAGAGCAAGCTGGTGTTTGCTAAGATCAAGCTCGTGCAAGCCAAGGAGGATGGTTACTTCTTCACAACCTTCTAAGTAGAGCTGGCTCTACTTCCCCCTTTGACTTAAGAGTCATTGATGGACAGAAAAGGGAGGGGTTTAAGAAGATAGTTGCTGAGATGGTTGTGTATGTTCCCTTCATAGCTGGCAAGTCTTGGGTTGCTGAAGCAGACCTGGGCTCGAAATCCCATGGTGCCGTAGATGATCAATCCGGAGAGGGAGCTTCTCCTTCAAATAAAGACCACAGTTGAGGAGGTTGTTTATATGGCAGGTGAGCCCCGGTTGATCCAGAAGTAGATGTTTTGGATGGAAAAAACTTCTCTTCTAGGGGATGTCAAACAAAAAGGAGGAGGAGCTAACCACGGTAGTGAGGGGCGCCGTTGTTCTGAATGAAGACATGACCAAAATTGACGTAACCATGGCTAATGTACAGGTAACCTGGGAGTGGATCCAACATGCTTATGATGTGGAGAGACTCAGGACCATGCATCATGCCATGTGAGGATTGTTCCGAAAGAGGAGGTAAACTATTGAGGGAGTGGTTTAAACTCTACATGGCAGTGTGGCTACCTTGGAAGCCAATGTGGGTGCTTCATTTGCTGAGGGACACTTCTGTGTTGCTTGTTGAGCATCTCGAGCTATTCTTCCCTCTGACCTGATCATCAGTGGAGGATGGATACCTTGAGTATATCATAGAGAAAGCTGAGAGTTACCTAGGTTCGCTCCGACTGAAGCCGGACCTTATTTAGATGATGGATGCGCAGATGAGGAGGAGGACTTGGTTCCCATTTCTGCTTTCATGTCTAGTCGTGTTGGGGTAGGAACTACCTTGAAGTCCTCTACTGCTGTAGATGCATGGAGGGCTCCAAGCCCGCCTACCTCTCTATCAAAATCATACAAAGTAAAGGTCCAGTTTGATCTTTCTAGGGAAATGGTGGTCTGAACTGGTCCGGTAGATGTGGGTTGCTACAGAGGTTATGGATGTAGGTGAAGCTTCAAACCTACGTATCTATCCATCTGAATCTTTCAAGGAGGTAAGGATCTAGATCACCTTCACCCAGAAAGGGGAGGTTCATACTGAAGCCATAATGATGAAAGAGGTCCCGATCAATCCAGCTGAAGAGGTAAGGGACCAAGCTGATTCAGGCTAACATGACTAGGGTGGTGGAGCTGGCTCCGAGGTAGCAGTGCTAAGGGATGGTGGTTCTTCCTCTACCCAAGCAGTAGGACCAGTGAGGAAGTAGCTGCCACTGCCGATGAAACTAACCTGGGATATGGATCGGGACCACGAGGGCTTGCTAAAGCATTGAACTGTCCGATACAAATGGAGAGGAGCCACCAGCCTAGTACTACATATGAGGAAGCTCTTGTACTTACAACAGTGTTGTTGCTGCTCTAGAGGCTTGCTCAGGCATGCAGGAGGCCTCACTGAATATGGGAAGCCTCCGGGCTCATCTCGAATGAACCAGGATTTTAGTGGCTTGCTAGGGCGCTGAATGGCCTGGTATGAATAGAGCAAAGCCACAGATATGATGCTTTTTAGGAGCAGGTTGTTGCTGCTAAAGTTGAGTTTAAGCAGACCAATGAAGAGATGATCAAGATAATGAGAGGAGCACTTGTCTTGAGCAAGGCCATGACCAGAGCTAAGGTAATCACAACTAAAATACAGGTAGACAAAGAGCAGATGCAGTGTGCATATGATATAGAGAGACTCGAATCCGTGCTCTGTGCCCTGTAAGGGCCGCTCTGAAGGAGAACATGAAGAGAGATGATATTTTATTAGGTCCACTCTCACTGAAGTCGGTCCATCTCGAGCCACAAGGTGCACTGATGATGAGGATGACACGTTGCCCATCTCCATATTTATCCCAGGCCCTACTAGGGTAGAACCTATCTCAAAGTCCCTAAGGTAGGAGAGGTAAGAGAGGTATGGGAGATCTCGATTGATCTAACTGAGGAGATAGAGGTCAAGGCTGATTGAAGTTGATCCAACCAAGGTGGTGGAAGCTGGCTCTGAAGTAGCAGTGTTAAGGGAAGATGACCCGTCCTTCAACCAAGCAATGAGACTAAAGAGGAAGGAGCTGCTATTGTTGAGGAGAATAACCAGAGAGGTAGATCGGGACTCAGGTAGCTCGCTAGGGCGATGAATGGCCCCATACAAGTGAAGATAAGGCACCGACCTAGTAACTGTCCAGAGACATGCTTAAAATTCTAGAAGTTTCCTATGACTGATAGAATGCTTTGGACCATTACGGAATGAGTAGGAACCATTTGAGCATTGGATAACCCTATACGAATGGAGATAGGCTACCTGTCTGGTACCGGTCCAGAGGCATACTTAGGATTTAAGAAGCCCCCAGCAACTAGGTGAAGGCTCTGGACCACGTAAAATGTGGGAAGCCTCTAGGTTGTCCTCGATTAGATCGGGATTCGGTGGCCTGCTAGGGCGGTGAATGGCCCGATACATATGGAGTAAAGCCACCAGTTTGGTACTGGTCCATAAGCATGCTTTGGATCCTAGATGTCCCCAGCAACTGAGAGAAAACTCTGGACCCTCCTGGAATTAACCGAGAATTTAGTGGCTCACTTGAGCGTTGACCGAACCGGTATAAGAAGTGAGGAGCCACTTGGCCTTACAGTGAGGCTGCTACTCCAGAGGTTTGGTTAGGCATGTAAAAGGCCTTACCAAGAGTGGGAAACCTCCGGGCTTTCCTCGATCAGATCGGGATTCGATGGCTTGCTAGGGCGGTGAATGGCCAGGTACACATGGAGCAAAGACACCGGTCTGGTACTGGTCCAGAAGTATGGTTGGGATCCTAGAAGTCCCCAGCAGCTGAGAGAAAGCTCTGGACTCTCCTGGAATGAACTGAGAATTTAGTGGCTCACTTGGGCGTTGACCGGTCCGGTTTAAGAAGTGACGAGCCACTTGGCCTTACAGCGAGGCTGTTACTCCAAAGGTTTGGTTAGGCATGTAGGAAGCCTTACCAAGAGTGGGAAACCTCTGGGCTCTCCTCAATCAGATCAAGCTTCGGTGGCTTGCTTGGGCGATAAAAGGCCCTGTACATATAGAGTGAAGCCACTGATCACGTAGTGTAGCTACTGCTCCAGAAGCTTGCTTAGGCATGTAGGTGGCCTTACCAAATATGGGAAGCTTCTGGGAACTCTTCGATCAGATCAGATTTCGGTGGCTTGCTAGGGCGATGAAATGGCCTGGTACATATAGAGCGAAGCCACCGATCTAGTACTGTTCTAGAAGCATGCTTGGGATCCTAGAAGTCCCCAGTAACTGAGAGAATGCTCTGAACCCTCTTGGAATGAATCGGGAATTTAGTGGCTCACTTGGGCGTTCATCGGCCAGGTATAAGAAGTAAGGAGCCACTTGACCTTGCAGTGAGGATGCTACTTCAGAGGTTTGGTTAGGCATGTATGAGGCCTTACCAAACGTGGGAAGCTTCTAAGAACTCCTTAATAGGATCGGGCTTTGGTGGCTTGCTAGGGCGGTGAATGGCCCGGTAAACATGAAGCAAAACCACCGGGTCTGGTACTGGTCCAGAAGTATGCTTGGGATCTTTGGAGTCCCCAACAATTTGAAATGAGGCTCTGGACCATTCTGGAATGGATCGGGGTCGTAGTGGATCACTTGGGTGTTGACCGACCCTGTACAAGAAGTGAGGGGCCACTAGGCCTTGCAGCGGAGCTGCTACTCCAGAGGCTTACTCAAGCATGTAGGAGGACTTACCAAAATGTGGGAAGCCTTTGGGTTGTCCTCGATCAGATCCGGCTTCGATGGCTTGCTAGGACGATGAGTGGCCCGGTACACATTGAGCGAAGCCACCGATCTAGTATTGGTCCAGAAGCATGATTGGGATCCTAAAAGTCTCTAGTAACTGAGATAAAGCTCTGGACCCTCCTAGAGTGAACAGAGAGTTCAGTGGCTTACTTGGGCGTTGACTGGCCCGGTGCACGAGGCGTGGAACCACTAACCTTCTACTGGTCATGCTGCTCTAGAAGCTACACAGCTGAGTTGGCTTCTTAGATTCATGAGTCGACCTGTTACCGCTACCTAGGAGCTTCTGAAGGGCGGATACAGTGACATGAAGGGTCCCGTATGACCAGGTCCAAGTCCAACGGATCTACTGGATAAGAGGTCTACCGGTAGCAAAGCAAATCTTCAGTAAAGAAGCAGGAGAGGTACAGTTCTACTGTATAGAAGCTCTCGATGTATCAGAATGGTTCAGCTATATAAGAGATCTTCAAGCGAGGAGCTACTGTATTGGAGCTCCACGATTATTTGAGCAGGTTCGTTTCATAGGAGTAGCATAATGAACTGGTTCCACCAGGAATCCCACGTACCATATTTTCTCCACAATGAACGAAACTCGTTAAATGATAAAATGAGCACCACATGCAATGGATAGGCGATATAGACAAGTATGGAGAAAAGACATCGTATATAGTAAATGATATTCCATGAATAATGAATCTGTTACCTCGATAGTATAATGATACTCATGTAGAGACATAGAGGCTTTCAAAAGGGGTATGGAAACTTAGCACAGACGGTGCCAGAATATGTTAACCGAAAATTCGCACTAGGTGGAAAATCTCGATTAACACCCTCGAGACCACTACCACAGAGGTTGTGCCCGGGGTTGGTACCTTTGGTACCTTGGTGATCTTGTATGAATATGAAGGAGGATGAAACAGTAGGTAGGAGACAAGCCATCCCGCCCGTCGGACTTTGTGCTTATAAAGAAGATCTAGGGAGCTCGAGGTTCTCTTGTTGGTGCGAAGAGGGTGATCCTGGACCTTGTTCCTTTGTCGGGGTGGGAGAAAGTCCTAGTACCCAGAGCCTGGTTCTGGAGCCCGATCGCTTCCTATAATACCCTGACCTCGATAGCAAGTAAAAAAGGAGGCTTATTTAGCTCCAGTTTCGGAGAACTCGATTTCTTCCATAGAGAGAATATGGGAGAGCTCCTCGACTCCCTTCGAACTTCTCTGGGTGGTTCTCTTCATTTTGATGTGCGACTTTGGCATGTAGATGAGAGGATAAGAGCGTTAGGTTCTGCGAGGTAGGAATCTAGATTCGGTTCCTTAGGTCTTTGTTGTTGTTTCCCGATCTCATGTAAGAAAGATTAGAGAGTTATGACCAATGGGGTCGGTACCTAGCCCGTATACACACATGCGTAATACAGTAGATAATAGGAAAAACACACGTCTTATGTAGATGGAGGTGGACTGACCAAGGGGGGAAAAAGCATCACGAGTTATCACATGCAGAAAAACCCCTAGACAGTATCCAGAGGAAGGAGGAATACCCTTCCTTGTATATATATATCATGCGATGCTCCGAGGAGGTTACAAATATGTCAAAGTAGTACAACGTATATGCTCCTAGGAGCTTACAACAATGAGTGTTTACCAATACCGATACTTTCCTGGTCAGGGTACACATACAATGATGATGTAGAGAGAACTTTTAACGAAGCATGTAGACATGCCTAGGCCTGGTCGTTTTTGGGATTTGAAATTGTTAATAGTGAAATTTGGCTTGGGATCAAAGAGAAATTTTCCATACATAATCGACAATCACGAAGCCTGGAAAGATTGTAAAGCCACCCCGTAAGAGCAGGGAAGGCAGTTCGGTTTCAAAGCTACCAAAAGACAAGCCAGGCGAGACCAGGACGAACCCCCACAAGAGTAATGGAAGTCGGGATTCTCCAGGCCATCTATCGGGGAACCACGACTCCGAGGTCGAGCTCCATAATTGCCCCGTAAATGCCAGGGGAAGTCTCTAAGCTCAAAAAAGCTTCGAAAGAAGCCCGCCAACCTCTCCATAAGCCCGTTGTCCTTGCTGGACATAAAGGAAGAATCATGCCTAAATCTACACTAACTCATCCACCTCCCATGAGGGTTTACAAGAGCACCTCAAGCCACCAAGGGTCAGGGAAAATCCATCTTAAGCTTCTAAGAACAGAGCCATAGCAGGGATCTACCTCGCTCTACGAGGCAACAGGAAGCTGGCAAGGTGACCTCCATGAAGATCCATGACACGAGTACACACATGATCATCTCCACATAATATTTACATGCACGTCAAGAGTTTAAATTCAAATAAGGGAACAAACTTATCTTCGTCAACGATATCATCGAATCCGGAAACAATTCAAATTTAAATAACGAATCCCGTACGATAAGGAGAGAACGGATTAATGAGATTACGATAGAGTATTCGCGAACTAAAAACCTACTTGGACGATATATATATTTGAAGCCAAGCATGGTAAAGAGGAAGAAAAACTAACGACAGAGAGAGAAAATCATAAACAATAGATATACACATAGAATGAGGGCCTAAATTCTGATTATAGAACTCGGTCACCTTCATCTCCACTATTCGACAGACACTGAGGTGCCACCACCCTACACCTCCGAGAGATTGTGAGCAAACAAGAGAGTTATTTGTATCTTAAAGCAATATATCAATAATAGAGCTCCCATTTACTGTTATTTCCACTCGTCTCTCTCTTAAATAGGTCGGGAACCAATGAAACCGACCCCGGCCACTGCTTTCGTGGTAGTGGTCTCGAGGGTGTTAACAGAAATTTCTCATCGCGAGCAAATTTCCCATCAACACTTTCTGGCGCCGTCTCTGAGGAACCTCTCACACCACCATCTTTTTACATTCAAAAAGTTCTTTATTTTAAAGTCATCATGAAGCCCCGCTCCTCACAATGGCAGCAGGGTACCTCGGGATAACCTTCTGCTACATCGACAAGAAAGGTCCCGAGGAAAAGGAAAAAATTTAGGCTCAATAGCCAGATTCCCATCCAGCCTGCTACTGTGCGGGCTCTGGATCCCCCTTTGGGAAGCCAGGTCGAGCTTGACCAACAAGCGACGGCCTTTGTAGAGAACATTCGACTTCGACTACTCAAGCGGGTATCGTTATCCAACAAACGGTTCTCTTCAATCAGGGGGAATCAAGCAGGCCCGGGGCTAGGCAACCCATATTTGATCGCTTGGGGCCTGCCCTTCGGGAATCAACTCGTAACAAACCGGGGCTCCAGACCTCGATCCGGGATAGGCTAGGGCCCATGCTCATGTTCCCGAAGGGATGCCACGTTACCAACTGCAACAAGTCAGATCCGCGGCAGATGTCCTTTCCCAGGGACGGGAAGAGATCATCAACCCAACGACTACAAAGAGGGAAGCCCGGGGTAGAGAAGAAGAAATTCAGCCATGTCCCCGAGCAAGCCCCCTCCAAAGAAGGAACCGGGTAGAGGTCACCAATTCAGCAGAGGGATCTAATGGTAAGAAATCTGAGATCGACTCAAGGAAGTCTGAAAGCAAACAACTAAGGGACCTGTTGGTAGAGCTACAGAAAGAGGTCCAATTGATGAAGAAGGGGAAGTACAAGGAGGACAAGAAAGATCCTCTAAGTGAAATGAACGCCCCCTTCACCAGAAGTATCTGGGAGGTAGATCTTCCGTCTAAGTTCAAAATGTTAGCTGACAGGTTCTCCGAGACTGAATATCCGATAAGCCACTTAGAGAGCTTCGTTCAACAGATGTAGGTCTAGAACACAACCAGGGCCACTATGTGTCGGATGTTCCCCGTTACACTCACGGATTATTCTAAGACCTGGTTTAGGAAATTACCCGTCGGGAGCATAGATTCCTTCACCAAATTATCAACAGACTTCTACTCACAATTCCAAGGGGTTAAGCCCTGACTGAAGGACCCGATTCATCTATAACACATGATCCAGAAGAGAGGGGAAACTCTCTAGGCTTATGTCGAGCGGTTCCACAAGGAAGTCATCCAGATGGGGGTCTTCACTGAGAGATAAACCCTCGCCAACTTCAAAAGAAACTTGTGGGCGGGAAAACTATTCAGGTCTTTTGCCAAGAAACCTCCGAAAACCTACCTGGAAGCCTATGATCTGGCTCTAGAACAGATCGAGGTAGACGAACAGCTCAAGGTCAAGATGGAGCATGACGACATGAGAGCCAAAAAGCGACAAAAGAAGAAAGCTCCCAGACCCGAGCAAGATCAAAAAAGCTGGAACAAACCCCCCTAATAAATCAACATAAGGTTTCCCCCTTTTTTAGCTCAGATCAGAAAGGTATCCAAATAAACGGGCTCCTCCTCAAGCTTTACCACCTCCCAAGACAGTAGCATCTATAGCCCGCGATAAGAGGGGGTATGACCGTTACACTCCCTTGAACGTATCCCGAGAAACAGTCTACCTCGCCATCCGGGATAAGGGTTTGTTACAGAAGCCCACTCCTATGAAAGCTCTGTTTGATAAAAGAAATCGTTACAAATATTACGACTGTCACGAGGACGTACGGCACAATACTTCAGAAGGCTACAACCTACGAAACCAGATTAAGGCTTTGACCAGGGGAGGATGCTTGATAGAGTTCTTACAACATGTCAGGGAGAACATTCAAACTGGAAGGTAGGTGCAAGTCGAGATCCGGGAACATGCTGAGAAGAGGAAGAGAGAGCAGGAGGACCAGATGCAACAAATTCAGGTAATACACACTATCAGCGGAGGTCCCACTCTGGCCGGCACCTCTAACAATTCTAGGAAAAATCATACGAGGAAAGTCCCTCGTACAGACGAGGGGCGGGATATCTTCAAGGTCGACCAGAGACAGACCAACCCCTCTCAGCTGTCTCAAATCATCTTCACCGAAGCAGATGTCTTTAACACCGTACAACCACATGATGACCCCATGGTCATTACATTACAAATTGCCAACTTCATGGTTCATCGCGTGCTCGTCGACACAAGTAACAGCGTCGAAGTTCTATTCAAAGACACTTTGGAAAAACTAAACTTGAAGCAATGGTGCTACAACAGTTGTACTACTCCATTATACGGTTTCACTGGGGACTCAATCACACCCGTATTATAAAAAATCCTACCAGTAATCATCGGAGCCACACCTCTTCAACAAAACATCATGACTGACTTCGTGGTGGTGGATACCCCGTCGGACTACAACACAATAATAGGGAGGCCATTCCTATCATCCTTGAAGGGTGTCCTGTCTATTTATCACAATGTCCTGAAGTTCCTAATAGGAGACAAGGTGGGAGAGGTTCGGGGTGATCAGCAAGCAGCTAGGAAATGCTACGCAGTGTCGGCTAACTCAGCAGCTATAGCGAAACAACTCCCCCAAGTAACGACTATCCAAGGCGGGATAACCCCGGCACTAAACCTGGAAGACGCGGGCTCCACCGATTGTCTCGAAGACGCCTTGTGGTGCCCGACATGGAAGAACAGATAAGAGAATAGGCCAATGGCTATCCGGTTGACAAGTTAGAGGAGATTCTTGTTCGACTAACTGATCCTTCGAAGGTCGTCAAGATCGAAGCTACCCTTGATCCAGGAATGAAAGAGGACTTGATTAGGCTCCTTATGGAGTTCAACGATATTTTTGCCTGGAGTCATTTGGAGATGCCGGGGATCCCAATGACATTAGTTGCACATCGACTAGAGGTGGATCCTACCTTCAAGCCCATCAAACAGAAAAAGGTACCACTTCAACAATGCAAGAAATTTGGTGGTTCAAGAATAGGTGTATAAACTCACCCAGACAGGCTTCATTCGAGAAGCCCGCTATCCCGAATGTCTCGCTAACGTGGTCATGGTCACGAAGGCAAATTGGAAGTGGCGCATGTGCGTGGACTACACCAACCTCAACCAGGCATGCCCGAAGGACAGTTTTCCTCTGCCAAAAATTGATCAATTGGTCGATTCCACCTCCGGGAACAACCTCCTGAGCTTCGTGGACATATTTTTTGGCTACAATCAGATTATGATGCATCCTGCGGACCAAGAAAAAACCAGCTTCATCACCACACAAGGCCTATACTGCTACAAGGTAATGCCTTTCAGGCTCAAAAATGCTGGAGATACTTACCAACGGTTAGTCAACCGTTTGTTTAAGCCCGAAATTAGAATGTCGATGGAGGTATTTATCGACGATATGATCACTAAATCTTCGACCTCGAAATGCCACCTGGACGACCTTCTAAAGACATTCATGGTCATAAGGGAAAACCAGATGAGGTTGAACCCTTCCAAATGCCCTTTGGTGTAACTGCGGGGAAGTTTCTGGGCTTCATGGTGAATGAGAGAGGCATGGAGGCTAACCCAGAAAAAATCACGGCTATTTTGGATCTAGAATCCCTCGCATCTCTTAAACAAGTTCAAGCCTTGACCGGTCAGGTATCAGCGCTCAACAGGTTCATCTCCCGGTCTACCGATAAGTGCCTACCATTATTCAAAGCTATCAAGCAGGGAAGAAACATGAAGTGGGATCAGGAGAGCGAACAGGCTTTCCAAGCTTTGAAAAGATACCTAACAAGCCCCCTACTGCTGGTCAAGCCAAATTCTGGATAAGAGCTTCAAATATACTTGGCCGTTTCAGAAACCGCTGTAAGTAGGACCTTGGTCAAGGAATGCAGGGATAAGATCCAGCAGCCTATCTACTATATGAGTCGCGCTCTAACCAAGCCCGAAAAGAACTATACTCTGTTGGAGAAGCTCGTTTATGCATTGGTGACTTCGGTAAGGAAACTCCGTCCTTACTTTCATGCTCATTCAATAGCAGTGGTGACAGACCAACCCCTCCGTCAGTTCTTGCAAAGGCCGGATGTTTCTGAAAGGCTGGTTCTATGGGCCCTGGAGCTTATCTAGTTCAATTTAAAGTATAAGCCTAGGACCATGATAAAAGCTCAAGCACTAGCGGACTTTGTAGCCGAGCTTTCAGTATCTTAAGATCAGGCAACCCCCGCAATAACATATGTCACCCTTGAAAGGATTCCAGAATCTGACAACTGGTCGGAGGGCTGCGAGACATGGACTCTCTACACTGACAGAGATTCCGGGCAGTCCGGGAGAGGAGCGGACATAGTCCTCATCGACCCAGATGGAACTGAGTGCTACCATTGTTTCAGGTTCGAATTTAAAGCCACGAACAATGAAGGAGAATACCAAGCTCAGCTAGCTGGGATAAAAGCTGCCATAGAGCTCGGGGTTGATTACCTGAATATCAATAGTGACTCTTCACTCGTGGTCAACCAAGTTTCAGGGATTTTTAGGTCAAAGGTGATAACATGATCGCTTACTTGAAACCAGTGCAACAACTCAGGACCAAATTTAGGGGATTCAGAATAGAGAAGATACCTCGACAGCTAAATCATCGGGCTGACGTCCTAGCAAAGATAGTTGCCTATGGTGGCCAGACCCTACCACACGGAGTCCCTCTTCAAGTAATCCCTCTGCCTAGCATTATGACCGGTAAAGAAGCCTATACCCTGGACCGACAGCCATGCAAGATGGATCCAATAGCAGAATATCTATAGGACGGGAAACTTCCCGAGGAGCCCGACCAAGCTAGGAGGGTTAAAAGGCTCTCGGTCTGGTATTGTATGGTGGATGGGCATTTATACTGAAGGGGAAAATCCCTTCCCCTATTCCGATGTCTATACCCTAAAGATGCCAAGTGGGCTTTGAGAGAGGTTCATTCTGGGGAATGCGGGAACTATATTAGTGAAGAGGCCTTGGCTTATCAGGTTCTCCGCATGGGATATTACTGGCCGACCATCCATCAAGATGCTAAGAGCTTGGTGCAAACCTGCGAGTCATGCCAGAAGGCCATAAATTTGATTCACCTCCCTCCTAAGCGTTTGTCATTCCTTAGCTCGCCATACCCCTTTGCTATGTGGAAAGTCGATTTGATTGGACCGCTTCCTACAGCTCCTGGATAGGCCAAGCACGCTATCTTAGTAATTGATTACTTTACAAGATGGGTTGAAGACAGACCACTGTCCCAGATATTGGATGAGAACAAAACAAAGTTGATCAAGACAAATGTAGTTTGCAGGTTCAGAACCCCTCTTATCATCATAACTGACCTTAGAAAACAGTTCGACAATGACCGATTCAGAGATTTCTGTTAAGGTTAGGGAATCGACCTTCGGTTTTCTTTGATAGCCCACCCTCAGACCAATGGTTTGGTAGAATCCAGGAACAAAACCATCAAGAAGTTGTTGAGGAAAAAGCTACAACAAAAGAAAGGCAGATGGGTAGAGGTGCTTCCCGAGGTCATCTGGGCTTACCGTACTACAAGAAGAACAGCTACCGGGGAAACGCTTTACTCTCTAGCCTTCGGAGTTGAAGCAGTCCTACCTATAGAGCACAAGTTGACCTCCTTTAGAGTCCAACGATTTAAACTGGAAAGCAATGAAAGCAAGCACCGAGCTAGTTTGGACCTCCTGGAGGAAAAGCAAGATCGAATAGCTGAAAAGGTAGCAATCTACCAAGGCAGGATTGCCAAGTACTTCAACAAAAGGGTTAAAACCCAAAGCTTCAAAGAAGGGGATTTGGTCCTTAGGAAAGTGTCGTTAAACACCAAGAAGAGGTCAGACGGGGTCCTAAGGCCTAACTGGGAAGGACTCTACCTAATAAAGATGGTGATCCGTAATGGGGCGTACAAGCTCGAGGATATGGATAGCCGACTCATCGACCATACTTGGAATGCGGATCACCTACTGAAATTCTACCCTTGAACAGGGAACTCAGGAGCAGGCAACCTCCAACTAGTTTCCTTTATTTTTTCTTCTGACAGTATTGTACTTCATCTTCCATATCAATAACGCTTGCCTTTTCCTGTTTATTCCTTCTTCAACTATGTCCTATAATGATTTGGGTGTACATGGAAAGTTTCGACATTATCGCCTTAAGACCAGGGGTAAGCCGAGGAAGCTTCCTCGCTACTCCTGATGCCTCGGCCGGGGACCACCCCTGGCCAAGAAGGGTCTGAGTGTAAGAGCATAGTTGTCGTCCAGATCTCGAGACCAGGAAATAGCTAGATAGCCCTCCTGATGCCTTAGTCAGACTACCACCCCCAAGAAGGATCTGAGTGTAAGAGCATATTTGCCATCTAGATCTCAAGACCAGGAAATAGCTAGATGGCGCTTCTGATGCCTTGGTCGGGCTACCACCCCCAATAAGGATCTGAGTGTAAGAGCATAGTTGCCATCCAGATCTCAAGACCAGGAAATAGCTAGATAGCGCTCCTGATGCCTTGGTCGGGCTACCACCCCCAAGAAGGATCCGAGTATAAGAGCATAGTTGCCATCCAGATCTCAAGACAAGGAAATAGCTAGATAGCCCTCATGATACCTTGGTCGGGCTACCATTCCCTCCAAGAAGGAATTGAGCTTGAAAGCGCGGAATCCCTCCTGATCCTGAGCCCAAAAAGGGGGCTAAATAGGTTTTTACTTAAATTTTCTACTCGGGCTATAGCCCCCTAAAGAAGATCGGGGATTGAGGGCTCGATTTACTTAAACTCTAAATGCTCCTGTTATTTTATTAACTCTCCTTGATACAGGGTTACTTACTACAGCAGACCCACAATCAAACAAGGGGACTGTCAACAAAAGAAGTTGAGCCAGGAATTTCATTAGTTAGGGGGCTCAATGCCAACAGCTTATTTTTTCTTATATTATTTTTCCCCCAAAGATAGATCGTTTCGATATAAAAGCTGGACTACCAAGCAAGTACATGCAAGCCAGAGTTAGACTTGAGATTAAAATTTTGTTATCAAGTAAGGGAGCCTATCCCCTAACAAGGCTACAACATGCAAGGGGGGCCTAATCCCTGGTTCCGGGCTACAAAAGGAAAATAAAAAAAGATCAAACTCAGTTGAAGAAGAGATGCCCACCCCTTTTTTCGGGCATTTAAAATAGATCACATGGAAGAGAACTGAAGCTTCTTCGTCTTCCTGAGGGCCTTCAGCTTCCTCCTTCACAGGATGGACCTCTTCCCCTGATCCCCTCTCCAGTAGCGGCTCATCCTGATCAGCTGCATCTACCACTTCCGCCACTTCCTCTAGAGGATCATCCCCGGCTGCCTCGGGGTCAACAGGATCTTCTCCACGATTTAATCGATCACCGCTTTAACTTCAGGTGGTATAACTGCATCAAGAAGGCTGGTCACCGACTTAGGCACATTCCCGCTTTCTGTTGACTTCATTCCTAAAAGCACTGCGGAGGGATCTAAAGCTTCAGCAAGGCCTCCTTCTAGCTCCTCATTATAAACCCCCTTCGAGGATTCATCGGGACCAGATACTGGAAAGGCTGGAATAGGAGGAGGCAGATTTGGTACCTCCAACTGCTTCCCAACTCCCTCCCAGAAGAGCCAGCTCCATCAGTTTCGGGACGAGATATCTCCGCAGCCCGTGACATGACCTCCGCTCTATCCCAGCAGGCAATGCTAGAGAGATCGAATGGGGGAGGGAGAGCCTCTGCAACCTGATAGGAGGTATAGAAATACCCCTAGCTAAAATAGGCTTCCACTTCGGCTTGGAGCTGGGTAATTCAAGCCTGTAAGTTTTGGTTTCAACATCTAGAGCATTCGCCTCTCCCCTCCAGTTATCCCGCTGGCTAGCCCACCGCTTCGACCAGGGAGTCTCCTGATAAAAATCCCTCTTCAGCCTCTCATAATCGCATTGAAGCTCAGCTAGCTGTGTCTCCATTCCTTGTTGGCTGGAGGTCATCTCTTGGACCAGGATCTGAGCCCGTGCAAGCAACCCCATGGCTGCCTGATCACGGAGGAAGGCTACCTGATGCCCCATGGCCACCTGAAACATGAAAGCTTGCAAAGGAAAATCAGGTTAGAAAAGGACAAGTCAAGTAGCTCAATGAAGAAGTAAAAGCGACAATTACCTCGGCTAAAATGGCGGACCCTTTGGTGATCAAGATGTCCACGGGCATCGCGGTCATCCTAGAAAGCCCATCGCCTAGACAAGATGCGACAAATTGCTTCGAGACCTCATCCAGACCCGCCGAGCTCGATTTCTAGTAGGGGCGAGAAGGAGCGATCTCAGAAAAATCGACATCAGGCTCCCTGGGAACCTGGATTACCCGGGATACAACCGGATCTGCAGAGAGGGGTAGTGGGACTCAGGGAGCATCGTTCGGAGCAGTAACTTTTGGAGGAGGGACAGGAACAGACTTATTGACGACTAGAGAAACAGACCCTCCTCGGTTTAGAGCCTTCGCAGCCCGAGATGCCAAAAATGCCATCTTGGACTTCACCTGGGAAGGAGAGAGGGAAGTAACGAATGGGGTAGCTACCTTAGCGGTTGACCCCCCTATTCTTTGGAATAGTGGAGAGAGGTCTCCGGGACGATCTGGAAGGAGGAGGAGGTATCCCATCTTGTCAGGCTTCGTGAGAAGCTGGAGCAACAACAAACACTATTAGAGAAAATAATCAAGATCATCAGAATTGAACCCTCCAAAAAAATAAAAAAAAATAAAAAACAAGATAGATCGAGATACTCACGAGGGGTAGCACCGGATATCCTTAGGTACCTGTTTACCCTGTGGGGATCGAAAGGGTTAGCGGTCGGAAACTTCATATTCAAATAGTTCCGAGCTATGAAGGTCCTTAGCACGGCTTCAGACTCATCGAGCAAGGAATCCAGACCCCAGGTAGGTTTGTCACTAAAGGCGGTAGGAACCTCGAGCACATGCCTGCCGATAAAGACAGAGCTCCCTCAGTCTCCCACCTCCAATACCCATTCTTCTTTCCAAGCGAGGTCCTTCTTTGAAGCCCTGGGGATGATAAAATTGAGCCTATTCTTAGCCTTGGCATAGAATTGGCCTCGTAGGACTCCTACCAGGCTATCGATCTGGAAAAAGAAGGCGAGCTCCTCAGTCCCAGGCTCACTGGTTACGCCGCTCAGCTCGTATTGCTCCCTCTACAATACCAGAAAACCGATTAGATGCCTCCAGAAGCCGGGCGTCAGTTGAAGTGGAGCCAGCTGAAGGGCATTGAGAGCCCTCCGTAGGGTAGGGTGAAGAGGGAGCCTCACCCCGCTCTCTAAAGCAGCGAGGTGGATAAGAAGCACGCCTTTAGGCCGGCTAAAAGCATCGTAGTTTCGATTGGGGACGGATAGAGAAATGGTATCAAGAATACCATACTTTTCCCGTAGACGACCGATCGACCGAGGGTCGATAGTAGAGTCAGGGATGACCATGGGTTCGAAAGGAAAGGTTATCGCTGAAAGAAGCTCCTCCACCGTGACTTGAGCCCTCCCGATCGCATCTAATCTCTCCCCATGTAAGAGTCTTCATCGACTAAGTTCAGAGGGTTTTTAGTCCGGTTCAAACAGCCAGAGTGGATAGAAGCGTTCCTGTTAGAACGACGGTACTGGCGGAAGGGGGAAGATTCCTCGTCGCTTGAAATCCCTCTCACCCGCTTAAGAGGAGCTAGGTTAGGGCCCCCGGAACCCTCCACCAAGGCATCAACACTATATGTGGAAGTCGACATTGATAGGCAAGAGAGACGAGAAAGCAAGCGGAAGATAGAAACAGATAAAGCAGGGAAGAAGAAATTTGAAAGTTTGAAGATTTAAGGAAGTGTGAAGAAAGTGACGGTCATGCCGGGCTTTAATAGAGGTTTATTGGCGATATCCTAGGGAAGGTCACCTGGAGCCGTATTACAGCCGTTTTTCTTCGAATAACACTCAGTTTCAAATTCAAAATGTTCGGTAGTTAATAAGAAGATTTCGCTCTCATTAATTATCTTGATGGCAAAAAACTTTCTCAACTAAACAAGGAATCTGACTCCAACCCTAACTCTACCACGGGAGTTCAAGTCAGAGGGGACTTTTGTTAATAGTGAAATTTGGCCAGGGATCAAAGAGAAATTTTCCATCCATAATCGACAATCATGAAGCCCGAAAAGACGTAAAGCCACCTCGCAGGGGCAGGGAAGGCCAGTTCGGCTTCAAAGCTAGCAGAAGACAAGCCAGGCGCGACCGTGATGAACCCATACAAGAGTACTGGAAGCTGGGCTTCTCCAGGCCATCTATCAAGGAACCTTGGCTCTGAGGTCAAGCTCCATAACCTCCCCGTTAATGCTAGTGGAAGTCTCCAAGCTCAAGAGAGCTTCGAAAGAACCCCGCCAACCTCTCCAGAAGCCCGCTGTCCTTGCTGGACATTAATGAAGAATCATGCCTAAATCTACACTACCCAAGCTGCCTCCAATGAGGATCTACAAGAGCACCTCAAGCCCCCAAGGGTCAAGGAAAATTCATCTTAAGCTTCTAAGAACAGAGCCAGAGCAGGGATCTACCTCGCTCTACGAGGCAATAAGCAATAGGCAGCTGGCAGGGTGACCTCCATGAAGATCCTTGACACGAGTGCACACAGGATCATCTCCATATAATATTTACATGCACGTTAAGAGTTGAAATTCAAATAAGGGAACAAACTTATCTTTGTCAACGATATCATCGAATCCGGAAATAATTCAAATTTAAATAACGAATCTAGCCCGATAAGGAGGGAACGGATTCATGAGATTACGGTAGAGTATTCAGGAACTAAAAACCTACTTGGGCGATATATATATATGTGTAGCCAAGCATGGTAAAGAGAAAGAAAAATGAACGACAGAGAGAGAAAATCATAAACAACAGATATGCACATAAAAGGAGGGCCTAAATTCTGATTACAGAACTCGGTCACCTTCATCTCCACTATTCGACAGGCACCGAGGTGCCACCACCCTACACCTCCGAGAGATTGTGAGCAAACAAGAGAGTTATTTGTATCTTAAAGCAATATATCAATAATAGAGCTCCCATTTACTATTATTGCCACTCGTCTCTCTCTTAAACAGATCGAGAACCAATGGTACCGACCCCAGCCACTGCTTTCGTGGTAGTGGTCTCGAGAGTGTTAACAGAAATTTCTCATCTCGAGAAAATTTCCCGTCAACAGAAATGATATGGGCGATCTCAGCCGTGAGTTATCAGATCTCAGATGTCGAATATTGAGTCTGTCTTGGAGCATGTATTTTAGCATCTTCTATCATCGATCGGAGAGCCCCCAATATGGCTTTTATAGGCATATTTATACATGGTGACTACCTTTGCGTGCAAGTCCAGGAATCTTCAATTAGTCTTCGTTTCCTTATCGAATACGATTCTTCCTTTAATGTAGTTGATCGGCTTGTAGCTAATATCTTTGAAAAGATATGATTGTTTCCTCTTCGGACTCTTCCTTCCTTGATAGGTGGGATTTTCTATTATAGTTGACCCCCAATAATCGGTTGTGGAGGATATCTTGGAGGAAAATGTATTTGTTTCCTCTTTGGACTCTTTCACTAATGATAGCCATTAAAGAGTTGAATATTCTCTTATTAATGGCATTGATCATGTCATTAATTGGGTTGACTACCTCTATTAATATAGTTTAGCTCATTAATAGGGTTGACTACCTCTATTAATATAGTTGACCTAATTAATAAGGTTGACTACCTCCAATAATACGGTTGACCTCATTAAATAGGGATGACTACCTCTATTTGTACGATTGACCTCTTAATGGCAATCATGAAAGTCAATCCTCTCTCTTGGAGAAGAACTTTGGTTCAATATTCTGGTGGTGCGGTACCTTACTGATATCATTCTTCCTACCTTACGGAGGAGGCGTACCCCGGATGGGTCTCTAAGCTGGTATCCCAGTACTTGGGTATCGATCTAAGGGCGAGATACCTTAAGGTACTAGTCTGGTTGTATGAAGCTTGATTCGACCTTACAAGGCTTTCGGTTGAGATCGATTTGACCGCACTGGAATCCGACTGGGTAAAGAAGCTTGGCTGGGAAGCCCTGGTAAGGTGTTCGTCGTGAACAAGCGGACTTGGCTTGCTTCTGAAAGGGTGGAGAGGTACGCTCGAGTACTGCTCTTGCTACTTGATTTAACCATGCTAGGGTCTACAATGGATCTTGGCGCTTTTGGTGACGATGAGGCTTTACGAGCTTCTTCTTTTTATGCTCGGACAGGTCGAGATTATACCTCGACGAGGCAGGAGGGCCTTTACAAGACAAGTTCGGCACCTTGAAGGTCTCCTAGTGAAAGTAGAGATAGTAGCAAGCTCTAGGAGAGTGTCACGAGATACCTTGATGTCGGAGGACCCAGGTCTTTTCACGTCGACCTAGCTTCGGGTTTTTATCCTGGTATAAGGAGCTTGACGCAGTCTCGTCAGGCTTTATTTGGTAAGCCTGGACATGTGCGAGATGCTCAGATGGTATGGGAGGCCTCGCCTTGCTCCTGTAGAATCACGTGGTAGCTCGACCTCGGGGACCTTGATACCCTGTCATATAAGCCTGAATTTGGACCCTTGTAGGAAAGATGGGAAATGGAAAATTCTTCTTTGGTCCCTAGCCAAATTTTGCTATTAACAGATTTGCTTGTAGGTTCAGTCCTCTTGTTTGATTGTAGACCTTGAGCTTCTTTAGGGGTTATAGCCCGAATGAGGTATCAAGAATAACTATCTAGCCCTCTCTTAGGCTAGGAGGGCTACCGCGCTCTTAAACTTGATTCCTTCTTAAGGGATGGTAACCCGACCAAGGCATTAAGAGGGCTATCAAGCTAATTCCTGGTCTCGAAATCTGGATGGAAACTATGCTCTTACACTCAGACCCTTCTTGGGGGTGGTAGCCGGACCAAGGCATCAGGATGGCTATCTTGCTATTTCCTGGTCTCGAGATCTGGATAGAAACTATGCTTCTTACACTCATACCCTTCTTGGGAATGGTAGCCCGACCAAGGAATCAGGAGGGCTATCTAACTATTTCCCGGTCTCGAGATCTTGATTGTAACTATGCTCTTACACTCAGACCCTTACTGGGGGTGGTAGCCCGACCAGGGCATCAGGAGAGCTATCTGGCTATTTTCTGGTCTCGAGATCTGGATGACAACTATGCTTCTTACACTCAGACCTTTCTTGGGGGCGGTAGCCCGACCAAGGCATCGGGAGGGCTATATGGCTATTTCCTGGTCTCGAGATCTGGATGGCAATTATGCTTCTTACACTCAGACCCTTCTTGGGGGTGGTAACCCGATTAAGGCATCAGGATGGCTATCTAGCTATTTTCTGGTCTCGAGACCTGGATGTCAACTATGCTCTTACACTCAAACCCTTCTTGAGGGTGGTATCCCGACCAAGGCATCAAGAGTGCTATCTGGCTATTTCCTGGTCTCGAGATCAGGATGATAACTATGCTCTTACACTCAGACTCTTCTTTGTGTGGGGTGGTGCCCGACCGAGGCATCAAGGATAGCGAGGGGGTTTCCCCAGCTAATCCCTGGTCATGGGATGATATTGTCAAATTTTCCCATGTAGACCCAAACCGTTGTAGAACATAATTGAAGATGGTGAAAGAAACAATCTTTTATTCATAAAAAAAAGGGGTACATTATTGCTGGTGATTAAGATCTAGGTGGAGGTAGCCTGCTCATGAGTCCCCTGTTCAGGGGTAAAATTTTCTCAAATAATCTGCATTCCAGGTATGATCGATGAGTCAACCATTCATGTCTTCGAGTTTGTATTCCCCATTGTGGATCACCACCTTTACCAATTATGGCCCTTCCCAGTTGGGCTCTAGAGCCCCGTCTGACCTCTTCCTAGTATTCAACGTCATTTTCCTTAGAACTAGGTCCCCTTCCTTAAAGTTTCGGGCTTAAAGTATCGAGCAATTCTGCACTGGTAAACTGCTACCTTCTCAGCTGCTCGATCTTGTTATTCTTTTAAAAGATCCAAGCTAGCTCAGAGATTATCCTCATTGGTCCCAGATTCAATATTTTGGACTCTAAAAGAGGTCAGTTTGTGTTTAATGGGAAGCACCTCTTCAACCCCGAAGGCTAGTGAGTAGGGTGTTTCCCCGGTAGCTGTTCTTCTTATAGTGCGGTAAGCCCAGAGAACCTTGGGAAGCTCCTTAGCCCATCTACCTTTTTTCTGTTGTAGTTTCATTTTTAACAGCTTCTTTATAGTCTTATTGGTGGACTCCACTAGCCCATTAGTCTGGGGATGGGATACTGATGCGAACCTAAGCTCGATTCCCAAGCCTTCGTAAAAGTCTTTGAATCGGCCATTATCAAACTGCTTGCCGAGGTCGGCTATAATAGCAAGAGGGGTTTCAAACCTGAAAATCACATTATTTTTTATGAATCTTGTTATATTTTCTTCCGATATCTGGAAGAGTAGTCCAGCTTCAACCCATCTTGTGAAATAGTCGATTTCCACGATAGCCTGCTTGGCTTAACCAGGAGCAGTTGGAAGCGGCCTGATCAAGTCAACTCCCCACATAGCAAAGGGGTATGGTGAGCTAAGGGATGATAATCACTCTTGCAGTAGGTTATTCAAGTTTGCGGTCTTCTGGCAAGCTTCGCATGATTGTGCCAAGATCTTTACATCTTAATGGATGGTTGGCCAGTAGTACCCTATGCGGAGTACCTGATATGCGAGAGCCTTCCCACCAATATGGTTACCGCATTCCCCTGAGTGAACCTCTTTCAATGCCCATTTGGCATCTTCAGGGTGTAAACATCGGAGCAAAAGAAGGGATATGCCCCTCCTGTATAAGCGCCCATCCACCAAGCAATACCAGACCAAGAGCCTATTGATTTTTCGATCTTGGTCTGGCTCCCCAGAAAGTCTCCCTTCTTGTAGGTAATCCACTATCAAGTCCATCCAGCATGGTTGCCGATCCAGAGAATGAATCTCCTTACTTGAAACTGTGTTGGTAGGGGAATCACTTGAAGAGGGACCCCCTAGGGTAAGGTTTGGCCACCATTCGCTGCTATCTTGGCCAGGACGTCAGCTCACCAATTTTGTTGTCGAGGTACCTGCTCAATTCTGAAACCTTTGAATTTGCTCATAAGCTGTTGAACCAGCTTCAGATAGGCAATCATGTTATCCCCTTTTGCCTGATAATCCTAGAGACTTGGTTTACCATGAGCAACAAGTCACTCCTAATCTGCAGGTAGTCGACCCTGAGCTCTACGGTTGCCCTTGTTCCGGCTAAAAGGGCTTCATACTCTGCCTCGTTGTTAGTGGCTTTAAATTCAAATCTGAAGCAGAGGCAGCACTCAGTTCCTTCTGGATCAATTAGAACTATGCCCGCTCCTCCCCTAGCTTGCCCGGAAGCTCCATCAGTGTAGAGGATCCACGACTTGCAACCCTCCGGTCAGTTGGTTGATTCTGGAATCTTCTCGGGGGCTATGTCTGTTGCTGCGGAGGTCGCTTGGCCTGGGGGCATTGAGAGCTCTGCTACAAAGTTTGCTAGAGCTTGGGCTTTAATTGCGGTCCTAGGCTTATACCTTAAACCAAACTGGGTGAGCTCTAGGGCCCACAAAACTAGCCTTCCAAAAACATCTGGCCATTGTAAAAACTGACGAAGGGGTTGATCCGTCACCAATGCTATTGAATGAGCTTGGAAGTAAGGATGAAGCTTCCTTGTCGAGGTTACCAAGGCATAAGCGAGCTTCTCCAAAAGGGTATAGTTTTTCTCGGGCTTGGTTAGAGCATGACTCACGTAGTAGATAGGTCGCTGGATCCTATCTCCACATTCCTTGACCAAGGCCCTGCTTACCGCAGTTTCTAAAACGGCCAAGTAAATTTGTAGCTCTTCTCTAGGGCTTGGTTTAGCCAGTAGTTGAGGGCTTGACAGGTATTTTTTCAAGGCTTGAAAAGCTTGTTCACTCTCCTTGACCCATTTCATGTTTCTTCCCTGCTTAATGGCTTTGAAGAATAGGAGACAATTGTCGGTTGACCGAGAAATAAACCTGTTGAACGCTGCTACCTGTCTGATCAAGACTTGAACTTGTTTAAGTGATGTGGGGGCTCCAGATCCAAGATGGCCTTAATCTTTTCCGAGTTAGCCTTTATGCCCCTCTCATGGACCATGAATCCCAAAAACTTCCCCATTGTCACCCCAAAGGCATATTTGGAGAGGTTCAATCTCATTTGGTTCCCCCTCAAGATCATGAAGGTTCTACGGAGGTCGTCCAGATGCCCTTCGAAAGTTGATGACTTTGTGATCATATCGTCGATGTATACCTCTATTGATCTTCCAATTTCGGACTTGAACAGCCGGTTGACCAACCCTTGGTACATAGCTCCTACATTTTTAAGCCCGAAAGGCATCACTTTGTAGCAATACAGACCCCGTCCGGTGATGAAACTGGTCTTTTTCTGATCGACGGGATGCATCATAATTTAATCGTTCCCTAGGGCTTGTTTTCGGAGGTGGATTCAACTAACTGATCATTCTTTGGTAGAGAGAAACTATCTTTCAGGCATGCTCGGTTGAGATCAGTATAATCGATGCACATGCGCCACTTCTCATTTGCCTTCGTGACCATAACCATGTTGGCGATCCATTCGGGGTAACGTGCCTCTCTGATGAAGCCTGCTCGGGTCAATTTTTCCACTTCTTCCTGGACTGCCGCATTTCTTTCAGCGTTGAAGTACCGACTTTTTTTTTTGGGTATGAAGGTCGGATCCACCGCTAGTCGGTGAGCAGCTAAAGTCATCGAGATCCTAGGCATCTCGTCATGACTCAATGCAAAAATGTCATTGAACTCTGTGAGGAGCCCGATCAAGCTCTCATTCACTCCCGGCTCAATGGTGGTTCCGATTCTGACGACCTTCGAGGGATTTTCCATTCGGACAGGAATCTCTTCTAGTTTATCCACTGGATGGACGCTGGCCCATTCCCTTCTCTGCTCCTTCTGGTAGGGCACCGCAGGGTCACCCTCGGGGTGATTTGTGGGCCCTAAATCTTCTAGGGTCAATACAGAGGTTGCCCCATCTTAGATTGTTGTCACCTGGGCATATTGTTTTGCTAGAGCTGTTAGGTTGGCAGACACTGCGTAGCATCTCCTAGCTGCTTGTTGATTACCCCGAACTTCCCCCACCCTGTCTCTTACTAGGAACTTTAGGACATTGTGGTATATGGATAGGACCCCTTTCAAGGATGATAAAAACGGCCTCCCTAATATTGCGTTGTAAGCCTATGGGGTATCCACCACCACGAAGTCTGTCATGATATTCTGCTGGAGAGGTGTGACTCCAATGATCACTGGTAGGATTTTTGATCCCATGGGTATGATTGAGTCCCTAGTAAACCCGTATAGCGGGGTAGTGCAACTATTGTAACATCATTGTTTCAAGTTCAGTTTTTCCAAGGTGTCTTTAAATAAGACATCGACATTGCTGCCTGTGTCGACGAGCACACGGTGTACCATGCAGTTGGCAATCTGTACCGTGATCATAATAGGATCATCATGAGGTTGCACGGTGTTGTAGACATCTGTTTCAGTGAAATGATATGTGACAATTAGGAGGGGTTGGTCGGACTCTGGTCGACCTTAAAGATACCCCTCCCCTCTTCCAAACGAGGGACTTTTCTTGCATGATTTTTCTTGGAATTGTTGGAGGTCTCGGCCAGAGTAGGCCCTCCGCTGATGGTATGTATTATCTGCATTTGTTACATCAAGTCCGCCTGCTCCCCTTTTCTTTTCTCAGCGTGCTCGCGGATCTCGGCTTGTACTTCCCCGTCTAGTCTGAATGTTATCCCTGATTTGCTATAAGAATTCTACAAAACATCCCCCCTTATCAACGCCTCGATCTGATTTCGTAGGTTGTAGCACTCTGAACTGTTGTGTCCCACGTCTTTGTGAAAGTCACAACACTTATAACGATTCCTCTTATCAACAGGGGCTTTCATAGGTGCGGGATTTTGTAGCAACCCCTTGTCCCGAATGGCGAGATAGATTGTCTCAGGAGATGCATTTAAAGTAGTGTAACGATCATACCCTCTCTCATCTCGAGCTATTGGGGCCACTGTCCTGGAAGAGGGTGATGCTCGTGGAGGAGTTCGTTTTGCAGGATATTTTTCCAATCTGGGTTGAGAAATGGGGAAGCGATACGTCGACTTATTGGATGGTTTGTTCTGGCTTTTCTAAGCTTGCTCTGGTTTGGGAGGTTTCTTCTTCTGTCATTTTACGGCTCTCATGTCGTCGTGTTCCATTTTGAACTTGAGTTGTTCGTCGACCTCAATTTGCTCCAAAGCCCGATCATAGGCTTCGTGGTATGTATCTGGAGGCCTCTTAGCAAAAGAACTGAAAATCTTGCCTGCCCACAAGTTCCTTCTGAAGTTAGCGAGGGTTTCTTTCTCGGTGAAGACCCTCATCTGGATGACTTCATTGTGGAAACGCTCGACATAGCCCGGAGGGTCTCCCCTCTCTTCTGGATCACGTACTGTAGAATAATTGGGTCTTTTAATTGAGGCTTAACTCCCTAAAATTATGAGCAGAAATCTGTTGACAGCTTCGTGAAAGAATCCACACTGTCAGCAGGTAGTTTTCTAAACTAGGTCTTAGCGTAATCCGTGAGTGTAGTTGGGAACATTCGACTCATAGTGGCTCTAGTCATGTTCTGGACCTTCATCTGTTGAACAAAGCTCTCCAAGTGGCTCAAGGGATCCTCGGTCCCGGAGAATCTGTCGGTCAGCATTTTGAATTTTGGCGGAAGCTCCACCTCTCGGATCTTTCTAGTGAATGGAGCATTCATCTCACTTAGAGAATCCTTCTTGTTATCCTTGTACCTCCATTTCTTCATTAGTTGGACCTCTTTCTGAAGCTCTGCTAACTGGTCTTTCAAGCGTTTGTTGTCGGGTTTCCTTGAGTTGATCTCAGTCTCCTCACTATCTGACCCTTATAACGAACTAGAGACCTCTACCCGGTCCCTTCTTCAGAGGGGGTCTGCCTGGGGGCTTTGCTGACTTTCTTCTTCCCTAACTCGGGCTTCCCTCTTTAAATTCCTTGGGTTGAGAAACTCTCCCCGCTCTCGGGGAAGGATATCTGCCGCGGATTTGACTTACTTAAGCTGGTAGCGCTGCAGCGATTCGGGAACAGGGGACATGGGCCCTAACCTATCCCAGATCGAGGGTGGGAGTTCTGTTCTGTTACGAGCTGGCTCCGGAAGGGTAGATCCTAGGCTATCAAAGGCGGGTTGTCTAGCTTCGAGCCTGCTTGACTCCGCTCGATTGGAAAGGTTTGCTTGCTGGATAGTAATATCCTCAACGAGTAGTCGAAGGCGGATGTTTTCCATGTAGACCGCCCCTTGCTGGTCAAGCTAGACCTGGTTTCCCATAGGGGGATCAAGGCCTACACAGTGGCTAGCATGTCTGGGACCTGGCTATGGAGCCAGAATTTTCTTCCTTTCTTCGGGACCTTTCGTGTCGACGCAGCAGAAGGTTGTCCTTGATACACCTGGCTGTTCTTGGGACGAGCGAAGCCTCATGACTCCTGTAAAATAATAAGCTTATAAATATAAATATAAATATGGTGGTGTGGGAGATTCCCATAGACGGCGCCAGAAAGTGTTAACCAAAAATTCACTCAGGGTGAGGAATTACAGCAAACGCCCTCGAGACCAATACCACGGAGGTGATGGCAGGGGTTGGTACCTTTGATACCTAACCTGCTTAGATAAACACGAGTGTTTGTATAACAATAATAAGTTGAGACTTTAGTATTGATTACTCATGGAATACAAGGTTCTCTCTCATATGCTCACTATCTCTCTAAAACGTAGGAAGGTGGCAATTTCGTACTTGTCGAATAGTTGATGTCACGACTGCCATGTTCTGATCATAAAATTTAGGTCCGACGTACTTCTCTCTCCCTTTTTCTCTATCGTTTATCCTTATGCTGCCCTCCTTCCCTGTAGGAATGTTTTTGTATATTTATATGCGGTCGAATCACTTTGAATGGATGTATCTCCCGCCTTGATTTTCTGAACCTACTCCCTCCTTATCTGGCGGGATCCATTATTTGAAAAGTTGTTGACTCTGAGTAAATAGCGGAAACGATGATACTGTTGACGAAGATATGTTTACTTCCTTGGTGGAATCAAACTCTTGACTTGCGTGTAAAGGTTGGTTGTTACGTAGATATATTCCTGTGCGCACTTACGACATGATTCTTCATGGAGGTTGTTGAGCTAGCCATTTGCAGTTTTCGTAGAGCGAGGTAGATCATGCTTTGGTTCCTTTTTCGGAGGCTTGGAATGGACACCCTAGAAGTCGTTACTATGAGGTAACATGGATCTGATTTATTTAGAGGTCTTCTTTCTTTTTATATCGTGGAGGAGACAGCGGGCTCCTGGAGAGGTTGGTGGACTTCTCGTTCAGGCCATGAATTATGTTTGACCTCTAAAAGCCTTAACCCAGAAAGGGCTTGCTTTGCTTGTTGGGCTTCTTTTGAATGTTTCTTGAGCTTGGCGACCCCCCCCCCCCCCCTGGCCTTCACGGGGTGGTTAAGGAGCCCGACCCCAGGAACCGAGGTTCCCAGGTAGGTGGCCTCGGGAAGCCCGAAATCCAGTGTTATTGTGGGGGCTCAACCTGGTTGTGCCTAGCTTCTTCCCTGATAGCTTCTGCGGGGTAGTTTTATGGTACATCCGGGGTTTCATGAATGTCGACTTTGGACTTCGATTTGGGTTGGGAGAGTGGAAAATTTCTCTTTGACTCCTGGCCAAATTTTACTATTAACAATATTATACATTATATAATATATAAAAATATTATATTTTCTATATATACTTATATTTAATATTATATATCAATTATTATATATAATACATGTAATATTCTATATTAATATATAATAATATCAAATAATATATATATATATATAATTATTATATATATTAATATATATAATATTATAGTCTATGTTGTTATGTATATAAGAGAGGTACTCTGGTCATTTGAATCTCTTGTTCCGTTCTGTTCCAGTCATATTAAACGTATAACAGTACAGTTTATAGTTTTGTCCAGACCCTCCAAACACAACATAGAACAACATGTCATATCCTGTCCAGTCCTGTCCTGTCCTGTCCCACCTTGTCCTGTCCCATCTCATCTCCGTGCCAAACGCACCCCATATGTCCTCTATATGCATGAAGCCCACGAACGGGATGACTTGTCTCCTACCTACCACACTATCCTTCATATTCAAACAAGATCACCAAGGTAGGAGGTATCTACCCCCCGTCGCCTGCCGGGTAGCGGGCTGAGGGTGTTAATCGAGATTTTTCACCCAATGGGAATTTTTGGTTAACACTCGTCAATTAAGGTGTGAGAGGATTACTCTTTAGCACATGTTAAATTTAGAAAAAAAGTTTTAAAAAAATATTTATATAATTGTTTTGTTTTTATATGTACCACATTACAGTGACGCTCTTTACCACCAAGCTACGTTAAGCCGTGGTAATAAATTCATTTTTTTCATGAAGCACTAATGTGCACATTAATAAAAATTCCAATAAGCTTGCCAAATTTGTATTAAATCCGGAATATATTATGCTTCCCTTAAAAAAGTTTTTTTTTTTTTTTTTTAAAAAAAAAAAGTAAAATAAAATCAAAAATGGAGGAGATGTGTATCTCTATTAATCCAGATCTCCCTTGATCCACAACAACAAATTAATTGAGACTTGAAGCTGAAACAGTCAAAGTTTCCGATGAGAGTGTTGTAACAGATTTTATTAGACAATTTGGGGAAGCAAAAGTCTAATGGTATTGGATTGAGACTTTTTAACAAGTTAGATAAGTCGGGTTGTATTCGATCAAGACTTTTAAGATTTTTTTAAAAAGTCCATATTGTCTTATAGTATTGGATCTAGACTTATAAGACTTTTTTTAAAAGTCCATATTGTCTTGTTGTATTGGATCTAGATTTTCAAGAGACATCAAATTGTCTGGTGGTATTGGATTGAGATCAAGATTTTTAGGATTTCATGACAAAATAGATTTTTCAGAATTTTTAGTGATATTTATTAATAACTTGAACACAAAATTGTCTTGTCATCCCCCTCAATACTTTCAAGACTTTTCTCTCTCACTCAAAATCATCTTCAGCTTCCACAACCTCCACACCCCAATCAAATTTTCATCATAAATTTTCAGTTTCCTCAACTTCCATACCTCAATAGATCTTCCATACCCCGTCAAACCTTCAGTTTTGACGAGTTGTGGTCCACGGATGGGTGATTGGTGACCGGAGATTGGAGATTAGAGGGTGGAGCAGTACAACAATTTTACTTCGTTTTGTTTTTTTAACTTAAATTTCATAAAGGAGATGTTGAATAATGATTACTAATCATGACATCTTTATTATTGTTCATGCTCCTTTGATAGGTGTAAATAATAGGTTATTTATACATAAATTGTAATGACTAGTGTGGATAAAGGTATAGTTGTTTTACTAATGGGGTATTATTGATTTAGTCCCTATGTTTTTTTTAGAATTTGTTTTTTACTCACTTATCCAATTTTCACCGAATTGGACCTATCTTTTTCAAAACCACTCATTTAGTCCATATGACCATATTTTTAACGGTCAACGGTCATAAAAAATGTTAAATGACTATTTTACCGTTAGATATTTATTTTATTTTTAAAATAAAATAAATGAAAAATTACAGGAAAAAAATGAAGAATGCTGATAATGAATGTTGATTTCCAGATTTCAAAAGTAACACCATCAACAAATCGTCATTCTTTAGTAACACTATCAACAAAACCATCTACCCAAACAATCAACAAACCCATATTTCAACCGATTTTCAGCCACCACCACTCTATTCATCAATTCATCAACTACACCATCATTTATTCATCAATCAACAAACCCAGATTCCAGTCGATTTCCAGCCACCACCACTCTATTCATCAATTCATCATCTATTCATCAATCAACAAACTTGTCATTAACAGTTTAACACCATCATCTATTCATCACTGAAGAACCGATTTCCAGCCACCACCACTCCAACATCAACCGCACAACCAAATCCAGATTCTGACCACCACCACCACCACCAACACCACCACAAGATACGAAACCGAACCGGACCGTAATCATCACAAAACCCAAAACCGAATCACACCTCCACCACCAAATCAAACATAGAACCACCACCGAAAAACAAATTGGTTCACCACCAAATCGAACCTAGAACCACTTGAAATCCAAATAGCCACCAAATCAAAAAAAAACACACCGCCCACAAAACCCAGAACCACCACCAGCAACCCAACCCAACCCCACGAATCCAACCTTCAAACCCACGAATCATCCATCAAGTGATCGAGAGAGAAAGATAGAGAGATATGAGATTGAGACACGAACCTAGTCATCGGGATCGAGAACAAGATCACGAGAGGGGAATTGTTCCTTGACTTTGGACTCTTGAATTGAAGAAATATTGATAAGATTTTGTGTTTAGAGAGAAAACGAAGAAATGAAAAATGTCAGGTTTCTAGGTTTATTGGTTTTTGTTTTTTTAATTTTTAATTTTTATTTTTATAATTTGTTTATAATTTTTATATTTGTATTTATATATTAGTTTAATTTTTATTATACATATATATATTCTATTTATTTATATGTTGACACGTGGCATATTAATGTTAAAAGATAAAAATACCCTTAGAACCGTTTAATTTAACTAACAGAAGGACGAAATTGAATGGTTTTGGAAAACATAGGGTCCAATCTAGTGAAAAATTGATAAGTGAGTAAAAAAAAAACTTCTCAAAAAAACATAGGGACTAAATCAATAATACCCCTTTTACTAATATATATAGTGGTTCTCTAGTAAAGACATCCTGAAATTATAAATTAAAGGTGTTCAATCACAACCACATATTCATATTGGGTATCATATTGGATGTGAGTATTCGTTAATATCCGGAGAAAATTGAATACTACAATCGACTCTTAAAAATACATATTTATAAAAGTCCAAAAAGTCTTGAAATAAAGTTAAGATAATCCTAGTAGTCTATAAATAAAGTTCAAACACTCTTTTAGATTCTAAAAGTCTAGTCCATATAATCATAATAATCCTAAAAGTATATTCCTAATTATCTCAATAATCTTAATAGTCTTGTAAATCTATAAAATCCTTGCACTCTAAAATTGTCCATTAAAATCCCAATCCAATACAACCCCTAAGCTTGAATGAAAGAACTCACAAATGGTTTCGTTTGATTCATGAAATCCAACCAATTTGTTGCAGTTTTTGAAAAATAGGTGCTATCAAAGTCGAAACCCTACTATTTTGGACTGTCTTATCTTTTAGGATTGTTCCGTTCTTGATTACAGTTTTTTTGGGCTGTTTGATAAATACTTCTTTGTGTTAATACGCATTGTGTGAATAATTGCATGAAAGTAATATAAAAAGATATTATAGGTAAACAATTGCATGAAATATGAAACTCCAATGCTTTTCATTTTTCTTGTATGAAACCATTATTTGTCTTTTAAGATTGTGTGTTAATGATCAATGTAAACATTGATTTCATATATATATCAATGAATTCAAGTTCAAAGTTCCCTTATGGCGACAGAGAGGGTTATAGCATAAACCAAATGACTATTAAACTATATTTACAAATGGACATTTTTCCATTTACCTTAAAAGTTCTGCTCCAAACTGGTCTAAATTCTAAAAAGTTTAAACATAATTCAGGCACTATCCTTCAAATGTTAAGCCTCATCGTATGCTGATGTATCCACACCTTTGCCGGCCGTATGATGTTAAATCATCAAAGTAGTTCTCCCCGGCATTATCAGCTAGCATATATAAGGGCAACCAGCCAGAAGAGGGTTGAATTAAGCGAAACAAAAGCAACTCCACCAAGAAGACCAGTTTTAGCAGTAATTGTTGTCTCCAGATTCTTATGTACCCGCGTTGTGACTCAAGTGAAAATGCTCAGTAATTGTTGGCCACAACAGAAGTGTTGCTGCTAACCCACCCGTAACTCTGTCAAAAGTTTGAAGACATACGAATTCCAAAATAGAAAAAACAAAGTATTATTCCAATACACACAAAACTATGTGAACACTATGCTTGAATACAATAGCATAACACAAAATCTCTTTTTTGGTAAGATAATCAATATATATAAGAACACCGATAAATTTAATATAATGCCTTCTCAAAAGTGATGAAGCAGAGTGACTTATAGAGTAATTTTAAAGAAGACAACAAAAGAAGTGGTTCGAAACAAACCCAATTGTGGAACAGACTTCCCTTTGTAATCAATCAAGAGAAATGCAGCGGACAGGCATCCCAAGACGACTGATGGATCAATTGTCTCGGAACTGTTTAAATAGCAAGTTAGCTAGGAATTGAAGGGATTGCTAGCTTACGGTAATTAATTAATTAATTAATAGTCTCTTGAGTTTATATGATTTAAAGGAGAAAATGATGGGTTTTATGATCTTAATATTGAAATCTTATAATTTCACATTCTTACGAATATATGAATATATTAATTAATGTATTAATATTAATATTAACTTTTAAAAGAGAATATGATGGGTTTTATGAAGTTAATGTTAACATCACATCAATTTCACACTCATTTATTGTTTGAAACGGTTAATTAATATGAATGATTTAATGTTAATTTTAAAAGATAATGATAGTTTTTGTGAAGTCATCACTTGCCTCAAAGGTTTTATAATTGTTGATTCATTATCCTCGTCATGACTCATAACGCTGTTAGTCCAATTTCAAAACTGATATATTGTAGGTATTTCGAACAAAAAAAATTGTAATATATGACATGACTCATGCCCGGTTGAGGTCGTTTGCACCCTCAAAATAGCTGATTAAGGCAGGTTGTCGGACATTTGAAGTTTTATTTTAATTTTTTAGTTTTTTCGTTTTAGCTTTTATTTGTTTAGTGAATGTCTAATTTGATCTTTTTGCTTTTAGTTAAGGTTTTCAAAGGCTATTTAAACCTCTTGCTCTTTGTTTTGAGGGATAGAATATATAATTTTTAATCGAATTTCAAGTTCTTTCTGGTGGATTCCAGTTTTACGTTTTTAGGGTTTACGTTGGTAATTCCTTTTATTTCCGTTCTACGTCAAAAAGAAATATAAAACATTTGAGTTGTGAGAAGATGTTAAACTTAATAGATTTTATATGGATTAATAGATTGTCATTTACTACACAAAAGAAATTATGAGAAAGAGAGGCTCTCTTTTTCTTCAGATTTATATATATATATATTATTACAATTAATAGCTAATTAATAAATATTATATAGATTAATGGATGGTTATTTATTGTATAAAAGAAATATGAAGCATTTGAGACTTTTCATCTTTATAGAAAAAAGAGTTATTTTATATTATTATAAGTACTAGCTATTATATTTATTATTAATTATGATATGCTTATCACGAATAGAGGAGGAATATAATCTGTTATCAAAAATTGACTGTGATTATAAAGAGATGATTAATGCACTGAAATATGTCAAAGTCATGCAGGTGCGATGGATCTTTTTTTTTCAAAAAAAAATTGTACGTCTTTCCGTACAGAAATTATTTACAAGAAGTTAAATTTGACCAACATAATTCTACTTAATATTTTATTCATTTTCTAAGGTATCTTAATATGATACAATCATCAAATCACCTACCGAGAAACTAAATTAGCAATATTAAAATAGATTATAGAAAAAATGAAGCAATTATATTTTGTATAAATTGAAAGCTAACGTAGAACCAAAATATTAAGGATACATCAAAATTGATAATCAAACAAATGAAACATTCAAGTTTAGTTCATCTTTTGTTCTCTATATTGTTGTATTGAGAACAGTTTTTTTTTCATAGACTTATCTTTAGGCTTTAAATCATTTTCCGTTCATCCTTCATTGATCTCTATATTTTTGTGTTGAGAACAAAAAGTTTTCATAGATTTATCTTTGGATTTTAAATCATTTTTCTTTCATCCTTCATCAAAACTCATAGCTCCTGTAAACTACATATGAAAATTAATAAATTTAATAAATAAAATCAGTTTAATATAAGGTAAATTAAAAAAAATACATAACTAATTTAAATAAAATATTTTATGAAAGTTTTAGAAAAAAATTAGACATTTAAGAAATTACCGATTAATAAAATATATATGAAAAAAAATAGCGACCAATAAAATAAATGAAGAGAACTTTATACCGTACATACTTTTTATAAAAATTGAGTTACCCACGACTAATATTTCACCATAACAATAAGCATACAAAAACTTTCTCAAACTTTTACTGGGTTTGCTTTACTCTCTATATTTGGTACACAACAAATATAAAACTCCAAATTATTAATATTTTTTTCAAAACATACATTAATATTATTTTAAACATAAATAAGAGGTACTAAACAAAAGTGAACCAAAAATTATCGCAAGCATATATGTTGACGTCGATTTCTGGATTATGCCAGAAAAGCCAACAAGAATTGGATTTCGGCTATTGAATCAAAGAGAAGGAGATGCAGAGAGAGTAACAAAGACAAGTTTTACGTGGTAAAACTCCGATGGCCGGAGAAACATCCACGGGTGGTTGAAGGATCAACCAAGCCAAAATCCACTAAGAGAATAAGATGTTTACAAGCTCTCGATCTCTCTTTTTTCTCTCTGTGTTTAGTATATCTGCTGCATGCTATATTGCCTGACCCTTTTCTGGACGAGATTACAGGTCTATTTATATGTTTATAGAACCCTAATCTGCCTTGTACAAGTAATACAGGATCTTTGTATTTAATTGTGATTCGGTTACTTTCTTGAGGTCGATATGTCTTCTTTCCTGTTTCGAAGTCTCTTATGGAAATTGAGCGAGATTCTAGTATTGCAGTTCAATTTGGACTTGTTTCCTTATAAGAATGTAGCATTTGCAAACAAATCAAGTTAATTCCTGATTGGGGACTCTTCTAGTTTAATGCTCTATTTTATTTGGGTGTCCTACCTGATGGATATCGTTGCGTATTTAATGACTTAATCCTTATGAAATAAGCACCAAGTTCTTACTCGAGTCGTATTTATTCCCGAGTAAGAGTAATACCTGATGGTCCCGAGTAGCACCGTTTGAGCCCGAGTGGAAGCGTTGTTTAACCAGTCCCGAGTGTTGTTAGCTGATCCCGAGTAGGTTTTATTCAATATATGCTTACTCGGGCTTTCTTCTCTTTAATGATGCCTTGTAAGATATCTCCCGAATGCACATTTGGCGTCCACCTGGCTATTTTTTCCTTCCTGTCAATGACTTGTATGCTTGGTAAAATTTACATACGACAATACCCCCTTAAAATATTTTTGCCAAGAAAATTTCATTTCGGGCAAGAGTATTTTAATCATCTTAATTTTCTCTCGTCAGAATGGCTGTCTTGTCATAATGGCATGTCTTAATGGTGACTCTATAATTTCGATTCGCTTCATCACGCGAGATCTTAAATGATAGCGACTTTTTAAAGCTCTGACGGTTGAGGGCTACTTCCTGTTTTGACACGCGTTCTTCGTCTCTTCGTTTTTCGATATCATTTATGAAAAATGATTTTTGCGTTTCCCCAAGTGCCGCCTAGGTCATCGAGTTTCGTCATAAATTTTTTCCCGCTTTGACATTCTAGGGTTTCGTGCCGTCTCATCTTTAAATTCTTCGTTGAGAGACATTATTGGTTTATTCTCAAAAATTCAGCAGAAATCTCTTTAAACTCAGATTTCTTTATCCAGAAGTTCGCGATTCTCCGCTTGAAGATCTTGCATCAGTCTCAATTAAAGGTTAGTTTTAAAGGGGTCATCTTCCCGCCATCGTCTCTTTAAAATCACTTTTGATGCATTAGAGCGTGGGGATTTCTAGTTAGTATCTTGCATTAAACGATTACTGGGGGATATCCCTATAGATGAACCTCCATTTTTAGAGGTTGATGTTTATGGGCTTCACCCTGACGTCACTTTCAGCCCTGTATCGAGTTCTCCATCTAGTTCTGATTCTCATATTTTTGATCACAGGGTATCTTCTCGAAGGATGGGTAAACATCAGAGCACAAGTAAGGTATACAAGCACGGCTCGAGAAGCGTTCAGACCAAGGAACAGACTGTTAACGAGGACGACGTTGATGAAGTGTATAGGGCGTCTTGTCTTTCGTTTTCTGGCACTCACCCGAATGGCTTTAATACTGAGCCAAATGTGGTTGGGCCAGCTGAGATAGAAAAGTATCGCTCCCGATTCGACTTGCCTGACTCAGTCACTTTGGTTTCTGCAGGGGATAGAGCCGTATGGAATTCTCCCGAGGGCATGGTCGCGGTTTATGGATCAATGCTTTGTTGCGGCGTCACACTTCCCCTTCAGCCTTTTATTGCCTGGTTTTTTGCTGAAGCAGGGATAGCCCCGTCTCAGTTGGCCTCGAATAGTTACAAAGTCTTGATGTGCATGTGGCACATGTTCAATCGAATGAACCTTTCGCCGCCTTCCCCGAATGAAATCAGGCATTTCTTTACGCTGAGGCAGGTTAGCAGAACGGGGACCTATTTTCTTGCGTCTACTTCTTCGGACGGTTGGGTCCCCAAAGAAGCAAAGGTGGATCAGGGGGTCGATGCTTCTGATGACCCAAAAAAAAGGGCTTTATATGGGGATTCCCCACATCCAACAAGTTTTGGAAGAATTGTTGATTTTTTGCTGGAGGGACTCTCGGACTCGACGTCACCGTTCGATCTGGGGATTCCCAAACGGCGCTGAATGTTCCCTGTTTCTTCTGTTCCCCCGAAGTGTGGAACAAGAAAACAATTGACTATAGTGATTCAGAGCTGAAGAGGCTAACTCGGGCAGCTGTTCGTACTCTGGAAAAAAAGAGCAAAATCTATCTTTTCAAAGAGGATGACTTGATAAAGCTCGGCTTCTTCAGACAGATTTCAGGCCATCGCAAGCGTTGTAAGTAACCTGGCGCCCTTCTTGTTGTATTTCTCTATTTTTCCATTTTCTTTTCTAATTTTTTTTTATTGTTCGATACGGACGTTGTCAGCGATCTTCAGGCTCGCCAGGTGAAGGCGATTCTACAAGCGAGTAGAAAGGAAGCTTCCCGTCAGGGCGATGAGGGTATTGCTTCATCCGAGCCTGATGAGGAAACTGATATTGCTGAGCAAATTCCCGAGTGTGTTGATCAGGGTGCTCAGCCTTCTACTCAAGATTTCGCTGGTCCAAGTGGTCAAGGTGAGCCGACTGACACCCAACGGCCTGAAAATAGGGAGAGGCAGTATGAGGGTCCAGGTGAAGAGCCTGTTGGACTGTTTGAAGCTGGCGATGGTGGTAACGTCTCGACGGATCAAGCCCCTACTGGTGTCAAATTCTTTGAGTCTTTTCGGGAAGATCCGCAGGAAGATCCTGCTGCTGATCTTAACTTCCACCGTTATCGGGGTGAGAAGCGAAAGGCAGTTAGTTCGCCATCTCGTCCTCTCAAAGTTCCTCGGGTAGTCTCATGCATTGACTCCAGCGACGAAGATGTTACAAATGAGATTTCCCCGAGTGTTGGTGTTGGAGTATCAGTAGATGCAGCCACTTCAGAACTGAGTAGGGCTTCTTCTACCCCCAAAGTTGGAGATATGGGGGTTGCACCTTCGGGGGTTGCTTCTCCACCCTTAGAGACGAATAGAGCTTCTCCTGCGTCTGAGTTTAGAAATCTGGGAGCTGAACCCTCTGGGTTCCTTTATTCCTTTCTCCCTAGAATATGCTACAGGAGATGTCCTCCGATCGGGCTTATATCTGGGAGGACCGCTGGAGCAGTTTTAGAGATGGTTCACTGATCGAACGTCTCCAAAACGTTTTCAACGGTGTATCTTATGTAAGTTAAATCTGACTTAGTTAATTCTGACTCCTTTATTGTTTTACTTCTGCCGGATTTCTAAGTGTATTCCTTTGCAGATGGTGGCCGAATTTACTAAGCTTGTTCAGACGCAGCAATGTCAAGCTGATCGGATAAGGCGTCTAGAGGCTCAGCTGAAGGCGAGTGAGGAGGGTCATGCTCGAGCTGAGCAGGCTTATCAACAGGAGGTCGGCTCTGTACAGATATTTACCGACCACCGCCTGGCGAAGCAGGTTGAAGCCTAGGACAAGGCATCTCTAGCAGAGGAGAAGGTTGAATCTCTTCAAAATCTTCTTTCTTCTGCTGAAGAATCCATGCTTAAGGCTGAGCAGGAAGCGGAGCAGGCGAAGTCTGCGTATGACCAAAAAATTGAAGATCTGGAGCACCAAGTGCTGACATTTGAATCCATTTCCCGAGAGGCCAGGTTGGAACTGGAAGTCCAAGGGGTGGATCATTTTAAAAGATCCCCTGCTTACGATGCCCTACTTCTTCGGGAATTTCAACGTGGGCTAGTTTCGGCCGGCGAGTTCTTCAAAGTCAAGAATAGGGCGATCGAAAAAGCCCGTGCTAATTGGGAGCTGTCAATCAAACACCATGTGGACCGGTCCTTGGAAACTCTTCAGATTTAGATAAAGGAATTGAGAGCCTACTGTCGTAGTCAAGGTAAAGAGCCTCATCCTATGCATTTAGAGATTCCGTCAGAGCATTCTCTCTCGACCTTTTACGCAAGTCAAGAGTCTGTTGAGGGTGTAGTCCCAGAAGTCGGGCCAGTCCCGGGTGAAGATTACAGCCAGTGGAGGGATGATACTGTCGACGATATTACTTGGCCGTCTAATGAGAGCCTGCTTCGTGAGTACAAGATGGTGCCAGATCCGAGTATTGGCAAAGGCTCGAAATCCTCGCAACCTTAATTTTTGTAGATTTGTAGAAGATTATGATTCTTTATTTTTTACTTGTAAAGAACCATTCTTTGAACTGTAACTATTCTTTTAGGAGCAATAAAATTCAATTTTATTCTGAGTTGAATGGTTTTGGTCTATTTTTTGCTGATTATTGCCGAGTGTTGTATTAAACTGGCTGATGGTTGGGTAACTTAACCGAGTATCTTATTAAACCGGTTGTTACCCGAATAACTTCAATTGCCAAGTATCTTATTAAACTGGCTTCATGTTTGGGTAACTTAACCGAGTATCTTATTAAACCGGTTGTTACCCGAAAGACTTTCATTGCCTAGTATCTTATTAAACTGGCTTCATGTTCGGGTAACTTAACAGAGTATCTTATTAAACCGGCTGTTACCCGAATGACTTCAATTGCCAAGTATCTTATTAAACTAACTTCTTCGATGTTCGGGTAACTTAACCGTGTATCTTATTAAACCGGTGTTACCCGAATAACTTCAATTGCCAAGTATCTTATTAAACTGGCTTCTTCGATGTTCGGGTAACTTAACCGAGTATCTTATTAAACCGGTTGTTACCCGAATAACTTCAATTGCCAAGTATCTTATTAAAATGGCTCTTTATTATTAACCGAGTCATCTTGAAACAGGCAAGTTTGCACTTGTGTTTCATACCCGGTTGCTACCCGAACATTACATCAAGGCTAACCATGATCATACGTTCGAGTCCTTACGCAATACCAAGGACGTCTCCCTAGTTTTTATGCGCAAGGGTTTGCCAAATCGTTAAGCTCTTTTTTTTTCTTTTTTTTAAAGTTGCTTCAACACAGCTATGCATTTCACCTGAATTTCTCCCGATAGCGTCCCGAGCATTTTTCCAAAGTATGGTGTATCGGGTTTGCTTTTTTGCAAAGGTGATTTTGACCCTGCTCGGCTGGCATGCTCCTACGAGCTTCTCCGCCCATTCGGGATTTGATGGTCCCGAGAATTCTATGTGCATGTTCTTATTATCATGCTCTGCTTCCATATGTTCTTATTATCATATGCCTTTGTTTTGAAATCCCGAACTAGATGCTATCCTTTCGGAAATTCCGAGTAATTTTATTTATTACTGCAAAAAATAGACAGATTTAAATTACAGTTTAATATTTATCCTACCAATAAAAGAATAAAATATTCAATATAAATACATACATATATATATTAAGGATAGAATATCTTCAGATATTGGGCGTTGCATGGTCGGGGTAACACCTCTCCATTGGGTTGAGCAATCCAATAAGCTCCATGGCCAGCTATCCCCTCGATCTTGTATGGACCTTCCCATTTGTCAGCCAGAGATCCTGCGGCTCTATTTTTTGTGTTCAACGACACCTTCCTGAGCACCAGGTCTCCTAGCTGGAATTTCCTGATCCGAACACGAGAGTTGTAGTGGCAAGCCACTCTTTGTTGATATGATGTATTTCTTATTCGGGAATTTTCCCTTTTTTCTTCTAGCTCATCCAAACTTTGCAGTAGTGTATCAACATTCTGTTCTTCATCGTATAGCCTAACCCGGGGAGACTCATACGATGTTTCTACGGGGATGACAGCTTCTGTTCCGAACGCTAGAGTGAACGAAGTTTCTCCTGTTGAAGTCCTTGCTGTCGTCCGATATGCCCATAATACTTCAGGAAGCTTTTCAACCCAGCTTCCTTTTTTGTCATCTAACTTTGCTTTAATGGTGTGCTTGATAATTTTATTTACTGCTTCTACTTGCCCGTTTGTTTGTGGATGAGCTGGTGTCGCATAGTAGTTAGCAATATGATACTTTTCGCACAATTGTCTGAACTTTTGGTTATCAAACTGAGTGCCATTATCGGTGATTATAGTGTCCGGAACTCCAAACCTATAAAGTAAATTTTTCTTTACAAAATTTATGGTGTTGGCTTCCGTGATATGCACCAGAGCTTCAGCTTCTGCCCTTTTTGTGAAATAATCGATAGCTACTATGGCGTGCTTTGCACCACCCCCTGTCCCAGCTGGCATTGGCCCGATCAGGTCTAGGCCCCACATGGCGAATGGCCATGGGGCAGTGAGATTTCTGAGCTTTTTAAGGGGTTGTCGGATATCGTTGACAATTCTTTCCGACCATTGTTGTGCATCTGAGAAAAGTGTAGGCCAATAATAGCCTTGCCTGAGTACCTTATGCGCTAGACTCCTACCCCAAGTATGGTTCCCGTAAACTCCTCTGTGGATCTCTTGAAGTATTCGATGTGCATCTTCTTCCGGTATACATCTCTAGAGAGCTCGGGAAAACCCCCTTCTATATAATTCTCCTCCGATCATGGTATACCTAGCCGATCGATACCTGATGTGCTTTGCTAATACCGAATTTTTCAGGAGCACGCCTTCTTCTAGGAACCTTCTCAACTGGACCATCCAACTGTCTTGCGGTGTTCGGATTTCTGAAATTTCCAAATGCTTAGGTTTGGTTGTACTCGGTTTAAGGAGGTGTGCAACTGGAATGGTTTTTGGTCTGATTGAGGTTGTTGCTGATGCTAATTTTGATAAAGCGTCTGCCTTTTCATTTTCTTCTCTGGGGCTCTGAGCGATCTTGTATTCTTTAAATTTTTGGAGGAGCTGTTTTGTGATGTCACGGTAGGCAATCATTCATTCATCTTTGCCCTGGTACTCATCCATAACCTGGTTGACAACTACCTGTGAATCGCTGAATATCTCAACTTCATCTGCCCCAAGAGCTATGCAGACTTTGAGTCCAGCTAACAATACCTCGTACTCGGCTTGATTATTGGTTGCTTTGAAATCAAATCTCATAGAACATTTAACATCATCTCCTTCTGGGGTGCGAACTACAATCCCTGCCCCGCTGCCATGAGTGTTTGAAGAACCATCAACATATAGTTTCCATGGGAAACTTTTATCCAACAGTCTTTTTGCTTCCAGGTTTGGTTCTGTGAACTCGGCTATAAAGTCTGCCACCGCTTGTCCTTTGAAGGAGGTTCAAGGGACATAATGAATATCGAATTCGCTCAACTCGATTGCCCATTTAGTAAGTCTTCCTGATATCTCTGGCTTTTGTAAGATTTGTCTTAATGGGCAATTGGTGAGAACCTGGATTGTATGGGCCTGAAAATATGGTCTCAGCTTTTTTGATGCTGAAACCAATGCTAAGGCCATCTTCTCTGCCTGTGAGTACCTGGTCTCGGCTGGTACAAGTGCCTTGCCGGTCTAATACACTAGTTTCTGCACTCCATCTTATGTTCCGACTAAGACTGAACTTGCTGCAAGCTCGGTTATTGACAGATACAGCTAAAGTATTTCCCCTTTTTACGGTTTTGAGAGGATGAGAGATTTTCCCAAGTACACTTTTATTTTTAAGAATGCCTGCTCACACTCTTTATTCCACTCCAGGCCTTTCCCTTTTTTGATTATCTTGAAGAAAGGTGCGCACCTGTCTGTAGCCCTTGAGATGAATCTTCCCAAGGAGGCTAAACACCCTGTTAAGCGATGTACCTCTTTCAATGTTTTCGGTGAGGTTATTTCTTGCAAAGCCTGGATCTTCTCGGGATTAACTTTGATTCCTCTTTGATGGACTTGAAAACCAAAGAATCTTCCCGAATGGACTCCGAATAAACATTTGTTTGGGTTTAATTTCATCTGGTATCTTCTCAAAACATCAAATGTCTCTCGGAGGTCCCGAGCATGCTCATCTGCTGAGACGCTTTTAGTCAACATGTCATCAATGTACACTTCCATGTTCCTTCCTATTTACCGAGTGAAGATTTTTTTGATCAACCTTTGATATGTAGCTCCTGCATTTTTTAAACCGAAGGGCATTACTGTGTAGCAATATAAACCCTGATCCGTTGTGAAAGCTATTTTTTCTTCATCAGCTTTGTTCATTCGGATCTGATTATATCCTGAGTAAGCGTCCATAAAGCTGAGCAATTCGTGAACTGCTGTGGCATCCACCAGCTGATCTATCCTTGGAAGTGGGAAGTTATCCTTTGGACATGCCTTGTTTAGATCCGTGAAATCTACGCACATCCTCCATTGTTCATTTTTCTTCTGGACGAGGACTACGTTGGCGACCCACTGAGGGTAGCTGACTTCTCTGATTGATCCAGTCGCTAGTAACTTTTCCACCTCTTGTTTGATAGCTTGACTTCTTTCAGGATTGAACGATCTTCTCTTTTGTATTACTGGTTTTGCATTCGGGCTTACTGCGAGGTGGTGGGATATTACTCGGGCATCTATCCCGATCATATCTTCGTGACTCCCGGCGAATACATCTTTGTATTCTCTAAGCAGATTGGTTAAGTCTTGCTCGACTTCTCCATCCAAGTTGGCCCTGATCTTGATTTTCTTTTCCGGTTTGTCTTCTTCAAGTACTACGTCAACCAATTCTGTTTTAAATTCATTCGAGCCCTCCCTTGGATCCAGTTCGAATGACAAGGATTCTTTACACTGATTTGGCTGCATTATGGTGCACACTTGTTCAGCATCATGATTGTCTCTATGTACTGACAGATTTGCTCTTTGGGCCATCTCTTAGGATCCCTTGATTATCCCAACCCCTTGTTCTGTTGGGAACTTGATCATTAATGCATAAGTGGTCGTCACGGCCCTTATTTTATTCAGGAATGGCCGGCCCAATAATGCATTATACGGCCAATTATCCAAGTCAACTACCACGAAGTCGAGCAGGACAGTCCTCTGGCATGGTGCCGTTCCGATCTTCAAGGGTAGTTTTACCGTCCCGAATGACCTGACCTCTATTCCCCCAAATCCTCTTAATGGAGTAAGGAAATGATGTAAATCTTTTCGGTCTAGTCTTAGCTGGTCGTATACGGCCACACTAAGGATGTCTGCTGAACTCCCATTATCTATTAAAATTCTCCAGACTTCCCTATGGCCAATCCGGGCACTTATAACCAAAGCATCATTAGGTCGAACATCGACGCCATGGGAATCTGCCTCTATAAAGACTATTGGGTCCCATCCTTCCTTTACCCTTTTCGGGTCTGGTTCAACCGAGTTTACGTCCAAGTTATTCCTTGCTTCTATTGATTCTCTGATTTCCTGAGTTCGTTCTCGGTTGCTTCTCCCAGTAGAAGGTCCTCTGAAATTTGTATGTATTACTTGATTGGCTTCGGGGCTGGTTCTTTGGTTTTGACCAGGGTTGTGATCAACCTTGACTTTATTGGTTTCTGGTCTCTCGTCTTTTTTCAAGATTACATCCCGCAGGTGCCCTTCCCGAATAAGAGTCTCTATGTAATCTCTGAGCTGAAAACACTTTGAAGTCTCATGCCCGGTTTCTTTATGAAACCTGTAATACTTGGTTGTATCTTTCCGAGCGAACTATGATTGTCGCCGCGGTTCTTGCACCATATTCGTTTCTTCCAAGATGGCTAGAATTTCTTCTCGTTTCTTCCGAAGAGGGGTGTAATTGGTATATCTGCCTTGGTATTTCTCTGTGGACCGTTCAGCATTGAGCCCATTACCCTTATCCTTTTTTTTCTCCTTGCAGTTCCCTTTCCGTTTTTCCTTTTGATTCTGCCCCTTGGATTCGGTATTCTTCTGTTTGGGCTTTCCTCCATGCATATAGCTTCCTCCTGTAGCTAACTCTTCTTCCTCGGCCAGAGCGTATCCTCCTGCCATATCCATCATGTCAGCATACCTAGTCAGCCGTGCTCTTCTCGAATCGAAGGATAGTCGTCCATTCTGCAAGTTATTGGTGAAGGCAACAATAATTGCTTCATCATTAGCGCTGCCAATTTCTGATACTGCTTGGCCGAACCGGCCCAAGTACTTTTTTAATGACTCATCTTTCCCTTGTTTTATTTGAGAGAGATAGGCCACCGACTTCTTCCTGTGAACGTTGCTCAGGAATTGCCTTTAGAAGCTCCTGCTCAACTCGCTGAAATTTTCGATGCTTACCGGGGGTAGTCTTCCGAACCATCTTGAGCTTGTGTCCCCCAGTGTTTGCGGAAAGTTGAGACACAATAGGGGTCACTGCGGGCATATTGAGCCATGGCACTTTTATAGCGTCTAACGTGCGCCTTTGGATCCGTATCTTTTTTGAATTGCTCCACATGCGGCATCCTGAATCTTTCTGGGAAAGGGGTCCTTAAAATCTCCCTGGTGAATGGACTGTCGGAGTTATCGTCGGATAGATCGTTACAGCCATAACGTTTGACTAGTGCCTTCATCTGTCGCCTGTTATTCTCTACTTCTCGAGTTAGGCTTTGGATTGTGACATCTCTGTCCCCCACCGAGCTTCCTTGACGGTTGAACCCTTGGGTAACTGTCATTCTTTCCTCAGACTCTTCACTCTGGTGCCGGACCTCTCGTGTGACTCCATGATAATGTTTGCGGTGGTGTTGATCACTGTCTTCTGATGATGACTGTCCTCTACGCCGATCGTATTTACGATGTCTGGCACGTATTGTTTGATTGTGATCCAGCCTCTAGTGATTTTCCTCTTCTAGTGTTTTCTGTCCAGCTGGATTGATTGGGGAAGAGTTCCTTCTGGTTTCTGGCATAGTTATTCCTAGCCCTACCACCATCGAACGGAGCCTTGAGGGTGGAGGATTGGGAGTATGTGCTCTTGCAGCCAATAGATCAATCCCTTCCCTTGCTGCGTCCGTCACCAATTGCTGCAAGGCCTCTTTGAAACGCAATGTAAGATCTCTGCTGGTTGGAGGAACTTGCTGGATCCCTGCCAGGTGCGCAGGCTGGTTTTCTGTGTTTGCTGCAGGATCTTGTGATGTGTTGCCAATATGGAAATCGCCTGGTGATTTTTGGCCATTCCCTGAACTACTTCTGCTTCCTGCCATCGCTTTTAACAAGTTCGGAGGTTCAGCCCCTCCTTCTAGCGCCAATTGTTGACGTCGATTTCTGGATTATGTCAGAAAAGCCAACAAGAATTGGATTTCGGCTATTGAATCAAAGAGAAAGAGATGCAGAGAGAGTAACAAAGACAAGTTTTACTTGGTAAAACTCCGTTGGCCGGAGAAACATCCACGGGTGGTTGAAGGATCAACCAAGCCAAAATCCACTAAGAGAATAAGATGTTTACAAGCTCTCAATCTCTCTTTTTTCTCACTGTGTTTACTATATCTGTTGTATGCTATATTGTCTGTCCCTTTTCTGGACGAGATTACGGGTCTATTTATATGTTTATAGAACCCTAATCTGCCTTGTACAAGTAATACAAGATCTTTGTATTTAATTGTGATTCGGTTACTTTCTTGAGGTCGATTTGTCTTCTTTCCTGTTTCGGAGTCTCTTATGGAAATTGAGCGAGATTCTAGTAGTGCAGTTCAATTTGGACTTGTTTCCTTATAAGAATGTAGCATTTGCAAAGAAATCAAGTTATTTCCTAATTGTGGACTCTTCTAGTTTAATGCTCTATTTTATTTGGGATTCCTTCCTGATGGATATCGTCGAGTATTTAATGACTTAATCCGTATGAAATAAGCACCAAGCTCTTACTCAAGTCGTATTTATTCCCGAGTAAGAGTAATACCTGATGGTCCCGAGTAGCACCGTTTGAGCCCGAGTGGAAGCATTGTTTAACCAGTCCCGAGTGTTGTTAACTGATCCTGAGTTGGTTTTATTCAATATATGCTTACTCGAGCTTTCTTCTCTTTAATGATGCCTTGTAGGATATCTCCTGAATGCACATTTGGGCGTCCACCTGGCTATTTTTTCCTTCCTGTCAATGACGTGTATGCTTGGTAAAATTTACATACGACAATGTATAACACAAACTTACAATATGCAAGCTAGTCCATTTAAACACATATATAAAGAAAAACAAATGGATAAGAGAATTACTTATCTTACCAAGTGTCATTAACTCTTACAATAACAAAAGTTATATTAACATTAGAGAGATAATTACAGATGAAAATATAATAGAAACTTAACTTTTTCCACGTAAAGTTAAAAAAAAACATAACTTTAATAGATAATTCACTTTCAACCGAATAATATTTAATAGAGAAGATAAAATGTTTAATGAAGGAAAAAAAAAGGAATGATATTCATCTCCGAATACACAAGACATATAAATAAGAAGACAAACTTGTTGAAAAATTTGAAAAAATAAATTAATCAATAACTTTTGAACTTATTATAAAAATTAATTAATTTGTTAATGATTATGATATACTAATATACTAATATGATTAATTAATTAATTAATATCCTTGTAACTTATCAAGGAAATTAATTTATTATTTAATATAATAATATGATGATTAATTAAATAATGTATTGTTGAACTTATTAAGGACTTTAATTAATTGATTAATTAATTAAGATTAACTTATGTTAAATTTATTAAGTAAATTAATTAGTTAGTTAATATGATAATATGATAAACTAGAATTTTTTTATTTTTGAAAAATTATAATAATATATTAATACGATTAATTAATTAATTAATTAATATCTTTGTAACTTACCAAGTAATTTAAATAATTAGTCAATATGATAATATGATGAATTAATTAGATAATATCTTTTGAAGTTACAAAAATAATTAATTAATTAATTAATTAAGATTAATATCTTTTCAATAAGATGATATACGTCAGTTTTTGGTTACAAAATATTATTATTACGTTATTATATGAGGGTTGAAAAATATTATTATATTATTATTTTATATTTGATTATCTTATAAACATTTAATATGATGACATATGGCGGCTTTTGACTAAAAGAAGCTATTATTACATTATTATTAAGTTATTATATTATTATGTTATATGATTAACGATTTCTACACGTCGTAACCATGTTCAAAGTAGAAAAAAATCTATTATTATAATATTTCATATTAAAAAAGATAGTAATAACATCTATGATCGGTATATGTCGCAATCAATTAAAAGTATAAAATAAATCTCTTATTATTATATTATATATTTTAAAATATAAAAAAATAATAATATATATGATTGTCGCGTATCATAACCCTATCAAAAATAGAACAAAAATTATTGTCATTATATTATATATTTAAAAAAAAACAATTAATAACAATTATGATTATCACGTGTCACAACCACATCAAAAATATAAAAAAGTCTATTATTATATTATTCGATATGTATTATATATTTTAAAAAATAAAAAAATTAATAACATTTATGATTGTCACGTGTTGCAACCACATCAAAAGTAGAAAAAAGTCTATTATTATATTATTATATATGATATAATTTTTATTGACGGTGATTTTTGAATCGATCACACGTCGAACAGAGTATATATGAGACCACAAAATTGCTAGTTATGAATGATTAAATAATTAAAGAGAATACAAAGATTTAAAACCCCAATGTGGGGAAACATTCAGGTTGCCGGTGAAGGCGAGAAGAAATTTACTATATTGTAATAATTACACACTCAATATCTCGTGCTCTCTCTCTCTATATTGTCCTCTCTTTTTGTGGGTACTATTATGGTCTATTTATACATGTATAAAACCCTAATTTGTTCTATACAAGTAAGTGGAATTTACTTTTTGAGTCCTTTTATCCTTTTATCCTTTTTCATGTTCTTCTCGCATTAGACTTCTTGCCTAATTTGGACTCTAGCATCAATAAGGAAATGGGGTATTTATGATTTAGTCCCTATGTTTTTTTGTGAAGTTTTTTTTTACTCACTTATCAATTTTTCACTGGATTGGACCCTATGTTTTCCAAAACAATTCAATTTCGTCCTTATGTTAGTTAAATTAAACAGTTCTAAGGGTATTTTTATCTTTTAACATTAATATGCCACGTGTCAACATATAAATAAATAGAATATATATATATATATATATATATTTATGTATAATAAAAATTAAACTAATATATAAATACAAATATAAAAATTAAAATTAAAAATTAAAAAAACAAAAACCAGTAAACCCAGAAACCTAGCATTTTTCTCTTCTTCGTTTTCTCTCTAAACACAAAATCTTATCAATTCAAGAGTCCAAAGTCAAGGAACAATTCCCCTCTCGCGATCTCGTTCTCGATCTCGATGACTAGGTCTGTGTCTCGATATCATCTCTCTCTCTCTCTCTCTCTCTCTCGATCACTTAATGGAAGATTCGTGGGTTTGAAGGTTGGATTCGTGGGGTTGGGTTGCTGGTGGTGGTTCTAGGTTTGGTGGGCGGTGTGTTTGTTTTTTTATTTGGTGGCTATTTGGATTTCAGGTGGTTCTAAGTTCGATTTGACGGTGAACCAATTTGTTTTTCGGTGGTGGTTATATGATTGATTTGGTGGTGGAGGTGTGATTCGGTTTTGGGTTTTGTGATGATTGCGGTCCGGTTCGATTTCAGGTATTGTGAAGGTGTTGGTAGTGGTGGTCAGAATCTGGGTTTGGTTGTGTGGTTTATGTTGGAGTGGTGGTGGCTGGAAATCGGTTCTTCAGTGATGAATAGATGATGGTGTTAAACTGTTAATGACAATTTTGTTGATTGATGAATAGATGATGAATTGATGAATAGAGTGGTGGTGGTTGGAAATTGACTGGAATCTGGGTTTGTTGATTGATGAATAGATGATGGTGTAGTTGATGAGTTGATGAGTTGATGAATTGATGAATAGAGTGGTGGTAGCTGGAAATCAGTTAAAATATGGGTTTGTTGATTGTTTGGGTAGATGGTTTTGTTGATAGTGTTACTGAAGAATGACGATTTGTTGATGGTGTTACGGTTGAAATCTAGAAATCAACATTCATTATCAGCATTCTTCATTTTTTTTTATTATTTTTCTATAAGTTTTCATTTATTTTATTTTTAAAATAAAATAAATTTCTAAGGGTAAAATAGTCATTTAACATTTTTTTATGACCATTGACCGTTAAAAATATGGTCATATGGACTAAAATGAGTGGTTTTGAAAAGGATAGGTCAAATCCAGTGAAAATTAGATAAGTGAGTAAAAAAAAAACATCTAAAAAAAACATAGGGACTAAATTAATAATACCCCATAAGGAAATTCGCTTCCTTGTTAAAGTGTGCTTTGAGACACCTTATTAGAGTGAGACTCATTCTATATGTATTCGATAATATCCACGTGTTGATCTGCTGACCATCTACGAAAACCTGACCAAACCTTTACTCATCCCGACTAATGATTCAGTCCCGACCATCTTGATAGCCCTGGCCGGGTGTTATAAAACCATCTTTGGTCAGTAAAGGATGGTTGACTTTTGGTGATGTGGCATCTATAATTCATGTATCCTTGGATAATTATGCTGACTCATCTCCCTTTAGATTTTACCAATAACAACACCCACTTAAACATACGAGGTCGGATAACTATCGCAAGTAGGATGCATCTGGTTGCATGTGTTTAATTCACTCTTATCCCTTTTTGTCTTATAGTCTATTAATGTTCTTTAATGCGCTACAGTTATCAACCATGCATATTTCGGCTAATGAAATCATTGCATATCTCTTTCAAAATTCAAACGGCGCGTGTTTTTCGGTTGTGACGCACCTACCCTCACTTTCGGCTGATGATGCACATCTTACTGGGTGATGTCACTTACTAGAATATATAGCTTTGAGGTATTTCACTTCTCTTCTTTGCAACTCGATATTCCATTTATACCAGAAGACAATCCCTAACTCTCTTTTTTCCTTTGAACTCCTGCTTTTCCCAGATCTTTCATTCTTTAAGACGTTTTTCAAGGTATGGATCCTGTTCTTTGCCATCGATATTTTGAGCTTCATCTTCATGCCATCGAGTCTGGTGATAACAAAAATGTCGCTAGGCTTGAATCCATTCTTTGGGGGCATCTTCCTTCTTCTTATCAACCTACTACATTAAACATGGATTACTCTATAGCTTGCCCAGAGTTTATCCCCTTCTCTTCTAATCTCTCTAACTCCGACTCGGTTAATGTTTGTGTAGATATGTCAAAGTAAGACAACTCCATGTGGACTACCAGAGCCTCTCTCAAAGAGTATGCGCATGCGGCGATCGATTTGAAGATACCTTCGCAACTTCTTAAAATGAAAGATGTACCACCGGAGTGCCAAACTCGGATGCTAAGGTGGCTGAGCTAGCAAAATTTGAGGACCGATTCGATCTGACTAGTACATAAAAATTGTACTGTAGCAGCGATCGGGCTGTATGGAACCCTGCCCCTGGTACAGTCGCTATATAGGGTGTTATGTTATCCTTAGGGGTTACTCTCCCCATTCAACCTTTAATCGCCCAATTCACAGTTGGTTCTTCGCTGTAGGTGACTAGGGTGAAGTAGTTGTTGCTGACCCTACACAAGGGCTGATAAAGAATAGAGTTCCAAGGCACTTTTACAACCCCGAGCATTGGAACAAAACTTCCCCCTCTTTGATAAAGAGCCAGGCTGATATAGTAGTCAAGGCGGCTGAGACTTCTTGGGAAGAGAGGGACCGCCGTGTCCTTTATGTTGAGGTAGATTTAATTAGAGTAGGGTTTTTTCTTACGATTTCTGCCCGTCACAGACGATGTGAGTCAATCTTGTTTCACTTTCTAGTATAGACCGTCGTGTGTACTTTTTCCCTATGCTAATCACTGATTTTTCCTTTCAGTGTACGATATGGATATCGTCGTAGGTGACTAGGCCGAGAAGGCTAAACATGTTGATCGGGTCAGTAGGAAGGCTGCAGCCAATCAAGTTGCTCAGAGAATTGCTCCACCTGAACATGACCTGGTGGAATATGTGTATGAGTTTGATCGCCATTTTTCCAATATCCCCTCTGAACAGGTTAGTGTGAGTGATCGTCATCCTCCCCGATCTAAAAGTGATCATCAGGGTCATTCCAAAGAAAAGGCTGGTCAGGTTAGATCCAGTTCTGAAGCATCCGATCGTGGAAGATGTGACCTCATTAGGTCTGAAAGGGAGCGTAGAGGAAGGGGAGATTCACGGAGGGAGAAGTCACATGAAGTAGATGTAACTGTTAAGGCTCCGAGCCACAAGATTGCTAAGATCGTTGAAGGGTCATCCACTCCCGATGACCTTCGCATAAGAGCAGGTCTTACATATGAGGTTGATCCGTCATTGCCTACCATGGTGGTTTATCCTATCATCTTGGAGGAGAAGGAGGAAGACAAAGAGATGGTTTCTAATCTTATGTCGCGAGAATTGTGATCCAATAGAATGAGAGATTGGGGTATATTAAATCTGTCTTCTGTTCCTTCCGAATCAATCAAGATTACGGACCAGATGTTCCCCCCGAATGAGGCTCTCGAGGTTCCGGCTATGCCAACCCCTGCTGTCCCAAGGATGCTCCAATGCAATTTACTGTAAGGCATCAAATTGTTTTCATTGATTCTAAAGATGATGAGGGTGGTCTTGATGAGGAAGATAAGATAGCTGATGAAAGCTTCCTTGATTTGTCTGAGGAGCAAGCTCTTCATTCCGTTTTTAAACCAAGGGAAGAAGCAACTATGCAGTTTGAGGGGGATATCTGGATGAGTGAGCCCATTGGTGCCCCTTCCATTATGCCTGTTGTTATCGAAGGTCAAATTTCTAAGAGCGAAGACCCCCGGGTTACTACACCTGATAATCTTCCTAGGAAAGACGTTGGGATCTCAAAGACTCCAACCTTCGCTGATCGTAATGTTCCCTTCTCTACTCAGAACCAATCTGCTCATGATGTTTCTGCTGCTGAGCTTTCTCACTTCCCATCATCCAGTAATTCTCAGATCGACCCCCTTTCCATGTTTCGCTCAATGTCATCTAGGTTGGATATATTGGCGAAGGGTACTGGAAGGATGCCTAAGATGCTACGGATTTTGAGTGGATCCGTATGATATTTAATAATAGTGTTTTTGTAAGTCTCTCCATCATTTTTGTTATTTTTCTTCCCGTACTTCTATCTGTCTAATTTGTTTTTTTGTTGATCTTTTGTAGGCGGTGGAAGCATTAACTCCGGCAATTTCAGAGAAAAATAAACAGGATGCTGAAATTTCTCAACTGAAGATGGCTCTCGCTGAGAAAGATGAGGCTTTAAAGTCTTTTGCTGCTAGTGCTTTCAAAGTTAGCCAGTATGCAGAGAAGCTAAAGACGCATACATCAACCGAGATGGCTTTGAGAAAAACACTCGTGAATGTTGTGAACAGAGCCGCTGCATCTGATGAAGCTCTTATGGAACTCATTGTTGGGGTTTATGCCCTAAATATGTAATTTGTAAATGGATTTATGAAATAAATAAAAGGAAAAGTTCAATTCATTATTGTTGTTTTGTTTATTTTATAACATGTGCATATACTTAACATCCAAGATTGTCGGATGTAATCTCGAACTATGTATACGAGTGTCATATACGAATGGATGCAGTAAGAGACATGCAATCTAAAGAGTCCATAGCTAGCAAATAAAGTTGTGTACTTTATTTGTGGTTAATCTATATTTACGGTCCATTCCGTAATGTACGGTGATTCTATCCTGCATCATTCATATAGAGATATGAGAATGGAAGCACCTTGTATGATGTGACCATATAGGGCTGAGCCATGATCTATATGAATCTCTCACCAAGATCCGTTTACCGATGAGATTTATATATATCAACTAATGATGGTTATATATGGGTGATCTTAATCATAAGTGCCTTATCGACTCCTTCAGGTTAAATCGTGGTCTTTGATATACCATGGGTGATGTCAAATGCATTTTCTGATCAATATACTCCGTATGTTGGGATTGTGGTTTGGCTTGTGGCTGGGAAGGTTTGTACACAATAGTGGACTCCACTCCTTCTTGTGAGAAGTAGATGGTAGTTCCCTTAAGGGTTGATTCGAGGCTTGGACAATATGAGCGCTCTCCTAATTCCGTAAGGAAATAGGATTTATTGTCCATCAGAGAATCAATGGTACTTAAAGGATATATGTAATTAGAGGGGTATAACGGACATTATGACCCAGCTCTAATTATAAACTATTATGGAGGATCGCACCATGTGTAATAGCTATATCGATGGACACCGAGTTGTATCGGTCTGTGTAAAAGCGTCTGCAGTTGAGAGAGTGCAGTTTCGGGTTTTTAGTGGAATTACACTGGTGTTAATAATCAAGGAATATTAATTAAAAAGTTTAATTAATGATCCCGAGGATTATTGGAGCTCAAAATACTGTGGATCCATTAAGTCCCCTTGCTAGCCTGATCGATTTAGGTAACAAGGGTCACGGTTAATTAATTGGATTGTCCAATTAATTATGTTACAAAAGTGACACGTATATATTCGGGAATTAATTGAATAATGAGATTATTTAATTAATGAATGTTAATAGTTAAATTAATTAAATAATTAGATTATTTAATTATATTGATAATTATGAATTATTAATTAACTATTAATTGGAGGGTGTTAGTTGATATATGGATTTAGGTTAAGATAAAATAATATGATTATTTTATTTTACTAAATCATTTATCTAAGTATTTGAATTTACGTTTAAATTTAAAATACTTATTATCACTTTTAATATCTTAGATATATTTGAAAAGGATAATTAAAAAATATATATATCAATTAATAACACAAGATATTGCATTGAATACAAATTGGTGTGTTCACATGAAACAATAGTAAAAAAATAAATTATATATGATGTAAATACCTGATCCATATATAATAATATATATATATAACGCATAAGAGGTGTGTGAAACAAATATATATATCGGTGAAAAAGCAAGAACATGCGAGATTTTGTTTTTGTGAAAAGAAGAAGACATGCATCAGGTGAACAAAAGTAAAAAAAAAAAGAGTTTTTTTTTTAAAAAAAAAACACATATATTTATTGTTCTTCTTGCACAAAGAATAAAAGATATATGTATATTTCAAAAGCAATAAGTTTTGCATGAGATGAAATTTATATGTGCGTGAAATCAATACATCAAATTGAGAAGAAAGAGTTTCTTTAAGTATTTCTCTACATCCTCCATTCAAGTTTATGAGACCGTGATGTGCCCATACGCAGTTACCAGTTCCAGGAGATAGCGAGGAAGATCGAGTGGTTCAGACATGAGCATACCATAAAGTGAATGAGCTTCCAAACGTTGGTAAGAGTGGTTCAGACAGGAGCACATCGTAAAGTGAAGGAGCCTCCAAACGTTGGTATGTTCTTCTTCTGATTATATCGATTTCAATTTCCTATGTTTACATATTGTATGTATTAATTCAGAAAATAATTATGATCCCAAGTTCACTGGTCCCAAATACAGATTATGATCTGAATAAAATTTTTAAAACCTAGTTCCGTTGCGTAATCGGTGAATGAGGTTCCAACAATTGGTATCAGAGACAGGTTTTATTTTCATAAGAGGAAATTGTTTTCGATGCTCCTGTATGTATGATTGTGTAGGCACGATTTAAACTAACTGTATGTTGTTTTTGTATGTATATATTTTTTTTTAAATTACAAAAACATGATTGATCGTTAATTATATGGTACTGTGGATTTAGGGTTTATGGGTTGTATTATTTTTTTTGTTTATATATATTTTTTTACTGTTATTGTATTGTAAAAAAAATGTAACCTATATTGAAGACCTAGAAAAATCGCGAAGAATGATTCATGAGATGAATCGGAGTGACTTGAAGAGATTGGAAGATATCTGAAGTTTAGAAGACCAAAGAATGCCTAATAATAAATGAACCGAATAAAGTGTTAGAGTTTTAATTGTTAAAACCTGGTAAGTACTATCATAATAATCTGACCTTAGTAAATAGTTTATTGAATCTTAGATTGCACACTAATAGATTAGATTTTTAAATGTTAAAAATCATTAATAATTTATTAGTTAACTAGAATTTGGTTCTAATTAGTTAATGTGCTAGATAACTTGATTAAAGTTAGTCATTTAATCATGTAGAGTCTAGGTGCATTAACGGTTAATAGAAAACCCTAATTTTAAAATAGTGAGTGGGAGAGGGATATATGACATATATATCTCGCGGTCTCCATCATTAGTTCAACACTGTGAGATCCGAGTGAGGCCTCGTGACGGCTTTGCTTTCATCCTCCCTAAGGAGGGTATCCACAAAGGTCAATACCAAGGTTGACTTCCTAACAGATAGGATTTCTGAGTGTATTTCAGGATTGGCCGACCTTAAGGCGGCAATCCTCGAGTTAAGCTTTTGAGATCTGAAATGGTGGGTTACACTCACAAAAGTTTTGATTAAGTTTTGTTAATGAAAAACCAGACTGAATGAACGATGGTTAAATGATATGGAATAAGAGTTATTATAGAATATCATTTGATTGAGAATGTCTCGGTCCAACATGCAAATACTTGACCGATCCTAAGGCACACTTCTTTGTGGTATGTTTGATTGTCGTGGTATGGTAATTAGTTTTAGGGTAGTTAGTTCGTTAAACATGTGCATGCATCATGTTTAAATTTATGGCAAAGCACTCGCACTTGTTTTAAATAAATGACTGAATGAATGTTTTTTTTATTTCAGCAATAATGTCTTCTACATTACTTCAAATTCTCGCAAACGACATATTAACTGGTGATAAATACACTAAGTGGAAACCTAACATTAATGCAATATTGGTCACCAAAAACCTCAAGTTTGTGCTTACGGAGAAATGTTCTCCAGCGCCAGCTGTAAATGCAACACGAACTGTTCGAGAGGCATTCAAGTGAAGGGTAAGCCCAAACACAAGAAAGCCCAAAGCAAGAAGAAGTCCAAGAAAAGTAAATATGATTTACTTGTTCTTGAGTCGTGTTTAGTGGTAGATGATTCTTCACCCTGGATAGTTGATTCAGGGACCACTAACCATGTTTGTTCTTGTTTACAATGGACTGATTCTTGGACATAGCTAGAGGAGCAAGCCTTCCCAATACGTGTGGGGTCAGGGGATGTCGTGTAGGCACGAGCAGTGGGCGTAATTAGATTAAGTTTTTATAATAATTATATATTGTTGGACAATGTATCTAATATTTCTGGATTTACACGGAATTTGATATATGTTTCTAAGTTGTTAGTGTTAGAGTTTTAATAGTTAAAATTTGGTAAACACTAACAAAATAATCTAACCCTAGTAAATAGTTTACAAAGGCTTAGATTATTCACTAATAGATTAGATTTTTAATTGTTAAAAATCATTAATAATTTATTAGTTAATTAGAATTTGGTTCTAATTAGTTAATGCGCTAGATAACTTGATTAAAGTTAGTCGTTTAATCTTGTAGAGTCTAGGTGCATTAACGGTTAATAGAAAACCCTAATTTTAAAATAGTGAGTGGGAGAGGGATATATTACATATATATCCCGCGGTTTCCATCATTAGTTCAACACCGTGAGATCCGAGTGAGGCCTCGTGACGGCTTTGCTTTCATCCTCCTTAAGGAGGGTTTCCACAAAGGTCAATGCCAAAGTTGACTTCCTAACGGATAGGATTTCTGAGGGTATTTCGGGATTGACTCACCCTAAGGCGGCAATTCTCGAGTTAAGCTCATGAGATCTAAAATGGTGGGTTACACTTACGAAGGTTTTGATTAAGTTTGTTAATTAAAAACCTAACTGAATGAACGATGGTTGAATGATATGGAATAAGAGTTAATCTAGAATATCATTTGATTGAGAATGTCTCGGTCCAACACGTAAAGACTTGACCGACCCTAATGCGACACTTCTTTGTGGTATGTTGGATTGTCGTGGTATAGCAACTAGTTTTAGGGTAGTTCTAGTTCGTTAAACATGTTCATGCATCATGTTTAAATTTATGCCGAAGCACTCGCATTTGTTTTAAATAAATGACTGAATGAATGTTTTATTTATTTCAGCAATAATGTCTTCTGCATTACTTCAAATTCTCGCAAACGACAAATTAACTGGTGATAACTATACTAAGTGGAAACTTAACATTAATGCAATGTTGGTCACCAAAGACCTTAAGTTTGTGCTTACGGAGGAATGTCCTCCAGCACCTGCTACCAATGCCACACGAACTGTTCGTGAGGCATACGAGCGATGGGTCTCATTTGATGAGAAAGCCCGAACATATCTATTGGCTTCTATGAAAGACGTGCTTGTCACAAAGCATAAAGCAATGACTTCAGCATTCGAAATCAAGGAGTCATTGCAAGCCATATTCAAGCAGCCATCCGAGCAAAAGCGACACGAAGTCATTCGTTCTGCTATGCTCGCTCTGATAAAGGAAGGTACGTCAGTTCGGGAACATGTCCTGAGGATGATGTCCTACTTCAACACGGCAGAAGTCAATGATGGGGCCATTGACAAACCCAGTCAAGTGAGCATCATACTGACGACTCTTTCGAAGAGTTTTGATCAGTTTAAGAGCAACTACGGGATGAACAAGTTAAGGTTCAATCTCACACAGTTGTTTAATGAGCTCACTACCTTTGAGTCCTTGACTAAGGACAACAAGGGTAAGACCAGTGAGGAAAATATTGTCGAACCATCTTCCTACTATAATAATAATAAGAGAAAGAGGTCTACTGGGAAAGCGAAAGGTAAGCCCAAACCTAAGAAAGCCCAAAGCAAGAAGAAGTCGAAGAAAAGTAAATATGATTTACTTGTTCTTGAGTCGTGTTTAGTGGAAGATGATTCTTCACCCTGGATAGTTGATTCGGGCGCCACTAACCATGTTTGTTCTTCTTTACAATGGAATGATTCTTGGACACAGCTAGAGGAGCAAGCCTTCTCAATGAATGTGGGGTCAGGGGATGTCGTGTCGGCATGAGCAGTGAGCGTAATTAGATTACGTTTTTATAATAATTATATATTGTTGGACAATGTATTTTATATGCCTGAATTTACACGGAATTTGATTTTTGTTTCTAAGTTGTTAGAACAAAAATATTCTATTTCTTTTAATAATAAGTCTGTTATTATTGGAAATAATGGTCTGAATATTTGTTCAGGAATTAATGAAAACAATTTGTATATGTTAAGACCGTTAATACATACTACACTGTACAACACCGAAATGTTTAAGGTTGAAAAACTAAAAACTAAACGACATAAGATTTCTCCAGATAATGACACGTATCTCTGGAATCTAAGGCTTGGTCATATCAACCTTGACAAGATAGACAGATTAGTAAAAAGCGGACCTTTAAAAGAGTTAAAAGTTGGCACCTTACTTGTCTGTGAATATTGTCTGGAAGGTAAGATGACTAAGAAACCTTTTACTGGAAAAGAGCTTAGAGCTGAAGAATTGCTGAAGCTTATACATACAGACGTCCGTGGACCGATGAATGTTAAAGGTAGGGGTGGTTATGAGTATTATATCACCTTTATAGATGACTACTCAAGATACGGATACGTCTACCTGATGCAACGAAAGTCGAAAACATTTAAAAAATTCAAAGAATTCCGAGCTGAAGTTGAGAATCAATTAGGTAGGACTATCAAGTCACTACGATCAGATCCTGAAGGTGAGTACCTTGACCAAGAGTTTGAAGACTTCATGGTCGAGCATGGGATAGTTTCACAACTCACAGCTCCCGGTACACCTCAGCAAAATGGTGTAGCTAAGAGAAGAAATAGAACCCTAATGGAAATGGTGAGATCTATGATTAGTTTCTCATCATTACCAAATTCCTTCTGGGGATATGTGTTACAAACAGCGGCATACATTTTTAATGTAGTGCCATCCAAATCTGTTCCTAAGACTCCCCTAGAGTTGTGGAATGATCGTAAAGCTAGTTTACGATATTTCCGCATATGGGGGTGTCCAGCACACGTGCTGAGAAACAGAACTGGAAAGCTAGACTCCAAGTCTGTTGTCTGCCTGTTTGTAGGATACTCCAAGGAGACCAGAGGTGGACACTTTTATAGTCCCGAAGATAACAAAGTATTTGTATCGACAAATGCAATGTTTCTTGAGGACAATTACATTAGTGACCATAAACCTCGTTCCAAGATTGTATTAAATGAGTTGGAGCCTGGTGAGACTAGTGCTTCATCAACAAGAGTTGTTGATCCATAAACATCTCAGAGTCAGATGGTTCCTGATCAGGATACACTACCACCTAGACGTAGTGAAAGGGTTGTGAGACAACCTGAACGCTATTTAGCTATAGGTAAGGGACAAGGTGTTGTCTCTGCTGATAGTGTGGATGATCCATTGACATTTAAGAATGCAATAGAAGATCCCGATAAAGAGGAATGGCTTAAAGCCATGAATCTCGAGATGGAGTCCATGTACTCTAACTCAGTCTAGAATCTTGTAGACTTACCGGATAAGGTAAAACCCATAGGGTGTAAGTGGATCTACAAGAGAAAGAGAGGAGTAGACGGGAAGGTAGAGACCTTCAAGGCAAGGCTAGTGGCCAAGGGTTATACCCAGAAAGAGGGGGTCGATTATGAAGAGAACTTCTCGCCAGTGGCCATGTTTAAGTCTATTAGGATTCTCTTATCCATTGCTGCCTATTTCGATTATGAAATTTGGCAAATGGAAGTCAAGACCGCATTATTGAATGGCAATCATGATGAGAGCATCTATATGATGCAACCAAAGGGATTCGTGTCTCTAGATCAAGAGGAAAAGGTTTGCAAGCTACAAAGGTCCATCTATGGACTTAAGCAAGCATCTAGATCTTGGAACATCAGGTTTGATGATGTGATCAAAACCTATGGCTTCGAACAGAATGTCGATGAGCCTTGTGTCTACAAGCGCATCATTGATAAGAAAGTAGTTTTTTCTTTTTCCTATACGTAGATGATATCCAACTCATTGGGAATGATGTGGGAGTGTTGTCTGATGTAAAGGGCTGGCTAGCTAGCTAATTCCAAATTAAAGATTTGGGAAAGGCGAGTTATGTTCTTGAGATCCAGGTTATAAGGAATCGTAAGAACAAACTCATAGCATCGTCTCATGCATCATATATCAACAAGATTCTTATACGATTTTCGATGCAAAACTCCAAGAAAGGTAATTTACCTTCTAGGCATGGAGTTAACTTGTCTAAGGAACAGTGTCCTAAGGCACCTCAAGAAGTAGAGGATAGAAGACGTGTACCCTATGCATCGGCAGTAGATAATCTCATGTATGCTATGTTATGCACGAGACCGGACATCTCATATACAGTGGGAGTAGTCAGTACATACCAGTCCAACCCAAGATTGGATCATTGGGTTGCTATTAAGACAATTCTCAAGTATCTTCGAAGAACGAGAGACTATATGCTAATGTATTCCGGGTAGGTTTTGATCCCGTTAGGATACACAGATTCTGATTTTTAGTCAGACAGGGATTCTAGGAAATCCACGTCTAGATCAGTATTCACCCCGGGTGGAGGAGCTATTGTATGGAGAAGTATCAAGCAAACTTCCATTGCTGACTCCATTATGGAAGCCGAATATGTAGCCGCTTGTGAAGTTGCTAAAGAGGCTGTTTGGCTCTGTAAGTTCTTGAGTGATCTGGAAGTTGTTCCAGATTTTGATAGGTCCATCACACTTTATTGTGATAACAGTGGTGTTGTGGCTAATTCCAAAGAACCAAGAAGCCACAAGAGAGGGAAGCATATAGAGAGAAAGTATCATCTCATTAGAGAGATAATGCAAAGAGGAGATGTGATCGTCACTAAGATAGCCTCACAAGACAATCATGTTGATCCATTTACGAACACCTTACCGACTAAAGTGTTTTTGGGTCACCTAGATGGTCTAGGGTTACGAGACATGCCTTACATGCTTTAGTGCAAGTGGGAGATTGTTGGGGTTTATGCCCTAAAGATGTAATTTGTAAATGGATTTATGAAATAAATAAAAAAAGAAAAGTTCAATTCATTCTTGTCATGTTATTCATTTTATAAACTTGTGCATATATTTAAACATCCAAGATTGCCAGATGTAATCTCGAACTGTGTATATGAGTGTAATATACAGATGGATACAGTAAGAGACGTGCAATCTAAAGAGTCCATAGATAGCAAATAAAGTTGGGTACTTTATTTGTGGTTAATCTATAGTTGCGGTCCATTCCGTAATGTACGGTGATTCTATCGTGAATCATTTATATGGAGATATGAGAATGGAGGCACCTTGTATGATGTGGTCATATAAGACTGGGTCATGATCTATATGAATCTCTCACCAAGATCCATTTACCGATGAGATTCATATATATCAACCAATGATGGCTATATATGGGTGATTTTAATCTTCGGTGTCTTATCGACTCCTTCAGGTTAGATCGTGGTCTTTGATATACCTTGGGTGAGGTCAGATGTTGTTCCCGATCAATATGCTCCGTATGTTGGGATTGCGGTTTGGCTTGTGGCTGGGAAAGTTTGTACACAATAGTGGAATCCACTCCTTCTTGTGAGAAGTATATGGTAGTTCCCTTAAGGGTTGATTCGGGGCTTGGACAATATGAGCGCTCTCCTAATTCCGTGAGGAAATAGGATTTATTGTTCATTATAGAATCAATGGTACTTAAAGGATATATGTAATTAGAGGGGTATAACGGACATTATGACCCAGCTCTAATTATGAACTACTGTGGAGGATCACACTATATATAATAGCTATATCGATGACCCCGAGTTGTATCGGTCTGTGTAAAAGAGTCTACAGTTGAGAGAGTGCAGCTTCGGATTTTTAGTGGAATAATACCGGAGTTAATAATCAAGGAATATTAATTAAAGAGTTTAATTAATGATTTCGATGATTATTGGAGCTCAAAATACTGTGGGTCCATTAGGTCCACTTGCTAGCCCGATTGATTTAGGTAACATTGGTCACGGTTAATTAATTGGATTGTCCAGTTAATTGTGTTACAAAAGTGACACGTATATATTCGGGAATTAATTGAATAATGAGATTATTTAATTAATCAATGTTAATAGTTAAATTAATTAAATAATTAGATTATTAATTATATTGATAATTATGAATTATTAATTAACTATTAATTGGAGGGTGTTAGTTGATATATGGATTTAGGTGAAGATAAAATAATAGGATTATTTAATTTTTACTAAATCATTTATCTAAGTATTTAAATTTAAGTTTAAATTTAAAATTCTTATTATCACTTTTAGTATATTAGATATATTTGAAAAGGATAATTAAAATATATATATATCAATTATAACACAAGAGATTGTATGGGATGTAAATTGGTGTGTACACATATATAAATGGTTATATAGGATACAAACACATTTATAATTGTTTATATAGGATACAAATAATGATATATATATATATATTAATTAAAGAGAGGTTGACTTTGGATAATATATAACAGGCGCTATATATAAGATATATATTTTTTATGAAAAACGAGATGCAATTGTTTTCTTTGAGTTTGAGAAAAAACAAGCAGCGGCGAGATATATATTTTGTGATAAAAAATCAAGCTTTAAGCGCGAGTTATATATATATATATATTTGGCAGAGGCGTGGGTTACAAAAATATATATTTGGTAGAGGCGTGATGATGGCCTTATTTTTTTTTAGAAAAGAATTGGCTTTTATAAAAAGATATTTATATATCAGATACGAACCCATATCTGTCAAGATATTTTTTACATGAGATGCAATTCATGTGTGCGTGAAATCTATACACCAAATTGAGGATAAAGAGTTTCTTCAAGTATTTCTCTACATCCTCCATTCAAGTTCCTGAGACCGTGATGTGCTCACACGTAATTACCAATCCCGGGAGATAGTAAGGAAGATCGAATGGTTCAAACAGGAGCTTACCAAACGTTGGTGAGATTGATTCAGACAGGAGTATAACGTAAAGTGAAGGAGCCTCCAAACGTTGGTATGTTCTTCTGATTTTTATTGATTACAATTTCCTATGTTTACATATTGTATGTATTAGTTCCGAAAATAATTATGTTCCAAAGTTCACTGGTCCCAAATACATATATGATCTGTATATAAAATTTGAAAACCTAGTTCCGCTGCGTGACCGGTGAAACGGGGTTCCAACAGTTAGAACAAAAATATTCTGCTTCTTTTAATAATAAATCTGTTATTATTGGAAAGAATGATCTGAATATTTGTTCAGGAATTAATGAAAACAATTTGTATGTGTTAAGACCGTGAATACATACTACACTGGTCAACACCGAATTGTTTAAGGTTGAAAAACCAAAAACTAAATGACATAAGATTTCTCCAGATAATGACACGTATCTCTGGCATCTAAGGCTTGGTCATATCAACCTTGACCGGATAGACAGACTAGTAAAAAGCGGACCTTTAAATGAGTTAAAGGTTGACACCTTACCTGTCTGCAAATCTTGTTTAGAAAGTAAGATGACTAAAAGACCCTTTACTGGAAAAGGGTTTAGAGCTAAAGAACTGCTAGAGCATATACATACAGTCGTCTGCGGACTGATGAATGTTAAAGCTAGGGATGGTTATGAGTATTATGTCACCTTTATAGATGACTACTCAAGATACAGATATGTCTACCTAATGCAACGGAAGTCGGAAACATTTGAAATGTTCAAAGAATTTCGAGCTGAAGTTGAGAGTCAATTCGGTAGAACTATCAAGTCACTGCAATCGGATCGTGGAGGTGAGTACCTTGACCAAGAGTTTGAAGACTTTATGGTCGAGCATGGGATAGTTTCCCAACTCACAGCTCCCGGTACACCTCATTAAAATGGTATAGTGGAGAGGAGAAATAGAACCCTAATAGAAATGGTGAGATCTATGATTAGTTTCTCATCATTACCAAATTCCTTCTAGGGATATGCGTTACAAACAGCGGCATACATTTTGAATATGGTGCCATCCAAATATGTTCCTAAGACTCCCCTAGAGTTGTGGAATGGTCATAAAGCTAGTTTGTGACATTTCTACATATGGGGGTGTCCAATACACGTGCTGAAGAACAGAACTGGAAAGCTAGACTCCAAGTCTGTGGTCTGCCTGTTTGTAGGATACTCCAAGGAGACCAGAGGTGGACACTTCTATAGTCCTGAAGACAACAAAGTATAAGTATCGACAAATGCAACGTTTCTTAAGGACATTTACATTAGAGACCATAAACCTCCTTCTAAGATTGTATTGAATGAGTTGGAGCCTAGTGAGACTAGTGCTTCATCAATAAGAGTTGTTGATCCACAAACATCTGAGAGTCAGATGGTTCCTGATCAGGATACACTACCACCTAGACGTAGTGAGAGGGTTGTGAGACAACCTGAACGCTATTTAGGTATAGGTGAGAAACAAGGTGTTGTCTTTGTTGATAGTGTAGATGATCCATTGACATTTTAGAATGCAATGGAAGATCCTAATAAAGAGTAATGACTTAAAGCCATGAATCTCGAGATGGAGTCCATGTACTCTAACTCAGTCTGGGATCTTATAGACTTACCGGATGGGGTAAAACCCATAGGGGGTAAGTGGATCTACAAGAGAAAGAGAGAAGTAGACGGGAAGGTAGAGACCTTCAAAGCAAGGCTAATGGCCAAGGGTTATACCCAGAAAGAAGGGGTCGATTATGAAGAGACCTTCTCGCCAGTAGCCATGTTTAAGTCTATTAGGATTCTCTTATCCATTGTTGCCTATTTCAATTACGAAATTTGGCAAATGGATGTCAAGACAGCATTCTTGAATGGCAATCTTGATGAGAGCATATATATGATGCAATCAGAGGGATTTGTGTCTCCAAATCAAGAGCAAAAGGTTTGCAAGCTGCAAAGGTCCATCTATGGACTAAATAAGCATCTAGATCTTGGAACATTAGGTTTGATGATGTGATCAAAACCTATGGCTTTGAGCAGAATGTCGATGAGACTTGTGTGTACAAGCGCATCATTGATAAAAAAGTAGCTTTCTTGGTCCTATTCGTAGATGATATTCTACTCAATGGGAATGATGTGGGAGTGTTGTCTGATGTAAAGGGTTGGCTTGCTACCCAATTCCAAATGAAATATTTAGGAGATGCAAGTTATGTTCTAGGGATCCAACTTATAAGGGATCGTAAGAACAAACTGTTGGAACCTCGTTCAACGGTTACGCAGCGGAACTAGGTTTTAAATTTTTTAACACAGATCATAATATGTATCTGGGACCAATGAACTTGGGATCATAATCATTTTTCGAAACTAATACATACATTATGTAAACACAAGAAATTGAAATCGATATAAAGAGAAGAAAATCATACCAACGTTTGTAGGCTCTTTCAATTTACGTTATGCTCCTGTCTGAACCAATCTTACCAACGTTTGGAAGCTCCTTCACTTTACAATGTGCTCCTGTCTGAACCACTCGATCTTCCTCGCTATCTCCCGGGATTGGTAACTACGTGTGGGCGCGTCACGATCTCAGGAACTTGAATAGAGAATATGGAGAGAATTGAAGAAACTCTTTCTTCTATGTGTTTCAAAAACACACAAAGCATGAAACAATATATATATATATATATATATATATATATATATATATAATTATATCACGCCTTGGTCTTTTTCATAAATATATAGAAAGATATGTCGCCAGCGCTTTTTCACAAAAAATCTATTTATCACTCCTGCACCAGTATATATATATATATATATATATATATATATATTACACTTCTTGCTAACCAAAATCTATATCTTTTTTTTTTAAGCTTCTTGCTTCACAATATATATATATATATATATCAATTAAATATTTGCATCCTATGCAAATTCTTCTTTTGACTATTGTTTCATGTACACACCAATTTGCATCCAATGCAATCTCTTGTGTTATTAATTGATATATATCTTTTAGTTATCCTTTCCAAATATATCTAATATATTAAAATTGATAATAAGTATTTTAAATTTAAACTTAAATTCAAATACTTAGATAAATGATTTAGTAAAAATAAAATAATCCTGTTAACGGAAAATTCGCTCAGGATGAGAAATTCCTGTTAACACCCTCGAGACCACTACCACGGAAGTAATGGCCTGTTGGGGTTTATGCCTTAAAGATGTAATTTGTAAATTGATTTATGAAATAAATAAAAGGAAAAGTTCAATTCATTCTTGTTGTGTTGTTTATTATTTAACTTGTGCATATATTTAACATCCAAGATTGCCGGATGTAATCTCGAACTGTGTATATGAGTGTCATATACGGATGGATACAGTAAGAGACGTGTAATCTAAAGAGTCCATAGATAGCAAATAAATCTGGATATTTTATTTGTGGTTAATCTATAGTTTCGATGCCCCTGTATGTATGAATGTGTTGGCACCCTCTTTATGATTGTATGAATGTTTATAATTAAATTGTTTAATTTAAACATGGTTGATCGTAAATTTTTATGGTACTGTGGATTTAGGGTTTATGGGTTGTATAATTTTTTTTATTATATTTTTATTTTACTATTATTGTATTGTAAAAAAAAAAAATTGTAACCTGTAAACGAAGAACTGGAAACGCGTGCGACGGCGGTACTGTTCACGGTGGGTACTGTTCACCGGCACTGTTCACGTAATACTGTTCATGCACGGTTCCGTTGGCAAGTGTTGCCTAGTGCGTTCCATGCAGATTTCCCGTTTCGAATTCATTAGATGAATCAGAGTGACTTGAAGAGACTGGAAGATTTGGAAATTATAAGAAGACTAAGGAATGCCTTGGGATTTTTTTTTTGTAATTTTAGATTCCAATTTTTTAGGTTAAATAATCCACAGTACTCGGTCAATTCATGTATGATTTATATTATGTGATGATAAAAGCATTGCCATGCATACGTATGTCATTTAGATTAGATGTGCCTACACAAATATATTTGATATGTCATACATGCATGATAGCCTGATATTTTATGTATTTTTTTAATGTGATTAAAATGGGTAATATACATAATTGGCTATGAATAATGAGACTAGTTTTTTAATGGTTAGAAAACTTGGTAATTCTCATTAATATTAATCTAGTTATTAAAGAGTTTAAAAAGTTAGATTAATAGGGTCATTTATTGTAATTAGGATTAATATGATTAATTACCTAATAATAAATGATCCAAATATTGTGTTAGAGTTTTAATAGTTAAAACTTGGTAACCACTTTCATAATAATCTGAGCTTAGTAAATAGTTTACAAAGACTTAGATTGTTCACTAATAGATTAGATTTTTAATTGTTAAAAATCATTAATAATTTATTATTAATTAGAACTTGTTTCAAATAATGAATTAGTTAATGCACTAGATAACTTAATTAAAGTTAGCCGTTTGATCCTGTAGAGTCTAGGTGCATTAACGGATAATAGAAAACCCTAATTTTAAAATAATGAGTGGGAGAGGGATATATGACATATATATCTCACGGTCTCCATCATTAGTTTAACACCGTGAGATCCGAGTGGGGCCTCATGACAGCTTTGCTTTCGTCCTCCCTAAGGAGGGTTTCCATAAAGGTCAATATCAAGGTTGACTTCCTAACGGATAGGATTTCTGAGGGTATTTCGGGATTGACCGACCCTAAGGCGGCAATTCTCGAGTTAAGCTCGTGAGATCTGAAATGGTGGGTTACACACACGAAGGTTTTGATTAAGTTTGTTAATAAAAAATCTAATTGAATAAATGATGGTTGAATGATATATAATAAGAGTTATTCTAGAATTTCGTTTGATTGAGAATGTCTCGGTCCAACATGCAAAGACTTGACCGACCCTAAGGCGGCACTTTTTTATGGTATGTTGGATTGTCGTGGTATAGTAACTAGTTTTAGGGTAGTTCTAGTTCATTAAACATGTGCATGCATCATGTTTAAATTTATGCCAAAGCACTCGCACTTGTTTTAAATAAATGACTGAATGAATGTTTTATTTATTTCAGCAATAATGTCTTCTGCATAACTTCAAATTCTCGCAAACGGCATATTAACCGGTGATAACTACACTGTCACCAAAGACCTCAAGTTTGTGCTTACGGAGGAATGTCTTCCAGCACCTGCTGCCAATGCCACATGAACTGTTCGAGAGGCATACAAGCGAAGGGTAAGCCCAAACCTAAGAAAGCCCAAAGCAAGAAGAAGTCCAAGAAAAGTAAATATGATTTACTTGTTCTTGAGTCGTGTTTAGTAGAAGATTATTCTTCACTCTGGATAGGTTATTCAGGGGGCCACTAACAACGTTTGTTCTTCTTTACAATGGAATAATTCTTGGACACAGTTAGAGAAGCAAGCCTTCTCAATACGTGTCAGCACGAGCAGTGGGCTTAATTAGATTATGTTTTTGTAATAATTACATATTGTTGGACAATGTAATTTATATTCCCGGAATTACACGGAATTTGCTTTCTATTTCTAAGTTGTTAGAAAAAAAATATTTATATCTTTTATTAATAAGTCTGTTATTATTGAAAAGAAAGGTCATAATATTTGTTCAGGAATTAATGAAAACAATTTATATGTGTTAAGACCTTTAATACATACTACTCCGCTCAAAACCAAAATGTTTAAGGTTGAAAAACCAAAAAAAAAAACTAAACGACATAATATTTCTCAAGATAATGACACGTATCTCTGGCATCTAAGGCTTGGTCATATCAACCTTGACCGATTAGTCAGACTAGTAAAAAGCGGACCTTCAAGTGAGTTAATTGTTGGCACAATACCTGTCTGCGAATCTTATCTGGAAGGTAAGATGACTAAGAGACTTTTTACTGGAAAAAAGCTTAGAGCTAAAGAACCGCTAGAGCTTATAAATACAGACGTCTGCGAACCGAAGAATGTTAAAGCTAGAAGTGGTTATGAGTATTATCTCACCTTTATAGATGATTACTCAAGATACAGATATGTCTACCAAATTCAACGGAAGTCGGAAACATTTGAAATGTTCAAAGAATTTCGAGCTGAAGTTGACAGTCAATTCGGTAGAACTATCAAGTCACTGCAATCGGATCGTGGAGGTGAGTACCTTGACCAAGAGTTTGAAGACTTTATGGTCGAGCATGAGATAGTTTCCCAACTCACAGCTCCCGGTACACCTCATTAAAATGGTATAGTGGAGAGAAGAAATAGAACCCTAATAGAAATGGTGAGATCTATGATTAGTTTCTCATCATTACCAAATTCCTTCTGGGGATATGCGTTACAAACAGCGGCATACATTTTGAATATGGTGCCATCCAAATATGTTCCTAAGACTCCCCTAGAGTTGTGGAATGGTCGTAAAGCTATTTTGTGACATTTCTACATATGTGGGTGTCCAATACACGTGCTGAAGAACAGAACTGGAAAGCTAGACTCCAAGTCTTTGGTCTGCCTGTTTGTAAGATACTCCAAGGAGACCAGAGGTGGACACTTCTATAGTCCCGAACATAACAAAGTATTTGTATCGATCAATGCAACGTTTCTTGAGGACAGTTATATTAGTGACCATAAACCTCGTTCTAAAATTATATTGAATGAGTTGGAGCTTGGTGAGACTAGAGCTTCATCAACAAGAGTTGTTGATCCACAAACATCAGAGAGTCAGATGGTTCCTGATCAGAAAACACTACCACCTAGACGTAGTGAGAGGGTTGTGTGATGGAGTGCATGCACTCTAACTCAGTCTGGGATCTTGTAGACTTACCAGATGGGGTAAAACCCATAGGGTTTAAGTGGATCTACAAGAGAAAGAGAGGAGTAGAGGAGAAGGTAGAGACCTTCAAGGCAAGACTAGTGGCTAAGGGTTATACCTAGAAATAGAGGGTCGATTATGAAGAGACCTTCTCACCAGTAGCCATGTTTATGTTTATTAGGATTCTCTTATCCATTGTTGCCTATTTCAATTATGAAATTTGGCAAATGGACGTCAAGAATGCGTTCTTGAATGGCAATCTTGATGAGAGCATCTATATGATGCAACCAGAGGGATTCGTGTCTCCAGATCAAGAGCAAAAGGTTTACAAGCTGCAAAGGTCCATCAATGGGCTTAAGCAAACATCTAGATCTTGGAACATCAGGTTTATGATGTGATCAAAACCTATGGCTTCGAGTAGAATATCGATGAGCCTTGTGTCTACAAGCGCACCATTGATAAGAAAGTTGTTTTCTTGGTCCTATACGTAGATGATATCTTACTAATTGGGAATGATGTGGGAGTGTTGTCTGATGTAAAGGGCTGGCTAGCAAACCAATTCCAAATGAAAGATTTGGGAGAGACGAGTTATGTTCTAAGGATCCAACTTATAAGGGATCATAAGAACAAACTCATAACACTGTCTCAGGAATCATATATCGATAAGATTCTTATGCGATTTTCGATGCAAAACTTCAAGAAATGTAATTTACCTTCTAGACATGGAGTTTACTTTTCTAAGGAACAGTTTCCTAAGACACCTCAAGAAGTTATGGATATGGGACGTGTACCCTATGCATCGGAAGTAGGTAGTCCTATGTATGTTATGTTGTGCACGAGACCAAACATCTGTTATGCAGTGGGAGTAGTCAGCAGATACCAGTCCAACCCAGGATTGGATCATTAGGTTGTTGTCAAGACAATTCTCAAGTATCTTCGGAGAACGAGAGACTATATGCTAATGTATTCTGGGCAGGATTTGATCCTGTTAGGATACACAGATTCTGATTTTTAGTCAGACAAGGATTCTAGGAAATCCACATCTGGATCAGTATTCACCTTGGGTGGTGGAGCCATTGTGTGGAGAAGTATCAAGCAATCTTGCATTGCTGACTCCACCATGGAAGCCGAATATGTAGCCGCTTGTGAAGCTGATAAAGAGGATGTTTGGCTCCGTAAGTTCTTGAGTGATCTGAAAGTTGTTCCAGATCTAGATAGGCCCATCACATTTTATTATGATAACATTGGTGCTGTGGATAATTCTAAAGAACCAAAAAGCCACAAAAGAGGGAAGCATATAGAGAGAAAGTATCATCTCATTAGAGAGATAGTGCAGAGAGGAGAAGTGATCGTCACCAAGGTAGCCTCATAAGACAATCATGCGGATCCATTTATGAAGACCTTACCGGCTAAAGAGTTTTCGGGTCACCTAGATGGTCTAGGGTTACGAGACATGCCTCACATGCTTTAGTGCAAGTGGGAGATTGTTGGGATTTATGCCCTAAAGATGTAATTTGTAAATGGATTTATTAAATAAATAAAAGGAAAAGTTTAATTCATTCTTGTTGTGTTGTTTATTATATAACTTATGCATATATTTAACATCCAAGATTACCGGATATAATCTCGAACTGTGTATATGAGTGTCATATACGGATGGATACAGTAAGAGACGTATAATCTAAAGAGCCCATAGATAGCAAATAAAACTGGGTACTTTATTTGTGGTTAATCTATAGTTGCGGTCCATTCCGTAATGTACGGTGATTCTATCCTGAATCATTTATATGAAGATATGAGAATGGAGGCACCTTGTATGATGTGATCATATAGGACCGGGCCATGATCTATATGAATCTCTCACCAAGATCCGTTTACCGATGAGATTCATATATATCAACTAATGATGGCTATATATGGGTGATCTTAATCTTGAGTATCTTATCGACTCTTTTAGGTTAGATCGTGGTCTTTGATATACCAAAGGTGAGGTCGGATGTTGTTCCCGATCAATATGCTCCGTATGTTGGGATTTCGGTTTGGCTTGTGGCTGGTAAGGTTTGTACACAATAGTGGAATCCATTCCTTCTTGTGGGAAGTAGATGGTACCCTTAAGGATTGATTCAGGGCTTGGACAATATGAGCGCTCTCCTAATTCCTTAAGGAAATAGGATTTATTGTTCATTATAGAATCAACGGTACTTAAAGGATATATGTAATTGGGGGGTATATCGAACATTATGACGCAGCTCTAATTATGAACTACTGTGGAGGATCACACCATGTGTAATAGCTATATCGATGAACATCGAGTTGTATCAGTCTGTGTAAAAGTGTCTACAGTTGAGATAGTGCAGCTTCGGGTTTTTAGTGGAATAACACCAGAGTTAATAATCAATGTATATTTATTAAAGAGTTTAATTAATGATTTCGATGATTATTGGAGCTCAAAATACTGTAGGTCCATTAGGTCCCCTTGCTAGCCCGATCGATTTAGGTAACAAGAGTCACAGTTAATTAGTTGGATTGTCCAATTAATTGTGTTACGAAAGTGACACGAATATATATGGGAATTAATTGAATAATTAGATTATTTAATTAATTAATATTAATAGTTAAATTAATTAAATAATTAGATTATTTAATTATATTGATAATTATGAATTATTAATTAACTATTAATTGGAGGGTGTAAGGTGATATATGGATTTAGGTGAAGATAAAATAATGGGATTATTTTATTTTATTAAATCATTTATCTAAGTATTTGAATTTAAGTTTAAATTTAAAATACTTATTATCACTTTTAATATATTAGATATATTTGAAATGGATAATTAAAAGATATGTATCAATTATAACATAAGAGATTGTATTGGATGTAAATTGATGTGTATACATATATAAGTGTTTGTATATGATATAAACAAGGATATATGTATATATTTATATATATAAAAGAAAAAGAGAAGCTGCATAGTGCGTGAAACAAAGAAAAAAAAAGTTCTTGATTTGACTTTGAACAATCACGCATCACAATGAGAGGATAGGGCATATTTTTTTTTATTAAAAAATTCAAGTGCTTGCTCTGTTATCAAATCAGATACGTGAAGATATATGTATATTTTTGTGAGCGGTGTAATATATATACATATATCGGTAAGCAAGCAGCGTGATATATATATATATATATATATATATATATATATATAACCATATCTGTCGATATATTTTTGTATGAGATTCAATTTATGTGTGTATAAAATCAATACACCAAATTGGGAAGAAAGAGTTCTTTAAGTGTTTTTTCTCTACATACTCCATTCAAGTTTCTGAGACCGTGACGCGTCCACACGCAGTTACCAGTCCCGAGAGATAGCGAGGAAGATCAATTGGTTCAGACAGGAGCACATCGTAAAGTGAAGGAGCTTCCAAACGTTGGTAAGATTGATTCAGACAGGAGCATAACGTAAAGTGAAGGAACCTCCAAACGTTGGTATGTTCTTCTGATTTTTGTTGATTACAATTTCCTGTATATGCATATTGTATGTATTAGTTTTGAAAAATAACTACGATCCAAAGTTCACTGGTCCCATATACAGATTATGATCTGTATATAAAAATTTAAAAACCTAGTTCCGTTGCGTGACCGGTGAATGGGGTTCCAAAATGGCCGGGGTTGGTACCTTTGATACCTGACCTGTTTAGAGGTAATCGAGAGTCTGGATTATAACAATAACAAATGAGAGCTTTTATTATTGATTACTCGCTCGGATTTACAGATTTCTCTCTCATATGCTCACAATCTCTATAAGACCTAGGAATGTGGTAACTTTATGCTTATCGAATAGTGGAAACAACGGTGGCCGTGTTCTGAATACAGAATTTAGGCCCTCCTCTCCTCCTTTCTTCTTGTCTCTCTGTCGTTCCTTTTCTCTTTTCCTTCTATGGTTTTTTTTTCTATCCCCTACTATGCTTGGCCTCACATATATATATATATATATATATATATATATATATATATATATATGGTCCAAGTAGGTTTTTTGTTCGTAAATATCTTGCCGTGATCCCATGAATCTGCTCCCTCCTTATCGGGCGGGATTCGTCGTTTGAATTTGAATTGTTACTAAATTCGATGATATCGTTGACAGAAATAAGTTTGTTTGCTTTTTGGAATCAAACTCTTAACTTGCATGTAAATATTACGTGGAGATGATCATGTGTGCACTCGTGTCATGATTCTTCATGGAGGTTATTGGACGATGCTTCGGTCCCAGATGGATCTATGCTTCGGTTCTATTCTCAGAAGCTTGGAAAAGATGTCCTGGTAGGCATTCCACGGAGGTAACACAGATCTGATTCGTTTAGAGGCCCCATTTCTCCTCGAATAGCGGAGGGACAGCGGGCTTCCTGAGAGGTTGGTAGGCTTCTCGTTCAGGCTACGAACTAAGTTTGACCTCTGAAAGTCTTAACCCGGATGGGGCTTACTTTTCTTGTCGGGCTTCTTTCGAATGTTTCTTGAGCTTGGCGACCCCCCTGGCTTTCACGGGGTGGTTGAGGAGCTCGACCCCAGGAACCGAGGTTCCCAGATAGGTGGCCTCGAGAAGCCCAGGTTCCAGTGTTCTGGTGGGGGCTCATCCTGGTCGCGCCTAGCTTGCTTCCCGATAGTTTTGAAGCCGGGCCGACCTTCCTTGCTTATGTGGGGTAGCTTTATGGTCTACTCGAGTCTCATGAACGTCGACTATGGGCTTTGACTTGGGGCGGGAAAGTGGAAAATTTCTCTTTGAGACCTGGCCAAATTTTACTATTAACAAATCCTATTATTTTATCTTCACCTAAATCCATATATCAACTAACACCCTCCAATTAATAGTAAATTAATAATTCATAATTATCAATATAATTATTTAATTAATTTAACTTTAAACATTCATTAATTAAATAATCTCATTATTCAATTAATTCCCCAATATATACGTGTTACTTTTGTAACATAATTAATTAGACAGTCCAATTAATTAACCGTGACCCTTGTTACCTAAATCGATCGGGTTAGCAAGAGGACCTAATGGACCCATAGTATTTTGAGCTACAATAATCTTCGGAATCATTAACTAAACTCTTTAATTAATATTCCTTGATTATTAACTTCGGTGTTAGTCCACTAAAAACCCGAAGCTGCACTCTCTCAACTGTAGACATTTTTACACAGACCGATACAACTCGGTGTCCATCGATATAGCTATTACACAAGGTGTGATCCTCCACAATAGTTCATAATTAGATATGGGTCATAATGTTCGTTATACCCCTCTAATTACATATATCCTTTAAGTACCATTGATTCTCTAATGGACAATAAATCCTATTTCCTTACGGAATTAGGAGAGCGCTCATATTGTCCAAGCCCCGAATCAACCCTTAAGGGAGCTACCATCTACTTCTCACAAGAAGGAGTGGAGTCCACTATTATGTACAAACCTTCCCAGCCACAAGCCAAACCGTAATCCCAACATACGGAGTATATTGATCAGGAAATGCATCTGACCTCACCAATGGAATATCAAAGACCATGATTTAACCTGCGGGAGTCGATAAGACACTCAGGATTAAGATCACCCATATATAGCCATAATTAGTTGATATATGTGAATCTCATCGGTAAAAGGATCTTGGTGAGAGATTCATATAGATCATGACCCAGTCCTATATGATCACATCATACAAGGTGCCTCCATTCCTATATCTCATATGAATGATTCAGGATAGAATCATCGTACATTTCAGAATGGACGGCAGCTATAGATTAACCACAAATAAAGTACCCATCTTTATTTACTATCTATGGACTCTTTAGATTGCACGTCTCTTACTGTATCCATCTGTATATGACACTCATATACATAGTTTGAGATTACATCCAACAATCTTGGATGTTAAATAAATGCACAAGTTATATAATAAACAACACAACAAGAATGAATTGAACTTTTCCTTTTATTTCTTTCATAAATCCAATTACAAATTACATCTTTAGGGCATAAACCCCAACAATCTCCCACTTACACTAAAGCATGTGAGGCATATCTCATAACCCTAGACCATCTAGGTGACCCGAAAATACTTTAGCTGGTAAGGTCTTCGTAAATGGATCTGCATGATTGTCTTGTGAAGCTATCTTGGTGATGATCACGTCTCCTCTCTGCACTATCTCTCTAATGAGATGATACTTACTCTCTTTATGCTTCCCTCTTTTGTGGCTTCTTGGTTCTTTGGAATTAGCCACAACACCACTGTTATCACAATAAAGTGTGATGGACCTATCTAGATCTGGAACAACTTCCAGATCACTCAAGAACTTACAGAGCCAAACAGCCTCTTTAGCAGCTTCACAAGTGGCTAAATATTCGGCTTCTATGGTGGATTCCGCAATGCAAGATTGCTTGATAATTCTCTACATAATGGCTCCACCACCCAGGGTGAATACTGATCTAGACGTGGATTTCTTAGAATCCCTATCTGACTGAAAATCAGAATCCATGTATCATAACGGGATCAAATCCTGCCCGGACTTCTCGTTCTCCGAAGATACTTGAGAATTGTCTTAACAACAACCCAATGATCCAATCCTGGGTTGGACTGGTATCTACTGACTACTCCCACTACATAGCAGATGTCTGGTCTTGTGCATAACATAACATACATGAGACTACCTACTGCCGATGCAAAGGGTACACGTCTCATATCCTCAACTTCTTGAGGTGACATAGGACATTGTTCCTCAGACAAGTTAACTCCATGCCTAGAAGGTAAATTACCTTTCTTGGAGTTTTGCATAGAAAATTGCACAAGAATCTTATATATATAGGATGCCTGAGACAGTGCTATGAGTTTGTTCTTACGATTCCTTATAAGCTGGATCCCAAGAACATAACTCGCCTCTCCCAAATCTTTCATTTGGAATTGGCTAGCCAGCCCTTTACATCAGACAACATTCCCACATCATTCCCAATGAGTAGGATATCATCTACGTATAGGACCAAGAAAACTACTTTCTTATTAATGATGCGCTTGTAGACACAAGGCTCATCGACGTTCTGCTCGAAGCCATAGGTTTTGATCACATCATCAAACCTAATGTTCTAAGATCTAGATGCTTGCTTAAGTCCATAGATGGACCTTTGCAGCTTGCAAACCTTTTGCTCTTGATCTGGAGACACGAATCCCTCTGGTTGCATCATATAGATGCTCTTCATAAACTTAAACATAGCTACTGGCGAGAAGGTCTCTTCATCTTCAGGACTATATAAGTGTCCACCTCTGGTCTCCTTGGAGTATCCTACAAATAGGCAGACCACAGACTTAGAGTCTAGCTTTCCAATTCTGTTCTTCAGCACGTGTTCTGGACACCCCCATATGCGAAAATGTTGTAAACTAGCTTTACGACCATTCCACAACTCTAGGGGAGTCTTAGGAACAGATTTTGATGGTACCATAATCAAAATGTATGCCACTGTTTGTAACACATATCCCCAGAAGGAATTTGGTAATGATTAGAAACTAATCATAGATCTCACCATTTCCATCAGGGTTCTATTTCTCATCTCCGCTACACCATTTTGCTGAGGTGTACCTGGAGCTGTGAGTTGGAAAACTATCCCATGCTCGACTATAAAGTCTTCAAACTCTTGGTCAAGGTACTCACCTCCACGATTCGATCTCAGTGACTTGATAGTCCTACCTAATTGATTCTCAACTTCAGTTCGAAATTCTTTAAACATTTCAAATGTTTTCGACTTCCGTTGCATTAGGTAGACATATCCGTATCTTGAGTAGTCATCTATAAAGGTGACATAATACTCATAACCACCCCTAGCTTTAACGTTCATTGGTCCGCAAACATCTGTATGTATAAGTTATAGCGGTTCTTTAGCTCTAAGCCATTTTCTAGTAAAAGGTCTCTTAGTCATCTTACCTTCCAGACAAGATTCGCAGACAGGTAAGGTACCAACCTTTAACTCACTTAAAAGTCCGCTTTTTACTAGGGTGTCTATCCGGTCAAGGTTGATATGACCAAGCCTTAGATGCCAGAGATACGTGTCATTATCTGGAGAAATCTGATGTCGTTTAGTTTTTGGTTTTTCAACCTTAAATATTTCGGTGTTGAGCAGTGTAGTATGTATTAACGGTCTTAACACATACAAATTGTTTTCATTAATTCATTTACAAATATTCAGACCATTCTTTCTAATAATAATAGACTTATTATTAAAAGAAGTAGAATATTTTTGTTCTAACAACTTAGAAACAGAAATCAAATTCCGTTTAAATTCAGGAATATATAATACATTGTCCAACAATATATAATTATTACAAAAACGTAATCTAATTATGCCCACTGCTCGTGCCTACACGACATCCTCTGACCCCACACGCATTCAGAAGGCTTGCTTCTTTAGCTGTGTCCAAGAATCAGTCCATTGTAAAGAAGAACAAACATGGTTAGTGGCCCCCGAATCAACTATCTAGGGTGATGAATCATCTTCCACTAAACACGACTCAAGAACAAGTAAATCATATATACTTTTCTTGGACTTCTTCTTGCTTTGGGCTTTCTTGGGTTTGGGCTTACCCTTCGCTTTCCTAGTAAACCTCTTTCTCTTCTTATTATTAGAGTAGGAAGATGGTTCGGCAACATTTGCCTCACTGGTCTTACCCTTGTTGTCCTTAGTTAAGGACTCAAAGGTAGTGAGCTCATTAAGCAACTGTGTGAGATTGAACCTTAACTTGTTCATCCCGTAGTTGTTATTAAACCGATCGAAACTCTTCGAAAGAGTCGTCAGTATGATACTCACTTGACTGGGTTCATCAATGGCCCCGCCATTGACTTCTGCCTTGTTAAAGTAGGAAATCATGCTCAGGACATGTTCCCGAACTGACATACTTTCCTTCATACGAGCAAGCATAGTGGAACGAACAACTTCATGTCGCTTTTGCTCGGAAGGCTGCCCGAACATAGCTTGCAATGACTTATGATTTCGAATGTTGAAGTCATTGCTTCCTGCTTTGTGACAAGCACATCTGTCATTGAAGCCAACAGATATGTTTGGGCCTTCTCATCAGATGAGACCTTTCACTCGTATGCCTCACGAACAGCAGCAGACGCTGAAGGACATTCCTCTGTAAGCACAAACTTGAGGCCTTTGGTGACCAATATTGCATTAATATTAAGTTTCCACTTAGTGTAGTTATCACCAGTTAATTTGTCGTTTGTAAGAATTTGAAGTAATGCAGAAAACATTATTGCTGAAATAAATAAAACATTCATTCAGTCATTAATTTAAAACAAGTGCGAGTGATTTGACATAAATTTAAACATGATGCATGCAATGTTTAATGAACTAGAACTACCCTAAAACTAGTTATTATACCACGACAATCCAACATACCACAAAGAAGTGTTGCCTTAGGGTCGATCAAGTATTTGCTTGTTGGACCGAGGCATTCTCAATCAAATGATATTCTAGAATAACTCTTATTCCATATCATTTAACCATCGTTCATTCAGTCAAGTTTTTAATTAACAAACTTAATCAAAACCTTTGTGAGTGTAACCTACCATTTCAGATCTCACGAGCTTAACTCGAGAATTGCCGCCTTAGGGTTGGTCAATCCCGAAATACCCTTAGAAATCCTATCCGTTAGGAAGTCAACCTTGGTATTGACCTTTGTGGAAACCCTCCTTAGGGAGGACGAAAGCAAAGCCGTCACGAGGCCCCACTCAGATCTCACAGTGTTGAACTAAATATGGAGACCCCGGGATATTTATGTCATATATCCCTCTCCCACTCACTATTTTAAAATTAGGGTTTTCTATTAACCGTTAATGCACCTAGACTCTACATGATTAAACGACTAACTTTAATCAAGTTATCTAGCGCATTAACTAATTAGAACCAAATTCTAATTAACTAATAAATTATTAATGATTTTTAACAATTAAAAATCTAATCTATTAGTGAATAATCTAAGCCTTTGTAAACTATTTACTAGGGTTAGATTATTATGTTAGTGTTTACCAAGTTTTAACTATTAAAACCCTAGCACTTTATTTGGATAATTTATTATTAGGTAATTAATCATATTAATCATAATTACAATAAATGACCCTATTAGTCTAACTTATTAAACCCTTTAACTAGATTAATATTAATAAGAATTACCAAGTTTTCTAACCGTTAAAAACTAATCTCATTATTCATGGCCAATTATGTATATTACCCATTTTAATCACATTAAAAAAAAATACATAAAATATCAGGCTATGATGCATGTATGACATATCAAATATATTTGTGTAGGCATATCTAATCTAAATGGCATACGTATACATGACAATACTTTTATCATCACATAATATAAAGCATATATGAATTGACCAAGTACTGTGGATTATTTAACCTAAAAACATTTGGAATCTAAAATTACAAAAAAATTCCCAAGGCATTCCTTGATCTTCTTGTAATTTCTGAGTCTTCCATAGGTCACTCTGATTCATCTAATGAATCCTTCTTAGCGATTAAACCAGGTCTTCAATATAGGTTACAATTTTTATTTTTTTACATTACAATAATAGTAAAAAAAAATTATAAACAAAATAATAATAATAATAATACAACCCATAAACCCTAAATCCACAGTACCATATAATTAACGATCAATCATGTTTTTGTAAATTAAAAAAACAATACATACAAAAACAACATACAGTCAATTTAAATCGTGCCTACACAATCATACATACAGGAGCATCGAAAACAATTTCCTGTTCTGAAAATAAACCTGGCTCTGATACCGATTGTTGGAACCCCATTCACCTGTTACGTAGCGGAACTAGGTTTTAATATTTTTAATACAGATCATAATCTGTATTTGGGACCAGTGAACTTGGGATCGTAATTATTTTTCGGAACTAATATATACAATATGTAAACACATGAAATTGAAATAGATATAAAGAGAAGAAAAACATACCAATGTTTGGAGGCTCCTTCACTTTACGTTATGCTCATGTCTGAACTAATCTTACCAACGTTTGGAAGCTTCTTCACTTTACGATGTGCTCCTGTCTGAACCACTCGATCTTCCTTGCTATCTCCCGGGACTGGTAACTGCGTGTGGGCACGTCACGATCTCAGGAACTTGAATGGAGGATGTAGAGAGAATTGAAGAAACTCTTTCTTCTATGTGTTTTAAAAACACACAAAGCATGAAACAAGATATATATATATATATATAATTATATCACGCCTTGGTCTTTTTCACAAATATATAGAAAGATATGTCGCCTGCGCTTTTTCACAAATAATCTTTTGATACCTCCTATGAAAACCTAGTTAAGTATTCTTTTAACTTTTCATCTTTTCTTTTCCTGAAGGTAGAAAGAGCTGACACTGATTTCCTCCACTAGATATTTCCCATAAATTGTCTGGTGAAAGCTCGTGTCAATCCTTCAAAACTCTTGACGGGCTCTGAAGTTAATCCGCAGAACTATTTGGATCCATGGTCTTCTAATGTCTGAGGAAACATACGACACATGAGGGCATCATCAAAGTCGTACTAATCCATGGCACTCTGGTATCTTCTAATATGTTCTTATGGATCAATATTGGCTTTGAATTGATCCACATGCGGCATCTGGAATTTTGTTGAAAAACGAGCCTGCCTTATGGTGTCAGCAAACAGACACCAAAAATTCCCAACCAAGGGGTTTTCTTGACTTTGTTTTTTCTCCAAGGCTTCTATCCTTCTAAGAAGAACTTCATGTTCTTCTTCGGGTTCGCCATGCCTATCTAACTTTTGGCAGATTGTGAGCCTATACGGGTCCCTTCGCCTTTAGGGGGTGTGTTCGTCTTCACTTATATCCGATCTAGGTTTCTTTCCCCTTCAATCATACCTATCTTCTTGCTCATAGTATTATCTTGCATTGTCGTACCTCACGGTATCCTTGCGTGAGCTTGATCCTTCACGTTCCTCCGCTCTTCTATCCTGATGTGGGTTGTTTCTTCTATGTGGACACTATCTTTTGTCGCGCTTCTCTGCTCTATCTTTTCTGGATTTTTGGGGTGCACTTGGAGCAGTTGTCACGATCTTAGAGCGCACCTTGGGTCCTTGAGCTACCACAGGTGTAGAGAGCTGGTATGGCAAACTTAGATTTGCAGTTGCAGTTGCAGTTATTCTAATTCCCTGTCTAACGGTATCATTAATGACTCTCCGTAGGGATTCTTGTACTTACCTAAACGCATCTGGAGATATTTCTACAGTCAAGCCCGTGGTTGTTATGGCATCATGTCTGTTTGGTGGTGGAGTTCTTGGAGGTGGATCTGTTCCTGGTGCATTGGCATCCACGACGTTTGCCTCCTGTGAACCACCAACGTTGTGTGGGGATGAATCTCTGTCAATGCTAGAAACCATAATTTTGCCTTATATGACTAAATCCCTGGCTAGTCAAAACGCAGGAGGTTCGCCCCCTCCTTCTAACGCTAGTTGTTGACAGTGATTTTTAGATCAATCACACGTCGAACAAAGTATATATGAGATCATACAATTGCTAGTTAGGAATGATTACAGAATTAAAGATAACACAAAGATTTTACGTGGTAAAACCCAAATAAGGGGAAACATCCACGGTTGCCGGTGATGGTGAGAAGAAATTCACTATAATGTAATAATTACATACTCAATCTCTCGTGCTCTCTTTCTATACTATCCTTTTTTTTGTGTGGGTGCTATTAGATTTTATTTGTACATGCATAGAACCCTAATTTGTGTTATACAAGTAAGTGGAATTTACATTTTTGAGTCGTTTTATCATTCTTTCTTGTTTCATGTTCTTCTCGCATTAGACTTCTTCCCTAATTTGGACTCTAGCATCAATAAGAAAATTTGTTTCCTTGTTAAAGTGTGCTTTGAGACACCTTATTGGAGTAAGACTCATTCTATATGTATTCGATAATATCCACGTGTTGATCTGCTGACCATCTACGAAAACCCGACCAAACCTTTACTCATCCGACCAATGATTCAGTCCCGACCATCTTGATAGCCTCGACTGGATGTTATGAAACCATCTTTGGTCAGCAAAGGATAGTTGACTTTTGGTGACGTGACATCTATAATTCATGTATCCTTAGGTAATTATACTGACTCATCTCCCATTAGATTTTACTAATAAATTTTTTATTATATATGATTTAAAAAATAAAAAAATAATAACATTTATAATTGTCATGTGTCGCAATCATATCAAAAGCAGAACAAAATCTATTATTATATTATTATATATGATATATGATATGATTTAAAAAAATAAAAAAATAATAATTATGATTGTCACGTGTCGCTACCACACCAACAGTACAAAAATGTCTAATATTATATTATTATATAAGATTATTATATATGATATGATTTAAAAAATAAAAAAAAAATAACATTTATGATTGCCACATGACGCAACCACATCAAAAGTAGATAAAAAACTATTATTATATTTCTATATAAGATATGATATTATTATATATGATTTAAAAAAATAATAATAATAGTAATAATTATGATTGTCACGTGTCGCAACCACATCAAAAGTATAAATTTTTTTATTATATTATTATATATGACTAGATTGCATTCCACATGATGTGTAAGAATTATATCATGAAACGCAACTATAATTTAATGATTTAACTTATTGTTTAAAATATTGGATGCATTGATGATGAAAAGCAATCATGAGACATTTCTCTAGATTTATTTATTTCACATCTCCGACATTAAATTAATCAATGGTCAAGTCAAGCTTTCTCATGTGGTGGTATGTTAAAACGCTATGATAATATATTATTTCATCAAGCATTAAAGGAAAAATATATGGTGTAATAATAGTAATAATTCTCATTAAATCTGAAAAGTCAACTGTTAATTGAAAAAAAAAATGAAAAGTTGAAAAGTATAAAGGATGAATATATATATATTTTTTTAAAAAGCTAATTAATGGTCAAGCCTTCTCATGCCAAAATGTGACATGTTAAAGCTCTAAAATAATATAAAATAATTAATAGTATAGAAAAATCAAGAGTCAACCCCATAAGTAATGGGATAATGAATAGAATGAAGAGTCAATTTCATAATTAATGAGATAATTAATAAATTTTCTTAATGAACCAAAAATAATATAAAGCAACTTACCAAATATTATATATATATATATATATATTATAGTTAAATAATTAACAATATTTAAAAAATTAATTAATACAAATTAATAGCTTGTTGGGAAAAAACAATTATGGCTTGTCTTTTAATCTTACTAAATAATGAAATACTTAAAAAAAAATACTTAATATTTAAAATTTAATTTATTCACTATCCTTATAATTAATTAATAAGAATATATGGCTTGTTTGCAAAAAAACAATTATGACTTGTCTTTTAATCTTATCAAATAATGAAATATTTAAAAAAATATTACTTAATATTTAAAAATCAATGTATTCACTATCCTATTTATTAATTTTTACGAATTTATGGTTTGTTGGTAAAAAAAAAAAGCTTGTCTTTTAATCTTACCAAATAATTAAATACTTAAAAAATAATAATACTTAATATTTAAAAAACAATTGATTCAATATCATGTTAATTATAAAATTGTCTTTTGATTACCTATAGATATGCGATTTATGAAAACATATTACATTATTAAAAGTTATAACACTTAATAACTACTTAACAGTTTTTTTTTTTAAAAACAAATTACGGCTTGTTCTTAAACTTACTAAATAATATATTACTTCAAAAAACAATAATAATACTTTATGATTAAAAATCAATTATGATATTGATTTAAAAAAATTATTCACTATTCCATTACTTACTTCATTGCCTCTTAATTATCTATTAACATGTGATTTATGAAAAAAATTTATTAAAATTTATTACAATTATTAATAACTACTTAATAGCAAAAACTTTTTTGCTCTTGGAGACTCCATTATACTATATTTATAAACATGGATATGATAATATATTATTCATCAAGTATTAAAGAAAAAATATATGATTTAATAATAGTAACAATTCTCATTAAATCTAAAAATTCAACAGTGAACTGAAAAAATGAATGGTTGAATATAATTTTAATAATATTAATTAATTGTCAAACCTTCTCATGTTGAGGCTCTATGACAATATATTATTTATCAAACATTAAAGGAAAAATATAAGATTTAATGATAGCAATAATTTTCATTAAATTTAGAAAATCAACTGTGAATAGAAAAAAAACGAATAGTTGAATGTAAAATGAAGGGTTGAATATATATATATTTAAAAAACTCACTAATGGTTAAGTCTTCTCATACTGACATGTGGCATATACCAACATGTGGCATGTTGAGGCTCTATTATAAGATATTATATAGGTATTTAAATTTATTTTGTAAAATATTTATTTATTATCATTTATAAGAATAATTAAAATTCAAAACAATTATTTTTAGAAATAATCATAATGTATTTAATGTATATTTAATACATTCTAAACAATTAAAAACAAAACAAAACTAAAAAGGTATATACATATATAGATGAGTAATATTTGAAATTAATATATAGCTTATAATCTATGGTTTGGTGAATATAAAAATAAAATAAATATACCAAATATTTGATAAAATTTTAGGGTTTTGACTTTTGAAATTATTGCATCAAAGATAAGCAAAAATGGTTTTTTACAAAGACAATCTTGAAAAATTAACGGTTGTTATGGAAGAATCCGTAAAGTTACCAACTATGAATTATCGTAATTCCAAAACACCTTTGCATTATATTAAAAAAAACATAAAAAATAAATAAATAAGATGGAAGATGCATTAAAATGCCAAAAGGAACATAGTAAAAATGTTCTAATTTTTTTTTATATAAACCGATCTCCTTATTCTCTCACATTCACCAAAAATAACAAAACACCTTTAACCAAGCCCTTATTTACAATAAGCTCGACACCAAAATTGGCCAATATTGTTAATATGACAATATATGCGTATTCATATCATAAATCTTCGCTTTTTGAATTTATTGGCACTTAAGAGATCGATGATATTTTATGATGGTGGCAACTTGACCACAGTTGATCCAAAAAGCAAACGCCTCGTCGAAAACCATAATCTGTAAATCAACACAAAAAGACACAATATAATGTAGTAATATTAGAATTCAAATTTTGGGGAGAATAGGGTACCTGGTACAGAAAATGAAAACAGGAGAAAAACATGGATTACAATGTTTTTCCCTTAAAATGTTGCAATGAATAGCTAGTGTAAGAGAGAGATAGGGACCTTAAGAGTGTTGACATGAATCAAATAATTGGGATAATGGTCTATATATAGAAAAATATTAGAGAGCAGAAGTTTGCAATGAATTCTTTTTGGGACACTTCATATTACTATATATAAGTATATAACTAATTAACAATATATGTTATTTGTCAAAAAATAATATATATATATATATATATATATATATATATATATATATATATTAAATAGGACGGTTTATATTATGTAAGGGAGATGAACCAATAAGAGAGAATTTAATGTCAAAATTCCTTAAATTATTAGATAGATGTTATGAGTTTTTTATGAGAAATGCAAAACTCATTTAAATCTAAAGTTCCCTCGTGGTGATATGTGGTGCTATGACGGTTAACTTATATATATATAATGATATATGATTATATATGATATATGATATAAGATAAATTAATTAATTAATTTAAAAACACAATAAATAATGTCACATGTCACTCCCACATCAAAAGAAGCTAATTTTGTTATATATATATTTATATAATTTGATAAAATTGGACTGAATTAAGGGAAAAGCATTACAAACAATTATATGCTAAAAACCCCTAGAAAATATCCACATATATATATATATAAAAAAAAGTTAAAAAAGACATCCACCGAAAAGACACAAAAAGCCACGGGGAAAACAACCCCAAACAAAAAGTGGCACGTAGGCCACCCTAAAAAGAAGCAGAAAGCATCAAGGAAATCGAAATGACTCCCGACCCATGCAATCATCGCCAATCAAAGAAGAACATAACATCGGGGTGGAGAACCCTCAAGAGTCTACCTCCAGCTCCTTTGAAAAAATTCTAATATATATTTGATAATGTCTATATATCCACCTATCTAGATCATATATTTTTTTTGAAGCTTTTGTCATTGATAGGATTCGAGTAGTTGAGTTGATAGTCATTTGTCTAAACCTCAAAATCATCCATCTATCGGTTGATTATGTCCCTGAACTATTTTTATTATATTATGTATGATATATGATATAATTACATGATAATATAATATATATATATAAAAAATCCATAACAAATTGACGACACGTATGGCTTCTTCAAAAGAAGTAGCTATTTTTATATTAATATATATGATATGATCTTATATATGATGTATAATATGATTATATGGTAATATAATACAAAAAGCTAAAATAATAATAATAAATTGACGGCACTTGTAACTTTCTTATTATGTAACTATCATTATATTATTATATATAATAATATAATGATTATATAGGAAGATATTACGATATGGATAAATTAACAATTTATTAATAACATTAAATAGATATCATGTGTCATTTCTTCATAAGAAATAGGCTATTTTTATATTATTATATATGATAATATAATTATTAAATATGATAAAAATATTAAATAAAAAACTATATATTAATAATATTAAATAGATGCCAGTGTCGTTTCCTCATGAGAAGTAATTCTTTTTATATTATATAATATGACATGATAAAACAACCCAAATCAATTCAATCAACTCTATAATTTTTATATTATTTTATTTTTTGAATAATTAAGACATTCAAATTCACTCTAGAAAAAAGTATCTATCAGCGACCGACTGTTTTCGAGGGTTCTAATTGTCGTTAGAGATTCAACCTTTTTTGATGGGAATATCAACGCCTCCAAAAATAATACGACATTTCCGGCGGTGGATAGCTGTCGATATTGTCTATATTGTCTATATTTTCGACGACACTATTTGTACCGTCGAAAATGATCTACATTTTCGACAGCACAATTTGTACTATTGAAAATAACCTACATTTTCGACAACAACATAAAAGTCATTTTCAACAACGCTATTTATGCCGTCGAAAATTTCCCACATTTCCGACGGCATAAATAGTATCGTCGGAAATTATGAAAAATGTAATACCACATATTCGAAAAAAAAAGTCAAATAATTTTGTATTATTTTTTACATTATATATGTAATTGTCATGGAAAAATATAGTTAAATATGACAATATTAATGAATAAACTATAATGGAATATATTTATGTACGTGATAATTTATACAATACAACAAAAAAAGTGACTTACAGATCAATATTTTAAAGACATCACTATATATACTATTTTCTTTTGTCAACATATATTTAGCGAAACCATTCTATGAACTTTTTCACCAAGTATTTGGATTCGATTTTGAAATATTATAATTAATTAAAGCAAACTTATAATTTGTGATGATCCCTAATAAGAAGTCTACTCTAAGGGTACATCGGGATAAATTAACTAAGTATGAAATATAATAAAATTATTAATAATTAAATGAACATTTAGTTATTCTTAATTATGTATCCTAAGCATGACTATATCAAATTTTTATAAAAGAATTCTCTAATTTTTTTAAATATCTATTTATATATTATACAAAATAATTATAAATTGTACTGAAATGAGTTTAAATTATTAATTAATAAAAATTAATAATTTTTCAATAAAATGTTGATTATAAACAAAATTGATATGGATATAATATGACATATTGAAATATGAAGCGGTAAATTATAAAAACAAGCCATTTTTTATTTATCAAATAGGGGTATATTTTAATAAAATATTGATTTAAAAAACAATGTCAAAAAGTATTATATATTATGCAATTAAATCATGTGAAATATATATTAATAGATTATATAAAATAGCATTCAAAACTTAACGGATTTAAAGTTGTGGTAAAATGGTATAAGCAATATTTAGCATCTTTACAATTAAAGTTTGATCCATGTTAATTACATGGACCCCCTATTTGATCTTGGGGTTCTTTGAGAAGGGTCCTATGAGATGATCATTTTTATTTATTTTGACGGCTCAGAATTCTTTTAATTTTTTTTAATATCTATTTATATATTATACAAAATAATTACAAATTGTATTGAAATGAGTTTAAATTATTAATTATTATTTTTTTTTTAATAAAATGTTGATTATAAACAAAATTGATATGGATATATTATGACCTATTGAAATATGAAGCCGTAAATTATAAAAACAAGCCATTTTTTTTAACATCTTTAAAGTCCAATGTTCAAACCATGTAAGCTACATGGACTTCTTATTTGATATTGGGGTTCCTTAAGAAGGAGCCTATAAGGTGATCAGTTTCATTTACTTCGACAGTTCATTGATTAAAGTTTATTTTCGAAGAGTGTATTTGCAATGAAATTCGACAAATTTTTCCCATTGTAAAAATGTATTTTTGATGAGAAATCAACTTTTTCGATGGCATTTAACCGTCATTGAAGACCATTTATTTTAGTGTCGTACGGTTTTATGAACGTGAGAATCCAAAGAAAATTGAGAAAGTTACTTCATGAAAAGGGTGACCATCACATGTTCAATGATTATCACTCTATTTATGGTACTAAACCTACTCCATGCTAGAAGAAAGACTAATAAAATCGAAACTCAAAATCAAGAGGCTTGAATATTTACGTCAGTCTAAAGAAACTAAAACATCCAATTTCACCCGATGGTTCTCTTAAAGTTTTATCAATTCTCTTTTCTCTGTAGGAAATACAATGAAACATTATGTGCTTTGGCTTCTTATTTTCAAGATTGTGTTGAAGCAATCATTCGCCCTTTATTGGCATATAAGAAGAGTTGGATTTTACCCGGTTAGCGTTAAACTTTTTTTTTAATCAAGATTGCAAACAAAAAGACGCAAATTTAATTAAACGGAAAAGAAGATGCAAGTTTAATGCCTGTAAAATATGGAAATCACCATGAGGAAGTGTTGTAAGAAATTGAACACATGCAAATCTAACCCATACGTAGATAATGAAAGCAATAAGATGAAAAAGAAACAACACAAGAAGTTTTATATGGTTTAGTAAATGCATGCTTCCACGGAACGCACCTGCACTCAATCCACTATAAGAGTTCAATTACAATCTCACCCTCTAAAAGTTGCTCTTAGCTTATTTTGTAATTTCTCACATACCCATAAGTATAGGGAAACATTAGTATTTATATAGGAGCCCTAGGGTAGCCACAACCTAAAAGGAATCCTTTTTTTTTTTCGCCCAAGTTTTCCTGATTCACACAAAACTCTCGTCTACCGTGTTATAGGCATCAGTCTGTAACGCGCACTTTGTACCGCTATCTTTCTTTGTTTTTTACCTCTCAGAAAACTGCGATGTGTGTTTTTTTTTACTTTGGTCGTAGTCTATGCCGCATGTATCCTCTGGAATTAACTGTGGTCTACACCATGATTGGTGCACTACAGTCTATGTCGTAGTTCCTTCAAAATTTTATCTCTTCAATTGATTATTCAGTATTTACAAACCCATCAACCTTGCATTTGTAGACTGAAACTCAAATAAACATCTTCCATATTCTTTGATGACTAGTGGATAGTTACAATGCAGTTATCCTCTCAGTCTTCACCCTTGAAGACCTGTTGAAGTTGTACACAACTCTAGTTTCTCCGTTGTGACTGTCTTGGTTAATATGTCAGTTGGATTCTTGCTTCATTTTATCTTCACAAGCTTTAACAACCAATCCATGATTAATGACCGGATGAAATGATAGTGCAGGTCTATGTGCTTTGTCTTAGAATGGAACACCGAATTCTTTGCCAAGTGTAACTCATTCTGCTTGTCAGTGTGCAACACATTCATCACCTGATTGAATCCCAACTCTGCTAGCAATCCATGTATCCAAATCAGCTTCAAGCGAGACTCAGTCACATCAACATACCCCGCTTCAGTTGTAGATATAGTCATTATATTTTACACTAATAGCGGTACTCCTCATCGTGAACACATATCTGACGGTGCTTCTCATGTGATCCACCACTCCAGTAAAATCAAAATCCACATAACCTTCCAGCATGAGCTTATCTCTTCTGAAGGTTAGACACTTCTTTATCGTACCATGTGGGTATCTTAGGGTCCATTTTACTGCTTCCTATTGTTTCTTTCCTGGATTAGACATGTATCTGCTCAGAACTCCCACTGCATGGGCAATATCTGGTCTCGTGCAAACCATGACGTACATCAGGCTTTCAATGGTTGATGTAATAGCCATTAAGTCATTCTCTTCATCCATCTCGGGACTTTGATCCTTGGATAATTCGAAGTGACTATGTAACTGTGTTCTCACTAGCTTTACATCAACCATGCTAAACCTCTACAACATCTTGCGAATGTACGATGTTTGAGATAGCTGTAAAGTACATCTTTATTTGTCACTGCTAATCCCCTTTCCAAATATCTGCTTAAATGCACCTAAATCCTTCATCTCGAATTCACTCGACAACTACGTCTCTAAATCTTTAATCTCTTCCAAATCTGCACCAGCTACTAACATGTCATCAACATAAAGTAACAAAATAATGAAAGTCGATGTAACCTTATTGAAATAGCTGCAATGGTCTACATTGCATATGAACTATTCATTTCATTTCATAAACCAGTCAAACTTCTTGTACCATTATCGGAGAGCCCGTTTAAAACCATACAGGCTCTTCGTCAACCTGCAAACTAACTCTTCCTTGCCCTCTATCGCAAACCCATCTAGTTGTTGCATGTATATATATTCCTCCATATCACCATGAAGAAATGCAGTCTTCACATCTAACTGCTCGAAATATAACCCTTTCGCTGCTACAATGCTTAACACTAATCCCTCTGGTAGTTAGTTTAACAACATGAGAGAAAATGTCAATGTAGTCTATACCTTCCTTCTGTTGAAAGCCTTTGACCACTTGGCTCGCTTTGTATCTCTTAGAACCATTATGCTTCCACTTGATTCGAAACACCCATTTGTTTAACAGGATTGTCTTTTCTTCAGGTAATTAGGCCAACTCCCAAATTTGATTGGAAATAAGAAACTTCATATCAATCTTCATTGTAAGCTCCCATTTACTCGCATATTCCACCTAACATGCTTCATTATAGCACTCGATCAACAACATATAATGCAGGTACCTTTAATTTTGTACAAGTAGGCGAGTGGTTCTTCATGGTGTATTTTGGGCTTATGGAGATCTTCTCAAAACATTCCCAACCTACAGATTTAGTACCCTCAGATTGATCAAACTATATAGTGCATGAACATCTTCTTATGGTTTAGGTTCTTTGACCTAGGGATTCACACTATGCTCATCAACTTACTGATTACTACCACATTCCACAAATTCACCACTTGATACCCAAAACAGTCTGGCTCTCCCTACTCGGACTTCTGTATATTTTTATCCTTGTACATGAACCTTTCATTGAAGATAAAATCTCTACTAATGATCATCTTACGGTTTTGGTCATCCTAGAGTTTATACCGAAACTTGTCTTCACCAAAACCCACCAAGGTGCACTTAACTGATTTGGCTTTCAATTTGCTCTTGGCCTGATCACTAACATGTACGTAAGAAACATAACCAAATACTTTTAAGTGATAAAGTCTTACCTCTTTCCCTATCCAGATCTCCTCTAGTAGTGTAAGGTCCAAGATTTTTGATGGTTCTGTTGATCAAGTATGTTGCTGTATTGACTGCATTTGCCCAAAATTGCTTTGGCAACCCTGATTGTATGCACATGCTTTTGGCTCTCTCAGTCAATATTTTGTTCATTTGCTTGCTATATTATTCTGTTGCGGTGTCCCCGACACCATCCTTATGAGCTTGATCTTTCTCTAGAATCAAAACTTCTTGAACTCGTTCTTTTCATACTCTTTGCAATTGTCTAAACGCGACTTATTGATCGTCAAATCTGTCTCATTCTCAACAATAGCTTTTCACCTCTTGAAAGCTTCAAACACCTTAGACTTGTGTTGTAAGAAGTAAACTAATACCTTCCTGGAAAGGTTATCGATGAACGTGATTATCCTTTGTTTACTTCTAGTTGATGAGACTGAAGTTAGACCTCACACGTTGGTATGCATTTGTTCTAGCTTATCCTTTGTTGGTGCTCTTTGGGTCTTTCTGAAGCTCACTTGTTTCAGCTTCTCAAGAATGCAGCTCTTATAGAAATTTACATCAACATGCTTTAACCATTGCAATTTCCCTCATGAATGTAGACATCTCATCTTCTGACTACTCATGTGCCTAAATTTTTGGTGCCACAGATTATGATCCTCTTTACCCTCTACCACTATGACCGAATCATGTAAAGAGACTCGTTCTTACTTTCTTAGGTGATTCTCAGATCTCCCTTTGAGATCTTTTAGTTATCACTTGTTAAAGTCGTTACATACCTATTTGAGGCAAGTTGCTTTCTGGAGATCAATTTTTTCCTCAAGTTTGGTACATGCCTTACATTGTGGTGCTTCCACACTGATCATTTTAGCTTAATCACATCTTCTTTTCTAGTAATGTCACATGCTTGATCGTCACCAAGATACACCTTAACCAAATTTTTAGAGACATATTTCTGGAACAAATCCCTTTGTTAGGCCGAATGACACTCCTAAGTTCAGCAACCAAGATTCTTTCTTGCTTTCCAATAAGCATATGAGACAATCGCCTGACTCCTCTGAAATACAGTTTGCACTGCTCTTTCCAGAATTACACTCATTCTAGCAGTGCCCCATCTTGCCACAATTCCAGTACTCGATATCTTTCTTGCTTCGCTGATTACCCGAATTGTTACCCTGATGATTTCAGGACTTGGATTTACCCATTGACTTTAATCTACCTCATTCATTCCTATTCGATTCTTATTTTTAGCTTCTTTACCATCCTTATACAATGTTGAAAATGATACCCTTGATCCATTTTCACGCATCCTAATTTCTTCTCATGACCATTTTTACGATATGATGGAAGTGGGACTTTATTAACTTTTCTCTATGAATTGGCAATAGATTGATTTGTCAAATTCCAACTCTCTAGAATTTAAGTGAGCATTACATCTGCTAAAAGTTCTTTTTCAAATACCATTGACCCTGAATTTAACAAAACCTTTACTTTGTTGAATTGGTTCAGCTGAACCTTGAAACTCTAAATTTCTGACATCTTCAGATTTACCGGTTTCTTGATTAGATGAACCTTCCTCACTACAAAAGGCTACTCGTACAAATTTAATAAGGTCTTTATGAGATCCGATGTTGTCTTCTGATATTTGACATTGAAGGCGACTGATTTCATCAAACTGAGATGAATTGCTCGCAGTGATCTACGGTCCACGAGTAACCACTCCTCGTTTGTCATGCCCATAGGCAACCGTTTAACCATCTAATCTGTATTGAATAAACTTTTCGGCTTCTTTACTATCAACCAATGTAGGTCCTTCTGGTATGTATAGTCCTTCATCTGCATTCTTCTGAAGCTGAAATTCGTACCATCGAATTTCTCAATCCGTTAAGAATCATTATCTGATCCTACCTTCACTCAATAAAATCATTGACCTCGAGAAACCCTAAATTTAAGTAAAACCCTAGATTCGCCTAACCTAGGCTCTGATACCAATTGTTGAAAAAAATCGCACACACATAAATCAAAATCACATGCAAATATTGAAAGCAATAAGAAGAAAAAGAAATGACATGGGAAGTTTTACGTGGTTTAGTAATAGCTGACATCCACAAAGCACACCTACACTACTATCAATGTTTGATTACAATCACTTTGTCTTTCTCTTTCAATCTCTCAACAAGTTGCTCTCAACCTCTTGCAATTTCTCACACACCCACAGGCATAGGGAAACATTAGTATTTATATAGGAGTACTAGGGTAGCCAAAACCAACAAGGAATCCTTTATCTTTCCACCCAAGTTTTCCTGATTCGCACAAATTCTAGTCTACCACGAAATGGGTCGCGGTCTGCAACTCGTGTCGTGTATCGCGGTCTTCCTTTTTTTCTCAACTTTAATAAAACGGCAGTGTGTGCTTCTTCGCCTTGGTCGCGGTCTACGCTGTGATTATCCTCATGAATTGACCGCGATCTGCATCACAGTCTATGCCATAGTTCCTTCTAGATTTTGTTTCTTCATCTGATTCATCATGCTTCACAAATGAAACAGGAAGAAGGAAGAAGAGCTTAAATTCTACCGGTGGAACCAAATTGATTTGGGTTGGTTTAGTTTTTAGTTTTTTATTTAATTTTGTTTTTAGAGAGTCAATTTGATAATTAATGAAAAGAGAAGTATACAATATTAAATTTGAATGAGTTTGGAGGAGTGATGTTTGCAATGATGAAAAAAAGTCTACCAGAATGTCACATCATTTAGACAACTATTTCGTCAAAGTAGTATCAGTGGAAAAAAAGTACGAAATATTTTGTTAATAAATGAGTAGGTATTTTGTTAATAAATGAGTAGGAATTACAGATAGGGTAAACTCTTTCCTTTTTATATTGATTTGGTAAATTAACTTTATATTTTATTGTATTTGTCTTTCTGACAATAAAAATCAAATTTACTTACGAGTTACGACTATTTTCCTTTTATTGGGGTTTGGGTGAAGGGAAGATACTCAAACTCATAGTTTTGTAGTGTAGATGTGAGAGAATCACTAACCGTGCAAGAAAAACTCGATCTTAATCATGCTTTCTTTATTTCAATCCGATTTCGGGTTTTAATTAAGTGGATTGCTTTTATTCTTTCATTAACAATTAATTTGGATGTTGATATATTCTTCTATAAATATATTAGTATTATAGTATAAGCTTATCACTGGTGATTGATTAAGGTTCTTTTTTGTATTACTGGATGCTTATATCATATATTAGTTTTTAAAATTTTAAACATATAGGTGTACTTATCGATCTGGGTGTTGAAATCAAAATTCTGGGCGGCAATACGGGCACCCTTTATAATGAAGCTCTTTTCATTTTCAGTAATTCCTTGTAGAAGGGAATTGTTCTTTTTTGTTTATTTTGTTTTGTCCTATTAAATTATGATAATTTTTTTGAAATGCTAATTTATAAAAGACAAACAATCAGTAATAAGGACCACAATCAGTTTGGACGGCCTTCTACACACACGTAAAATTGCAAATTTAGCAAGCTTGTCTAGAAACAAAAGAGATAGAATCCACCCTCATATCCCTAAGGCAGTCCCTGATACCGCCAATAATCAGACCAATATCAGAGGAAGCATTGATACTAGAGTTAACCAAATTTACAACATTTTGAGCATCATATTAAATCATAAATGGTAACAAATCAGTCTCGATGGCAAAAGAGATACCTCGTAGGATGCCATACCCCTATGCAATCTCCGGAGGATATCTCGCCTACATCCTTTGTGCACCAGCAACCATAACACTGCCAGAATGATCTCTATTCACCATGCCCCAACCAACTATTTTAGACTGACTATCAAGAGCTGTGTCTGTGCTTAGCGTATAGAAACCCTCACATGGGGGACACCATCTCGGAGTTTCTTGATCAGCTGTGATCTCTCTAACCAGACCGATTGGATTGGCAACCAGCCACTCATCTAAAAAGGACACAGACCAAGGAACGACCTCCCCCAACAAACTAGTGTTGCCACCATGCACCAGTTGATTCCTGATCGACCTAATACGCCACAACACCACACACAAGAAGTTAAGTTCCTCTTCTCCCATCCTAAAGCGGTTCCCACCCATCAAGATCCCACAATAAGAACGCACACCTTTCAAGGCCCAACAACTCCACATAATATGGATACTAGTCTCAAAAGCATCATATCAAACAGGACAAAAACCACTAACAAGAATCCTTCAATTAGCCAGACTAACTTGCCATGGGATCCAATAAATTATGATAAATTATAAATATATATTTAGATAACATATTAAATTTTAAATACAAATACATAAATATATTAGATCTTTAATATCTGTAAGGATATAAGTAACAAAAATCAAAAGAATTGATATTGAAACTGAAGAGGTTGATAAAACATCTAAAAGAAAACTAATGAAAAGGGAAATTTCAGAGAGAGAAATAGAAGCTCCATTAATGGAGTTTTTCATGCTTCAAAGCTATTTCATTTTGTGAATGATATTCCGTTACAATTGTTCTTGCAAAATCTAGTTATCTACCAGAATCTCTAATCACACTAAAAGCGTGAGTTTGACATCAGAAAACCCAGACCAATTACAATCATCTATATGTCCACATCAGCAGTTAGTTGTTGGCAACTGATTACAAACTTAACAGCTAACTAACTTATTTAACAGTTGACATATTTTCTACGGCTAATTAAGTTAATGTTTGTTAACAGAACCATGCTTAACAGCACAATGCTTAGTTTTGTTCTCTGTTGTTGAGACCCCAACTTCTCTTCTTAACTCAGGCTTTCAAATACTTATCATACTTATAGGCTTTTCATAAGCAGGTTTCTTTTCATCATTGATTGAGGCTTAGGTTTATCATCCCCCCTCAAACCAAATTGGGAAGAATCAACAAGTTTGAGTTTGGAGCATAAGAACCGAAACCTATCCCTAGAAAAGCCCTCTGTGAAGACATTAGCAACCTGATGCATTATGGGTATATATCTAGTTTTGAATTCACCAGACATGACCTTCTCACGAATGAAGTGAGTATCAATGTTTATGTGCTTGGTGTGCTGATGAAACACTGGGTTTTGCATAAGAGAATTGGCACCAATATTATCACACCAAACAACAGAACCAGCTGGAGTGGAAACACGAAGCTCACAGAGCAAGGACTTGAGTCAAAGAAGCTCAATAATGACCTGAGTCATAGAGTGATACTCAACCTCTGTGCTTGATCGAGCAATAACCTCTTTACTTCCTAAAGCTCCAAGATATCAAATTACCACTGACCAACACACAATTGCCACTTGTATAGCGACGGTCATCGACACAAATTGCCTAATCTACATATGCAAAGGCTTCTAAAGATAGAGTTGAAAGAGGAGCAAAATGAATACCATGATATGGAGTACCCTTCAAGTATCGAAAGACTCTTTTGTAGGCCTTCCAGTGAGTCATTGTAGGGGAGACCGTAAACTGACTTATTTTATTGACAACAAATGAAAAATCCGGTCTGGTGTAGGTGAGGTACTGAAGAGCACCAATAGTGCTACGATAAAGGGTCGAATCACTGCAGACAACACCATCCGAGAGTAATAATTAACCGAGATAGGAGTATCGTAAGGTTTCGAATTACTCATGTTATTGTTCAGAAGGAAGTCAAGAATATATTTGGATTGCGTAAAATATAAACCAGAGGCATCTTTATATGCCTCAAATCCGAGAAAATAGTTAACAGGACCTAAGGTATTTAAGGTAAAAGCTTTGTTGCAAGTAAATATAGGAATCTTTATCCGATGTGGACTGTCACCGGTGACAAGAATGTCATCAACATAGAAAAGTAAGAAGAGAGAGTTAACACCATTGAACTTGATGAACAAAGAGTTGTCCGAAGCTGAGTTGGAGAATCCCCATGAAAGAATCAATGTTCTTAGTTTGTGAAACCAACTCCTTGGAGCTTGTTTGAGACCATAGAGAGACTTCTACAATCAGCACACATGGTTGGGCTTAGTTTTGTCAACAAATCCTTCAGGTTGTGACATAAATACAACCTCTGATAATTCACCATTTAAAAAAGCATTGTTGATATCAAATTGCTCTATTTGCCAACCAAAAGACACAAGTAACACAAATATGACTTGGATCATGGAAGCCTTTACCACAGGACTGAAAATGTCCACAATGTCTAACCTTAGAGTTTGATGGAAGCCTTTGGAAACCAACCTTGCCTTATGCTTCAAGAGAGTACCAGCTTGCTTGAACTTATTCCTGAAAACACATTTGAAACCTACTATGTTCATACTAGATGTGTAAGGAACAAGAGACCATATATGATTTTTTTTAAAGCTTGAAACTCTTCTTGTATTATTGTTGCCCATTTCGGATCTTGAAGAGCCATTTTGCTAAAAGTTGAATCTAATTTCGCCAAAAAACAACTTGAAGAGAAGACATTTGGCTTAAAGAAACCACTCTTGGACCTAGTAACCAACGGATGAGAGGATGAAACAACTAATATATTGTGAGAAGCTGTTGGACCCATGACATCAGTAGCACCAGCTGAAGATGGATTGACTGGTGAAGAACTCGATTCCTTTTTAACATTGTTGTTTGGAAAAGGCTATTGTATTGTGAAAAAGGGAGCTACATATGGCAAAGCAGTATGGAAGAGAGTGAGCTTGTATTGACACGTGAAGAGGACTTTGCGGTTGCATGAGTAAGTATAGTTACAAGCTTAACATTTAAGGAATGCATACCTCTGCATGAGAGAAAATATGTTGCATAGTGGATAAGGGTATACCAGTTGACAAATTATGACCAGACATAGAATTAGATCTGAAAAAGATAGTAGAATATGAAAATTCCAGCTCATTAAACTCCATATGCCTAGAAACATACACTCAACTCGAAGGATGCAAGCATTTGTAACAATTATGTAAAGAACTATACCCATTGAAGATACATTTTTGTGATTGGAAGTTAAACTTGTTTCTAGAGTAGTCCCTCAAATAGGGAAAACATCTACAACAATTTTTTTGAAGAAGTTATAGTTTGTCTTCTTGTTAAACAATTTTTCATAAGGTGATATAAACTGAAACAGAGTTAATGGCATATTATTTATAAGAAAGTAGCTGTGAGAAAATCCTCATACCAAAACTTTAGTGGCATTTTTGAGTGAGCAAGTAGAGTCTGTCCGGTCTCCACCACGTCTTTGTTTTCATTTGGAAACTCCATTTTGTTGAGGAGTGTTCAGACATGAAACCTAACTTGAATTCCCTGATTAGAAAGATAATAAGCAAAGGCAATATATTCACCACCCATATCAATGTGTAGCCTTTTTATCTTCTTATCAAATTGAAGTTCAACATTATTTTGAAATTTGATGCAAACCTGAATATCATCTGACTTGAGCTTTAAAGGAAAGATCTATGCAAATCTAGTGTGAGCATCAACGACGAAGATATAATATCTATACCCTATTGTTAAGAGCATAGAAATCGGTCCCTAAACATTCAAGTAGATCAACTCAAGAGGTGCAATAGCTGTGATTTCCACTCTAGATAATAGCAATCTATGCAATTGACCGAGTTTACAAGAGTCACAAAAATGTAAGGGAACAAACTTATTATTGAAATATATTTGGTTTAACATTTTTTTGAAGAACAAATAGAGTTGGGTGACCAAGCTTAGCATGCCAAAGTTTGGCATTCACAACAGCATGCATACACACATAGCTTGATATGACTTGTAGTAACACATATCTCCAAGGTTAGTATTATTGAAAGTAGAAAAATTACTAAAAAGGCTCTCTAGAACTTCTGCTTGAGCTTGCTTGAGATCATTATGTTTTGAGTCAAGCATTCCTACAAGTTGAAAGCTGTAAAAGCCACCTTTAAGTGTTCCTTGAAGCAACGCCATACAATAGTTGGTTATTTTAGGAACATGTAAGATATTCTTGAGAAGAAGCTTCTCACGTGGTTGTCTAATTGACTTAATAAAAGTGTCACCAACATGATAAATTGGTAGTTTACTTCTATTACCTACAATCAAGTTATAATTACCTAGATAATCAAATCAAAGAGATAAGTTGTTTAGATCTTAGGTTATGTGGTTGGTAGCTCCACTATCCACATACCATATTTGGGTCAATGACCGATTCAGGTGTTACTATATAAGTTGTTGATCGTGCCAAAAGTGTTCTATATTTCCTCAATTCCATTTCCTTTGTTTCTTATGGCTCTTTTGATATGTTTACGGATAATTAGGTATATTTCGGAAGATAGGATGGAAAGTGTAGAATTGTGCAAAAAATAGGCCAAATCGATGAAGTAAATAAACATCAGTGCGCTAGTATTGCACGAGTCCCTATCTGCACATTGCTAGCGCACCGAGATATGGAAATTGAAGAATGGAAACTGCATGGGCGCTCACCCATGCACTATTAGTGCACAATTCACTCACATGAATAGACCAGAGTAGCATAACATGGGCATCAGTTCCTTGTGCGGGTCTCCACCTACGTACAACCTGCGTATCTCACCAAAACCAGAGAAAAAAATAGAAGCATCATGTCATCGTATGGGTACTGCATGGGTTTTTACCCGCGCTATACCTGCACATTTCGTGTGACATGATCAGCCGCATCAGAATTTTAGACCTATTTTGGGAGTCTTATTTAAGAAATCATGTGTGAAGTCAACCACAAGCCCCACACCATTTACATCATATATTTTCTCTCTCTAGATCTAGAAACTATTCTCTCCCAAAACCATACATCATCTTCGTCATTTTCTACTCAAGAAGGACATAAGAGGTGGATTCAAACTTGAAGGAAGAAGGTCTTTATATGGGTCTTTTCTATTTCTTTTCTCTTTGTCATTTTATTACATTTGTCATGAGTGGCTAAACCCAATTTGGGAGTTGATGTAATTAATTCACAGAGTGTGGAATTTCCATCATTTTGATTTAGTTAATATAGTTATATTCATTGTGCTTAATTGTGTTTAATTATCTCTTGAATTAAGTAGGCATTCCAACTCTTGATTATTATTAGTTGATTGAACTTATTTGAGTAATCAAACATTAATTAAAATCTTTGTGAAGTGGGTAGGCATTCCAACTCCCATATCATTTAATGGTTAATTTTGGTCTTTAGTACATTTGACACTCACTTTGGGTTGGGTAGGCATTCCAACCCCCAACTCATTGTAGAGGTTGAATTGAAGTGTCTTTGTGAGTCGAGCAGGCATTACAACTCTGGGTTAATATCAATTTATATTTTTAATCATCCACACCTAAAGTGTTTAACCAAGCTCATTTGAATTGGAAGGGATATGTTGTGAGCATTCAAATCCAACATATCTCGGCTAGGTATAAGGGTGGATTGTGAGCATTCCAATCCTCACCATCCTAGTTACCTTACATCTACCTAAAGTAAAAGTGGAAGGGGTGGATTGTAAGCATTCCATTATATGCCATCCCGGAAACTCTAACTAGGCACATTAGCCCTATATCAAAATCAAATCGGGCTTAATAAGAAAAACTCCCATTATTTGTGTCTATACTGTAAGGACTCCCATATCTATCATCATACACTTTTCACACGCATTTTCATATCTTAAGTCTTGCTTACTTTCTTCAGTTTAATAGTAATTGCATTTTCATTTAGTTCCTATCATCAATCATTTTAATTTACTTTTATTACGCTTTGTTTTAATTGTATTTTTACTAGAGTCACTATTTAATCATAACTATATCTCGATCTCTATAGATGATACCCTAACTTACCATAGTACTTGTTTAATACATTTGAATGTATAGTTGTTATTTTATAAATTTTGTTTTGATATTTCATATACAGTAAATGCGTGTAAGCTGTGTTCTGCATGTAGTTACCTTGTGGTTCTCTAGAAAGTTGACCAGTTATTGAGTAGTTCGTACTAGAAGAAAGGCCCGGTAGCAACTGACCATTGTAAGACTATTGTTCTGATGTTATTGATTTTGATTTTGTAGTGGTGGGCCATGATAAGCACGATTGAAACAGTAATAACACTTGAGAGCATACTTGGAGGTGAATTCTACCGCTTCCACCAACTATATTGTTTCTTCCTCGATCTTCCTCTTTGGCCACCTTTATTTCCTTGAAAATTAAAGTCTTGCTGACCTTTCTACTATTGAACATTGTTTGAAGCTAAATTGGCTGAAATCTTGCCAACTTCTACTCGTGAAGGTGAATCAAGATGCTCTAGGCGTGTTTATACATCATTAACACAAACTGAGCTTCTTCAAAGCTCATAAATCTTTGTTGAGTGGTAATCACAACAACAATTGCATCAAAATCATGCCCTACTCCATTGACTAAACACATAACAAGGTCATGATCCTTGAACTTTTCACCTATAGCCATCAGTGCATCATCAACATGTTTGATTTTGAAAGCAAAGTCACTGATCGAATATGTACCTTTTTTCATAGACTGAAGGTGATTTCTAAGCTGAACCGTTTTGGTCACGGATTGTTGTGATCCTCTCCAATCGATTCCAGGTATCAAATGAAGTTTTACAATCAATGATTTAGCCCAAGGCACTCTCATTAATACTTGCATAGATCCAACCAAAACGAAGCTTATCCATTGTCTTCCAGCTTGTAAATTCCTTGCTCATACGTTTTTCAACATACTTTTCACCTGTATCACTTGTTAATTCAACATTTACATAGATGTTTAAAGGCTGATTTAGTGCATAGACGTAATAATCAAGGTCTAGGGCTTGTATAATAAGCAAAATATGATCTTTCCAGTACAAATATTTAGATTGACATAATTTTATTAGAGGATTTAAGTGTAAGCTTTTGGTTAGTGACGTGATCTCCAAAGTTGAAGCTGAGATTTAAGAACTGTGATTTTGATCTTCGTATGGCTCTTGTGTTAAAGACGCACCTCTTTGTGAGTGTTGATTTTGATCAAGGAATGGTGTTTGTGATCAATTTTTTATGACGTTTGTAATAAAATTTCTAATACCATAACAAATATCATAAGAATTGATATTGAAAATGAAGTGTTTAATAAAACTTCTAAAAGAGAACTCATGAGAAGAGAAATTTCAGAGAGAGAAATAGAAGCTTAATTAATAGATTTTTTCAAGCTTCAAAGCTTTTCATTTTGTGAATGATATTCTGTTACAATTGTTCTTGCAAAATCTGGTTATATACCATACTCTCTAATCACACTAAAAGCATGAGTTTGACATCAGAAAACCCTAACTAATTACAATCGTCTATATGTCAACATTAACAGTTACGTAGTAGTTAGCAACCGATTACAAACTTAACAATAAATGTCAACATTTGGTTTTTTGATGTTTTGTTTTGAAAAAAAGACTAGTTGTTGTAATTTGGTGGCATTCCACCTTCTTCTCTTCTTAGCTTCTTGTGTACACCGACCCACATTAAAGCTTGGTCTTCAATTACTTCATCCTTAAGTTAATATAGGTGGCAATTTTTAAGTGAGGCGGCAATGTTGTATGGGAGAGCTTGAGATAGCAATGAATATATAAGAAAATTACAATAAAATACCCCTTGTTCACTTACCTTTAAAAAGACCATTTCTATTGTAATTGTTGGTAACTCTTGAAATCAATACAGAAGCATTTATATTGTCTCATATGTTAATGTTATATCTCTCTTCTCTTTCTTCTTCTTTTATTTATTTATTTATTTATTTTTTATTTGTTTTACAACACGTTATCAATATGATTATATGTAAGTAAAAAGCACCCCCCGATAGGTGATTTGCTTACAACTCAACATTCTGGATCTATATATAGTTTTGTATAATAAGATAACTTATGCCGTCAATGAAACCCATATATATAGTTCTTGATTTTTTTTTAATTATGCTCATTTATGTTTATGCACATATCAGGTGAACTCATGTCTCTGAAATCATTTAGTTTTTTTGCACATATCAAGTGAACTCATGTCCCTGAAATCATTTACTTTTATGTACATATCAGGTGAACTCATGTCCTTAAAATCATTTACTTTTTGTTAATAGTGAAATTTGGCCAGGGGTCAAAGAGAAATTTTACATCCATAATCGACAATCATGAAGCCCGGAAAGATCGTACAACCACCCCGCAGGAGCAGGGAAGGCCGGCTCGGCTTTAAAACTATCAAAAAACAAGCCAGGCACGACCAGGACGAGCCCCCCACAAGAATACTGGAACCCGGGCTTCTCCAGGCCATCTATCGGGGAACCTCGGCTCTGAGGTTGAGCTCCACAACCGCCCCGTGAATGCCAGGGGAAGTCTCCAAGCTCAAGAGACATTCGAGAGAAGCCCGCCAATCTCTCCAGAAGCCCGTTGTCCTTGCTGGACATAAAGGAAGAATCACTCCTAAATCTACACCACCCCAGCTACCTCTCAAGAAGGTCTACAAGAGCACCTCAAGCCCCAAGGGTCAGGGAAAATCCATCTTAAGCTTCTAAGAACAGAGTCGGAGCAAGGATCTACCTCGCTCTACGGGGCAACAAGCAGCTGGTAGGGTGACCTCCATGAAAATTCATGACACGAGTGCACACAGGATCATCTCCACATAATATTTACATGCACGTCAAGAATTTGATTAAAAAAGGGAACAAACTTATCTCCGTCAACGATATCATCGAATCCAGTAGCAATTCAAATTCAAATTCAAATTCAAAAGACGAATCCCGCCCGATAAGAAGGGAACGGATTCATGGGATCACGGTAAAATATTTGCGAACTAAAAACCTACTTGGACGATATATATATGGGGCCAAGCATGGTAAAAGATATATGAAAACAAAGAAAAACCTACATAGACTGAGATTTAGACAGAAAAAGATAGATAGCAACAGAGAGAAGAGAGAAATAAAAGAAGAGGGGAAGGCCTAAATTATGTATTCAGAACACGGCCACCTTTCTTTCCACTATTCGACCGGCACGGAATTGCCACCACCCTACATCTTAGAGAGACTGTGAGACGAGAGAGTGATTTGTATGTTAAAGCAATCTATTAATAATAAAAGCTCATATTTACTGTTATTACGATCCAGCCTCTCTTCTATCTCTTAACAGGTCAGGAACCAACGGTACCGACCCTGGCCACCACTTTCGTGGTAGTGGTCTCGTGGGTGTTAACAGGAAGTTCTCATCCCAAGCAAATTTCCCGTCAACACTTTCTGGCACCGTCTGTAGGAAACCTCTCCCACCACCATCTTTTTACATTCAAAAAGTTCGTTATTTCATAATAATCATGAGGCTCCGCTCCTCACAGGGGCAGCAGGGCACATCGGGACAACCTTCTGCTACATCGACGCTCAAAGGTCCTGAGGAAAGGGAGAAAATCCAGGCTCCAAAGCCAGGTTCCTACCCACCCAGCCACTGTGCAGGCTCTGGATCCCTCTCTGGGAAGTCAGGTCGAGTTTGACCAACAAGCAACAGCCTTTGTAAAAAACGCCCGCCTCCGACTATTCACAGAGGGTATCACTATCCAGCAAGCGGGTCTCTGCAATCAGGGGGAGTCAAGCAGGCCTGGGGCTAGGCGACCCGCCTTCGATCGCTTGGGACCTGCCCCTCGGGAATCAACTCGTAATAGAGCAGGGCTCCTAACCTCGATCCGGGATAGGCTAGAGCCCATGCCTCATGTTCCCGAAGCGCTGCCACGCTATCAACTAAGACAAGTCAAATCCGCGGCAGATGTCTATCCCAAGGAAGGGGAAGAGCTACTCCACCCAACAACTTCAAATAGAGAAGCCCGGGGTAAAGAAGAAGAAAGTCAGTAAAGCCCCCGAGTGGACCCTTTCCGAAGAAGAAACCTGGTAAAGGTCGCCAGTTCGTCAGAGGGATCCGATGGTGATGAATCCAAGATCAACTCAAGGAAATCCGAAAGCAAGCGTCTGAGGGACTAGTTGGCAGAGCTTCAGAAAGAGGTCCAGTTAATGAAGAAGGGAAAGTACAAGAAGGACAAGAAAGATCCTCTAAGTGAAATGAATGCTCCTTTCACTAGGAGGATCCTAGAGGCAGAGCTCCCGCTTAAGTTCAAAATGCCAGCTGACAGATTCTCTGGGACTGAAGATCCCTGAGCCACCTAGAGAGCTTCGTTCAACAGATGGAGGTCCAGAACACAACAGGGTCGCTATGTGTCGAATGTTCCCTACTGTACTCACGGATTATGCTAAAACCTGGTTTAGGAAACTACCCGCTGGAAGCGTGGATTCCTTCACCAAGTTATCAGCTGATTTCTGCTCACAATTCGAAGGAGTTAAGCCCCGATTAAAGGACCAAATACATCTTCAGTACGTGATCCAGGAGAGAGGGGAAACCCTCCGGGCTTATGTTGAGCGCTTCCATAAAAAAGTCATCCAGATGAGGGTCTTCACCGAGAAGGAAACAATCGCCAACTTTAGAAGCAACCTGTGGGCGGGAAAGCTTTTCCTGTCTTTCACTAAGAGACCTCCAGAAACTTACTAGGAAGCCTATGATCGGGCTCTGGAGCAGATTGAGGTCGACGAGCAGCTCAAGGTCAAGATGGAACATGACGACATAAGAGCCATAAAGCGACAAAAAAAGGAAGCTCCCAGACCATAGCAAGCCCAAAAAAGCCAAAACAAACCCTCTAATAAATCAAAATACGGCTTCCCCCTTCTTAATCCCAAATCAGAAAGGTATCCAAATAAACGAGCTCCTCCTTTAGCTTTATCGCCTCCTAGGACAGTGGCCCTTATAGTTTACGATGAGAGGGGGTACGACCATTACACTCCTTTAAATGCATCCAGAGAAACAGTCTACCTCGCCATTCGGGACAAGGGTTTGTTACAGAAGCCCGCTCCCGTGATAGCCCCGGTCGATAAGAGAAATCGTTATAAATATTGCGACTTTCACGAGGACGTAGGGCACAACACTTCAGAATGCTACAACCTGCAGAACCAGATTGAGGCTTTGATAAGGGGAGGATGCTTGATAGAATTTTTACAACAAGTCAGGGAGAACATTCAGACTGAAAGGGACGTGCAAGCCGAGATCCGAGAACATGCCGAGAAAAGGAAGTGGGAGCAGACGGACTTGATGCAACAGATTCAGATAATACATACTATCAATGGGGGACCCACTCTGATCGGTACCTTCAACAGTTCCAGGAAAAACCATGCGAGGAAGGTCCCTCGTACGGATGAGGGGAGGGATGTCTTCAAGGTCGACCAGAGACCGACCAATCCCTCATAGCTGTCACAGATCATCTTCACCGAAGCAGATGTCTATAACACAGTGCAGCCTCATGATGACCCCATGGTCATCATGGTACAAATTTCCAACTTTATGGTGTACCGCGTGCTCGTCGACACAGGTAGCAGTGTCGACGTCCTGTTCAAAGATACCTTGGAGAAGCTAAACTTGAAGCAGTGGTGCTACAATAGCTGCACTACTCCATTATATGGGTTCACTGGGGACTTCATCACACCCTTATGATCAAAATCCTACCAGTGATCAATGGAGCCACACCTCTCCAGTAAAACATTATGACCGACTTCGTGGTGGTGGATACCCCATAGGCCTACAATGCAATATTAGGGAGGCCATTTCTATCATCCTTGAAAGGGGTCCTTTCTATTTACCATAATGTCCTGAAGTTCCTGGTAAGGGAAATGCTAAGCAGTGTCAACCAACCCAGCAGCTCTAGCTAAACAACTCGCCCAAGTGACGACAATCCAAGGTAGGATAACTCCTTCACTAAACTTGGAAGATAAGGGTCTCACCGATTGCCCCGAAGAATACCTCATGGTGCCCGACATGGAAGAACATAGAAAGGAATGGGCCAGCAGCCATCCAGTGGATAAGTTAGAAGAGATTCCTGTCCGAATAAGCGATCCCTCGAAGGTCGTCAAGATCGGAGCTACCCTTGAGCCAGGAATGAAAGAAGGTTTGATTAGGCTCCTCACAGAGTTCAACGACATATTTTCTTAGAGTCATGCTGAGATGCCGGGGATCTCAATGACATTAGCTGCATATCGACTGGCGGTGAATCCGACCTTCAAGCCCATCAAACAGAAAAGATGCCACTTCAACACTGAAAGAAATATGGTGGTTCAAGAAGAGGTGGATAAACTAACCCAGGCAGGCTTCATTCGAGAAGCCCGTTACCCCGAATGGATTGCCAACGTGGTCATGGTCACGAAGGCAAATGGGAAGTGGTGCATGTGTGTAGACTACACCGATCTCAACCGGGCATGCCTGAAGGACATTTTCCCTCTACCAAAAATTGATCAGCTGGTCGATTTCACATCCGGGAACAAGCTTCTGAGCTTCATGGATGCATTTTTCGGCTACAATCAGATTATGATGCATTCCACGGACCAAGAAAAGACTAGTTTCATCCTTGCGCAAGGCCTATACTGCTACAAGGTGATGCCTTTCGGGCTCAAGAACGCTTGAGCTACTTACCAGCGGTTAGTAAATCGGTTGTTTAAGCCCGGAATCGAAAGGTCGATGGAGGTGTACATCGACGACATGATCACCAAATCCTCAACCTCGGGAGGCCACCTGAACGACCTTCGTAGAACCTTCATGATCCTTAGGGAAAACCAGATGAGGTTGAACCCTTCCAAGTGCGCCTTTGGGGTAACTGCAGGGAAGTTTTTAGGCTTCATGGTCCATGAGAGAGGCATAGAGGCTAACCCGAGAAAAATCATGGCTATCCTGGATCTAGAATCCCCCACATCTCTTAAAGAGGTTCAATCATTGACCGAACAAGTAGCAGCGCTCAATAGGTTCATCTCTCGGTCCATGATCGGTCTATTTCTGTATATGTTTTAGGTCCCCATTTCCTATTATTTATGCTTTATTCTTAGGTAAAATTAGGTATTTTATGTGTTTGTTGAGCATGTATAGGTCACATTCCATTCAAGAGGTGTTAAATGTTATTTTGGAGAAAAAGAGCAAAAAGTCGATTTTCGGCCAATGCAGAACAGTCATATTGCGGGGCCTATATCTCTCAGATCCGATCGAATTGTGTGTCCTACTACCTATGGATTGAAATCCCCAGAAGTCTAGTTTCCGGCGCACTTTACAGATTGCAATTCCGATATTTCTAGAAGAAGTTATGTCTATTTTAGTACCCAATAGTCAGATCAGTCATAATTCCGTAAATAATGATGGGATTTATTTTGCAAGTTGTCGGAATGGGAAATATTTCCTTCTTGGAATTGTTTGGAAGTCTTTTGCAAACAAGTTGAAGCCTAATCCTAATCTTCCTCCAATAAGTAGTCTTTTTATTGGATTAGGAAAGAAATAAAGTCACAAAAAGGTAGAGTTCTATATTGGAATTGATTTCCTAGTTGTTTAAGGACATGACATAGCATCTACACCTATTTAAACCCCATGTAAACCCTAATTTCGAGAGAGGAAGCCAAGGGAGGTCCCAAGCCACCAAGCGGGCTGTCCCCCACCACTCCATCAACAATTTACATTCATCTTTGCACATCGATGATTGAAGACGAAGAAGAATTCATCGATGGGTTTTATTATTTCTTTCTCTTCTCTTTCTATTTTCGCCATGTGTAACTAATTCCATACTAGGGAATCAATGTGAACCTCTATGAATGATCTTTGTTAGAATTGACTATATTTAATTAAATTAAGTTTTGATTCATTCAATTCATCCTATGTCTTAATTCTTATTTTTTGTTAATGCATGATCATACGTTGGCATGAATTAAGGGATTTGATAATTTAATGATTAAGGTTGGAGTATTGATCTATACGTAATCTTAATTAATATTCAATTGAATGGATAAAACTGATCTTAGCATTGATCTATGCAAGTAGGTTTTGGTTCGTTGTTCTTGCACTTAATGGGTTCTCGATTGTAGTTTGCGCCATTGATCTATGGGTAAATTGTAATTGAGAACACTTGATTCATTCTTGGATCATACGGTAACAATCAGACTTAAGATAAGAACGAACCCTTAACTTGATTAATATCTTTCACAGTCAATTCGAATGATGAGATTATCAATACGATTGTAACCCATGAATTTTCTGATGATTTTTCTAGTGTTGTAGGTGAAGAAGTTGAAAAGGGGGAGATGGAAGAAAAAGCGAAGGAAGCGGAAGATGTCCCTTTTGAGGCACCGCTCCTATACAAGGAACTCAAGCCTTATGTTCCTCCCATAGCTTGTCCGAGCAACCTACACAACATCAAATGGAATAAGTGGTTTTCTGAACTTATGTCACTATACTTTATATTGAACATTTACTTGCCTTTGCTTATTATGTGTAGGAACATGCCGACACGTGAATTTTTTTTCCAAGATATGATTGCGCGCAAGCGTAATTTTGAGACATTGGAATTTGGTTGAGTTTTCCAAGCATCCGTCTTACCGAGACGTTAAATAAAGCGCTTGGTGGGAGGCAACCCACCTAGGTAATTTTTTGTTTTTGTTTTTGTTTTAGTTTTTAATTTTTTGTTTTTGTTTTAGTTTTTAGTTTTTGTGTTTAAAGTTCTTGCCTTCCATACTTTTTCTTTATTCGTTGTCCATATTTTTAATGTCATATAAACATTGAGGACAATGTTTAGATTAGGTTTGGGGGTATGAATTCATGTTTATTTTATTTTATTTTATTGAGCGATTTGTTCAAATCAACGAAAACATGCCCTATTTTGAAATTTTTTGAGGCAAATGTTTTATTAAAACTGTATTCATTGGTGAGGAAATAATTTTTTCTATCCATGAATAGTTCTTTGATTTTTCGATACAAATCTAACGGTGTAGTTTAAAAGTTATGAATGTTTCTTCGACTAAAGGTCATGGGCGATGCCCTGTTTTTGCAATTCTGCACGTGAACTGTTTTCAACGTCTATTTTCTCATTTTTCCGATTCGAATTTTGAAATACTTTCTAAATAAAAAGTTTGAATTTATATGTCTAGTTTCTTGTGTTAAAATATGGTTAAATTTTATTTAGTAATTGGAGATATATAAATTAAATAACAGGCGTAGGTTGTTTTAGAAAGTCACCAGTTTTGAATTGTTTGTCCTCTATTTTTCGATGCTTCTTTTGTGTGCTTTAAGAGCCGTAATATATGCTCTATTCATTGAGTTTAAACTAACGTCTTTCCACTTAGAGTAGTGCATTGCATTTTTCAAAATTTATGGCATGCTCTTGATATAATAGTGGATAGGATGCTTAGTTGGATAGCCATGATTAATAGTGGAGACTACCCTTGTGAGTTCACTAAGCCAAAAAGCGTACATAAATATAATTATAGAGGGTTCTTTTGTTTCTACTCCTAAATTAGAAATTGATCTCAATAGGTTATGTATTGGATATTAAAGAACATTCATCATAAAAGATATCACATGTGGACTTTGCTCTTGTTTTGGTTGAACCATTAGAAGTGATATAGGCAATGTGTGCTTTAACTCACTTAAAAGGCCTTAAATATTTCCTACCTTTATGTGTGTGCTCCACAACCAATTTTGAAGCCAAACACTATCAACCTTTTTCTTTCATCACCCACATTAACTTAACCCCAATGAGCCATATATTAGCCATACCTTATAGCTTGGGATCATATTGAGGTGATGAAGATAATTGAAGAGAGTTCGAAATGGGTGATTTGTGATGTGCATGTACTAATACAAAGCTAGAAGATCAAATGCAAAGAAGGTGCTGGAAGAATTATGTAATTGATGTACAAATTCTCATCTAAAAAAAAAAAGATGAAACAAAAAAATAGTTGAAAAAAGAGAGAAGATAATTGAATGAGATGATGAATCAAAACAAATGTAAGTGAAACGGAAAGAGCTTTATTATGAAAGTGATGAGAAATCAAAATCAACTCAAGAAGGAGAATGAACGAAAATTGTTCAAGAAGCTTGGATGCAAGTGGAATGAAGAATTTGAAGAAATTCGGCCGAGTATGAAGATTACCGAAGAATTTCTCGATATGATCCTAGGTTTGTTTGCTATCCTTTTCCCGTTCTTTCTTAACCTTCACCCAATGACCCCGTTACAACCAAAGAAAAGACCTAATTGATCTTTTGGGAATGCTAGCTCGAGAGTAAAGGTAAACATATGTTCTATCTTGTTCTTAATATCTGATTCCGTTCATGAGATCCTTTGCATAAAATCAAACATTTTTTTTATTATATTCATATGCGATTATATCTTGATATTTCTTGTGCATAAACTCTATTCACATATGCTTGATGAGTGTATCTGCCTAGGTTCTGTGAGAAATTATGAGTGACATCCTGTGAGAATTAAAGTCGAGGCGAATTATATTTATAGCGTTAGACGATGAGTTTTGGAAGCTAGAGTGTCTTGAGTATGGGCTTTTCATTAAAACTAAGCATGCATTCAAATTTGTGGCATAATTTTAGTCTTTATTCAGTGGCTCTAGCATGTATTGGTTTTGAATGGTACATTTGAGTTTGCATCTTAATTATTTGGTTTTTCGTAGAAATATGTTTGTGGGTAGCATAGCTGTAAACCCTCAGGAGACCAAACTCCTCCAACTAGGGACACCTAGAGGTTTAAAGGCTTGTAGCATACGCTCAATGCTATCGTGTTCCCTACGAAAGTGGCTTAGTTTATTTTTATTTTATTTTTAGATTTTCGTTTGTTTTTAGTTTTTGTTTTTATTCTAGTTTTGCTGGAGGACTAGCAAAAGATAGGTTTGGGGGTATTTGATCGGTCTATTTTTGTACATGTTCTAGATCCCCATTTCCTATTATTTGTGCTTTGTTCTTAGGTAAAATTAGGTATTTTATGTGTTTGTTGAGCATGTGTAAGTCACATTCCATTCAAGAGGTGTTAAATGTTATTTTGGAGAAAAAGAGCAAAAAGTCAATTTTTGGCCAGTGCAGAACAGTCATATTGAGGGGCCTGTATCTCTCAGCTCCGATCGAATTGTGTGTCCTACTACCTATGGATTGAAAGCCCCAGAAGTCTAGTTTCCGGTGCACTTTACGAATTGCAATTCCGATATTCCTAGAAGAGGTTATGCCCATTTTAGTACCCGATGGTCAGATCAGTCATAATTCCGTGAATAATGACGGGATTTATTTTGCAAGTTGTCGGAATGGGAAATATTTCCGTCTCGGAATTGTTTGGGAGTCTTTTGCAAACAAGTTGAAACCTGTTAATAGGTAAATTTGGCTAGGGGTCAAAGAGAATTTTTTCACCCTCAATCGACAATCATGAAGCCCGGTAAGACAGTAAAGCCACCCCGCAAGAGCAAGGAAGGCACGGTTCGGTTTCAAAGTTACCAGAAGACAAGCCAGACGAGACCGGGACGAGCCCCCACAGGAGTACTGGAGCCCCGGCTTCTCCAGGCTATCTATCGAGGAATCTCGGCTCAAAGGTCGAGCTCCACATTTACCCCGTAAATGCCGGGGGAAGTCTCCAAGCTCAAGGGACATTCGAATGAAGCCCGCCAACCTCTCCAGAAGCCCGATGTTCTTGCTGGGCATAAGGGAAGAATCATGCCTGGATCTACACTACCCTAGCTACCTCCCGGAGAGGTCTATAAGAGCATCTCAAGCCCCCACAGGTCAGGGAAAATCCATCTTAAGCTTATAAGAATGGAGCCAAATCAGGATCCACCTCGCTCTATGGAGCAACGGGCAGCTAGCAGGTTGACCTCCATGAAAATCAATGGCACGAGTGCACACAGGATCAACTCATACATGATATCTACATGCACGTCAATAGTTTAAATTCGAATAAGGGAAAAAACTTATCTTCGTCAACGATATCATCGAATTCGGAAACAATTCAAATTTAAATAACAAATCACGCCCGATAAGGAGAGAACGGATTCATGAGATTACGGTAGAGTATTCGCAAACTAAAAACCTACTTGGACGACATATATAGGTGAAGCCAAGCATGGTAAAACAAAAAAAGAACCACAGAGACAGAAAATCATAAACAACAGATATACACGGAGAAGGAGGGCCTAAATTCTGATTTGAGAACACGGTCACCTCCATCCCCACTATTCGACAGGCATCAAGTTGCCACCACTCTACACCTCTGAGAGATTGTGAGCAAACGAGAGAGTTATTTGTATCTTAAAGAGATATATTAATAATAGAGCTCCCATTTACTGTTATTACCACTCGTCTCTCTCTTAAACAGGTCAGAAACCAACGGTACCGACCCCGGCCACTGCTTTCGTGATAATGGTCTCGAGGGTGTTAACAGAAATTTCTCATCTCGAGCAAATTTCCCGTCAACACTTTCTGGCGCCATCTGTGGGAAACCTCTCACACCACCATCTTTTTACATTCAAAAAGTTCTTTATTTCAAAGTCATCATGAAGCTCCGCTCCTCACAAGGGCAACAGGCACCTCGGGACAACCTTCTGCTACATCGACACGAAAGGTTCCGAGGAAAAAGAAAAAATCCGGGATCTATAGCCAGATTCCCATCCAGCCAGCTACTGTGCGGGCTCTGGATCCCCCTCTGGGAAGCCAGGTCGAGCTTAACCAACAAGCAGCGGCTTTTGTAGAGAACGTTCACCTTTGACTACTCGTTGAGGGTATCGCTATCCAATAATCGGGTCTCTACAATCAGGGGGAATCAAGCAGGCCTGGGGCTAGGCAACCCTCCTTTGATCGCTTGTGGCCTGTCCCTCGGGAATCAACTCGTAATAGACTGGGGCTCCCGCCTTGATCCAGGATAGGCTAGGGCCCATACCCCATGTTCCAGAAGCGCTGCCATGCTACCAACCACGATAAGTCAGATCTGTGATAGACGTCTTTTCCCGGGGACGGGAAGAGCTCCTCCACCCAATAACTACAAGGAGGGAAGCCCAGGGTAGAGAAGAAGAAAGTCAGCCATGTCCCCTAGCAAGTCCCATTTAATGAAGGAATCGGGTAGAGGTCACCAGTTCATCAGAAGGATCTGATGGTGAGGAATCTGAGATCGACTCAAGGAAGTTCGAAAGCAAACGACTTAGGGTCCAGTTGGCAGAGCTACAGAAAGAGGTCTAACTGATGAAGAAGAGGAAGTACAAGGAGGACAAGAAAGTGTCTCTAAGTGAAATGAACGCCCCGTTCACCAGAAGAATCCGGGAGGCAGAGCTCCTACCTAAGTTAAAATAGCCAGCTGACAGGTTCTCCGGAACTGAAGATCCGCTGAGCCACTTAGAGAGCTTCGTTACACAGATGGAGGTCCAGAACACAACCAGGGTCGCTATGTGTTGGATGTTCCCCATTAACCTCACAGATTATGCTAAGACCTGGTTTAGGAAACTACCCGTCGGGAGCGTAGATTCCTTCACCAAATTATCCACTGACTTTTGCTCACAGTTCCAGGGGGTTAAGCGTTGACTGAAGGACCCGATTCATCTACAATACGTGATCCAGGAGAGAGGAGAAACTCTCAGGGCTTATGTCGAGCTGTTCCACAAGGAAGTATCCAGATAGGGGGTCTTCACCGAGAGAGAAACCCTTGCCAACTTCAGAAGAAACTTGTGGGTAGGAAAACTATTCCAGTCTTTTGCCAAGAGACCTCCGGAAACCTACCAGGAAACCTATGATCGAGCTCTGGAACAGATCGAGGTCGACGAACAACTCAAGGTCATGATGGAGCATGACAACATGATAGCTGAAAAATGACAAAAGAAGGAAGTTCCAAGACCCGAGCAAGATCAAAAGAGCAGGAACAAACCTCATAATAAATCAACATACAGTTTCCCTCTTTCTCAGCCCAGATCAGAAAGGTATTCAGATAAACAGGCTCCTCCTCAAGCTTTACCACCTCCCAGGACAGTGACCCCTATAGCCCGCGATGAGAGGGGGTACGACCGTTACACTTCCATGAATGCATCTCGAGAAACAGTCTACCTCGCCATCCTGGATAAAGGTTTGTTACAGAAGCCCGCTCCTATGAATGCCCTGGTCTATAAAAGAAATCGTTACAAATATTACGACTTTCACGAGGACGTAGGGCACAATACTTCAGAATGCTACAACCTACGGAACCAGATTGAGGCTTTGATCATGGGAGGATGCTTGATAGAGTTCTTACAACAAGTCAGGGAGAACATTCAAACTGGAAGAGAGGTGCAAGCCAAGATCCGGGAACATACTGAGAAGAGAAAGGGAGAGCAGACGGACCTGATGTAACAAAGTAAGGTAATACACACTATCAGCGGAGTTCCCACTCTGGCCGACACCTTTAACAATTCCAGGAAAAATCATGGAAGGAAGGTCCCTCGTACGGACGAGGGGCGAGATTTCTTCAAGGTCGACCAGAGACCGACCAACCCCTCCCAGCTTTCACAGATCATCTTTACCGAAATAGATGTCTATAACACCGTGCAGCAACATGATGACCCCATGGTCATCATGGTACAAATTGCCAACTTCATGGTGCACCGCTTGCTCGTCGACACAGGTAGCAGCGTCGACGTTCTGTTCAAAGATACTTTGGAGAAACTAAACTTGAAGCAATGACGCTACAACAGTTGTACTACTCTGTTATACTGTTTCACTGGGGACTCCATCACACCCGTAGGATCAGAAATCCTACCAGTGATCATCGGAGCCAGACCTCTTCAACAAAACATCATGACTGACTTCGTGGTGGTGGATATCCCGTCGGCCTACAACGTAATATTATGGAGGCCATTCCTATCATCCCTGAAGAGGGTCCTGTCTATTTACCACAATGTCCTGAAGTTTTCGGTAGGAGACAAGGTTGGAGAGGTTTAGGGTAATCAGCAAGCAGCTAGGAAATGCTACGCAGTGTCGGCTAACCCCGCAGCTCTAGCTAAATAGCTCGCCCAAGTAACGACTATACAAGGCGGGATAACCCCGACACTAAACCTGGAAGACGTGGACTATACCGATTGTCTATAAGAAGGCCTTGTGGTGCCCAACATGGAAGAACAAAGAAGGGAATAGGCCAGTGGCCACCCGGTCGACAAGTTAGAGGAGATTCCTGATCGACTAACCGATCCCTCGAAGGTCATCAAGATCGGAGCTACCCTTGAGCCAGGAATGAAAGAGGGCTTGATTAGGCTCCTCATAGAGTTCAATGACATTAGCTGGACATCGGTTGGTAGTGGATCCTACCTTCAAGCCCGTCAAACAGAAAAAGCGCCACTTCAACAATAAAAAAAATGGTGGTTCAAGACGAGGTGGATAAACTCACCCAGGCAGGCTTCATTCGAGAAGCCCGCTATCCCGAATGGCTAGCCAACGTGGTCGTGGTCATGGTCATGAAGGTAAATGGGAAGTGGCGTATGTGCGTGGACTACACCGACCTCAACTGGGCATACCCGAATAACAGTTTTCTTCTGTCAAAAATTGACCAGTTGGCCAATTCCACCTCCGGGAACAAGCTCTTGAGCTTCATGGATGCGTTTTCTGGCTACAATCAGATTATGATGCATCCCGCGGACCAAGAAAAGACCAGCTTCATCACCGCGTAAGGCCTATATTGCTACAAGGTGATGCCTTTCGGGCTTAAAAATGCTGGAGCTACTTACCAGCGGTTAGTCAACCGTTTGTTCAAGCCTGAAATTGGAAGGTCGATGGAGGTATATATCGACGATATGATCACTAAATCTTCGACCTCAGAAGGCCACCTGGACGACCTTCGAAGGACCTTCATGATCCTAAAGGAAAACCAGATGAGGTTGAACCCTTCCAAATGTGCATTTGGTTTAACTGAGGGGGAAGTTTCTGGGCTTCATGGTCCATGAGAGAGGCATAGAGGCTAACCAAGAAAAAATCATGGCTATCCTGGATCTAGAATCCCCCGCATCTCTTAAACAGGTTCAAGCCTTGACCGGTCAGGTAGCAGCGCTCAACAGGTTCATCTCCTGGTCTAGCGATAAGTGCCTACCATTCTTCAAAGCTATCAAGCAGGGAAGAAACATGAAGTGGGATCAGGAGAGCGAACAGGCTTTCCAAGCTTTGAAAAGATACCTAACAAACCCTCAACTGCTGGTCAAGCCAAATCTTGGAGAAGAGCTCCAAATATACTTGGCCATTTCAAAAACCACTGTAAGTGGGGCCTTGGTCAAGGAATGCGGGGATAGGATCCAGTGACCTATCTACTATATGAGTCGCGCTCTAACCAAGCCCAAAAAGAACTATACTCTGCTGGAAAAGCTAGTTTATGCCTTGGTGACCTCGGCAAGGAAACTCCGTCCTTACTTTCATGCTCATTCAATAGCAGTGGTGACGGACCAACCCCTCCGACAGTTCTTGCAAAGGCCGGATGTTTCTGGAAGGTTGGTTCTATGGGCCTTAGAGCTTACCCAGTTCAATTTAAAGTATAAGCCTAGGACCACGATAAAAGCTCAAGCACTAGCTAACTTTGTAGCTGAACTTTCAGTACCTTCAGATCAGGCAACCCCGCTGTAACAGATGTCACCCTTGAGAGGATTTCAGAATCTGACAACTGGTCAGAGGGCTACAAGTCATGGACTCTCTACACTTACGGAGCTTCCGGGCAATCCGGGGAAGGAGCGGGCATAGTCCTCATCGACCCAGAAGGAACTGAGTGCTGCCATTGTTTAAGGTTCGAATTTAATGCCACAAACAATGAAGCAGAATATGAAGCCCTGCTAGCTAGGATTAAAGCTGCCATAGAGCTCGGGGTTGATTGCCTGAATATCAAGAGGATAACATGATCGCTTACCTGAAACTGGTGCAACAACTCAGGTCCATATTTAGGGGATTCAGAATCGAGCATATACCTCGACAGCTAAATCATCAGGTTGACGTCCTAGCCAAGATAGCTGCCTATGGTGGCCAGACCCTACCATACGGAGTCCCTTTTCAAGTAACCCCCTACCTAGCATTATGACTGGTAAGGAAGCTTATACCCTGGACCGACAGCCATGCTGGATGGATCCAATAGCAGAATTTCTACAGGATGGAAAACTCCCCGGGGAGCCTGACCAAGCTAGGAGGGTTAAAGGCTCTCGGTCCGATATTGCATGGTGGATGGACATTTATACCGAAGGGGGAAATCCCTTCCCCTGCTCCGATGTCTACACCCGGAAGATGCCAAGTGGGCTTTGAGAGAGGTTCATTATGGGGATGCGGGAGCCATATTGGTGTAGAGGCATTGGCATATCAGGTTCTCCGCAAGGGGTATTACTGGCCGACCATCCATCAAGATGCTAAAAACTTGGTGCAAACTCGCGAGGGGTGCCAGAAGGCCGCAAACTAAAGTGACCTCCCTCCAGAGAGTTTGTCATCCCTTAGCTCGCCATACCCCTTTGCTATGTTGGGGGTAAATTTGATTGGACCGCTTTCTACAGTTCTGGGACAGGCCAAGCATGTTATCGTAGTAGTTGACTACTTCACAAGATGGGCTGAAGCCGGACCACTCTCCCAGATATCGGAAGAAAACACAACAAGGTTCATCAAGACCAATGTAGTTTGCAGGTTCAGAACCTCTCTGGTCATCATAATCGACCTCGAAAAACTATTCGACAATGCCCGATTCAGAGATTTTTGTCAATTTTTAGGAATCGACCTTCTGTTTGCTTCGGTAGCCCACCTTTAGACCAATGGTCTGGTGGAATCCAAAAACAAAACCATCAAGAAGTTGTTGAAGAAAAAGCTACAACAAAAGAAAGGCAGATGGGTAGAGGAGCTTCCCGAGGTTCTCTAGGCTTACCGCACTACAAGGAGAACAGCTATCGGGAAAACGCCCTACTCGCTGGCCTTCGGGGTTGAAGCAGTCCTACCTGTAGAGCACAAGTTGACCTCTTTTAGAGTCTAATAGTTTTAACCGGGAAGCAATAAAAGCACGCTCTGAGCTAGTTTGGACCTTCTGGAGGAAAAGCAAGATCGAATAGCTGAAAAGGTAGCAATCTACCAAGGCAGGATTGCCAGGTACTTCAACAAGAGGGTCACAACCGGAAGCTTCAAAGAAGAGGATCTGGTCCTTCGGAAAGTGATGTTGAAAACCAAGAAAAGGTCAGACGGGGTCCTAGGGCCCAACTGGGAAGGACTCTACCTAATAAAGATGGTGATCCATAATGGGGCGTACAAGCTCGAAGATATGGATGGCCGACTCATCGACCATACTTGGAATGCAGATCATCTAAGGAAATTCTACCCTTGAATAGGGGACTCAAGAGCAGGCAACCTCCGACTAGCTTTTTTTATTTTTTCTTCTAACAGTATTGTACTTCATCTTCCATATCAATAAAGCTTGCCTTTTCCTGTTTACTCTTTCTTCAACTATTTGGGTCTACATGGAAAGTTTCGACATTATCGACTCAAGACCAGGGGTAAGCCAGGAAAGCCCTCTCACTACTCCTGATGCCTCGATCGGGCACCACCCTCCGCCAAGAAGGGTCTGAGTGTAAAAACATAGTTACCATCCAGATCTCGAGACCAGAAAATAGCTAAATAGCGCTCTTGATGCCTTGGTCTGGCTACCACCCCCAAGAAGGATCTGAGTGTAAGAGCATAGATGCCATCCATATCTCGAGACTAGGAAATAGCTAGATAACGCTCATGATGCCTTGGTCGGGCTACCACCCCCAAGAAGGATCTGAGTGTAAGAGCATAGTTGCCATCCAGACCAGGAAATAGCTAGATAGGATTCCTGATGCCTTGGTCAGACTACCACCCCCAAGAAGGATCTGAGTGTAAGAGCATAGTTGCCATCCAGACCAGGAAATAGCTAGATAACGCTCCTGATGCCTTGGTAGGGCTAAGAAAGAACTAAACAGTTCTCTACTTAATGTTCTACTCGGGCTATAACCTCCCAAAGGGTCTCGGGGATGGAGGGCTCGATTTACTTAAACTCTAAATGCTCATGTTATGTCACTAGCTCTCCTTGATAAAGGGATACTTACTACAGCAGACCCACAATCCAACAAGGGGACTGTCAGCTGAAGAAGTTGAGCTAGGAGTTTCATTAGTATAGGGGCTCGATGCCAATATTCCTTTTTTCTTATCTTATACTTTCCCAAAGATAGCTCGCTTCGATATAAAGCTGGACGATCAAGTAAGTGCATGGAAGCCAGAGTTAGATCCGAGATTAAAATTTTTATTATCAAGTAAGGGAGCCTATCCCCCAACAAGGCTACAACAAGCAAGGGGGGGCCCAATCCCTGGTTCAGGGCTACAAAAGAAAAATAATAAAGATCAAACTCAGTTGAAGTTGAGATGGCCACCCCATTTTTCGGGCATTCAAAATAAATCACATGGAAGAGAACTCAAGCTCCTTCGTCTTCCTGAGGGCCTTCAACTTCCTCCTCCACAGAATGGACCTCGCCCCTACTCTCCTCTCCAGTCGTGGCTCATCCTAATCAGCTGCATCTGCTGCTTCCGCCACTTCCTCCTGGATCAGCCCAGGCTGTCTCAGGGTCAACAGAATCTTCCTCCACGATTTCATCGATCACCGCCATAACTTCAGGCGGTATAGCTGCATCAAGAAGGCTGGTCACCGACTTAGGCATGTTCCCGCCATCTGTTGACTCTATTTCTGAGAGCACTACAGGAGGATCTTGGGCTTCAGCAAGGCCTCCTTCTAGCTCCTTATTGTAAACCCCCTTCGAGGATTCACCGGGACCAGATACTGAAAATGCTGGAACATAAGGAGGCAGATCTGGCACTTCTAACTTCTTCCTAGCTCCTTCCCAGATGGGCCAGCTCCATCAGTTTTAGGATGAGACATCTCCGTAGCCCGTAACATGACCTCCGTTCTATCCGTCGGTAATGGTGGAGAGATCGAATGGGGGAGAGAGAGCCTTTGTAACCTGATAGGAGGCATAGAAATACCCCTCGTTAAAAGTGGCTTCCACTTCGGCTTGGAGCTGGGTAATTCGAGCCTGCAAGTTTTGGTTTTAACATCTAAGGCCTTTGCCACTCCCCTCCATTCATCCCGCTGGCTAGCCCGCCGCTTCGACCAGAGAGTCTCCTGATTAAAAGCCCGCTTCAGCCTCTCATGATCGCAATGAAGCTCAACTAGCTACATCTCTATTCCTTGTTGGCTCGAGGTTATCTCCTGGACCAGGGTCTGAGCCCGTGCAAGCAACCCCATGGCTCGCTCAATTTTAGCCTCAGTCTTGGCTGCCTAATCACGAAGGAAAGCTACATGATGCCCCATAGCCATTTGCAACTTGAAAGCCTGCAGAGGAAAATAATGTTAGAATTTACAAGTCAAGCAGCTCAATGAAGAAGTAAAAGCGACAATTACCTCGGCTAAAAGGGCGGACCCTTGGGTAATCAAGATGTCCACTGGCATCGCGGTCATCCTAGAAAGCACGCCGCCTGGACAGGATGCGACAAATTGCTTCAGGACCTCGTCCTGACCCGCCGAGCTCGATTGCTGGTGGGGGAGAGAAGGGGCGACCTCGAAAAAATTGGTACCGGGCTCTCTGGGAACCTCGACTACCCAGGATACAACCGCATCTGCAGAGAGTGGTAGCGGGACTCAGTGGGTATCGTTTGGAGCAGTAACTTTTGGAAGAGGGGCATGAACGGACTTATTGACAACTTGAGAAGCAGACACTCCTTGGTTTAGAGCCTTCGCAGCCCGAGATGCCAAAAGAGCCATTTTGGACTTCACATGGGAAGGAGAAGGGGAAGGAACGAACGGGTCAGCTACCTTAGTGGTTGACCCCCCCTTCTTCAGAACAGTAGAAAGAGCCCCCGGGGACGATGTGCAATGAGGAAGAGGTATCCCAGATTGTCAGGCTTCGCGAGAAGCTGGAGCAACAACAAAAACTGTTAGAGAAAAGAATCAAGATCATCAGAACTGAACCCTCTAATAAAAAGAAGAAGAGAAAACAAGATAGATTGAGATACTCACGAGAGGTAGCACAGGATATCCGCAGGTACCTGTTTACCCTACGGGGATCGAAGGGGTCAGCGATCGGAAACTTCATATTCAAATAGTTCCTAGCAAGGATGGTCTTCAACATGGCTTCAGACTTATCAGGCAAGGAATCCAGACCCCATGTGGGTTTGTCACTAAAGGCTGTGGGAATCTAGAGCTCATGCCCGCCGATAAAGATGGAGCTCCCCTAGTCTCCCCCCGTCAATACCCATTTTTCTTTCCAAGCGGAGTCTTTCTTTGAATCCCTGGGGATGATAAAATTGAGCATATTCTTAGCCCTGGCATAGAATTGGCCTCGTGGAACTCCTTCCAGGCTACCGATCTGGAAAAGGAAGGTGAACTCCTCAGCCCCGGGCTCCCTAATGACACCGCTCAGCTCGTATTGCTCCCTCCATAATACCAGGAAGCTGATTAGATGCCTCCAAAAACCGGGTGTCAGTTGAAGCGGAGCCAGCTGAAGGGCATTGAGAGCCCGTCGTAGGGTGGGGTGGAGAGAGAGCCCCACCCCACTCTCAAAAGCCTCGACATGGATAAGAAGCACACCTTTGGGCAGGTTAAAAGCATCATAGTTCTGATGGGGGACGGTTAGAGAAATGGTATCAGGAATACCATACTTGTCCCGTAGCCAGCCGATTGACGGAGGGTAGACTGTAGAGTCCGGGATGACCCTGGTTTTTCGACAGCATCTAATCTCTCCCCGACATCAGAGTCTTCGTCGACTAAGTTTACAGGGTTATCAGGCCGGTTCAAAAAGCCGTAGCCGATAGAAGCGTTCCTGTTTGAACGACGGCACTGGCGGAGGGGGGAAGATTCATCGTCCCTTGAAATCCCTCGCACTCGCTTAAAAGGAGCTAGGTTATGGCCCCCGGAGCCCTCCACCAAGGGATCAACACTATCTGTGGAAGTCGACATTGATGGGAAAGAAAGGTGAGAAAGCAAGTGGAAGATTTCGGCAGAGAAAACGGGGAAGAAGAAATTTGAAAGTTTGAGATTTGAGGAAGTATGAAAAAGGTGACGGTCAGATCTGGCTCAAATAGAGGTCTATGGGCGATATCCTCGAGAAGATCACCGCCGTATTGCAGCCATTTTTTTCTGCGAATAACGCTCACTTTCAAATTCAAAATGTTGGGTAATTAATGAGAAAATTTTGCTCTCATTAATTATCTTTATGGCGAAAAACTTTCTCAATTAAACAAGGAATTTGACTCCAACCCCAACTCTACCACAGGTGTTCAAGTCAGAGGGGACTTCTGTTAATAAGGAAATTTGGCCAGAAGTCAAAGAGAAATTTTCCACCCTCAATCGACAATCGTGAAGCCCGGTAAGACCGTAAATCCACCCCGCAAGAGCAGGGAAGGCCGGTTCGGCTTCAAAGTTACCAGAAGACAAGCCTGACATGACCGGGACGATCCCCCACAGAAGTACTGGATATCGGACTTCTCCAGGCCATCTATCGGGGAACCTCGGCTCAAAGGTCGAGCTCCAAAACCGCCCCGTAAATGCCACGGGAAGTCTCTAAGCTCAAGGGACATTCGAAAGATGCCCGTCAACCTCTCCAGAAGCCCGCTATCCTTGCAAGGCATAAGGGAAAAATCACGCCTGGATCTACACTACCCCAGATACCTCCCGGAGAGGTCTACAAGAGCATGTCAATCCCCCGCAGGTTAGGGAAAATCCATCTTAAGCTTTTAAGAACAGAGCCAGAGCATGAATCCACCTCGCTCTATGGGGCAACGGGCAGCTGGCAGGTTGACCTCCATGAAGATCGATGGCACAAGTGCACACAGGATCATCTCCACATGATATCTACAAGCGCGTCAAGAGTTTAAATTCAAATAAGGGAATAAACTTATCTTCGTCAACGATATCATCGAATCCGGAAACAATTCAAATTTAAATAACAAATCCCGCCCGATAAGGAGAGAACGGATTCATGAGATTACAGTAGAGTATTCGCAAACTAAAAACCTACTTGGACGACATATATAGGTGAAGCTAAGCATGGTAAAACAAAAAAAGAATGACAGAGACAAAAAATCATGAAAAACAGGTATACACATAGAAGGAGGGCCTAAATTCTGATTTCAGAACACGGTCACCTCCATCCCCACTATTCGACAGGCATCGAGTTGCCACCACTCTACACCTCCAAGAGATTGTGAGCAAACGAGAGAGTTATTTGTATCTTAAAGTGATATATTAATAATAGAGCTCCCATTTACTGTTATTACCACTCGTCTCTCTCTTAAACTAGTCGAGAACCAACGGTATTGATCTCGGCCACCGCTTTCGTGGTAGTGGTCTCGAGGGTGTTAACATAAATTTCTCATCTCGAGCAAATTTCTTGTCAACAAAACCTAATCCTAATCTTCTTTCAATAAGTAGTCTTTTTATTGGATTATGAAAGAAATAAAGTCCCAAAAAGGTAGAGTTCTATATTGGAATTGATTTCCTTGTTGTTTAAGGACATGACATAGCATCTACACCTATTTAAACCCCATGTAAACCATAATTTCTAGAGAGGAAGCCAAGAGAGGTCCCAAGCCACCAGGGGGGTTGTCGCCCACCACACCATCACCAATTTTCATTCATTTTTGCACATCGAAGATTGAAGACGAAGAAGAATTCATCAATGGGTTTTATTATTTCTTTCTCTTCACTTTTTATTTTCGCCATGTGTAACTTATTCCATACTAGGGAATCAATGTGAACCTCTATGAATGCTCTTTGTTAGAATTGACTATATTTAATTAAATTAAGTTTTGATTCATTCAATTCATCCTATGTCTTAATTCTTATTTCTTGTTAATGCATGATTATACGTTGGCATGAATTTAGGGATTTGATAATTTAATGATTAAGGTTGGAGTATTGATCTATACGTAATCTTTATTAATATTCAATTGAATGGATAAAACTGATCTTAGCATTGATCTATGCAAGTAGGTTTTGGTTCATTGTTCTTGCTCTTAATGGGTTCTCGATTGTAGTTTGCGCAATTGATCTATGGGTAAATTGTAATTGAGAACACTTGATTCATCCCAGGATCATACGGTAACAATTATACTTAAGATAAGAACGAACCCTTAACTTGATTAATATCTTTCACAATTAATTTGAAACATTGAGTAAACATAGTAGGGGAGCATTGATAACGTAGTACTTTCTCACCTTTGATCACAACCAAATCTCTTCATATGCTTTCATTAGATTAATTTAATTTAGTTTTTAGTTTAAATCAATTCACCATCAATTTTTGGTTGTTTTTAGTTTAACTTTAATTAGAATTAGATCTAACCAAATAAATCACCTTTCCTCACGGGAACGATCCTTACTTGCCGCTGTACGATATCTTCACGATTCGTGCACTTGCGAGTATTGTTTTTATAAACATGATTACACACATCAGTCCACCGATAAGTGCCTACCATTCTTCAAAGCTATCAAGCAGGGAAGAAACATGAAGTGGGATCAGAAGAGCGAACAAGCTTTCCAAGCTTTGAAAAGATACCTAACAAGCCCTCCACTGCTGGTCAAGCCAAATCCTGGAGAAGAGCTCTAAATATACTTGACCATTTCAGAAACCACCGTGAGCGGGGCCTTGGTCAAGGAATGCGGGGATAGGATCCAACAACCTATCTACTATGTGAGTCACGGTCTAACCAAGCCTGAAAAGAACTATACTCTATTGTAGAAGCTCGCTTATGCCTTGGTGACCTCGGTAAGGAAACTTCGTCCTTACTTCTGTGCTTATTCAATAGCAGTGGTGACGGACCAACCCCTCATTTAATTCTTACAAAGGCCGGATGTTTCTGGAAGGCAAGTTCTGTGGGCCCTAGAGCTTACCTAGTTTGATTTAAAATATAAGCCTAGGACAGTGTAAAATCTCAGGCACTGGCAGACTTTGTAGCTGAGCTCTCAGTACCTTCAGATCAAGCAACCCCACGGTAACAGATGTAACCTTTGAGAGGACTCCAGAGTCTGACAATTGGCCAGAGGGCTGCAGCCATGGACTCTCTACACTGACGGAGCTTCCGGGCAGTCTATGGGAGGAACGAGCATAGTTCTTATCGATCCAGAAGGAACTGAGTGCTGCAAATGTTTCCGGTTTGAATTTAAAGCCACAAACAATGAGGCAGAGTACGAAGCTTTGCTAGTTGGAATAAAGGCAGCCATAGAACTCGGGGTTGATTACTTGAATATCAAGAGTGACTCTTCACTCGTGGTCAACCAAGTCTCTAGGGAATATCAGGCAAAGAAGGATAATATGGTCGCATACCTAAAATTGGTTCAGCAACTCAAAAGCAGATTTAAAGGATTCAGAATCGAGCAGATACCTCGACAACTAAATCATCAGGCTGACGTTCTTGCCAAGATAGCTGCATATGGTGGCCAGACCCTACCTCACAGAGTCTCTCTTTAAATAATCCCTCTACCTAGCATTATGACCGGTAAGGAAGCTTATACCTTGGACAGACAACCGTGCTGGATGGATCCAATAGTGGAGTATCTACAGGACGGGAAACTCCCCTGGGAGCCCGACCAAGCTAGGAGGGTTAAAAGGCGCTCGGTCCGGTATTGTATGGTGGATGGGCATTTATACCGAAGGGGAAAATCCCTTCCTCTGCTCCGATGTTTACACCCTGAAGAAGCCAAGTGGGCTTCGAGAGAGGTTCATTCCGGGGAATGCAGGAACCAAATTGGTGGAGAGGCCTTGGCATATCAGGTTCTCTACATGAGGTATTATTGGTCGACCATCCATTAAGATGATAAGAACTTGGTGCAAACCTGAGAGGCATGCCAGAAAGCCTTAAACTTGAGTCACCTCCCTCCTGAGCGCTAGTCGTCCCTTAGCTCGCCAAACCCCTTCGCTATGTGGAGAGTCGATTTGATTGGATCGTTTCCTATAGCTCCGGGATAGGCCAAGCACGCTATCGTAGCGATTGACTACTTCACAAGATGGGTTAAAGCCGGAACACTCTCCCAAATATCAGAAGAGAACACAAAAAGGTTCATAAAGACCAATGTAGTTTACTGGTTCGGAACCCCTCTTGCCATCATAGCCGACCTTGGAAAACAGTTCGATATTGGCCGATTCAGAGATTTCTGTGAAGGTTTGGGAATCGAACTTCGATTTGCTTCGGTAGCCCACCCTCAAACCAATGGTTTGGTGGAATCCACAAACAAAACCATTAAGAAGTTGTTGAAGAAAAAGCTACAGTAGAAGAAAGGCAAATGGGTAGAGGAGCTTCCCGAGGTCCTTTGGGCTTACCGCACTATAAGGAGAACAGCTATCGGGGAAACGCCCTACTCGCTGGCATTCAGGCTTGAAGAAGTCCTACCTATAGAGCACAAGTTGACCTCCTTTAGAGTCCGACGATTCGAACCGGGGAGCAATGAAAGCAAGCTCCGAGCAAGCTTGCACCTCTAGGAGGAGAAGCAAGATCGAATAGTTGAGAAGGTAGCGATCTACCAAAGCAGGATTGCCAGGTACTTCAACAAAAGGGTTAAAGCCTGAAGCTTCAAAGAAGGGGATATAGTCCTCGGGAAAGTGATGTTGAACACCAGGAAGAGGTCTGACGGGGTCCTAGGGCCCAATTGGGAAGGACCATACCTAATAAAGATGGTGATCCATAATGGGGCGTACAAGTTCGAGGATATGAATGGCCGACTCATCGACCATACTTGGAATGCAGATCACCTAAGGAAATTCTACCCTTGAAAAGAGGACTCAGGAGCAGGCGACCTCCGACTAGCTTATTTTATTTTTCCGACAATAATGTACTCCACCCTCCATATCTATAAAGCCTGCTTTTCTTGTTTACTCATTCTTTAACTATGTCCTACAATGATTTGGGCCTACATGGAAAGTTCAACATTATCTCCTCAAGACCAGAGGTAGGCCGGGGAAACCCCCCCACCATTCATGATGCCTCGGTCGAGCACTACCCCCGCCAAGAAGGGTCTGTGTGTAAGAGCAAAGTTACCATCCAGATCTCAAGACCAGGAAATAGCTTGTTAGCCCTCATAATGCCTTGGTCGGGCTACCACCCCCAAAGAAGGATCTGAATGTAAGAGTATGGTTTCCATCCAGATCTCAAGACAAGGAAATAGCTCGATAGCTCTCCTGATGCCTTGGTCGGGCTACCACCCCCAAGAAGGATCTGAGTGTAAGAGCATAGTTTCCATCCAGATCTCAAAACCAGGAAATAGCTAGATAGCCCTCCTGATGCCTTGGTCGGGCTACCACCCCTAAAAAGGATCTGAGTGTAAGAGCATAGATGCCATCCAGATCTCAAGACCAAGAAATGGCTAGATAGCCCTCCTGATGCCTTGGTCGCGCTACCACCCCTTAGAAGGATCTGAGTGTAAAGGCGTAGTTGCCATCCATATCTCAAGAACAGGAAATAGCTAGATAGCCCTCCTGATGCCTAGGTCGGGCTATAACCCCCTAAAAAGGATCAGGGATAGAGGGCTTGATTTACTCTTAATATACCAGTTAGTTCTAGTTACGATATGTGGTCATTCACTGCAATAGGCCTACAATCAAACAAAGGGACTATCGACTAAGGAAGTTGAGTTGCGAGGTTTGATGGTTAGAAAGCCCTATTCTAAATGTCTGTTTTCACGCTTAAATGTTTTTTTATCTTGTTATTTCCCCCGAGATAAGTCAATGTGCTGTGAATGCCAGATCTAGAGGGAGATCGAGGAAATGCAAGCAAGTCGGGGAATGAGCTGGATCTAAAATTGAAACTTTATTATTAAGTAGGGGAGCCTATTCCCCAACAAGGCTACAGCAAACAGGGAGCCCAATCCCTGATTCTAGGCTACAAAAATAAAGAATAAAATGACAAAAGATCAAACACAGTTGAAGATGGGATACCCACCCCCATTTTCGGGCATTCAAAATAGATAACATGGGAGAGAACTAAAGCTTCTTAGTCTTCCTGAGGACCTCTAGCCTCCTCCTTCATAGAATGAACCTTGCCCCCTGCTCCTCCCTCCGGTCGTAGCTCGTTCTGGTTAGCTACATCTTACGCCTTCACCACCTCCATATAGGGATCAGCCCCGGCTGCCTCGGGGTCAACAAGATCGTCCTCCTCTATGATTTCACTTATCACCGCCATAACTTCAGGTGGAACGGAGGTAACAAGAAGGCTGGCAACTGACTAAATCACGTTCCCATCTTTTGTTGACTCCACTCTTGAGAGCACTGCGAGGGGGACTCGGACTTTAGCAAGGCCTCATTCTAGCTCCTCGGTTTAGACCCCCTTCGAGGATTTGCCAGGGCCAGATGCTGGGAAGGCTGGAATAGGAGGAGGCAGATCTGGCACCTCCAACCGCTTCCCAGCTCCCTCTCTATAAGGACCAGCTCTATCATTTTTGGCGTGAGACATCTCTCCAGCCAGTGACATGACCTTTTCTCTATCCCAGCCGGTGATGCTGGAGAGATCGAATGGGGGAGGAAGAGCCTCTGTAACTTGGTAGGAGGCATAGAAGTACCCCTAGTTAAAAGAGGCTTCCACCTCGGTCTGGATCTAGGAAACTTGAGCCTACAAAGTCTGGTTCTCGACATCCAGAGTCTTCGCCTCTCCCTTCCAGTCATCCCGCTGGCTAGCCCACCGTTTCGATTGGAGAATTTCTTGATCAAAAGCCTGCTTCAACCTCTCATGGTCGCACTGAAGCTCAGCCAGCTGTGTGTCCATTCACTGTTGGTTGAAGGTCATCTCCCAGACCAGAGTTTGAGCCTGCTCAAGCAACCCCATGGCTCGCTCAGCCTCAGCCTCAGCCTGGCCTGCCCGATCACGGAGGAAGGCCACCTAATGCCCCATGGCTACCTGAAACTTGAAAGCCTGCAAAGAAAATTCATGTTAGAGATTGATAAATCAAGCTGCTGAATGAGGAAGTAAAAGCGACCATTACCTCAGCTAGGAGGGCAGACCCTTGGGTAATCATGATTTCCAAGGGAATTGAATTCATCCTAGAAAGCCTGCCACCTGGACAGGATGCAACGAATTGCTTCAGGACCTCATCCTGACCCGTCGAGCTCGATTGTTGGTGGGGGCAAGAAGAGGTGACCTCAAGAGTATCGACATTGGCCTTCTTGGGAACCTCGACTGCCCGGGATACAACCGGATCAACAGAAAGGGATAATGTGACTCGGTGAGCATCAGTTCAAGCAGAGACTACTGATGAGGGGACAAGAGTGGACTTATTGGTGACTTGGGAGGCAGACCCTCCTCGGCTTAGAGCCTTTGCGGCTCGAGATGCAAGAAGAGCCATCTTGGACTTTACTTAGGAAGATGAGGGGGAAAGAACGAACGAGAGAGCTCTCGGGGATGATCTGGATGGAGGAGGAGGGATCCCAGCTTGTCGGGCTTCGCAAGAAGCTGGAGCAACAACAAACACTGTTAAAAATAAAAAAGAAGGGATCATGACCATCAGAACTGAGCCATCCAATAAAAAAAACCAAGATAGAGCGAGATACTTACGAGGAGTAGCACCGGAGATCCGTATGTACTTGTTCACTCTGCGAGGATCGAATGGGTTAATAGTTGGAAACTTCAGATTTAAGTAATTTCGAGCCAGGATGGTCTTCAGCACGGCTTCATACTCAGCGGGTAAGGAATCCCAACCCTATGAAGGTTATTCACTAAAGGCGGTGGGAACCTCGAGCTCATGTCAGTCGACGAATACAGAGCTCCCCCAGTCTCCCCCCGCCAGTACCCATTCCTCTTTCCAAGCGAGGTCCTTCTTTGAAGCCCTGAAGGTGATAAAGTTGAGCCTATTCTAGGCATTGGCATAGAATTGGCCTCGTGGAACCCCAACCAGGTTACCTATCTGGAAAAGGAAGACGAGATCCTCAGCCCCGAGCTCTCTGGTTACTCTACTCATCTCACATTTCTCCCTCCATAATACAAGGAAGCCGACTAGATGCCTCCAGAAGCCGGGCGTCAGTTGAAGCAGAGCCAGCTGAAAGGCATTGAGAGCCTGCCGAAGGGTATGGTGAAGAGGGAGCCTCACCCCACTCTCAAAAGTCACGACGTGGGTAGGAAGTACATCTGTTGATGGGCTAAAAACTTCATAATTCTTGTGGGGGACAGTGAAGGAAACTGTGTCAGGAATACCGTATTTGTCTCGAAGACAGCTAATCGACTGAGGGTCGACAGTAGAGTCAGGGATGACCTTGGGTTTGAAGGGAAGGGTCACCACTGAAGAAAGCTCCACCACTGTGACCTGAGCTCTCATCGGAATCTTCATCGACTAGGTTTAAAGGATTGTCGGGTTGGTTCGAAAAGCCAGAGCCGATAGATACGTTCCTGCTAGAACGATGGCGCTGGTGGAGCAAGAAAGATTCCTCATCGCTCAAAATTCCTCGCACCCGCTTATAATGAGCTAGGTTAGGGCCTTCGGTGCCCTCAGCCAAGGCATAAACACTATCTGTTGAAGTCGACATTAATGGGTAAGAGAGGTGTAAAAGCAAGCGGAAGATAGAGGGATGTCGGCAGAGAAAGCAGGGAAGAAGAAATTAAAAATTTGAGATTTGAAAAGTATGAAGAAAGTGACGGTAAGGCCGAGTTTAAATAGAAGATTATCGGTGATATCCTCAGGAAGATCACCTGGAGCCATATTGCAGCCTACTTTCTTCGAATAACACACAGTTTCAAATTCAAATATTGGGTAATTAATGAAAAGATTTCGCTCTCATTAATTATCTTTATGGCGGAAATTTTTCTCAATTAAATAAGGAATCTGACTCCATCCCCAACTCTACCACCGGTGTTCAAGTCTGAGGGAACTTCTGTTAATAATAAAATTTGGCCAAGGGTCAAAGACAAATTTTCCACCCATAATCGACAATCATGAAGCCTAAAAAAATAGTAAAGCCACCCCGCAGGAGCAGAGAATGCCGAGTTGGCCTTAAAACTACCAGAAAACAAGCCAGGCACGACCAGGACGAGCCCTCCACAAGAGTACTGGAACCCAGGCTTCTCCAGGCCATCTATCGGGAAACCTCGGCTCTGAGGTCGAGCTTCAAAACCGCCCCGTGAATGCCAGGGGAAGTGTCCAAGCTCAAGAGACATTCGAGAGAAGCCCGCCAACCTCTTCAGAAGCCCGTTGTCCTTGCTGGACATAAAAGAAGAATCACGCCTAAATCTACACCACCCCAGCTACTTCCTAGGAAGGTCTACAAGAGAACCTCAAGCCCTAATGGTCAAGAAAAATCCATCTTAAGCTTCTAAGAACAGAGTCGGAGCAGGGATTTACCTCGCTCTACGAGGCAACAGGCAGCTAGTAGGGTGACCTCCATGAAAATTCATGACACGAGTGCACACATGATCATCTCCACATAATATTTACATGCACGTTAAGAATTTGATTCAAAAAAGGGAACAAACTTATCTCCGTCAATGATATCATCGAATCCAGTAACAATTTAAATTCAAAAGACGAATCCCACCCGATTAGGAGGGAACAGATTCATGGGATCACGGTATAATATTTGCGAACTAAAAACCTACTTGGACGATATATATAGGGGTCAAGCATGGTAAAAGATATATGAAAACAGAGAAAAACCTACATAGACTGAGATTTAGACAGAAAAAGATAGATAGCAATAGAGAGAAGAGAGAAAGAAAAGAAGAAGGGAAGGCCTAAATTATGTATTCAAAACATGGCCACCTTCGTTTCCACTATTCGATCGGTACAGAGTTGCCACCACCCTACATCTTAGAGAGACTGTGAGCACACGAGAGAGTGATTTGTATGTTAAAGCAATCTATCAATAATAAAAGCTCCCATTTACTGTTATTACGATCCAGCCTCTCTTCTATCTCTTAACAGGTCGGGAACCAACGGTACTGACCCCGGCCACCACTTTCGTGGTAGTGGTCTTGAGGGTGTTAACAGGAAGTTCTCATCCCTAGCAAGTTTCCCGTCAACAGTTTTTTTGCAATATATGGGACTGGGTTATGTTGTGTCTCAGGACTAGCTTAAGTTGTGTCTCTAGATTGGCTTATTTTGTGTCTCCAGAAAAATTCATTTAATTATTATTCTACTTTAATTACACGCAATTTATGAGATCGGCTACACTGACTATCACCAGAACTTAAAGTTTCTTGGTTTATGATATTTAAGTTCGCATGAGTTTGAAAACTGATGAGTACCTAGAGTTCTAGATCCGTGTTATATACATGTCATACGATACGGTTTTGACAACCGATAAGAACCTGGAGTTCTGAATCCAGTGTTATATACATGTTTGATACTCATGAAGAGCAATATTCAGAGTAGGATTGAAGATCCCAACGTTTACTGAAATTGGAAATAATATTTTATCTATATTATCCACTTCAAACAGGATGTTGTGGGTATCATAAAAAGGATTTAAGGTCCTAATGTATAAAGAAATTTGAAACAATATTTTATCTATTTCATACACATTTAATAGGCTGTTGTGAGTATTGACAAAGAGATTTAAGATTCTAATGTATAATGAAATTGGATACAATATTATATCCATTTCACACATATCTAAGAGGATGCTGTGAGTATCAATAAAGAGATTTAAGATCTTAATGAATAATGAAATTGGAAATAATATTTTATTCATTTCATACACATCTAATTGGATGCGGTGAGTATCATAAAAGGGATTTAAGATCCCAACGTATCATTTATTTGAGAAAAAAAATATACACATTCAGCAGAAAGATGTGAGTATCATAAAAGGATTTAGGATCCTAATATCACGTATAATGAGATTGTAAAGGATATTTTATCCATTTTAAACTTGCTCCTCTATGAGCAATATCAAGAGAGTAGGGTATATTTATATTCTTGATATATCAAAATATACACTAAGAGTGGATGTTTGTAAATGACAAGAGAAATGGGTTTACTGAATAAACCTATATAAAAAAAATCGGGGGAGAGATTATTATCATTTCAAATGAGATACAAAATGACATTACACATAATGTTCTTAAAATTCCCAGAAGGAAATATATGTCTTGCTGAGAGTGCAACCCATTTAATTCTAAGAAAACATAAATATTTTATGAATTTAACTCTGCTCAGAGCAAATGTTAATTGTGTATCAGGTCCAATGGATCAGATAGAAAGATCTGGAAGAGTCACAATATTGTTATCAGGATCCTAATATAAACTCGAGTTATGAATGAATCTGTTTCTCTAAATCAACTTTATAATAGTCTGATATATCTCAACAAAGATACAAGTATATTGAAACTAAGAAAAACTCTATATAAGTCTATGAAGTGACTAAATCCATTGATATGGAAGAAATCTCAATAGAGATACAAGAATATAGATATTGAGAACTTTTTTATAAATCATATAAGAGAAATGTGAGATCATTAGGAAACAATCATTGATGATATATTTTTATACTCAATAGCGCTACTGAAATTATAAATGATAATTATGATATTCAAAATATCATTGATTGTAAATAAAAGGCATGAAAGACCAAAATGAAAAAAAGCAATTCAAGAATAATTGACTTCACAAGCCAAAACATAAGGTGTTTAGACCAATAGTACTCCAGACACTTGGAGATATCAAACTAGTTGGATATTGTTAATAGCCAAATTTGGCTAGGGACAAAAGAAAAAATTTCCACTCTCCTAGCCCGGATCCAAGCTCGAGATAACCCACCACGGAACTGTGGGTCCTTGGGGAAAGATATGGAGCCACCCCTCAGATGCGAGGAAGAGTCGACGAGCTATGGAAACACCCAGGATGGACTCCGACACGATCAGATCAAGCTCCTAACACCGAAGCAAGAATTCAAGAAAAGCCCTATGCAAGACGATCTAGGCTCCCCAATTTCAAGATTGCCTCGCAACCTCCTCAAGAAGCCCGCCATTCTCTCCAAGCTCAGAGAGAGACCTATCAGGCACCAAGCTCTCACTGGAGCATTGCTCCATTTCACTGAAGGAAGATCCGGACCTAACTGGGTAGGTAAAAGGAAGCTCGACTCAGCTTCGATAACACCAAAGAGCACCAATAGGGGCCATCTCAAGCTTCAAGGGACCTGAAAAGGTCAGATCAAGCTCCTAGCATGAAAACCAGAACACAGATAACCTCTCCCACACTTTGAGAGAGCAAACACCAAGCTCGACGACCTCAATGGGGTGTCACACCTTGAAGGTACACAGGATCATATCTACACTCCAATAAACATTAAATCACCACGTACGTACAGGGGCAAGTGATTGAGTCCAAAGAGGATACAAACTTTTCCCTATTCCAGATATTCTCGATGCTATAATTAAGCCAAAGTCAATAACATTTAAAAGAAAAATCCCGCCCGATAAAAGGGGGATTTGATGAAGAAAAAAGTGGTAGGAAAATCAGGAGTTGACCCAGTTGGAAGGTGTATAAATATGCCCAAGTATGCACGAGATGGGGGATGAGAAGAAAAACAGACATTGAGAGAGTTGAGTTTAGCCTAAATTCTTTAATCAGAACACGACCATCGTTGTATTCTACTTTTCGAACGGCACGAGGTTACCATCCAACTATACTCTAATGAGATTGAGAGTATTTGAGAGATTTTTTGTACAACATACATGAATTATAATAAATCACTATATTCCCTCTCTCATTGTATTCACATTTAAACACCACCTTTGTTCGAACAATCCACGTACAAAAGGTACTAACCCCCGGCCACCTTCTCCATGGTAGTGGTCCCGAAGGTGTTAACTGAAATTTCTCACCCCGAGTAAATTTTCTGTTAAAACTTTCTGGCACCGTCTGTGGGAGTAATCCACACCCAGTTAATCAAGTTAACAGTTACGTGTTGTTATTTTACAGAAGCTATGAGGCTCTGCTCTTTACAGGGACAACCCGAGGCTTCAGAACAACCTTCAGTTGCATCAACGTGAAAGGCCTTGAGGAAAGGAAGAAAATATGGGCACCAAAGCCAACTTATGGGCCAACCAACTATTGTGCGGGCTTCTAGCCCTCCTATGATATGCGAGGCCGCACTCGACAAACAAGCGGCGGCCTTCGTGGAAAATGTTCACCTTTGTCTACTCGTTGAGGGCATCGTGGTTCAACCAACAAATTCCAACACTCAGGGAGAGCCGAGCAAGACAAGAATTAGGTAATCTGCCTTCGATCTGTTGGGGCCTCCTCCGCCTGAGCCAGCCCAGGCAAGTTAAATCTATCTGGGATAGGGTCGGGCTTCAACCTTCGATCCGGGATAGGCTAGGGCCCATACCCTAGCTCCAGGAAGGCCATCATGTTACCAGCCCAGGAAAGTTAAATCTATTATGGACGCCTTGCCCCGGGGGTAGTGAAAGGCTCGTCGCCCAGCAGCCACAATGAGGGAAGCCCGAGCTAGAGAGAAAGGTAGCCAGTAAAACCCTCGAGCAAATCCTATTCGTAGAGAAGTCTGGGTGGAAATTGCAAGTTCATCGGAGGGATCCGATGGTGAGGAATTAGAGGTCAACTTAAAGAAATTTGGGAACAAGCGCCTGACAGATCAGTTGGCGAAGCTACAGAAAGAGATCCAATAGATAAAGAAGAGAAAGCACAAAGAGGATAAGAAGGATCCTTTGAGCGAGATGAATGCTTCCTTCACAAGAAGGATCTGAGAGGCGGAGCTCCCAAGAAATTTAAGAAGCCGACAAATAAGGTTTCTAGAACAGGAGACCACCCCTTGAGCCACCTAAAGAGGTTCGTCCAGCAAATGGAATTTTAGAATACTACCAGGACTGCCATGTACAGGATGTTCCCTACCAAACTGACTGACTACGTCAAGACTTGGTTCAGGAAGCTGCATGCTGGTAGCGTGGATTTTTTCATAAAATTATCAATAGATTTCTGATGGTAGTTCAAAGGGGCCAAACCGCGTCCAAAGGATCCCATACACCTGCAGTATATAATCCAGGAGTAAGGTGAGACACTCTGGTCATATATGGAACGCTTCCACAAGGAAGTCATCCAGATGGGACTCTTCGTTGAGAAAGAGACCCTTGCCAACTTTCGGTGGAACCTGTGGGCGGATAAGCTTTTCCGATCCTTCATTGAGTGACCTCTGGAGACCTATCAAGAGGCTTATAATCGGGCTCTAGAGCAAGTCAAAATTGATGAACAACTCAAGGTCAAGATGGAGCATAACTATATGAGAACGATGAAGCGTTAGAAAAAGGAAGCTCTCAGACCTGAGCCACCTCAGAAAAACCAGAACAAACCTCCCAAATAGGTCGACATACCATTTTCCCATTTCTCAACCTAAGCAAGAAAGGTATCCAGCAAGATGAACCCCTTCGTGAGTTTTGCCTCCTCCCAGGATTGTAGCCCCTGTAACGCGAGATGAAAGAGGGTATGGTCACTAAACCCCCTTAAATGCATCCCACGAAATAAACTATCTCACCATTAGGGATAAGGGGCCACTTTAGAAGCCTGCCCCACGAAAGCCGCAGTCGATAGAAGGAATCAGTGGGCCATAACACTTCAGAGTGTTATAACCTACGTAACCAGATCGAGGCTCCGATAAAGGAAGGATGTTTGATAGAGTTCTTGAGCAGGTCAAGGATAATACTCAGACTGGAAGGGAAGTACAAGTTGAGATCTATGAGCACGCTCAGAAGAGAAAGGAGAAGCAGGCGAATCTAATGCAGCAAATCTATATGATACATACCATTAGCGGAGGGCCCACTCTGTTGGCACCTTTAATAATTCAAGAAAAAAACATGAGAGGAAGATTCCTCATGTAGATGAAGGTCGTGGTATCTTCAAGGTCGACCAGAGCCCGACTAGCCTCTCCTAGTCAGCACAGATTATTTTCACCGAGGTGGATGTCTACAACACCGTGTAGCCTTATGACGATCCTATGGTGATCATTGTACAAATTGATAATTGTGTGGTCTAACACGTGCTCATCAACACAGGCAGCAGCATCGACATCCTCTTTAAAGATACCTTGGAGAGTTTGAAATTGAAACAGTGGTGTTACAATAGCTGCACAACCCCACTGTATGGGTGCACTCAATCATACCAGTGGGATAAAAGATCCTCCAAGTGATCGCTGGAACCGTACCTCTCCAACAAAAGGTTATTATAGACTTCGTTTTAGTTGATACACTGTTTGCCTACAACATGATACTAGGAAGACCATTCTTATCTTTCTTGAAAGGAGTCTTGTCAATCTACCACAACGTCCTAATGTTTCCAGTAGGTGATAAGGTAAGGAAGGTGCGTACGGATCAACAAGCAGTCGAAAGTGTTACGCAGTGTCTGTCAATCCGTTTGCTTTAGCAAAACAGTTTGTACAAGCTGTAACTATCCAGGATGTGGAGACACATGGGATGACCTTGGAGGACACGGAGCCCACCAATCATCCAGAAGATGACTCCCTGATGTTGAAGGAGGGAGAACAGAGATGGGAACAGGACAATGGGCACCCTGTGGACATGCTAGAAGAGGTATCCATCAGAAATGAAGATCCTTCCAAGGTTATCAAGGTCGGAGCTACCCTTGAGCCTAGAGTGAAAGAAAGTTTGATCAGGCTTCTTCGAGAATTTAGTGACATCTTCGCTTGGAGTCATGATGAGATGCTCTGGATCCCCATATCTTTGGCTATTTATCGATTAACAGTGGATCCGACCTTCAAGCCCATCAAGCAGAAGTGGTATCACTTTTAACGCTGAAAGAAATGTTGTGGTTTAGGAGGAAGTGGACAAGCTGATCAGAGCAGGCTTCATCAGAGAGGTACGTTTCCCTGAGTGGATCCCTAACGTGGTTATGGTCATAAAGGCGTATGGGAAGTCACGTATATATGTCAACTACACTGACCTTAACCGGGCATATCTAAAAGGCAGCTTTTTTCTGCCGAAGATCGGTCAGTTGGTAGACTCCACATCCAGGAATAAGCTCTTGAGCTTCATGGATGCATTCTCAGGGTACAATCAGGTAAAGATGCACCCAACATATTAGGATAAGACAGGTTTTATTACCGGACAGGGTCTGTACTGCTACAAGGTGATACCGTTTGGACTTAAAAATACAGGGGCTACATACCACTGGCTAGTTAACCGATTGTTCAGGCCCGAAGTCAGAAGGTCGATGGAGGTGTACGTCGATGACATGATCACAAAATCACAATCCCCAGAAGGACATCAGGACGACCTTCACTGAAATTTTATGATCCTAAGGGAAAACCAAATGCGGTTGAACCCTTCCAAATGTGATTTTAGGGTAACTGCGGGGAAGTTTCTGGCTTCTTGGTCTGTGAGAGAGGCATAGAGGCCAACCCAGAAAAGAACAAGGCTATCTTGGACCTAGAATCCCCCACGTCACTTAAATAGGTACAAGTCTTTACCGGACATATAATAGTGCTTAACAGGTTCATTTCTCGCCCCACCGATAAATGTGTCCTGTTCTTCAAAGCTATCAAATAAGGGAGAAATATGAAGTGGGATCAGGAGAGTGAGCAAGCTTTACAAAGTGGAAACTTAGGAAAGTGCTTTCTAAACATATGTATAAAAAGAACAGATTTCCTTTAGCTCCTCCATGCCTACTATAACTAGTTATTTCGGTTTTTTACTGGCGGCTTTAACTCTAACCTCGGCTCTATTTATTGGTCTGAGTAAGATTGGACTTATTTGAAATTAATTGAATGAATAATTCATAAAAAGAAATCCTTCCGTGGTATTCCATATATTTGGTAGTTTCCTTACCGCGTTAATTCCCAATTATTGGGAATTGAGATTCCTAAGCAATACGTAATATTTCGGGATAGATATTACCTCCCCCTTTCCCCTTTCAAATAAATGAAATTGAAATGATTGAAGTTTTTCTATTTGGAATTGTCTTAGGTCTAATTCCTATTACTTTGGCTGGATTATTCGTAACCGCATATTTACAATACAGGCGTGGTGATCAGTTGGACCTTTGATTAATATTAATTCCTGAAGAGAAATCTGACTAGTTTTCCATTACTAGTTAAGCCAACTCTCAGAGAGGATCTACAAATCTACTTGGTTGTTTCAGAAATTGTAGTAAGTGTGGCTTTAATTAAGGAATGTGGAGATAGGGTCCAACGACCTATCTACTACGTGAGTCATGCTCTAACCAAGCTAGAGAAAAACTATACTCTTCTGGAGAAGCTCACCTACTCTGGTAACTCGGCGAGGAAGTTTTGTCCCTATTTTCAAGCTCACTCAATAGTAGTTTGTGACGGACTAGTCTCTCTGTCAATTCTTACAAAGGTCGGATGTATCCAGAAGACCAGTATTGTGGGCCCTAGAGCTCACCCAATTCGACCTGAAGTACAAACCTATGACCACAATCAAAGCCCAGGCTTTGGCGAACTTCGTAGTAGAATTCTCAATGGTTCCAGGCCATGAGACCTCCGCAACAATGAATATAGCTCCCGAAAGGGTTGCAGAGATAGACGGTTGGCTGGAAGGTTGCAAGACCTGGATCCTCTATACAGATGGAACATCTAGACTAGTTGGAGGAGGAGTTGGAATAGTTCTAGTGGACCTAAAAGGGATCAAATGTTGTCAATACTCCAGGTTCGAGTTTAAGGCTATCAAAAATAAAGCAGAGTATGAAGCCCTTCTAGCTCGGGGATGACTACTTGTAGGTAAAGAGTGACTCATTACTTGTAGTCAATCAAGTTTTAGGGATTTACCAAGTAAAAGGGGATAACATGATCGTATATTTGAAGCTAGTTCAACAGCTTAGGAACAAATTTAAGGGACTCGAGATCGAGCAGGTGCCCCAACAACAGAATCACCGAGCAGATGTCCTGGCTAAGATAGCCGTAAATGGAGGCCAAGCCTTACCATGGGGATTTCTCCTCCAAGTGATCTTCCAACCGTGCATAACAGCAGGTAAAGAAATTTACCCTTTGAATCGTTAGTCTTATTGGATGGATCCAATAGTTGCTTATCTCCAAGAAGGAAAGCTTCCGAGGAGCTCGATCAAGCCTGAAAAATCAAGAGGCTCTTTGTTCGATACTGCCTGGTGGATGGATACCTCTACAGGAGAGGCAAGTCCTTTCCTCTGCTTCGGTATTTGCATCCTGATGATGCCAAATGGGCGTTGAGAGAGGTTCACTCTGGGGACTGCGGGAACCATATTGGCTGGGAAGCTTTAGCATACCAGGTTCTCCGTATGGGGTATTACTGGACAACTATTCACTAAAACGTGCCAGAGGACCTCCAACCTGAGTCACCTACCACTAAAGCAATTGTCGTCCCTCAGTTCACCCTACCCATTTTCTTTATGGGGGGTCGACCTGATTATATCGCTTCCCACAACTCCTAGGCAAGCAAAGCATGCTATGATGGCAATCGACTACTTAAAATATGGGTCAAAGCCGGGTCTCTCTCCCAAATCTCAGAAGAGAATACAATGAGGTTTATCTAAACTAATGGGGTTTGAAGATTCCCTCTCATCATTGTAGTTGACCTAAGCAAGCAGTTTGACAATGCCCAATACAAAGAATTTTATGAATGTTTGGGAATTGACCTTAGGTTTGCTTCAGTAGCCCACCCTCTGACTAATGGGTTGGTAGAATCCACCGTCAAGACTATAAAGTAGCTGTCGAAGAATAAATTACAACAGAAGAAAGGTAAATGGACTGAGGAGCTTCCCGAGGTTAACTGGGCATATCAGACTGCAAAAAGAACAGCTACCGGAGAGACACCCTATTCTTTAGCCTTTGGGGTTGAAGCAGTCCTTCCCATCAAGCCTAAATTGGCCTCCTTTAGGGTACAACACTTCGAACCTGAAAGCAACGAGGTCAAGCTCTAAGCTAATCTAGATCCTCTGGAAGAGAAACATGACTGGGTAGCTGAGAAAGTGTCGATTTACTGGAGAAAGATCGATAGGTATTTCAATAGAAAGGTCAGAACCCAGAACTTCAAGGAAAGGGATCTGGTTCTTAAGAAAGTGACCTTGAATACCTGAAAAAGGTCAGATGGGGTCCTAGGAGTCAATTGGGAAGGGCCATACTTGGTGAAGTTAGTGGTTTGCAAGGGGACATCAAAGCTCAAAGATATGGATGGTCGGCCAAACGATCATACCTAGAATGCAGATCAATTGAGAAGGTTTTGTCCCTAGGCATGAGACTTGTTGAGCAGACTACATCTATTTTAGGTTTTAATAAAATTGCCAACAACAATGTACTACTTTTTGATCATCAATAAATTCTGATGTTTCTTCATCTCTGATTATGCTCTACATTAACTTCTCCGTATCCGATTAGGTTTTACATGGGTAAGTTCGACATAACCTCCTCAAGACTACGGATTAGCTGGGGAAGCCCACTTCCTACCCTTGATGCCTCAACCGGGCATCACCTCCCACCAAGAACGGTCTGAGTATAAGAGCATGGTTGCCATCTAGATCTCGAGACCAAAGATTAGCCAGGGAAGCCCCCTCGCTACCCTTGATGCCTTGGTCGGGCTACCACCCCCAAGAAGGGTCTGAGTGTAAGAGCATAACTGTCATACAGATCTCAAAACTAGGAAATAGCTAGATAGCCCTCCTAATACATTGGTCGGGCTACCAACCCTAAGAAGGGTCTGAGTGTAAGAGCATAGTTACCATCCAGATCTCGAGTTCAGGAAATAGCTAGATAGCTCTCCTAATGCATTGGTCAGGCTACCTCCTCTAAGAAGGGTCTGAGTGCAAGAGCATAGTTGCCACCCAGATCTCAAGACCAGGATATAACTAGATGGCCCTCTTGATACCTTGGTTGGGATACTATTCACGAGAAAGGTCAAAATACTAATTTGTTAGATCGAGGTCGCCATGATAAGATACCTTCTAGAATAATAAGAGAATAGGTATCTACATCGATTACTACACAACTTTCGCCTAAGTATCAAACACTTGGTTACTACTAACTATTGGTTTTCATGAACATGAGATTGTTTACGTCATTCGCTTAAAGTTTGAACGAGGAATCATTGAGGATGCGAGATACATTGCAAGGGGACTCTCCCCCTAAAGTTATAATACCAAGTGCTTGAAATTGGAGCTAGATGTCTACCCAGTTAGTAGGTTTACATTCAATAGCTCATTTTTTACCAAATTTTATTAAGTCAAGGTTATTTTGGAGGTCGCATCATAATCGAGGTTAGGAGTGAAGCAAGAAGATATCAGCTAAGTCAAAGTGCATGATCAGAGTCAATTAAACCAAGCATGAAGGAAATCCTAAGAAATTTTTCATTAATAATAGGGGAGCCTATCCCCTTGGAAGGCTACAATCACCCAACAGGGATCTCAACCTCTGGTACCGTGCTACACGAAAAACAAATGAAAACGCTGACTAAACCTGGCATGAATAAAGTGGGCAGCCCACCCCCTCCCCCTCTTGTAGTCAAAACAAGTCAGTAATGGGTTGCATCAAGCTCTATCATCCCCTTAGTTTCCCTCTGGTGCTTCTCCTCCTTGATGATCCTTGCCTTCTTTAGGTGGTTGCTCACCTTGGTCGCCCTCACCTGTTACCCCTTCCACTGAAGGTTCCTCAATTTTCTGCTGCTCAATTGGGTCTTCCTCCAGTACCTCATTAACCACCGCCATAACTTTAGGAGGGATGGCCGTGTTAAGAATGGTAGCTATTGACTTCATCCTTTTCTATTCAACCTCAAATTTTGCTCTAGAGAGCTCTTCAGTAAGGTCTCGGATGTCCTCGCGAGCTTCTAGGCGAATATCCCTGATTGCACAGCCAGAACCCTACTAGAGGATTCCCCGGGACCTGAGACGTGGAAGATAGAAGGGGGAATGGGAGGATCTGCCACGACGAGTTGCATCCCAGCTCCAGCCAGGCTAGAAGAAATCACTTTATCACTATCAAGATGGGACATCTCTGCAACCCTGGTTATAATCTCCACTCTATCCCAACCAGCGATAGATTAAAGGTCGAAAAGAATAGAGAGAGCTTTTGCAACCTAGAAGGAGGGGTAAAAATACCCGTCGCTAAATGAAGTATCCACTTCGGCCTGTAGCTTGGCCACCTAGCATTTGGGTGTTTGCTTTTTAGGAGTCCCTCTGTCTAGCCCTACTTTCAAACTGAAGGGTTTCTTGGCCATGGGACCGCTTCAGCCTCTCATAATCGCAATGAAGCTTGGCAAACTTAGTCTCTATTCCCCTTTGACAGAAAGTTATTTATTACACCAGGGTCTGAGCTTACGCGAGTAGCCCGATGACCCTTTCAGATTCGGCCTAAGCTTGTAAAACTCGATCATGGAGAGAGGCTACCTGGTGGCACAACGCCACATTGAATTTGAAAGCCTATAGGATGCAAAGCCAAGGTTAGAAAACGATCAAAGCTCGCGGTCGCTGAAAAGGTATAAAGGAAGATAGTTACCTCAACCAAGAGAGAGGACCCCTTGGTAAGTACGACGTCGACGGGCATTGAAGCCATTTTGGTAAGTCCACCACCAGGGCAAGATGTGACAAACTACTCCAAGACCTCGTCTTGTCCTATCAAGGTTGACTGATGTTAGGGGAGGACAGGATAAACCCCTGAAGCATCAGCTTCGAGGCTCTCCAAAGCTCGAGGACTTTGGAATATAGGTGGACAGACAGAGACACTGGGTAGGTTAATCAAAGGAGAAGCAGTAGTACAAGTGGCAGTAGAAAGATCAGAGGTGGAAAAGGTGGTTGTAGCAACAACTTGGGAAGTGGAGTTTCGCCTGTTTAGCTCTCTAGAAGCCCGCGACGCAAGAATAGCCATCCTAAAACTAGCTTGGGAAAGAGACAGAACAGAAGTAGAAGAGACCCCAGTTGGAACAGTAGGCCCCCATTTCTCTAAAGGCAGCCAAATGGGCTCCTGAGGCAGTCAGGCATAAGAAGGAAGGGTGCAAGCTTCCTAGGCTTCGTGAGAAACTGGAGCAACAACAAAAACTGTTAAAATTTACGAGTAGCATCAGAAATTCAAAGATAGTGATTTACTCTGCAAGAATCGAAGGAGTTGGCAGTTTGGAACTTTAGGTTCAAATAGTTCCTAGTGAGGATGGCCCTCAATACAGCCTAAGACTCAGTGGGGCAATGAATCTTGATCCCACTATGGTTTTCCATTGAAGGTTATGGGATCCGTGAACTCGTGCCCACCAATGAAGATCGAGCTTCCCCAATCATCTCCCACTATAATCCACTCCTCCTTCCAAGCGGGGTCTTTCTTTGAAGTGCTGAGAATGATGAAGTTGAGCTTGTTCTTAGCTTTCGCATAGAACTGACCTCGGGGAGCTCCGGACAGGCTTCCAATCTAAAAGAGGTAAGTATTTCCTCTGCTCCGGGCTCCTTAGCGACCTTGCTCAGCTCGTATTGATCCCTTCACAGCACTAAAAAGCCAATCAGATGCCTCCAGAAGCCGAGCGTCAGTTGGAGGGGAGCTAGCTGTAGAGCATTGAGAGCCAGTCGAAGAGTAGGATAGAGAGGAAGCCTGACTCCATTCTCTAGGGTCGCTACATGAATTGGAATCATGCCTTTGGAAGGATTTTAAATGTCATAGTTTCTGTAAGGAAATGAGATGGAGACGCTATCAGGGATACAATACTTAGACCTCAGATGGGCGATCGAGTTCAGATCAACGGTAGAGCCCGGGATGACCCTGAAGTCATAATGATGAAGCCACTCAAAAGGAGGACCAGCTACTGTGAATTTATCCTTCCTAGCAGCACCGTCCCTATTTTCCCCATCAGAATCTTTATCGACCAAGCTCAAAGGGTTATCTGGTATGTTAGAGAACCCAATCCTGATAGCTACATTCCTATTCGACCGACGACATGCCGGCTAGGAGGAGAGTTATCGCTGTCGATGTTCTTACGTGCCTGCTTTCCATTGGCAAGGCTGAACATTTCCTCACCGTCTACGATGAAGTCAACGGAGTCACGGCTAACTTTCAACAGGGTAAGAGAAGGTTTAGAGGCAGATTAAAAGAAAGACAGAGGCAGTAGTCAAGAAGGTAACGAAAGAAAGGTTTTTAAAAATTTGAAATTTAAAAGAAAGCATGAGGAAGACAGTGAAGCAATTGGGTATAAATAAGAGTGAATGAAGCAATGACGTCAATGAAATCTTCGGTAGGATTGCCACGAATCGTGGAAATGGTCGTAACGCAGCCGGATTATTTTGGGGTGTACACTTGTCTATGCTCGACATGTCACTTATGCAATTAATGAGAAGATTTCCACCAAGATTTTGGTAGCGAGAATGGAGGGAAAGTTTCCAAATTAACAAAGGAAATCTGACACCCACCCCAATTCAATCACCGGTGTTCAAGTTAGAGGGGACTTCTGTTAATAGCCAGATTTGGCTAGAGACAAAAGAGAAATTTTCCACTCTCCTAACTTGGATCCAAGCCCGAGATTACCCACTATGGAACCATGGGGCCTGGGGGAAAGATATTGAGCCACTCCGCAGATGCAAGAAAGAGTCGACGAGCTCTTGAAACACCCAGGGTAGACTCTAACACGATCGGATCGAGCTCCTAACACCTAAGCAAGAATTCAGAAAAAGCTCGATGCATGACGATCCAGGCTCCCTAAGGTCAACATTGCCTCGTAACCTCCCCAATAGTCCGCCATTCTCTCCAAGCTCGGAGAGAGAGCCATCAGGCACCAAGCTCACACTAGAGCATTGCTCCACTTCACTGAAGGAAGATCTAGACCTAACTAGGTAGGTAAAAGGAAGCTCGCCCCAGCTTCGCTACCACCAAAGAGCACCCACAGGGGTCATCACATGCTCTAAGGGACCTGAAAAGGGTAGATCAAGCTCTTAGCATCAAAACTAGAACACAAATATACCCCTCCCACACTTTGAGGGTGCAAATACCATGCTCGATGACCTCCATGGAGTTTCACACCTTAAAGGTACACAGGATCATATCTACACTCCAACAAACATTAAATCACCACGTACGTGCAGGGCAAGTGACTGAGTCAAAAGAGGAAACAAACTTATCCCTATTCTAGATATTCTCGATACAGTAATTATGCCAAAGTCAATAACCTTTAAATAAAGGACCCCGGACGATAAGGGGGGATTCAATTAAGAAAATAATGGTGGGAGAATCAGGAGTTGACTTAGTTGGACAATGTATAAATGCGCCCAAGTATGCATGAGATAGAGGATGAGAAGAAAAATAGACATTGAGAGAGTTGAGTTTAGCCTAAATTCTGTAATCAGAACACAGCCATCGTTGTATTCTATTATTCAACAGGCAGAAGGTTGTCATCCTACTGTACCCCAGTGAGATTGAAAGTATTTGAGAGATTTTTTGTGCAACATCCATGATTTATAATAAAGCACTATATTCCCTTTCTCATTGTATTCACATTTAAGCACCACCTTTGTTCGAACAATCCAGGTACCAACCCTCGGCCACCTTCTCCATGGTAGTGGCCCCAACGGTGTTAACTAGAATTTCTCACCCCGACTAAATTTTTCGATAACAGATACTAATGGGTTTTTATGAGAAAATATAATGAGGAAAACGAGATCATGAGATATGAGGCACGACTCGGAGTACAAGATTTCTCATAGAAACTTGTTATTCAAAATTATTGAATACGATTACGTTCTGAATTTTCGATAAATTTGGCTACCTTTGAAAGGCTTGAAATACGTCTTCTGGGTATAGTAATCATTTATCTATATGGTTCACTCAATATAGATATTTATAATCCATGAAGGATTTAAAATGCTAGAAACATATAAATCTAGATCTCATAATCTGTATTTGATGAACATACAAAAATCCTTATTTGGATTAAAAACAATATGAACGGATTTGGTATAACCGTCTCAGTTAATATCCGTTAAGATAAGGATATAATAAATCATATTATATATTCTTGTGTCTTTATAAAGTAATGAGAAAGAAAATGTTGTTTCGACCTAAAGGTCGAGCATAGATCAAATGGAATGCTTGTCTATCAATCATAATATGTTGAAAAGATTCCATATAGCTATTACTACACAAAGCAAGTCTTTGCTTATACTCCCCCGAATCATTTATAATGTTATTTCATGAAATAAACATCTATATTCATCAACTTAGAAATCAAGAAGATTGCTTCAAAAGAATTTTTATCATAGGTAGCGTCCCATCAGAGGGAGTATATAAAATGAAGTATATTAATTATAATGGAGCATATATGCATTGTACTCTTTTTCCTTCCAATCAGGTTTTTTCACATTCGGTTTTTCTGATAAGGTTTTAATGAGAAAATTTTCTAAGCACACCCAAAATCCATTTGATCCATAAATATCAACATAAATATTACAATAATCCAGTTGATCATCGTATGTATGTTGTCTTAATCAAAAAGATCATTGCAAACATTACTTTGATCCTGCAGATCAATGAATATCAGCGCTATATGAGAAATGTTTTTAAGAAAACAATAATTCTGGACATATGTGCACTATACTCTTTTTCCCTTCAATTTGGTTTTATCCCACTGGGTTTTCCTAACAAGGTTTTTAATAAGATAGTTATGAGAATGTCCAACACCATAAGATCTAAAAGATCATTGTATATATTTTGCCAAGGTTTTTTATTGTAAGGAAAAATCGATTCAAAACGCGGCGGAAGCGTAAAATTAGGGTTTGGTATATTTAAAAATTTTCCCTTTGAAAGAAAGAACCTTAACCCTAGATTAATTGACATATAATTATAGTATCGTACCTTTTTCTCTTGACGATGGAACTAGTATCGAATTGAATCTGCAAGATCTTTCAATCCAATCACGAACATGAATCACCTAGGAGTGTAAGCTCCCTTTCTTTAAATTGAATACCTGAGGATGGAAACAAACGAATCATTTTTTTTGTTAGTCACAACAATCCTCCTAGAAGAAAAACAAAGAACGTTAGGTCACTTGTGAATTATCGAACAATTTGATTGAAACTCATGAGAACCTTAATTCGGTGTTGTACACAAAACCTTTTAATGTAAAGACTACTAGTGCATTCTTTCTTCCTTTTCTTTTGCGCTGAATTTTCAGACACCTAACTTTAGAGTTGGAAAAATTTATCTAGTGTAAGAACAGGATTCTCTATACTCAAAATTCTCTCTTGGCCAAATTTCTCCTTAGAAAATAATGCCTTTGCCAAATTTTCTCTAACCAAAAATTAGCCTTGCCGAATTCTTTTTGAGATATATAAAGTGGCCGAATTTTACATCCTTTTATTTTAGGAGACCAAATCCTCTACTAAAAAGGATTTACTTGGTGGACAAAAATTCTATCTCTAGTTGGATTTACTTGGTGATAGAATCCTTTTCAAAAAAGATTTATTTTCCACATCAAGACTTCTAATCCAACTAAAATAGTATATTTAATCAATAACCAATTAATGAATATAATTTAATTGTGACTATATTAAAACTTCCTAATTTGACCGGTTGTCAACTAGAGTTTTAATTGAAATCAAGTATTCCTAATTTGAGTAGATAAATAAATTCTTATTATTTGTCTACTTATCAAATACAGTATTTGATACTTATCATATTACTAACAATAATATGACTCTAGGAGACCATCTTCTACTAGAAAAACTTTTTTGACTTTTAATTAAATAATTAATTAATAAATTAATTAATTAATTCCTATTTAATTAAATTATAAAATAAAAAACAATATATAAGGCTAGTATATAATCCCTTGCCGCCCAAGCTATATAAATTTGGGCCAAATAATATTTTTCCTATTTTATTAAATCCATGGGACTTTAATAAAAGGTCCACATGTGAACTAGACTCATTATGACTAAAAGAAACAAGTTCACTTGCCTAAATACAATTCTAGATAGACCCATAAATTGGTCTGGTAGAATGTATCAAGTGATCAATGCAAGTTCGTGTGAATTGAGGATCTTGGTGGGCTAACTAAAATTAAGTCCAGTAGACAATACCTAATCACATTCAATAAATGATTCACTTAGGTCCGATTTATTAATTTTAGTTTATTCCACTAAAAAACTAAAATTGAACTCCTAAATAAAGATAGAATAAGTTAATATTACTCATTCATACCCTACACAATCTTAATGGAGAAAGTGTATCCTCGTGAAAAATATCAGTAATCGCCAAGAGCTCATAGACCGTTTATAGCTCTCCATGTTACCATATTTACTTATATGACTACATTTTGAATTTGGATATTTTGACTTGTTCACAAACAATTTTTCAATAGATACTATTGAAAACTTAACATTAAGAATTAATATCCAATAACTCAAAACACCCATATGATGATATTCTACTCTCATTTAATAAATGGAGTCATGATGTACATAGCTATAAAAGAAATCATCTATCGATTAACAAATGAACACCACCAAACTATCGAGGATAGACTATGCTATATAATTGTACTCATTTATATCTCAAATGATAACACTTGCAACCATAAGTCCATCATTTATCTCAAGATTGAGTTAGACTCACCGTGATCCTATTCAATGCACCCAGTGCACTAGATTCTTTTACCCAAAGATACCACACTTTAATGATTTTAGACTCATCATAACACATTTGATCTCACTCAAATGCTAGCAAAAGAATCTAAAACTTTGACAAGATAAAGGTGCCCAACCTTTATTAAGTTGTGAATATTATTCAAGACTAACTAAAGAATTGTATCTACCTTATACATATTCAGATGTACGAACAATTCTTATTTTCTCAAAGTCTTTTGACCTTATGATTATTTACTTTTGATAATTATTATAATTAAAGTATAAATGTTATAAGATTTGTTAAACTAGAAATCACTTTATTAATATGAAAAGATTGTCAAATACATTATTACACTCTTGTTATCAAGCATAATCCCAACAATCTCCCACTTTCTCTTTAGAAAATATATCATATCTCTTATCCCCATATTCCCTAGGTGACTATCAATTCTCTTTTGTGGAAGAGCCTTTGTGAAGGGATCCGCTAGATTTTCTGTAGATGCGATCTTGGTTATTGTCTCGTCTCCCCTATACACAATTTCCCTTTAAAAGGTGATACTTTCTTTCAACGTTTTACCTTCTCTTATGACTTCTTGGTTCTCTCGAATTAGCCACTGCTACACTATTTTCACAGTAGATAGTGACCCATTTATTCGCATTAGGAACCACTTCCAAGTCTATCAAGAATTGGCGGAGCCAGACAGCCTCCTTACCAGCTACGCATGTGGTAACATACTCAGCTTCCATGGTGGAATCAATAATAAAAGATTGCTTGATACTCCTCCATATAACTGCCTATCCTCCAATTGTAAACACAGATTCTGATTTTGATCTTCTGTTGTAAGAATCTGATTGGAAATTTAAATTTGTATACCCAATGTGAATTAAATCCCCTTTAGAGTATACAAGCATATAATCTGTCGTTCTCCTGGGATACTTGAAAATATGCTTGACTGTCGTCCAGTGATCAGGACCAGGTTTCCATTGAAACCTACTAACTATGCCAACCGCAAAACAAATATACGGTCTAGTACAAAGCATTGCATACATGAGACTCCCAACTGCTGAAGCATATGGAACCTTACTCATGAATTACTCGTCATGCCCATTCTTAGGAACTTGTTCCTTAGCAAGTTTGATTCCATGTCTGAAAGGTAACATACCTTTCTTGGAATCTTGCATGAAAAACGTAGACAAGATTTTATCTATGTATGAAGCTTGGGATAAGGCAATCGTTCTCTTCTTTCTATCCCTTATGACTTGGATACCAAGAATATAACTTGCTTTTCCTAAGTTCTTCATATCAAATTGTTTTGCTAACCATTCTTTTATTGATGTCAATACACCTACATCGTTTTTTATTAGTGGTATATCATCAACGTAACGAACTAGAAAAACAAACTTGTCATCTTTAATCCTTTTGTACACATTGGGTTCGTCAAGGTTTTGAATAAATCCAAAACTTTTCACAGCTTGATCGAACCTTATCTTCCATGATCTGGATGCTTGCTTCAATCCATATATGGATCTTTGCAACTTGCATACTTTTTCTTCTTAGCCCTTTTCAATGAATCCATCTGGTTGTATCATATAGATGTTTTTGTCAAGACTTCCATTAAGGAAAGCTATCTTGACGTCCATTTGCCAAATCTCTAGGTCTAGAGATGCCGCAATGGATAAGAGTATCCTAATGGATTTAAGCATGGCCACATGAGAGAAGGTTTCCTCATAATCGATACCTTCCTTCTGTGTGTAACCTTTAGCTACCAATCTAGCTTTAAAGGTTTCCACATTTCCATCCATTCTTCTCTTCCTCTTGTATACCCATTTGCACCCAATGGATTTTATCCATTTAGGCAAGTCCATAAGAGACTATACTTTGTTTTTTAACATAGATTCAATTTTGGATTGCATTGTCTTTTGCCAATGGTGACAATCAACATCTTCCATGGCTTCCTTGTATGTGTAGGGATCATTGTCATCTGCCGGATTCTCTACTGATTATCCTAGACCGATGTATCTCTCGGGTTATCTACTAACCCTCCCACTACCACGAGGAATGGTAGACTATTGATCTTGTGTTGGTACGGAACTTGCAATTGGGCTAGGTTGTGAAACCTCTTGTGGAATTGTATCTTCCAAAAGCTCATTCAGGACAATTCTACTTTTAGGTACAAAATTATTCATATAGTTCTCTTCCAGAAATTTAGCATTTGTCGAAACAAAAACTTTATGATCTGAAGGACTATAAAAATAATATCATTTGGTTCCTTTTGGATACCCTACAAATATGCATTTATTTGAATAGGACTCAATCTTCTTTATCTTTCCTTTTAACACGTGCGCAGGACATCCAAATATTCTTAAGTGTATCCCCAAAAAGAATTAGGGAGTGTTGAATAACTCAATATAAACCTAACCATGTCCAAAAGAGTTATATATCTCCTTTTTGCCACCCCATTTTGTTGAGGTGTACCTGTTGTAGAAAATTTAGAAATTATCCCGTTATCAATAAGAAATTGTTAAAACTCACCAGATAGAAATTCTTCACCATGATCGGACCTCAAGATTTTTATGTGTTTCTCAAACTGATTTTCAACGTCAGCTTTAAATACTTTGAACATGTCAAAAGCATTTGATTTATGTCTCATGAGAAACACATAGCCAAATCCTGAGTAATCACCCTTGAAAATGATGAAGTACTCATATCCACCTCTAGCTTGAATGCTCATAGGACCACACACATCGGTGTGTATCAATCCTTAACATTCAGTGGCTCTTGTGCCTTTGGTCAAGAAAGACCTTTTGGTCATCTTACCTTCCAAACAAGATTCACAAGTTGGTAGATCATCAGGCTTTAAGTCACTTAAAGTTCCATCACTAACCAATCTTTTGATTCTATCAAGGTTAGTATGACCTAGGCGTAAATGCCATAGGTAGGTTTCATCTTTTGATGACTTTACTCTTTTATGATTAGGTTGCATTGATTTCGTGTCTAACAAGTGAGAGATATTGCTATGCAAATAGAATAAACCGATTTTCAGTGTACCTTTGCAAACAAATTTGTCATTCCTACTAATAATAAAAGCTTTATTAAAAGTAACCAAATATCCAAATTTATTTAAACAAGAAACTGAAATTAAATACCTCTTGAATTCAGGTACATAATAAATATCTATTAAATCTATATGCCTATGAGAATCTAAATTAATTCGAATATCTTCCACTGCACTTGCAGACACCAATGCTCCATTACCTAAATGCAAGTTGAATTCATTTGCATTAAGCCTTTTCCTTTCCTTAAACCTCTGTAAGGAAAAACAAACATGATTAGTGGCTCTAGAGTCTATGATCCAAGAATCCATAGAATCTACCAAAAAACATGCTTTAAGATAATTAATATTATCAACTTCCTTCTTGTCTTGAGACTTTGGGCAATTTCTTTTCCAATGTCCCTTTTCACCCCAAACGAAAAACTTCCCTTTGATCTTGGTTACTTTCTTTGTATCCTTCTTTGTAGGTCCTAGTTGTTTTTTCTTCTGTTGTTTCTTAACCTTCTTATGGGTCTTAACAGTAGCAACTTTACCTACCATATGAATCTCTTGACCCTTGCTCTTCACAAGGATTTTCTCGACACTTTGAACATCTTGTATTAGGCCTTATAAGGTGTATTCCTTATTGTTCAAGGTGTAGTCCAACTTGAATTGATCAAAGGAATCTGATAGTGAGTTGACGTTCATGTCAATTTTTGTCTCACCATATATCTCATCACTATTCAGTTCAGCAATGTTTAGATATGCTATGACTTTCATCTTGTGATCTTTAATAGCCTATCTAGGTTTCATCCTAACATTCATGAAAGCAGCCACTGCCTCTTTCTTAGTCATCTTGAACTTCATAGCAAAAATCTCTTCCAGATACATCATTATATCGGTAGACGTCTCCATTGCTTCATGTGTTGTTACAACACGTCGGAGATGGTAGTCATAATGTAACATTTAACCATCTCATCTAAAGGCTTCCACTGCTGATACTCATCTCTTTGCTCCTGAGTAGATTCATTAGCAAGAGTAGGTGGTTTAGGAGTACACAGAACAAACTTATGCTTTTTGGATTGCAATAAAAGCCTAATTTTCCTTTTCCATGTGACATAATTATCACCAGTTAAAGTATTATCTTTTAGGAAGTTGATTATGGATGTGGTCATGATTTTTGAACAATAACAAAAACTATATAAGTAAACAGTTATTATAAAGCACTTTCGAATAATTATCTTGAATTAAATAAAATAATTCAATCGTAAAATTCAACGGTGATTCAACACCCATAAATATCACACATTCTTTGGGATTTCGTACCATTTACTAGTTGGACTAGGTCCTATCTAATCGTTAACATAACAACCAACATTTTCAATTTTAACCCTGTACTTTTATTAATAAGAACTCTTGGGAGGATAAAACTACATTGAGTGTGTTACTGTTAGGTTTTAGATTATGTTGGTATTAATTCCATATCAAAATGATGTTTACTTGTAATGATTTAGTTCCTCACATGTATTAGGCTCTTTTTGGCCGATTTCTCTATATAATACATGTTGTGTTGTTCTCTGAGTTGTTCATGTGTTTGATTGCTTTTATGAATACAATATGCTCTAGAACATGTTTGGTTTATATGATTAAAACTTGATCATGTATTAATTGAACATATTTTATGATTCAAGTTTTAGATTTATGCATGTATCTAGGTTGTAATCAATGTTGAACATCTTATACATGATCTAGATGGATTAAACATGCATGATTGATTAGACTACATTTGTTTTGTGCATTCATGCATATGTCTAGTATTTTCCATAGGATGTGTTGACCATAACATTCTATGTTGCGTGCTTATTTTTCATTTTGCATTCATGATCACCTAGATGCCTTGTGAGAATGAAGGCTTGACAATAGATAAAAGACCTATGATGTTGAGCATGGAAGTCTTGGCAAGAGGTGGGAGACATCGGAATGTCAATCAAGGAAGTCTTGCCTAGGGTCATGAGGATCCGGAAGAGCGAGCAAGGAAGTCTTGCCTAGGGTCTTCAGGATCCAGAAGGGTGAGCGAGGAAGTCTTGGCAAGAGGTGTAAGGCCTCGAAATCCTGAGCAAGAGGGTGATTTATTAATGAGTAGGATAGAAGGGTAGTTTCTAAGGGTCACTTGAGAGATTGTACTTTTCTTATTTACTAGTGGATTTTGTTTACCGGTGGTTGCTAACCCATGGATGTTTCCTTTTCGGAGGTTTACCACGTTATATCTTGTGTCAACTTTTTTTCATCCTTATCTCTCTTATATTTTTATTTGTTATTTGAATACTATGGATAGAACTTTATATGTAAGTTGACTTCCTTACTATAATATCAATTGTGTATGTGTTATGGTTGCTTGTTTGTATCACACTTTACATGTTTTATATATTGATTAATTGTCTTTAATTGATATATATATTGTGATACAGGAAATCTAGAGGGACAAACTTTTGTTCCTTTCTAAGGGAGTCGAAAAAAGGTTTCTAAGGGATGGAACCAATATACTCAAGCCAAGGAATGAATGGACAACGAATAAATTTTAGGTTGCTAAATGGCACCACTGGGCTATGAATGCCATATTTGGAGGAGTTGATGGGCATCAATTCTTCTACATTTAAAATCTTGAATCCGTAAAGGAGGCTTGGGATACTCTTTAAGTCACTAATGAAGGAACCATAGCGGTGAAAAAATCAAGGCTTCAAATGTTGGCATCATAATTTCAAGGTTTAAGTATGGGTGAAGAAGAAAAGTTTGAAGACATACAATTTCGGCTTCTTATCATTGCTAACCAATGTCAAGCACTTGGAGTACCCATCTCAAGAGAGCGTTTAAATTGGAAAATCCTTATGTCTCTTCCTAAGAGATTTAAATCAAAGGTGACGGCCATTGAGGAAAGCAAGGATATGGATAGCATGAACATTGATGAGTTGCTTGGGTCTCTCCAAACTTATGAGATGTGTTTGAAGCCAAAGACCAAGAGTAAGGGAATCACTCTCAATGCTATTGATGAGGAGAGTGATGCTGAAAATGAAGAGATGGCTCTTTTGGTTAGAAAGTTCAAGAAGTTTCTAAATAAAAATGACAATTCTAGAAGCAAATCTTCTAAGGAAAAAAGAGTTAAGAAACCATTATCTCCAAGGAATGAGAAGAATATTCAAGCCATGAATAAGAAAGGTGTTCAATGCTACAATTGTCATGGTTTCGGTCACTTTGATAGTGAGTGCACCAAGAAGCCATCTAAGAAAGACAAGAAGGGTGGGCTACTTGGAGTGATGATGACTTTAGTGATGACGGAGCTCTAGTAGTGAGTCTTCAAGTAATGAAGAGTTAGTGAGCAACTTTGTAGCTCTAATAGCTTCTCATTCTCACTAGATGTTGATGGTACAATATCTTTGAACAAGAACTTTGATGAAAATTATCATGGAAGCACTAGTTCCATTCCTACCAATCTTGAGTTGTTGGCCAAGATAGAGAAGCTTGAAGAAGCTAGAGATGATGCTCTAATAGAGGTAGTTAATAAGGATTATTTGATCGAAAAACAACTAGATGAGTTTTTGATTGTTACTCGTAGACTTCTTGGTGAGAAATGTGATATTATGAAGAATTTTAGAGAACTTGAAAAGATAAACCTTGAGAAGGATAATGTGATATCTTCTATGAAGAAGAGAGAACAAGAATTAATGGAAGAGATAGACAAGGCTAAAGAGGCCATCAAGGACTTAGTGAATGATTCGATAAGTGTGTCTAGTGTTAGGAATCTTGTTATCTCTCATAGTGGTGAAGACGACTTGGTAGTTTAAGAGGAGCCCTTGGAAGCACCACTTCCAACTCACTTGGATGAAGTTGTGATTGACAAGAAACCACACAAGAAGAGAATATCAAAAGCCAAGAAAGAGTGGCAAATAAGGTATCTTTGCAAACTCCTAGTAAACAATGATCTAAACTTTGATGATTGTTTGTGTATAGTATATTGATTGGCACTACTTTTAAAAATATGAGCTTCATATTCATTGAAAACTACTTTTTAGAGAAGTAATGATCTTGAATAAGTCTCTACTTATTGCTTTTAGATCATGTGCTTATCGGCCATAAAATATTGGATTTCTAAAAATTGCACTTTGCTTCTCTTATATGTTTTGCTAGTAGGTTGAGTTTACTAATATGTAAACTTTGGATACACCTTGAAGTTTTTGTGCTAAAGTACATTTAAAATGACCTATGGTTAGTATCCATTTTACATCGACAAATACATAGAACTCAACGAGCACGTTCATGGTAAGGGCTACACACATTGGTTGCGAAAGCTACTCAATGTTGGAAAGAGCTACACCATCGTGATGAGTGAAAGCCGTCATGAAGTGAATTTTTGTTATGTTTAAAAAAATCAAAGAAGTGTTGAATTGGAATCATGAAAAGAAAATTCTTTGATTCAAGGCCTAAAAAGAAAAGGATGAAAGCTTACAAAGAAGTATAAAACAGAAATGGGATAACGAGCCACATGCACACACAACGCTCATATGTTGAAATCTATTCTCTTAAAAGCAAAACAATCCGTATGATAATCGGATTGACTTTTTATGGAAAAAGCTTAAGATGAATTGATGTTGGAAATTGTTTGCATGTTAATTATCAAACTACTTCTTGATACATATTTGAAGCATATCTCTCACACACACTTTGTTTATGAGTATGTTGATATTTTAGCAATTGTTGAAGAATTATGAGAGAACTTGAAAATCTGTGTCTATCTCTCTTAGTATATGAAGTTTATTGTGTTGAGATTTCTTAAAACTGCTTGAATATGTGATTGTGTGAATATCTTTGTGAACTTTATGCTATAATTGATTTTAGTTATGGCATTTATCAAGGGGGAGCATTGTATGCTAGACATTGTTCTCTTTTATGATATGTTCACATGCTTCATTTTGTTACATGTTGGCATATTTTTACTTAATGATACTTGTAAGATATTACTCACTATCTTTGTCTTGCTTGATGATTCATTCTTAAGTCATATGTCTTTATTTTTATATTTTTGTGACTGATGTGTTTGTTTTGTTTTCACTCACTTTGGTTGTATGTGTATAGCACCTTATCACACAAGAAAAATGGGAAGAACTAAGATTACAGTGAGTGGAAATAAATTGAATCCCGTTGTGAAAGCCAAGTCTACCTCAAAAGGATCCAAAACTTCAAGACAAAATATTTAGGAATCTTTGGAACAAAGAAGATATTTCAAGAGAGTGGCGTTGACTTTGGTAAGTGTAAAGATTCTTATGTTCCTAAATGCTTAAAGGATAGGAAATGGGAATCTTGGTTGAGAATGTTAGGTTTTGTAAATGTTAATCTTGTTAGAGAGTTTTATCATGAATATAAGGAAAGTGCCACCTTGTTAGATGCTTTGATGGAAATAAGGGGTATTGTATTTAGAGTTAACTCGGAGAACAGTAACAAGTTTATTAGGCTATCTAATGATATAGATTCTAATTTTCTAGATGTGGATGTTATTGCGAATCTAAATATCATGGGTAGAACTCTTTGTGACAATGCTTCTTTTGAGTGGAAAAATAGGGCATACATTAGTCAACATGATTTAACTAAGGCTATGCATTTTGGCATCTATTCATTTGCACTAGCATTATTGGATCTTCGAATTCAACCGAGTTGAATAAGGAAAAGATCAAAATAGTGTATACATTGGTAACTAATCAACCGATAAACCTTAGATATCTTCTTATGTATTACATTGATAGTGCGACTTTCTCTACTAGAGGTGATAAAAAGTTTGCATTACCGGGGTTTATTACTTCATTTTGTTTAGCTCGTGGGATTAAGAGTAGAGAAGATGACGCGTTAGTTCAACCTTGGAGAAATATTGTGATAAATGTGCATCATACATGTCCTATATGAATAAGGGTAAGACTTGTGATACTTTTGGGCTATTTAGTAGTTCTCAAGTTGATAGTTATGTGATTAGCACAAGTATCCTGCCGGATTAGGCTATACAATTGAAGGAGAAGGTTGATGAACTCGGTGCAATAGTTGTTCAACAAGATGCTAGGATCAAAGAGTTGGAGGAGTGCATTACTTCAAGCTCAAGACCATCACTCAAGCATTATGTTAGATTGACTACTCGCACGACTTTCTTTGATGGAACAAGTGACAAGTATTTGATCTTTGAGATACATTTCTTAACCTTTTGGCATCATTTCATTTCAAAAAGAGGGACAAAGAGTATATTCTAGTTGCTTAGTTCCTTTTTATGTTGTTTTTTGTGAACTTTTGAACTTAATGGCTTGTAATAATTAGTTTCAAGATTTGGTTAAGAATTTTTGTTATTTGGCATGTATCGAGGGGGAGATACATGTATTTGTGGACTTTAATTGTATATTATTATCCATATTTTATGTTGCCATTTGTTGTTTTATCTTGTATAAGCATTGTGCTTTGAGATGATTTGTAGGTTGCTTCAAGAGAAGATCAAGATGAAGTTCAAGAGTTGATAAAGATTAGTTCTAGGAATCTTACTCATTGTAATTTGAGGGAGTGATTTTGTGACCTATCTTCATTTTTTATAACTGTAGAAAATTTATAGGTGTTTTGACATGGAATTTTCCAAAGGGGGGATTGTTAGGTTTCAGATTATGTTGGCATTAATTCCATATCAAAATGATGTTTACTTGTAATGATTTAGTTGCTTAGGTTAATGATGATTCAAGCTTCAAAAAAGAAATAACAACTAGTCAAAGCAAGTACAAAGTCTTCAAAGAGAAAGGATGTTATATGGTTCTACAAAGGTATATTTAGACCTTATCTTTCTCTTACAAGGCTAAGGCACAAACACAATTCATACATTTGTATCCATGCGTAATTGTGCACCATTAAGGTCTACACACATAAATCATACATATGTGTCCCTGCATCGTTGTGTCCCATTTATAATACATTCACACACTTGAAGATGAATGCTCACACATTGGTATGAAAATAATATGTTTTGGAAAATACATGATTAAAGACTATCTCGATGTAGTTTGCATTCCAGTGTGAAATGTGTTTGAATGTGTATATGTTTGTAAAACATGGATAATGAACTTGATTTTAGTCTTAAATCTTTCTTGATTGAGTTCCAAACACTTTGGTTACTCATACTTTCAATTTCAAGTTCTAAGTCAAAAGATATGATACTTTCCAGTCATGTTGCATGTATTATCTTCGTCTTTACATATCGAGTTGAATTCTTATATTTTGGGTTGAGCGTCTTATATTTTCATGTCCATGAGAGAGTTACGGTTCATAATCGGTAAACGGATTCGAATTCCGAGTTCAGAGGCCGAAGAACGGTCAAAGAACGCGAAGAGAGGTCGATATAAAAAGAAGATAGCATCAAGCTCTTCTTTCCCGAGATGGCGCATGGCCATCTCAGGTAAGAAGGCTTGCTGCCCCGAGATGCCCTTGCACCATCTCAAGCAGCAAGCAAGCTTGGTTGCTTCTTTGTCCCTTTTGGTCATTTCACATGATACCTTTCCCTCTTCTTTATATTTGCCTTCCCTCTCACATTTCATTCTAAGAAGAGAATCAAAATTTGAGTGCAGAATTTTCTCTCAAATTTTCTTATCTTCCAAACACCATAACTTCTTCATTTGAACTCTGATATGAATGATTCAAAATTGAGAGTTTTTATCTATTCATCCTCCATATTTTCTCTGAAGGTTTCAGTTAGTTTTATTGCTGTTTTTGAAGTGTGAGGTTAAACTTCAAAAACGGGACTGCACCAAATCAACTAAGGTATTGATTTTCTCACAAAGTTTTCTTTTAAAACTTGGTCAATTGCCTTGGGTTTTATTTTTCTCTATATATTAGTGTCTTGTGATTGTCTAGATTTGAGTTTTGAACCCATTTAAAGCTAGATTGAGTTTCAATTGAAATCTCACATGTTGAGTTAGGTTTTGATTTTGCCTATGTTTTCACATGTTTGAGATTGTATTGTACTAGCTTTGATTCTAGGACTATTTGATGATCTTTGATTGATTGATTTTGTAAAAAAAAAAAAAAAAGTTCCTCACAAGTATTAGGTTCTCTTTGGCCGATTTCTCTATATAATACATGTGTTATTCTTTGAGCTATTCATGTGTTTGATTGCTTTTATGAATACAATATGCTATATAACATGTTTGGTTTATATGTTGGGGTTTATGCCCTAAAGATGTAATTTGTAAATGGATTTAAGAAATAAATTAAAGGAAAAGTTCAATTCATTCTTGTTGTGTTGTTTATTTTATAACTTGGGCATATATTTAACATCCAAGATTGTCGGATGTAATCTCGAACTGTGTATATGAGTGTCATATACGGATGGATATAGTAAGAGACGTGAAATCTAAAGAATCCATAGATAGCAAATAAAGCTGGGCACTTTATTTGTGGTTAATCTATAGTTGCGGTCCATTCCGTAATGTACGGTGATTCTATCCTGAATCATTCATATGGAGATATGAGAATGGAGGCACCTTGTATGATGTGATAATATAGGACTGGGTCATGATCTATATGAATCTCTCACCAAGATCCGTTTGCCGATGAGATTCATATATATCAACTAATGATGGCTATATGTAGGTGATCTTAATCCTGAGTGTCTTATCGACTCCTTCAGGTTAAATCGTGGTCTTTGATATACCATGGGTGAGGTCGGATGGCAGTTCCCGATCAATATGCTCCGTATGTTGGGATTGTGGTTTGGCTTGCGGCTGGAAATGTTTGTACACAATAGTGGAATCCACTCCTTCTTGTGAGAAGTAGATGGTACCCTTAAGGGTTGATTCAAGGCTTGGACAATATGAGTGCTCTCCTAATTCCGTTAGGAAATAGGATTTATTGTCCATTAGAGAATCAACGGTAGTTAAAGGATATATGTAATTAGAGGGGTATAACGGACATTATGACCCAGCTCTAATTATGAACTATTGTGGATGATCACACCATATATAATAGCTATATCGATGACCCCGAGTTGTATCGGTCTGTGTAAAAGAGTCTACAGTTGAGAGAGTGCAGCTTCGGAATTTTAGTGGAATAACACCGGAGTTAATAATCAAGAAATATTAATTAAAGAGTTTAGTTAATAATTCTGAGGATTATTGGAGCTCAAAATACTGTGGGTTCATTAGGTCCCCTTGCTCGCCCGACTGATTTAGGTAACAAGGGTCACGGTTAATTAATTGGATTGTCCAATTAATTGTATTACAAAAGTGACACGTATATATTCGGGAATTAATTGAATAATGAGATTATTTAATTAATGAATGTTAATAGTTAAATTAATTAAATAATTAGATTATTTAATTATATTGATAATTATGAATTATTAATTAACTATTAATTGGAGGGTGTTAGTTGATATATGGATTTAGGTGAAGATAAAATAATAGGATTATTTTATTTTTACTAAATCATTTATCTAAGTATTTGAATTTAAGTTTAAATTTATAATACTTATTATCACTTTTAATATATTAGATATATTTGAAAAAGGATAATTAAAATATATATATCAATTAATAACACAAGAGATTGCATTGGATGTAAATTGGTTTGTGCACATGAAACATTAGTCAAAAGAAGAATTTGCATAGGATGTAAACACTTGATTCACGTAATATATATATTTGTAAAAAATAAAAGTGCAAGAGTGAAATATATATATATATATATATATATATATATATATATTGTGAAACAAGAAGTGTAGGCGTGACTTTGATTTTGAATAAAAAAAGTTTTTTTTTTGTACTTATTACACATGTAAAAAAAAGTGTTTTTTTTTTGTTTACTTGATACACGAATATTGAGGAATAAAAAAAAAGTTTTTTGATAAACATATTTTTGTTCGTGCACTGTTGAGAGCAAAACAAATAAAAAGAAAAATATTGCTAGAAAAATATTAACAATATTTTTATATACTAGAATTGTTATAGTTTGTGAAGATAGAAGAAAGAGTTTCTTCAATTCTCTCTACATCCTCCATTCAAGTTCTTGAGACCATGACGCGTCCACACGTAGTTACCAATCCCGGGAGATAGCGAGGAAGATCGAGTGGTTCAGACATGAGCATATTGTAAAGAGAAAGAACCTCCAAACGTTGGTATGGTTTTCTTCTTCTGATTATATTGATTACAAATTCCTGTGTTTACATATTGTATGTATTAGTTCTGAAAAATAATTACGATCCCAAGTTCACTGGTCACAGATACAGATTGTGATATGTATTAAAAAATTTAAAACCTAGTTCCGCTGCGTAACCGGTGAACGGGGTTCCAACAATTGGTATCAAAGCCAATTTTATTTTTGGAACAGGAAATTGTTTTCGATGCTCCTATATGTATGATTGTGTAGGCACGATTTAAATTGACTGTATGTTGTTTTTGTATGTATATATATTTTTTTAATTTACAAAAACATGATTGATCGTTAATTATATGGTACTGTGGATTTAGGGTTTATGGGTGATATTATTTTTTTTGTTTATATTTTTTTTTCTGTTATTGTATTTAAAAAAAAAAGTAACCTATATTGAAGACCTAGAAAAAGCGCAAAGATGGATTCATGAGATGAATCAAAGTGACCTGAAGAGACTGGAAGACTCGGAAATTACAAGAAGACCAAGGAATGCCTTGGGAATTTTTTTGTAATTTTAGATTCCAATTTTTTTTAGATTAAATAATTCACAGTACTCTGTCAATTCATGTATGCTATATATTATGTGATGATAAAAGCATTATCATGCATACGTATGTCATTTAGATTAGATGTGACTACACAAATATATTTGATATGTCATACATGCAGCATAACCTGATATTTTATGTTTTTTTTAATGTGATTAAAATGGGTAATATACATAATTGGCTATGAATAATGAGATTAGTTTTTAATGGTTAGAAAAATTGGTAATTCTCAATAATATTAATCTAGTTATTAAAGAGTTTAATAAGTTAGATTAATAGGGTCATTTGTTGTAATTAGGATTAATATGATTAATTACCTAATAATAAATTATCCAAATAAAGTGTTAAGGGTTTTAATAGTTAAAACTTGGTAAACACTAACATAATAGTCTAACCTTACTAAATAGTTTACAAAGGCTTAAATTATTCACTAATATATTAGATTTTTAATTGTTAAAAATCATTAATAATTTATTAGTTAATTAGAATTTGGTTCTAATTAGTTAATGCGCTAGATAACTTGATTAAAGTTGGTTATTTAATCATGTAGAGTCTAGGTGCATTAAAGGTTAATAGAAAACCCTAATTTTAAAATAGTGAGTGGGAGTGGGATATATGACATATATATCCCGCGGTCTCCATCATTAGTTCAACACCGTCAGATCCGAGTGAGGCCTCGTGATGACTTTGATTTCGTCCTCCCAAAGGAGGGTTTCCAAAAAGGTCAATACCAAGGTTGACTTCCTAACGGATAGAATTTCTGAGGGTATTTGGAGATTGACTGACCCTAAGGCGGCAATTCTCGAGTTAAGCTCATAAGATCTGAAATGGTGGGTTACACTCACGAAGGTTTTGATTAAGTATGTTAAATTAAAAACATGACTGAATGAATGATGGTTGAATGATATGGAATAAGAGTTATTCTAGAATATCATTTGATTGAGAACGTCTCGGTCCAACATGCAAAGACTTGACTGACCCTAAGGCAACACTTCTTTGTGGTATGTTGGATTGTCGTGGTATAGCAATTAGTTTTAGTGTAGTTCTAGTTCGTTAAACATGTTCATGCATCATGTTTAAATTTATGCCAAAGCCCTCACACTTGTTTTAAATAAATGACTGAATGAATGCTTTATTTATTTCAGCAATAATGTCTTCTGTATTACTTCAAATTCTCATAAATGACAAAGTAACTGGTGATAACTACACTAAGTGGAAAATTAACATTAATGCAATTTTTGTCACCAAAGTCACCAAAGACCTCAAGCTTGTGCTTACGGAGGAATGTCCTCCAATGCCTACTGCCGATGCCACACGAACTGTTTGTGAGGCATACCAGAGATGGGTCTCATCTGATGAGAAGGCTCGAACATATTAGTTGGCTTCAATGACAGACGTGCTTGTCACAAAGCACGAAGCAATGACTTCAGCATTCGAAATCATGGAGTCATTGCAAGCTATGTTCGGGCAACCCTCCGAGCAAAAGTGACACGAAGCCAATTGTTCTGCTATGCTCGCTCAGATGAAGGAAGGTACGTCAGTTCGGGAACATGTCCTGAGCATGATGTCCTACTTTAACACGACAAAAGTCAATGGCGGGGCCATTGACGAACCCAGTCAAGTGAGCATCATACTGACGACTCTTACGAAGAGTTTCGATCAGTTTAAGAGGAGCTACGGGATGAACAAGTTAAGATTCAATCTCACACAGTTGCTCAATGAGCTCACTACCTTTAAGTCCTTGACTAATGACTGCAAGGGCAAGACCGGTGAGGCAAATGTTGTCGAACCATCTTCTTACTCTAATAATAAGAAAATAAATAGGTCTACTGAGAAAGCGAAGGGTAAACCCAAACCCAAGAAAGCCCAAAGCAAGAAGAAGTCCAAGAAAAGTAAATATGGTTTACTTGTTCTTAAGTCGTGTTTAGTAGAAAATGGTTCTTCACCCTGGATAGTTGATTCGGGGGCCACTAACCATGTTTGTTCTTCTTTACAATTGACTGATTCTTGGACAGACCTAGAGGAGCAAGCCTTCTTAATACGTGTGGGGTCAGGGGTTGTCATGTCGGCACGAGCAGTGGGCTTAATTAGATTATGTTTTTGTAATAATTATATATTGTTGGACAATGTATTTTATATTCCTGGATTTACACAGAATTTAATTTCTGTTTCTAAGTTGTTAGAAGAAAAATATTATGTTTCTTTTAATAGTAAGTCTGTTATTATTGGAATGAATGGTCGGAATATTTGTTCAGGAATTAATGAAAACAAATTGTATGTATTAAGACCGTTAATACATACTACACTGCTCAACATCGAAATATTTAAGGTTGAAAAACCAAAAACTAAACGACATAAGATTTCTCCAAATAATGACACGTATCTCTAGCATCTAAGGCTTGGTCATATCAACTTTGACCGGATAGACAAACTAGTAAAAAGCGGACTTTTAAGTGAGTTAAAGGTTGGCACCTTACATGTCTGCAAATCTTGTCTGGAAGGTGAGATGACTAAGAGACCTTTTACTGGAAAAGGGCTTAGAGCTAAAGAACCACTAGAGCTTATACATACAGACGTCTGCAGATCGATGAATGTTAAAGCTAGGGGTGGTTATGAGTATTATGTCACCTTTATAAATGACTACTCAAGATACAGATATGTCTACCTAATGTAACGGAAGTCGAAAACATTTGAAATGTTCAAAGAATTTTGAGCTGAAGTTAAGAATCAATTAGGTAGGACTATCAAGTCACTACGATCGGATCGTGAAGGTAAGTACCTTGACCAAGAGTTTGAAGACTTCATGGTCGAGCATGGGATAGTTTCCCAACTCACAGCTCCCGCTACACCTCAACAAAATGGTGTAGCGGAGAGGAGAAATAGAACCCTAATGCAAATGGTGAGATCTATGATTAGTTTCTCATCATTACCAAATTCCTTCTAGGGATATTCGTTACAAATAACGGCATACATTTTTAATGTGGTGTCATCCAAATCTGTTCCTAAGACTCCCCTAGAGTTTTGGAATGGTAGTAAAGCTAGTTTGTGACATTTCCGTGTATGGTGATGTCCAGCACACGTGCTAAAGAACAGAAGTGGAAAGCTAGACTCCAAGTCTGAGGTTTGCTTGTTTGTAGGATACTCCAAAGAGACCAGAGGTGGACACTTCTATAGTCCCGAAGATAACAAAGTATTTGAAACACAACGTTTTTTGAGGACAATTATATTAGTGACCATAAACCTCGTTCTAAGATTGTATTTGTCGTATGTAAATTTTACCAAGCATACACGTCATTGACAGGAAGGAAAAAATAGCCAGGTGGACGCCCAAATGTGCATTCGGGAGATATCCTACAAGGCATCATTAAATAGAAAAAAGCCCGAGTAAGCATATATTGAATACAACCTACTCGAGATTAATTAACAGCACTCGAGACTGGTTAAACAACGCTTCCACTCGGGGCTCAAACGGTGCTACTCGGGACCATCAGGTATTACTTTTACTAGGGAATAAATACGACTCGAGTAAGAGCTTGGTGCTTATTTCATACGGATTAAGTCATTAAATACGTGACGATATCCATCAGGAAGGAATCCCAAATAAAATAGATCATTAAACTAGAAGAGTCCCCAATCAGGAAATAACTTGATTTCTTTGCAAAGGCTACATTCTTATAAGGAAACAAGTCCAAATTGAACTGCACTACTAGAATCTCGCTCAATTTCCATAAGAGACTCTGAAACAGGAAAGAAGACAAATCGACCTCAAGAAAGTAACCGAATCACAATTAAATACAAAGATCCTGTATTACTTGTACAAGGTAGATTAGGGTTCTATAAACATAAAAATAGACCCGTAATCTCGTCCAGAAAAGGGACAGGCAATATAGTATACAACAGATATAGTAAACACAGAGAGAAAAAAGAGAGATCAAGAGCTTGTAAACATCTTATTCTCTTAGTGGATTTTGGCTTGGTTGATCCTTCAACCTCCCGTGGATGTTTCTCAGGCCATCGGAGTTTTACCAAGTAAAACTTGTCTTTGTTACTCTCTCTGCATCTCTTTCTCTTTGATTCAATAGCCGAAATCCAATTCTTCTTTGATTCAATAGCCGAAATCCAATTCTTGTTGGCTTTTTTGGCATAATCCAGAAATTGACGTCAACAGTATTGAATGAGTTAGAGCCTGGTGAGACTAGTGCTTCATCAACAAGAGTTGTTGATCCACAAACATCTGAGAGTCAGATGGTTCCTGATCAGGATACACTACCACCTAGACGTAGTGATAAGGTTATGAGACAATCTAAACGCTATTTAGGTATAGGTGAGGGACAAGGTGTTGTCTCTGCTGATAGTGTGGATGATCCATTGACATTTAAGAATACAATGGAAGATCCTGATAAAGAAGAATGGTTTAAAGCCATGAATCTCGAGATGGAGTCTATGTACTCTAACTTAGTCTGGGATCTTGTAGACTTACCAGATGAGGTAAAACCCATAGGGTGTAAGTGGATCTATAAGAGAAAAAAAGCAGTAGACGGGAAGGTAGAGACCTTCAAGGCAAGGCTAGTGGCCAAGGGTTATACCTAGAAAGACAGGATCGATTATGAAGAGACCTTCTCGCCAGTAGCCATGTTTAAGTCTATTAGGATTCTCTTATCCATTGCTACCTATTTTGATTACGAAATTTGGCAAATGGACGTCAAGACTGCATTCTTGAATGGAAATCTTGATGAGAGCATCTATATGATGCAACCAGAGGGATTCGTGTCTCCAGATCAAGAGCAAAAGGTTTGCAAGCTGCAAAGGTCCATCTCTAGGCATAAGCAAGCATATAGATCTTGGAACATCAGGTTTGATGATGTAATCAAAACCTATGGGTTCGAGCAGAATGTTGATGAGCCTTGTGTCTACAAGCGCATCATTGATAAGAAAGTAGTTTTCTTGGTCCTATACGTAGATGATATGATACTCATTTTGAATGATGTGGGAGTGTTGTCTGATGTAAAGGGATGGCTGGCTAGCCAATTCCAAATGAAAGATTTGGGAGAGGTGGGTTATATTCTTGGGATCCAGCTTATAAGGAATCATAAGAACAAACTCATAGCACTGTCTCAAGCATCATATATCGATAAGATTCTTGTGCGATTTTCAGTGTAAAACTCCAAGAAAGGTAATTTACCTTCTAGACATGGAGTTAACTTGTCTAAGGAACAGTGTCCTAAGACACCTCAAGAAATTGAGGATATGAGATGTGTACCCTATGCATCGGCAGTAGGTAGTCACATGTATGCTATGTTATGCACGAGATTGGATATCTGCTATACAGTGGGAGTAGTTAGTAGATACCAGTCCAACCCACGATTGGATCATTAGGTTGCTGTCAAGACAATTCTCAAGTTTCTTCGGAGAACGAGAGACTGTATACTAGTGTATTTTAAGCAGGATTTGATCCCGTTAGGATACACGAATACTGATTTTCAATCAGACGGGGATTCTAGGAAATCTACGTCTGGATCAGTATTCACCATAGGTGGTAGAGCCATTGTTTGGAGAAGTATCAAGCAATCTTGCATTGCTGACTCTACTATGGAAGCCGAATATATAGCCACTTGTGAAGCTGGTAAAGAGGCTGTTTGGCTCCGTAAGTTCTTGAGTGATATGGGAGTTGTTCCAGATATGGATAGGCCTATCACACTTTATTGTGATAACAGTGGTGATGTGGCTATTTCTAAAGAACCAAGAAGCCACAAAAGCGGGAAGCATATAAAGAGAAAGTATCATCTCATTAGAGAGATAGTGTAGAGAGGAGATGTAATCGTCACCAAGATAGCCTCACAAGACAATCATACTGATCCATTTATGAAGACCTTACCGGCTAAAGAATTTTCGGGTCACCTAGATGGTCTAGGGTTACGAGACATGACTCACATGTTTTAGTGCAAGTGGGAGATTGTTGGGGTTTATGCCCTAAAGATGTAATTTGTAAATGGATTTAAGAAATAAATAAAAGGAAAAGTTCAATTCATTCTTGTTGTGTTGTTTATTTTATAACTTGTGCATATATTTAACATCCAAGATTGCCAGATGTAATCTCGAACTGTGTATATGAGTGTCATATACGGATGGATACTGTAAGAGACGTGCAATCTAAAGAGTCCATAGATAGCAAATAAATCTGGGTACTTTATTTGTGGTTAATCTATAGTTGCGGTCCATTCCGTAATGTACGGTGATTCTATCATGAATAATTCATATGAAGATATGAGAATGGAGGCACCTTGTATGATGTGATCATATAGGACTGGGTCATGATCTATATGAAGTCCTTACCAAGATCCGTTTACCGATGAGATTCATATATATCAACTAATGAAGGCTATATGTGGGTGATCTTAATCATGAGTGTCTTATCGACTCTTTCAGGTTAAATCGTGGTCTTTGATATACCATGGGTGAGGTCGGATGGCAGTTCCCAATCAATATGCTCCGTATGTTGGGATTGCAGTTTGGCTTGCTGCTAGGAAGGTTTGTACACAATAGTGGAATCCACTCCTTCTTGTGAGAAGTAGGTGGTAGTTCCCTTAAGGGTTGATTCGGGGCTTGGACAATATGAGCGCTCTCCTAATTCCGTAAGGAAATAGGATTTATTGTCCATTAGATAATCAACGGTACTTAAAAGATATATGTAATTAGAGAGGTATAATGGACATTATGACCCAGCTCTAATTATGAACTATTGTAGAGGATCACACCATATGTAATAGCTATATCGATGGACACCGAGTTGTATCGGTCTGTATAAAAGCATCTACAGTTGAGAGAGTGCAGCTTCAGATTTTTAGTGGAATAACACCGGAGTTAATAATCAAGGAATGTTAATTAAAGAGTTTAGTTAATAATTATGGGGATTGTTGGAGCTCAAAATACTGTGGGTCCATTAGGTCCCCATACTAGCCCGATTGATTTAGGTAACATGGGTCATGGTTAATTAATTGGATTGTTCAATTAATTGTGTTATAAAAGTGATACGTATATATTCGGGAATTAATTGAATAATTAGATTATTTAATTAATGAATGTTAATAGTTAAATTAATTAAATAATTAGATTATTTAATTATATTGATAATTTTTGTTGACGTCGATTTCTGGATGTATGAGAAAAGCCAACAAGGTTTGGATTTTAGCTGTGATTTCAAAGAGAAAGAGAAGGAGAAAGTAATCGGACTTAAGGTTTTTACGTGGTAAAACTCCAATGGCCGGAGAAACGTCCACGGGTGGTTGAATGATCAACCGAGCCAAAATCCACTATGAATAGAATAATAACAGTTCTCGATCTCTCTTTTTTCTCTTTGAATTTCTCTATGATGTCTTTATATTCTGTCTATATTTTGTGACAAGATTATAGGTCTATTTATATGTCCATAGAACCCTAATTTTCTTTGTACTATAAAAAAAGTGTTTTTTTTTTGTTCACCTGATACACGCATATTGAGAAATAAAAAAAAAAAGTTTTTTGATAAACATATTTTTGTTCGTGCACTGATGAGAGGAAAACAAATAAAAAGAAAAATATTGCTAGAGAAATATTAGCAATATTTTTATATACTAGAATTGTTCTAGTTTGTGAACATAGAAGAAAGAGTTTCTTCAATTCTCTCTACATCCTCCATTCAAGTTCCTGAGACCGTGACGCGACCACACGCAGTTACCAATCCCTGGAGATAGCGAGGAATATCGAGTGGTTCAGACATGAGCATATCGTAAAGAGAAAGAACCTTCAAACGTTGATAAGATTTGTTCAGGCAGAAGCATATCGTAAAGCGAAGGAGCCTCCAAACGTTGGTATAATTTTTTCTTCTGATTATATTGATTACAATTTCCTCTGTTTACTTATTGTATGTATTAGTTTTGAAAAATAATTACGATCCCAAGTTCACTGGTCACAGATGCAGATTGTGATATGTATTAAAAATTTTAAAACCTAGTTCCACTGAGTAACCAGTGAACGAGGTTCCAACATTATATGACAAAAACTTGATCATGTATTAATTGAACATATTTTTTGATTCAAGTTTTAGATCTATCTATGCATGTATCTAGGCTGTAATCATTGTTGAAAATCTTTTACATGATCTAGATAGATTAAACATGCATGATTGACTAGACTATATTTGTTATGTGCATTCATGCATATGTCTAGTATTTTCCATAGGATCTGTTGATCATGACATTCTATGTTGCATGCTTTTTTTCGTTTTGCATTCATGAACACCTAGATGCCTTGTGATAAGGAAGTCTTGACAATAGGTATGAGACCTATGATGTTGAGCATGGAAGTCATGGTAAGAGGTGGGAGACCTCGGAATGTCAAGCAATGAAGTCTTGCCTAGGTTTGTGAGGATCCGGAAGGGTGAGCAAAGAAGTCTTGCCTAGGGTCGTGAGGATCTGGAAGGGTGAGCAAGAAAGTCTCGCCTGGGGTCATCAGGATCTGAAAGGGTGAGCGAGGAAGTCTTGACAAGAGGTGTGAGGCTTCAGAATGTTGAACAAGTGGGTGACATATTCATGAGTAGGATAGGAGGGTAGTTTCTAGGTGAAAGGGTCACTTAAGAGATTGTACTTTTCTTATCTTCCAGTGGATTTTGTTTGCCGGTGGTTACTAACTCGTGGATGTTTCCTCTTCGGAGGTTTACCACATTATATCTTGTGTCAACTTTTTTCTATCTATATCTCTCTTATATTTGTATTTGTTATTTGAATACTATGGATAGAACTTTATATGTAAGTTGACTTCCTTACTATAATATCAATTGTGTATGTGTTATGGTTGCTTGTTTGTATCACACTTTACATGTTTTATAAATTGAGTAATTGTCTTTAAATGATATATATATTGTGATACAAGAAATCTATAGGGACAAACTTTTGTTTATTTCTAAGGGAGTCGAAAAAGGTGTCTAACCTATTCACCCCCCCCCCCCCCCCCCCCCCCCCCACGGCCTCTCCAGGTTAGCCTTGAGCATTTAACCGTGTTTGTATTTTCAGTTACCAAGTTATCGACCTTCAATATAATCCCTCACAAATATCCCTCCTTAGGGAGTAGATATCGTATGGTTTAATTGTCTAGTCTATCCTTGTAAGGAAGTATCTTGCTAAATTCCATTCATGAATGCCCCGTTGGGGGTTATTACACGAAACATAAAGCTCAACTAAACTTGGAGGCCGTAGGTGTTCTGAAACATCTTCTCCCACTCAATTTTTTAAGGCGTGTAATCAAATTCCATAGAATGATTTACCAAGTTATCTAGATGTCAATTAGATACCTAAACCATTCAATGCATGTTCATACCAAAAGAGATATATGAGTGGCACTCCTATTCTATATGACATGTTATCAAACAATGACAAACATTGTAATATTTACAAAAATATAAATCGCTATAATTTTGGTCCATCCTAGAAAAGCAAGTAAATTACATGTCATCGAATACAAAAACTCCTTTCTTGGCAAACAAGTCTTCACACGACCATCGTTCGTTTGGACCCCTTCGATGCCTCCCGTGAGCATGCGCACCCATTGGCTTCGTAAAGGGCTGTCGTGCGCAGCCTATGACACCCATAGGGCTGCCGTGCGCAGCCCCTGGCATCCATGGGGCCGCCGTGTGTAGCCCATGCCACAATAATCGTGGTTGCATGCTCATTCGTACGCACGATTGTTGCTATGGCGCGCATGATACAAAACTTATTCCGGTTGCTCCCAATTCTTCAAATCTTCAAATCTTCGATACTTGAATATAATACAGCAATACTTTAAACAAAAAAAATACTAAATTTTTTTTATTACAACAATAAAATTAAAAAATATAGCATCTACCAATAAGGAAATTATGGAGATGATAGGCCACCCTTCTTGTTACAATCTCAAAACAAAAATACAATGAAATTCTAGGACCAAAATTTAGCAATAACAAATCACATTATAAAAAAAAACACACACACACATATAATATATATAAATATATATATACGAATACCTAGAGTGTCATCTCTTTCTAAAACATGTATATTAACAATAAAAAGAAGTAAACTCAGGTATATATATATATATATATATATATATATATATATATATATATATATATATATATATCAATTAATCAATGGTAACCAGCTCTGATACCAATTATATTGAAAAATTGATTCAAAACACGGCAGAAGCGTAAAATTAGGGTTTGGTATAATTTAAAAATTTTCTCTTTAAAAGAAAGAACCTTAACCCTAGATTAATTGACATATAATTAAAGTATTGTACTTTTTTCTCGTGATGATTGAATTAGCGTCGAATTGAATTCGCAAGATCTTCCAATCCAATCATGAACGTGAATCATCTATGACTGTGGGATCCCCTTCTTTAAATTGAATACTTGGGGATGGAAACAAACTAAATCTTTTTCTTTTGTTAGTCACAATAATCCTCCAAAAAAGAAAAACAAAGAATGTTAAGTCGCTTGTGAATTATCAAACAATTTGATTGAAACTCACGTGAACCTTGATTCGGTATTGTACACAAAATCTTTTAACGTTAAGGCTAATAGTGCACCATCGAAAGTAAAACGTTCTTTCTTCCTTTTCTTCTTTGCCGAATTTTCACACACCTATCTTTAGAGTTGGAAGAATTTATCTAGAGCAAGAACCAGATTCTCTACACTCAAAAGTCTCTCTTGGCCGAATTTCTCCTTAGAAAATAATGCCTTGGCCGAATTTTCTCTAACCAAAAATTAGCCTTGGCCGAATTCTCTTTGAGATATATATAGTGGCCGAATTCTACATCCTTTTATTTTAGGAGACCAAATTTTCTCTTAAAGAGGATTTACTTGGTGACAAAGAATCCTTTTCAAAAAAGATTTTTTTTTCACACCAAGACTCCTAATCCAACTCAAATAGTGTATTTATTCCATAACCAATTATTGAATATAATTTAATTGTGACTATATTAAAACTTCCTAATTGGATCAATTGTCAACTAGAGTTTTAATTGAAATCAAATACTTCATAATTTGACTAGATAACTAAATTCCTATTATTTATCAACTTATCAAATATAGTATTCGATACTTATCATATTACCATCAATAATATGACTCTAGGAGACCATCTCTTACTAGGAAAAAGATTTTGAATTTTAATTAATTAATTAATTTCCATTTAATTAAATAATAAAATAAAAACAATATATAAGGCTATTATATAGTCCCTTGTTGCCCAAGCTATATAAATATGGGCCAAATATTGTTTTTCCTATTTTATTAAATCCATTGGACTTTAATAAAAGGTCCACATATGAACTAGACTCATTCTTACTAAAAGAAACAAGTTCACATACCTTAATACAATTCTAGATGAACCTATAAATTGGTCTAGTAGAATATATCAAGTGATCCATGCAAGTTCATGTGAATTGGGGATCTTGGTGGGCTCTCTAAATTTAAGCTCCAATAGACATAACCTAATCACAATCAATAAATGATTCGCTTAGGTCTGATCTATTAATTTCAGTTCACTCCACTAAAAAACTAAAATTGAACTCTTTAATAAAGATAGAATAAGTTAATATTGCTCATTCACACCCTAAACAATCTTAATGGAGAAAGTGTATCCTCATGAAGAATATCAGTAACCTCGAAAAGTTCATAGACCGTCTATAGCTTTCCAAGTTACTATATTAACTCATATGACCACATTTTGAACATGGATATTTTGACTTGTCCAGAAGCCATATTTCAATAGACACTATTGAAAACATAACGTTAAGATTTAATATCCAATACCTCAAAACATCCATATAATAATATTTTACTCTCATTTAATAAATGAGGTCACGATGTCCATATCTATAAATGAAGTCCTTTATCGATTAACAAATGAATATCGCCAAACTATCGAGGATAGACTATGCTATATAATCATACTCATTGATAGGTCAAATGATAACACTTGCAACCATAAGTCCATCATTTATCTTAGGATTGAGATAGACTCTCTGATTGTCTTCAAGTGAAAATTTTTATCCATTGACGGTTCTGATAAAGTATTTCACTGTGATCCTATTCAATGCACCCAGTGCACTAGATTCTTTTGCCCAAAGACATCACATTTTGATGTTTTCAGACTCATCATAACACATTTGATCCCACTCAAATGCTAGCAAAAGAATCTACAACTTTGACAAGAAAAAAGCGCCCAACCTTTATCTTAGGTTGTGAATATTATTTAAGACTAACTAAAGAATTGTGTCTACCTCATAAATATCCAGATGTACGAACAATTTTTCTTTTCTCATTGTCTTTTGACCTTATGATTATTTACTTTTGACCATGATAACAGTTAAACTATAAATGCTATAAGATTTGTTAAACTATAAATCACTTTATTAATATGAAAAGATTGTCAAATGCATTATTACACTCTTGCTATCGAGTATAATCCCAACATTTATCCCACTGGATTTTTCCTGATAATTTAAATTACAAGTGATTGAAATTCAAAGGGGAGTGTTGTAATTTGATTGCCTTCCACCTTTTTAGCTTCTTGGTACACCAACCCACATTGAAGCTTGGTCTTCAATTACGTCATCCTTAAGTTAATATAGGTGGCAATTTGTAAGGGAGGCGGCAATGTTCTGTGGGAGAGCTTGAGACAACAATGTATATATAAGAAAAATACAATAAAATCCCCCTTGTTCACTTACCTATAGAAAGGCTATTTCTATTGTAATTGTTAGTTACTATTGAAATCAATACAAAAGCATGTATATTGTCTCATCTATTCATTTCATATCTCTCATTTCTCTCATCTTCTTTTCTTTATTTATTTATTATTTTATTTATTTTACAACACTAATAAATTAATAGCTACATTCAGCTTACAGGAAAAAAAAAGAACTTTATTATTTAATTAGACTTTAGATTTACATTAATTCGGGGTATAGGGAAAGGAAAGAGACTTGAACCGACAACCTCATGGTTTGGGTGTGAGGATCATAATACTGGACCAACCTCATATTGTTAATTAGACTTTGGACATTGTCATATTTTTTAAATTTTATCCTAATGTCCAAAGTCTTTACTAGAGTCGTGAGGACTTAGTTGAGCAAGAAGTCTTGCCTTGGGTCGTGAGGATCCGGATAAGATGAGCAAGAAAGTCTTGACAAGAGGTGTGAAGCCTCGGATTGTTGAGCATAGGGCGACAACTTCTAGAGTAGGATAGGAGGGTAGTTTCTAGGTGAAGAGGTCACTTGAGAGATTGTACTTGTCTTATCTACTAGTGGATTTTGTTTGGCGGTGGCTGCTAGCCCGTGGATGTTTCCTCTTCAGAGGTTTACCACGTTATATCTTGTGTCAACTTTTCTCTATCCCTATCTCTCTAATATTTGTATTGTGGATAGAACTTTTTATATATGTTGACTTCCTTTCTATGAAATTGATTGTGTATGTGTTACAATTACTTGTTTGTATCACACTTCACTTGTGTTTATATATTGATTAATTGTCTTTAATTAATATATATATTGTGATACAAGCAATCTACAGGGACAAACTTTTGTTTATTTATAAGGGAGTCGAAAAAGGTGTCTAACCTATTCACACCCCCCCCCCCAAACTCTAGGTTAGCCTTGAGCATTTAACCGTGATTGTATTTTCAATTGGTATCAGAGCAGGACACTAGATTGCACTTAGTGTGAGTCCGGGGTGATACTTTCACGGTTTTTGCAAGGCGTTTGAAGTCATGGATTTACAAGATTATGTAATGGCGGAAGGAGCCTCAAATACTAGGCCACCATTACTTCGTGGCACTAACTATGGGCATTGGAAGTTGAGGATGAAAGCCTACGTCCACTCTATTGATGAAAGGGCTTGGATGGTAGTGGAAGAAGGTTATAGTCCTCCTACCAAGGTTCAAGAGGATGGAACCATGATACTCAAGCCAATGAGTGAATGGACAATGAATGAGTTTGAGGTTGCTAAATGGCACCATCGTGCTATGAATGCCATCTTTGGAGGAGTTGATGGGCATCAATTCTCCTACATTTAAAATCTTGAATCTGTATTGGAAGCTTTGGATACTCTCCAAGTTACTAATGAAGGAACCTTAGCGGTGAAAAAATCGAGGCTTCAAATGTTGGCATCACAATTTGAAGGTTTAAGTATGGGTAAGAAAGAAAAGTTTGAAGACTTTCAATTCTGGCTTCTTCACATAGCTAACCAATGTCAAGCACTTAGAGTACCTATCTCAAAAGAGCGTTTAAATTGGAAAATCCTTAAGTCTCTTCCTAAGAGATTCAAATCAAAGGTGACGGCCATTGAGAAAAGCAAGGATGTGGATAGTATGAATATTGATGAGTTGCTTGGGTCTCTCCAAACTTATGAGATGTGCTTGAAGCCAAAGATCAAGAGTAAGGGAATTGCTCTCAATGCTATAGAGGAGGAGAGTGATGATGAAAATGAAGAAATGGCACTCTTGGTTAGAAGGTTCAAGAAGTTTCTAAAGAAGAATGCCAAGCCTAAAGGCAAGTCTTCTAAGGAAAAGGAAGTTTAGAGAACATCAGCTCCAAGGATTGTGAAGAATAGTCAAGCCATGAACAAGAAAGAGGTTCAATGCTATAATTGTCAAGGTTTTAGTCACTTTGCTAGTGAGTGCACCAAGAAGCCATCTAAGAAAGACAAGAAAGGCAAAGTATTGGCAGCTACTTGGAGTGATGATAATTCTAGTGACAATGAGAGCTCTAGTAGTAAGTCTTCAAGTGATGAAGAGTTGGTGAGCAACTTTGTAGCTCTAATGGCTTCTCATTCTCCACTATATGTTGGTAGTACAATATCTTTAAACAAGAACCTTGATGCAAATCATGATGGAAGCTCTAGTTCTATTCCTACTAATCTTGAGTTGTTGAAAAAGATAGAAAAGCTTGAAGAAGATAGAGACAATGCTCAAAGAAAAGTAGTTGAGAATGATGATTTGATCAAGAAGCAACTAGATGAGTTTGTGGTTGTTACTCGTAGACTTCTTGGTGAAAAAGGTAATATTATAAAGAATTTTAGAGAACTTGAAATGATTAACCTTGAGAAGGATAATGTGATATCTTATTTGAGGAAGAGAGAACAAGAATTGATGGAAGAGATAGACATGGCTAAGGAGGCTATCAAGGACTTAGTGAATGATTCGGTTAGTGTGTCTAGTGTTAGGAATCTTGTTAACTCTCATAGTGGTGAAGATGACTTGGTAGTTGAAGAGGAGCTCTTGGAAGCACCATTTCCTACACACTTTGATGAAGTCGTGATTGATAAGAAACCACACAAAAAGAGAAGATCAAAAGCCAAGAAGAAGTTGACGAAAAAGGTATCTTTGCAAACACCTAGTGAAGCTAGTTCAACTCCAAAATGTACAATCTCATCTTTTATTTCAATTTGCCATTATTGCAACACAATAGGTCATATTAAGCCTAGGTGTTATAAATATATTGAAAAATGCAAATTAGGAAATGAATCTAGGGATAAGGAGATTAAACTTCAACTTGAACATGCTAAGGTCTTGAAAATTGAGAAACATGATAATATTGTTAAGTATGAGAAAAAGTTATGGAGTAGAAAGAATTCTAATCTTGTTGAATTTGACAAAGCTTGTGTTGAAAATGTTAAGGAAGAGTGTGTTAATGATATTCTTATTAATCAAGTCATTAAAGGACTTTACTCTAGATTTAACATTGTTGTCAAGGATGATATTGGAAATGTTTGTATAGGTACACCCAAGAACAAGTGGTTCAAAGGTGAGTGCTCTTATCACTAAAATAAGAAGCACATGTGAGATAGCTTTGAGGCTATATATCAATTGTGTTGAGAATTCTTGCTTACTAGCTTTGAATACTCCATGTATTGATATGAACTTGGTTATCTCACATCATAATTGTTATGATGGTCAAAACTTGTTGATTAACTTTGAAGAAGTTCTTTTGTTATATGTGTTGATTAATTTGAGATATTATGCTTTTTATACTCTTGTTGTGAAACATCGTCAACTTGGTGTCATGAGGACATTCAAGGCAAGAGTGCTCATAAAAAGGGTGAAAGTATGATATTTGGTGAATATAATGTGCAAAAAGGTATCTCTATACTCTAATGCATATTTTATTATATATTCATCTTTTGACTCAAGTTTTGATACACATCTCATAGCATGTCATATTAGAGAATTTTGTATAGCATACATATGGTTCTCATTGACATTTGCTATTTTAGGATCTAATAGTGATATTGTTCACATTGATCTTAACTTTGATGATTGTTTGTGTATAGTATATCGAGTGGCATTACTTTTGAAAATATGAGCTTCATATTCTTTGAAAGCTTCTCATTAAGAGAAGTCATGATCTTGAATAAGTCTCTACTTATTGCTCTTAGATCATGTGCTTATGAGCCATAAAATCTTGGTTTTCTAAAATTGCACCTTGCTTCTCTTATATGTTTTGCTAGTAGGTTGAGTTTACTAATATGTAAACTTTGGATACACTTTAAATTTTTTGTGCTTAAGTACATTTAAAATGACCTATGGTTAGTATCCATTTTGCTTCGGCAAATACATAGAACTCAAAGAGCATCTTCACGGAAAGGGCTACACACAATGGTTGTGAAAGCTACCCAATGTTGGAAAGAGCTACACCATTGTGATGAGTGAAAGCCGCCATGAAGTGAATTTTGTTTATGTTAAAAAAAATGGAAAAATCAAAGAAGTGTTGAAATGGAATTATGAAAAGAAAAATTCTTTGATTCAAAGCCTAAAAAGAAAAGGAGGAAGGCTTAAAAAGGAGTTTAGTTGAAAATCAAATGAGCTCGAGTTGAAAAATAGAAATGGGATGACGAGCCACATGCACACACACGCTCATATGTTGAAATCTATTCTCTTAAAAGCAAAAATTTAGGATGAAAATCGGTTTGAATTTTTATGGAAAAAGCTTAAGATGAATAGTTGTTGGAAATTGTTTGCATGTTGGTTATCAAACTACTTCTTGATATATATTTGAAGCATATCTGTCAAACACACACACTTTGTTTATGAGTATGATGATATTTTGGCAATTGTTGAAGAATTATGAGAGAACTTGAAAAATCTTTGTGTATCTCTCTTAGCATATGAAGCTTAGTTTGTTGATATTTCTTCAAATTGCTTGAATGTGTGATTGTGTGAACATCTTTGTGAACTTTATGCTCTCATTGATTTTAGTTATAGAATTTATCATGGGGGAGCATTGTATGCTAGACATTGTTCTCTTTTATGATATGTTCACATGCTTCATTTTGTTACATGTTGGCATATTTTGACTTAATGATACTTGTAAGATATTACTCACTATCTTTGTCTTGGATGATGATTCATTCTTAAGTCATATGTCATTGTGTTTATATATTTGTGACTAATATGCTTCTTTTGTCTTTCACTCACTTTTGTTGTATGTATATAGCATCTTATTTCACATGAACAAATGGGAAGAACAAAGGTTACCGGAAGTGGAAATCATTCGAATACCATTGTGAAAGCCAAGTCTACCTCAAAGGGATCCAAAGCTTCAAGGTCAAAGGATTTAGGGATCTTTGCAAATAAAAAGATATTTCAAGAGAGAGGCATTGACTTAGGTAAATGTAAAGATTCTTATGTTCTTAAATGCATTAAGGATAGAAAGGGGTCAAAAAATTATTGGCACTATTTGAGGGGTGTGTTGTGCAAATATCACCACTTTACTAATGTATGTTTAAAAGGTACCATTTCAGTCGTTGAGACAAAAATACCCCGAAATATTAAAACAGTGAGGAAGTTATCGTTTTCAAAGTCAGAGAGAAGCAACAGTCAAACCGACGAGAAACTAATCGACGGTGAAGTTACTGGAAGAGCTGCGATTAACAAAGGTAATATTGGTTATTTTTCCTCATATTTGTTGTTGTTAACTTTGCATTACATGTTAGAATTGAGTTTTGTTGATAGGAAATGTAGAAACCGGTTAAAATAGAGATGTGAGAATGGTTGCGGTTTAGGTTAGGGTTTGTAATTTGGTTGAATATCAGTTGAGGAAGATGAAATCTGGGTTATCGAAACTTTTTTCAAGAGAATCGAGCTAATTTGTTTAGTCGAGCTAATTTGTTTAGTCGAGCTAATTTGTTTAGTCGAGCTTTTATTTTTATGAAAATTAGGTTTTGGTAAGTCGAGGTTTTTTATAATTGGATCGAGCCTTTTTGAAAGGGATCGAGCTTTTTTCAAAGGGATCGAGTTTTTTCAATAGGGTCGAGCTTTTTTAAATTGGATCGAGCCTTTTTGAAAGGCATCGAGCTATTTTGAAAAGGAATCAAGCTTTTTTGAAAAGGAATCAAGCTTTTATGAAAAGGAATCGAGCTTTTTATGAATTGGATCGAGCCATTTTGAAAAGGATCAAGCTTTTTTGAATAGGTTTCGAGCTTTTATGAATAGGTTCGAGCTGTTTTTGAATTGGATCGAGCGTATTTGAAAGGGATCGAGCTTTTTTGAAAAGGGATCGAGCCTTTTTTAAAAGGGATCGAGCCTTTTTTAAAAGGGATCGATTTTTTTGAAAGGGATCGAGCTTTTTTGAAAAGGAATCGATCTTTTTTGTAAAACAATCGAGCTTTTTTGAAAGGGATTGAGCTTTTTGAAAAGGGATCGTGCTTTTTAAAAAAGGATTCGAGCTTTTTTAAAAAGGATTCGAGTTTTATTCAATAGGTTCGAGCTTTTTTTGAATTGGATCGAGATTTTTTATGTGTTCTGTTTAACGATGTTGTATTTCTGTTACATTGCAGATGAGAATTAGGTTGAGGGATTCGCTTAAAACTCTAGAAGAATACTGGTACGAGGGCAAATTGACTCGACACAACCATTTTGATGCTCTTGTCCATATAGATGACGCGTTGAACCGTGTCCCTGTAGAATTTGCAGATGAAGACCGATGTCGGTTCATGGCGTCATGTTTCGAGCATTTCCTGATGATGCATCGGGAGATGAAGTTTTCCAGTGATATTATCCATCAGTTGCTTTTGAGGGAGCTCCATCGAAACGGCCCAACAGATGAGATGCACTTCATTTTAGGAAACCAGTCGGTGAGGTTTTTGAAGGTGGAATTTTGCCTGATCACCGGACTACGGTTTGGGGTTGTATTAGACACCACCATGTATGCAGCAGTGGAGAATGGCATACATGAGCGGTACTTTCCTAGAGCCGATGAGGTGTCGTTAGAGCAGATTATGGGTGTTTTCACCGGCGTAGAGTTTGGAAAGGCGTACGATGCTGTCAAGCTCTGCCTCTTATATATGTTGAACTGGATACTGATGGGGGTGGATAAGAGATTCAAGATTCCAATTTGGCAGTTTCGATTGGTTGAGGAGCTCGATGCTTTCGACAGATTCTCCTGGGGTGCCCACGTGTACAAGCATTCTATTTACTCATTCAAGCATGCACTTGAAGGCGGCGAAGAGACAGGTTCGAGCGACGCCAGTAGGACAAGGGCGATGACGTACATTGAGTGGAGACCTACAACATATACTGTCTATCTCATGCCCTATTGGTAAGAACTTCGAACTACAAATTGCACTTGGTGTCCTAAATTTTATGGGTACTTATCGTACTTATCTTTGAAGCAGATATTTGCTGTGGAGGTGATCCCTGATTTGGCCAAAGAGGTCGGTGCCCGGAGGGTTACTGATCTGACTCCCCGTATTTTGAAGTGGGAGTTGACCAAATAACCGAGAGGGAAGAAACTAGCAAAGATTTTCAAAGTCAGGGTATGTATTTATTTTGTTAATGTTTTTATTAATTATTATTTGTACAATTACATTGCTCTAACTAATATTTCAGATGTTTGCAATCAAGGGAATTCCCATGCTCTAACTAATATTTCATAGGCATAGGCGGGTTCGGTTTTCCACCCCCGGACATCTGTAGGGAATTCCCATGGGGGCGTTGGACTTGATAAAGAGGTAAGTTGAAAACAAAGTTTAGTGTTTTTTATTAACACGTGGTGATAATTTTTTACTAACAATGTAGACATGATTTCAGGCTCCGTGGACAGATATGTTGAACGATGTGTGTGAAACCCTCTGGAAGAGTGACGAGGATCGACAGCGTCAACATTTGGAGTTGTTGGATATGATCCGGAAGAGTGATGAGGATCGTCAGCAACAACACCGATTGTTACTGGATATGATCTGGGGGCTTCAAAGTTCGACTTTAAGTACACACTGGGATGGCCCCCCACCTCTTGATCTATTATTTTGTCCCAGAGGGTCGACTGATAGGTATCCGGGGGGGACAGACCTGACAGCTCAACGTAGTCAGGACCCGCCTACAGGCATGGTAGGTCCGGAGAGGGAAACTCAATCGCATACCAGCGAGAGTAGGCTTGGTTCATGTACAGCAGTACTATCTGGGTCCACCCAGGCTCATCGGACACCTCCACCACCCAGCATATTGATCCCCTCACCTCTTAGCACATCAATTCAGCCACAGTGGTCACATCCCCCAACCAGTACGTTTGTAGTGTCGGAGCAGTGCCCTTCCCCACCCAGCACGTCTGTGGCGTCGGAGCGATTCCCTCCCCCACCTAGCACGTCAGCGGCATCAGAGCGGTCCCCTCCCCCACCCAGCACATCAGTGGCGTCAGAGCGGTCCCTTCCCCCACCCAGCAAGTCAGTGGCGTCAGAGCAGTCCCCTCCCCCACCCAGCACGTCTGTACCGTCAGAGCGGTCCCCTCCCCCGGCCAATACATCGAAGCATTTAGTTAAGCGCGGATGGCAGTTGGTGAGCCCTTACATAGATCCATGTCATCCAGAGAGGTTGAGGACACGGCCAGAGTCCGTGGAACACATTTTTAACCCCTACGGACTAGTGGATGCTGACCAGCTTGCGGCATACAAGGCCTTCAAGAGGAACATCAACGGGGAACTGTGAGTCCAACTTTTTATAATAAAAATGGATGTACATTTTTTGTTTATTCAAATTTATGTATAGCTAAGGTAATTCAATCATTAAACAGATGTGATATGGACGTGCTGGCACCAGTTACCGCGGGATGGTTCGTGCGTATGCAGTTCAACTTCATGGACTTGGAGGACACGGTACGTACTTATTAAATTTCATATTAACGTTTGTGTAAGTATTGTTGAATTGTTAACAATTACGGTGGTTTTATTGTTTGTCAGCATATGGATGCATACCTCCATATTCTTAGCAAACGTCAGCGAGGATTCCCAATTTGTACAACCAGAGGATCAACGTGTTGGATACACAATTTTATTTAAGTAGGTATAAATTTTGGGAATCGAATCGCATTTTTTGGTTTTGTATTATTAATACGATATTGTCAATACTTGTACAGCCACTTATGTTGTACATGTGGAAGAGGATGATGCCATATGATTCACACGGTGTGTGACCACGGCAATGTGGAATGTGTTATAGTCCCGATGGTTGGAAGAGGATCTTCTGACGGTCCGTGGAGCAACCACGGGTGGAAACCGCCCATTGCACGAGGTTGACGTGGTAAGTGTTAAATGATGGAGATGATTTAAAAAATAAACTGTTCGTATATCCTCAGCTAACACGGTATGCAAACTATTACAGGTGCTGATTCCGTGCAACGTTGGGGCCCAACATTGGCTGGTGGTGAGCATCGACCTTTGTCGCGGGAAAATTGACATTTATGACCCTTGGAGACAGGAAGTTCTTTATCATATCAGGCACCAGCAGGTTTGGCCATTACAGTGGTTTTTACCCTCCATGTTGAGTGACACGGGGTTCCACACAGCACGACGAGCTGGTCGTCGGGCATTCCCTCGAGAAAATAACCCCTTCTCGGTTAGCCTGGTGCGTACTTCTACAGTTCCCTAAGAAAAGAAATCGTAAGACATTCTATTTCATTCACGTGCTTAGATTTTCTTTATGAACGATTTGTAATGGTGTTTTATATGCCGAATTGCAGAGGTAACTGTGGTCCCCATACTTTGAGACTTATCGAGTACTTACTAGCGGGTTAAAGGCCTTTTGATTGGTCAGAGGACGACATGGGGATCATTCGGGAGAAAATGACTGTGGAGATTTTTTCTAACTCCAGGCCCTCCTAGTGATTGGTTGTATAATACCAATTTTTATGTACACAGACATGTAATTAATTCATGAATATTAATTAATTCATTATTCATTCGTTAATATTAATTCATTCATTAATAAGTAATTATTGCAATTCCAAATTATTACAATCTGATACACTTCCAAAAGTTTTCAATATGATCAAAACTTTGTCATTCATTCCCTATTAGAGTCAATGTTAGGACACGTTTGTTTGTTGTGTTCAATTGAATGGCAGATGCTACACTTGCGGCGGTATTCATCGGGAACACCTCTGCTTGTACATTCATTAATCATAGGTGGATTAGGACATTTCCTGGAATTATGCCCTGGTTGTCCACATCTTCTACAGGATTGTGTAGTTGTCCTCTCTAAAGATGAGACATGGCATCCCACCCTTGGGCGTCCTGCTTGTCTCCTGGAGTTTGGATTCAAAATCACCCTTTGAGCAATGTCAGATGGCACAACCCAAGTGGAAGGATGGCCCACCGGTATAATAGGAACCTAGTACGCATTAATAAGTGTCTGTCTCTTGTATAGTCAGCACACAAAGTTGTGAAGTCCAAGTTCCGCTCCCTGTAAAAAACATTAAAAACGATCAGCTTCACCGAGTAAATGATCAGTCCGAACAGAAAGTTGTCAAGTCCAAGTTTCAGTAATGTACCGTGCCGCCATAAGGGCGTGAGAACATAGAAAATGATCCATTTGAAATTTGTTGCAAGTATAAGTCTTCTGGGCTAAGTCAATAGTCCACTGTTTTCTAGACAGCTTGACTGAGAAAATGTTCTATTCTACTGGATTTACGGTCAAAAAACCATACTTCTCCACAAGTTTTAAGAGCACAAGATGTGCTGCGTCGGTCAACTGATGACGCATGGTTTGTGGAGCTCTATAGCGATCGTGAAACCACTGTTGCAGCATATTCCTAATGAACTCAGCCAGAGTCAACATAGGTTGTTGGTCTGTAAATTTTAGGCATGAGTTTATGCATTCTACAGTATTTGTCATCATCACCTTGCACCTTCTTTCCGAGAAGTGTACACAGGACCACTTGTGTGGACAGGCATCAATTACATAATCATATGCATTCTGGTGCAAGTTTCTTAACTCTTCCATATACCGGTTATATTCAAACTTGGTGTATGCGCGGGCTGCTTTGTCCATTATTACGGCAACATCCTTCCTATGAAATCTCTTCTTAATATTTTCAGCAAAGTGCCAGCAACATATGGTATAGGTGGCATAAGGGAACACTTTAGAAATCCCGGCTTCAATGTTTGCATGCCTATCGGAAATGAAACTAGCTCATCAATATGACCTAGGGCACTCTTCAAGCAATCCAAAAACCATTCCCATGAAAGGTTGATTTCTGAGTCGCCGTATCCAAAAGCAATTGGATACACCTATTCGTTCCCATCTTGTGTTGTTGCAACAAACATTGTACCCCGGAATCATCCCTTCAAATGGGTACCATCAACGGCAATGACTGGACATCTGGAATCCTCTAAGTGAGGCACCAATCGACATGAAGAAGTACAGAAATTTAACATCTTCGTCGCACTATAAGTCAGTGATTGTGTCTGGGTTTTGTTGTTCCAAAACGTAACCAAATGATGGAAGTAGTTGGAAGGTTTCCTCATGCGTTCCATATGTCAGTGACAACGTATAATCGAGGGCGACGTGTGCCTTACTGTACATGATTTGGATTCCATACATTGATTTCATGTCGGCGATTATGTCCTTCGGACGCATTAGTCGACCATCTTGTTGTTGAAGTCTAGATGCAATAACTTCTCCAATTATGACTGCACTAGCTTATCGGTGTCGGCGGTGAATTTTCTCTAACAGACAAGTGTGTTCGTTGACAAAACTTCTTACTAGAAAGTATGTGCCTTCATCCCTCCTCACCGCTCTGAACTTCCACGTACAATTTCTATCAAAGAAACTAGATGTAATGTTGTCTTATTGGACCTTTTCACCTTCAACTCGAAGTTCTGCCGCATTGCAAAATGGCCTACTAGTCTCTTCAAATCCTTTTTCGTTGGAAAAAGTTGGCCTTTATATATCATGCTTGTAGGTTCATCTTCAACCAAGTTTCTGCTTCCACCAATACCAAACGAGTATGATTCTACTCCTAGAATAACCCATGTTATGGCATTTATAGAATCATCTGGAGTTACATTAGCCCTCCCCTCGGAGGTCCCAGCTATATCTGGTGCACTGGAACAAAATCTGTGTACATGTCTTACACGTCTTACACGTCTTTCCGTTTTGACAAGTTCTGCATCATCCTGATTGTCCTCTACATTTTCTACATAATTGAATTGCCCTCATTATCCACCTCATGATTCACCCCAACATTCAGTCATGTATTCTCCTCTTTGTTGATGTCATTGTAGATCTCATTGTATTGGTGGTTGTATTGTCTACCATTCATCTCAATTTGACAACCAAATACATCGTCGAATTGAGGTCCCGATCTATTATCATGGGCGGCTACTTCCGGTGGAATAGTACATATGTTTTCTCAACCATCAATCCCACTTCTTTCTGTGAACAACTGGTTGCTTCCGCCTGACGATCGAAATTGTTGGTGTTATCACGATCAGGGATATCTTCACCAATGACACCTCATGCTGGCCTCTCGATTAGACTAACACATACTTGAGGGATCACCCTATCTTCCCCTAGCATAAACTGAACATCATCATTGTTTCTTATAAATGTACGACATGGAGTCCCAGGAACAATTGATAGAGACTGTAGTTCAGCACTGTATTTGTTCTCATCAAACTTCACAATGGTTTGCACGATCGACACCATATCGTCGTAACTCAAATTCTTTGACACATACAAACCTTGGTTATCGGAACCTAAATACCTCTGATTTCCGTCTGGTAATTGCTCCCATCGACCGTTGTAAGATATGATTGTTGTAAGATATGACTATTCTCACCCTATCCATTGTCCTGTCAAAACCAACATCATAAACCATTAATAAGAAAAAAATATTTCATATTAAATTTACAATTATAAGGGATTAAACAAAAATCAAAAGTGTAGGATATAAAGCTTTTTTTTCAACTGATCGAGCTTTTTTTGTACATGATCGAGCCATTTTTGTACATGATCGAGCTTTTTCTAACAGGATGGAGCTTTTTTTGTTCAAGACCGAGCTCTTTTTCTACATAATCGAGCTTTTTTATATATGGCTCGAGCTATTTTTCATATGGCTTGAGCTTTTTTCAAATATGGGTCGAGCATTTTATTTTACGGATCCAGCTTTTTTTTAGGAATCGAGTTTTTTTGTTAGGGATCGAGCTTTTTTTGGGCAGGATTGAGCTTTTTCGGTGAGGGATCGAGCTATTTGTGTGAGGGATCGAGCTATTTGTGTGAGGGAACGAGCTTTTTTTGTCAAGGGTCGAGCTTTTTTTTACGGATCGAGCTTTGTTTCTGATGGATCGAGCCTTTTTTCGAGGGATCGAGCTTTTCTTTTTACGTATCCAGCATCAATTTTTTGTTTCGAGCTTTTTTTCAAATGTTTCGAGCTTTTTTTAAAACCTTTCCAGCTTTTATGCTCAAGATTATAAACTTGTTTGCACCACTACAACTCAACTCGGCCAAATATATATACAAAAAAATATGCATACATGTTCATTCATTCTTTTTAAAAAGTTTACAACTCCAGGACATAAACATAAAAAAATTAAGACAATATGTTCATAAATATTCATACAGTGTTATACCACACATAAATACAATAAAAAATGGAAATAAAGATCAGAAATATTAATTTACCTTCTTGTGCAATATATGGAATGGAGCTCGTTTTCTGAAGATAAAATGGAGTAGGTGATTGATTTTCAGACAAATTTTTTGGACGACAGCCTTTAAAGAAAAAAAAATCGATTATTTAAGGGCAATTTCGGTAGCTCACCATAATAGGTGCCTTTTAAACTTAACTTATTATAACGGTGACATCACTGCAAGGGACCAAAAAAAAGGTGACATTCCTCACCATTTCCACGGATAGAAATTTAGAATCTTGGGTGAGAATGCTAGGAATAGTGAATGACACTATTGTTAGAGAATTTTATCATGAATATAGAGAGAGTGCCACCTTATTGGATGATTTGATGGAGATTAGGGGTGTTGTTTTTAGAGTTAACCCGGTAAACATTAACAAGTTTCTTGGGCTATCTAGTGATATTGATTCAAACTTTCTAGATGTTGATATCATTGAGAATCTTAATATCATGGGTAGAACTCTATGTGACAATGCTTCTTTTGAGTGGAAAGGTAGAGCATATATTAGTCAACATGAGTTAACTAAGGCAAGTGCATTTTGGCATCTTTTTATTTGCACAAATATTATTGGATCTTCGAATTCAACCGAGTTGAAAAAGACAAGATCAAAATAGTATATGCCTTAGGGATTTGCTTATGTTTTACTTAGATAATACGGCTTTCTCAACTAGAGGAGATAAGAAGCTTGCATTACCGGGGTTTATAACTTCTTTGTGTTTAGCTCGTGGTGTTCAAAGTAGTGGAGATGATATGTTGGTACAACCCTTGGAAAAGTATAGTGATAAACGTGTGTCATACATGTCATATAAGGATAAGGGTAAAACATGTGATACTTTTGGACTATTTAGTAGTTCACAAGTTAATTGTCAAGAGACTAGCATAAACATTCTTCCAGATTGGGCTTTACATTTGAAGAAGAAGGTTGATGAGCTTAGTGCTATAGTTGAAAAACAAGATGCTAGAAAAAAAGAGTTGGAGTGTATTGCATAAAGTTCAAGACCACCTCTCAAGCATTATGTTAGGTCAACTACACGCACATCTTTCTTTGGTGGATCTAGTAGCTAGTATTTGAGTCTCATGGTATGTTTCTTACCTTTTGGCATCATTTCATGTCAAAAAGGAGGAGAAAGAGTTATTAAGAGTTGCTAGTTACTTAGTTTTCTTTTTATGTTGTTTTTCTGAACTTTTAAACTTTCAATGGCATGTAATAATAAGTCTTAAGATTTGGTTAAGAATTCTTGTATTTAGCATGTATTGAGGGGGAGATACATGTATTTGTGGACTTAATTGTATATTCTTATCCATATTATATGTTGCTATTGTGGTTTTTCTCTTGTATATGCATTGTGCTTTGAGATGATTTGTAGGTTGCTTCAAGAGAAGATCAAGATGAAGTTCAAGAGTTGGTGAAAATTAGTTATAGGAATCTTACTCATTGTAATGTAAGGGAGTGATTTTGTGACCTATCTTCATTTTTATATTTGTAGTAAATGTATAGGTGTTTTGACATGGAATTTGCCAAAGGGGGAGATTGTTAGGTTTTAGATTGTGTTGGAATTAATTCCATATCAAAATGATGTTTACTTGTAATGACTTAGTTGTTTAGGTTCATGATGATTCAAGCTTCAAGGAAGAAGAAACAACAAGTCAAAGCAAGTTCTTTGTCTTCAAAGAGAAAGGATGCAATTTGGTTCTACAAAGGTATACTAAGACCTTATCTTTCGCTTACAAGGCTTAGGCACACACACACATATCATACATTTGTGTCCCTGCATCATTGTGCACCATTATAGACACACACATACAATTCATTCATATGTTTCCCAGCATCGTTGTGCACCATGTATAACACATTCACACACTTGAAGATGAATGCTCATGATTCGTTTGAAAATAACATGTTTTGGAATATGCATGATTGGAAACTATCTCTATGTAGTTTGCATTCTAGTGTGAATTGTGTTTGTGTGTGTATATATTTGTATAACATGGATATTGAACTTGGATTTAGTCTTAAATCAATCTTGATTGAGTTCCGGTCATTTCGGCTACTCATTCTATTGATTTCAATTTCTAAGTCAAAAGATACTACACTTTCAACTCATGTTTCATGCATTGTCTTCGTCTTCGTATATCAAGTCGAATTATTATTTTCTGGGTTGAGTATATTATATGTCCATGTCCGTGTGAGAGTTATGGTTCGTAATTCTTAAACGAATTCGAATTATGAGTTTGGAGGCCGGAGAACGGTCGAAGAATGCAAAGAGAGCGCGAGGGGAATGCACCATGGCAAAAAGGCCATGAAGGTTTGCATGCCCGAGATGGCGCGTGGCCATCTCGGCCGCACAACCTTGCTGCCCCGAGATGCCCATGTACCATCACGGGGGAGCACTAACAAGTGAGAGCAATTTTGTCTTTTCATCTTGAAAAGTCCTCATTTGTTGATTGGCTTATTTCGTGAACAACTATATTTATGGGGTTCATGTAAGGGTAGCTTAGGCTCTCAAGACCTCAATAGGAGAAACATCAAAGGTAAAATTCTTGTGCTCACTTACTTTGATGAGATAATTGCACACACTCATATATTCATGCATAACTCTTGATCTTATTTGTTGAGTGTTTTCTTGTGTGCATTTTAGTTTACATGACTCTTGTTGACCTATTTGCATCTTGCTATGAAAGTTGTATGTCATGCTAGGCATTAAAATAGGATGCAATTCCATCACTCTTGAACTTATTGTTTTTGTGCATTTGAGTGTTGAAATAATAGGTCTTGCGCTGGTAGTGCGCTACTCTACCAGCGCACCTCACCAGCACAACTTTCACAGTGGATTGTCACGAGTGTTGAGACACTGAGCTGTGCTGCTGCACCCGCACATAGTTGAAAAATGCGGGCATACGCTGGTGGTGCGCTACTCGTCTAGCGCAGCCTCACCAGCTCAAACTTCCCAGAGAATCTGCACTTGTGTTGCGCTACTGGGATGCGCCACTCGACCAGTGCCTATTTTAAAAATAGGTTGTACGCTGGTGGTGCCCTGCTCGACCAGCGTACGCAGAGGAAGCTGGAACGTTTTTTCCAAAACAACCTCACTTTGATTCGATCTTATATTTATATATAACTCAATGCCTTAAGGTCGTGTATGAGTTTAGAATATCACATTTCTTCCTTAGAATACATTTCAAAGGAAAAACACTTTTAAGAACTCATTTTTAATCACTCAAAGCACTCCTATGAGCATTAAATCTTCATCTGGCATCATATACGTTCATTTAGAGTGCATAAATGGATACGACTACAAGGACATGAAGCCAAGTGAAGTGATTGGAAGGCTTCTAGCATATGAATCTAGGAAATGTCCTAACCCCACACCATCAAAGAAGCAAAAAGATATTGCTTTGAAAGCCTCCAAAGTTTAAAAGGAAGAAGGTGATGACTCGGATGAAGAGATGGCCTTGCTAATGAGGAAGTTAAGAAATTCTACAAGTCCGAGAAGAAAGGCTTTGGAAATACTTGAAGAAAAAGGCTCCCTTCAAGAAGTTTGAGCCTAGCCAAGAGAAGACCCAGAAGAAAGAAGTCCAATGCTATGAATGTGGTGGAATAGGTCACTTTGCCACGGAATGTGCAAATCACAAGAACAAGAAGAAGGGAAAAGTAATGGCTGCCACATAGAGTGAAAGTGATGACTCTAATGAAGAAGATGAGTCTTCGGATGATGAAAACTCATGGCTAACTTCATAGCATTTACATCCTCTCTTAGGAGCAAAGATGCTAGTGAAGAAGAGAATGATAGTCAAGAGGGAGACTACTCAAGTGATGATGGATCTTCATCACAAACCACAAATGGAAGTGTGGATAAGATGGATCTCAATGACTACATGACCAAGTTTGAAAGCTCAAGATTAAAAAACAAGAATGAGATCAAAAGATTAAAAGAAGAAAATCTAGATCTCTCAACTCAAGTTGACCAACTAAATGAAGATTTGGAAAGATCTAAGAGGAGTGAAGAAGGGTTGAAGAAAGAGCTTGAAGAAGCTAGAGAGTTGTTGGCCAATATGAACTCTAGCACCAAGAAACTTGACCACATGCTAGATGTTGGAAAGAGACCAAGTGATAAGAAGGGGCTTGGGTTTGAAGATGACAAGATATCCTCTACTCCAAGCAAGACCGTTTTTGTAAGAAGCATGAACTTCAATGGGTCCTCTCCTCACCAAACTCCTAAGAAGAAGCTTGATCTAGGAGAGTGTTCGAATAGTGCTCAAGTGAAGGTGGCACCAAGAAGCCTACCTCTAGCTCATCCTACAAGGGCTCTTCAAGTTAACTTCTCTCAACCAAATGCTCACAAAGGGAAGACACCTATCATGCAAGCCCAACCAAGGAAGCAATCAATTCTTGCTCAACAACAAAGAAGGAAAGCTCCTCAAAAACTAGCAAGACAACCACAAAGACATGGGAAGGCTCCAATGCATCCTCAAGGATATGGTAAAATTCCTAACTTTTTACCTACATGTCATTTTTATGGTATTGATGGTCACATTAGACCAAATTGCTTTAGGTATATCAAATTGTGTAGGATTGAAAGCATGATAGAGAAGAAAAATGCTAGAGCCATGATGCATGTTCCTAGGACATCTAGAGCTTTGATGCATGATCCTAGGACACCTAGAGCTATGATGCATGTCACTAGGAAAAGTGGAACACTTTTGCATGATCCTAGGACATTTAGAGCCCATGTACCATTGATCACTAGGAAGGAAAATACTGCACCTAGGTAGATTAGAAAGGATGAACACCTTTGCCATGTTGCACAAATTGCTTTGAAAGCTCATTCTTGTGATTTTTGGTATTTGGATAGTGGGTGCTCTAGGCACATGACTGGAAATAAGAGTTTCTTTCAGACTCGTGTGATGGAGAAGGGAGGAAATGTCACCTATGGTGATGGATCCAAAAAGAAGGTCAAAGGAAAGGGAACCATTTCCATTCCCGGATTACCTTCCTTGTCCAATGCTTTATATGTTGATGGTCTAAAAGCCAATTTGATAATCATTTCACATCTTAGTGATGATGGACTCTCCGTCTTGTTTAGGAAAAATGATTGTTCTATCCTATTGCCTAATGGACAAACCTTATTAAAAGGTATGAGGTCTAGTGACAATTGGTATTGTCTTGAGGCTAGAAGTGTGTCTTGTAATGTGTCCAAGGATGAACAAATAGAGTTGTGGCATGAAAGACTCGGTCACATGAACTTTAGGGATCTAAAAATCTTAGATAAGTTCAATGTTGTGTGAGGCCTTCCCAAGCTTGGGAAAAAGGTTAATGGTGTTTGTGGACCTTGCCAACAAGGGAAGCAAACCAAGAGTATGAACAAAAAGGGAAAATATATTACCACCAAGGAACCTCTAGAGCTTCTCTACATGGATCTTATGGGTCCTATACAAATCGAGAGTTTAGGTGGAAAGAGATACATTTTTATGTGTGTAGATGACTTCTCTAGGTACACATGGACTTATTTTCTTAGAGAAAAATCTGAAACTTTTGATAAGTTTAAAATGCTTTGCTCCAAAATTCAAAATGAAATGAACTCTAAGATTAAAAGCATTAAGAGAATTAGGAGTGACCATGGGAAAGAATTTGAGAATGCCCATTTTGAAAACTTTTGCAATGGTCTAGGCATTTCTCATGAATTTTCGGCTCCTAGGACACCTTAACAAAATGGAGTTGTTGAGAGGAAGAATAGGGTTCTTCAAGAAATGGCCCGTGTGATGTTGCTTAGCAACAACGTCCCTAGGAATCTTTAGGTCGAAGCCGTCAATACGACATGCTACATAGGAAATAGAGTCTTTCTTAGGCCCCACACTAGGCAAACCTCCTATGAGTTATGGAAAGACAGGAAGCCAAATGTTAGCTACTTCCACACTTTTGGAAGCAAATGCTACATTTTGAATGACCATGATCAACTTGGCAAATTTGATGCTAAGAGTGATGAGGGTATCTTCATTGGCTATGCCTTGAATAGTAGAGCCTATAGAGTTTTTAATCTAAGAACTAGGACCGTAATGGAATCATCTAATGTTGTCTTTAATGATACTAGGCTCAAGACTAATGACCATGAGGAGGAGGTACATTTAGTTGTTGACTCCCCTTTGGAGAAAGTAGTTGATATCTCTAATGTTGAAAAGGTGAATCATGATGATGACATAGCACAACTTAGTGTTAGGATTCCTCACTTGGACTCAAAAGAACCTGCTCCATGGGTTAGAAAACTTCATGACAAAGATGACATTATTGGTGAGGTTAGTGAGGGTGTTAGGACTAGGCGTCAAATGGCTAATCTAATTAGCTACACATGTTACACCTTTCAAATAGAACCCAAGAAAATTGATGAAGCCTTAAAAGATGAATTTTGGGTTCTTGCCATGCAAGAAGAGCTTAACCAATTTGAAAGGAATGAGGTTTGGACTCTAGTTCCTAGGCCCAAGAATACCAATGTGATAGGTACCAAGTGGGTATATAGGAATAAATCCGATAAGGATGGCAACATTGTGCGAAACAAGGCTAGGCTTGTAGCATAAGGATACTCTCAAATTGAGGGTATTGACTTTGAGGAGACATTTGCTCCCGTTGCTAGGATTGAGTTCATTAGGCTTCTTCTATCCATTTCTTGTTTGCACAAGTTCAAATTATATCAAATGGATGTCAATAGTGCCTTCCTCAATGGTTTCTTGCAAGAGGAAGTGTTTTTTGAGCAACCCAAAGAGTTTGTGGATCCTCACCACCCTAATCATGTCTATCATCTCAAGAAAGCTTTGTATGGGTTGAAACAAGCACCTAGGGCTTGGTATGAGCATCTCAGCCAATATCTCATAGACAATGGCTATACTAGGGGTAGTGTTGACAAGACTCTATTCATCAAGAAAAATAAAGATGAGCTATTTATAGCTCAAATCTATGTTGATGATATTGTCTTTGGCTCCACCAATGACACCAAAGTCCAACAATTTGTTAATGTCATGTCTCATGAATTTGAAATGAGTCTTGTTGGTGACTTGAGTTACTTTCTAGGTTTACAAATTAAGCAAATGGATGATGGGAATTTCATATCTCAAGCTAAATATGCCAAAAACCTAGTGAAGAAATTTGGCCTTGAAGGTGCCAAACATTGTGATACACCCATGAGTACCACTTTGAAGCTAAGCAAGGATGCTAGTGGTAAAAGTGTGGACCAAACGGTATATCATGGCATGATTGGTAGCTTGCTTTATTTGACCGCAAGTAGGCCCAATATCTCCTTTAGTGTGGGTGTGTGTGCTAGGTACCAAGCGGATCCTAAGGAGTCCCATCTCTCTTCTGTTAAGAGAATCATTCGATATGTTAATGGGATATCCAACTATGGGATTTGGTACTCTTTTGACACTAATGCTAGTCTTGTAGGCTTTAATGATGCAGATTGGGCAGGAAATTGTGATGATAGGAAAAGTATATTCGGCGGTTGCTTTTTCCTTAGGAACAACCTTGTCTCTTGGTTTTGTAAGAAGCAAAATTCGATTTCCTTGTCCACGGCTGAGGCCGAGTACATTGCTGCTAGGAGTGGATGCACACAATGTTAGGATTATGCTCGATAGCAAGAGTGTAATATTGTAATTAACAATCGTATCATATGAATAAAGTGATTTCTAGTTTAACAAATCTTATAGCATTTATAGTTTAATTATTATAATTGTCAAAAGTAAATAATCATAAGGTCAAAAGACTATGAATAGTGGTGTAAAAATGGGCCGGCCGGTGACAGGCCTGTCCGGCAGGCCCAGGAAGTTCACGGGCCATTCTAGGAACGGCCAGTGAAGGAAGAGGGCCGGGCAGCTGGGAGGAGGCCCGGCAAGCCGGCGTGCCAGGCTTGTCGGACCAGCCTGGTGGACCGATCCGCCGGTCCGTTCGGCCTAAATTTTTTTATTTATTTTTTTTTCAAAATTCCTCCAACGGCTAGAAATCAATTACAGCCGTTGGAGGAAACAAAAATTACCAAACCCCCCCCCCCCCTAAAATCTTTTAAATTACATTTTGACGCACAAATCAAATTTTTCTATAAATACTTCTATCCATTTAATTTTCCATTAACTCTCTCTATCATTCTTTCAATCTCTCATTCTCTCAAATCTCAATCTCTAATATATTCTCCAATTCTCTAAACTTTTTCATTCAATTTGGTTATTACTCTCTCTACAAAATTCTCTACGTTTTCCACCAACACACCAAATTTTAAAGGTACAATTTTGTTATTACTTTTGGTCTTACATATTCTCATAGTAAATTTATATGTTTATGTTTAGATTTGAGTTACTTAATGAAAACATTATCTATTTAGTTAGTTAGTTTATCATTTTTTGGGCTTTAATGTTAATATTATTTGTTTAGTTTATTAAGATTTTTAAGTTTAGTAGTAATTTTAATATTTTTTATTAATAAATTTAGAAAGTTAATTTGTATTACTGAAATTAATTTTTGTAATAAGTAAATGATGAATGTTAAGTGTAGTAATTACGTTTGATATTGTAGTAATTTAGAAAGTTAATGTTACAATTTTTTGTTAGTAGATTATGATTTTTTTGTTTATTTAATTTGTTTTTTAAGTAATTTAATTATTGTAAGTGTCGTATTAGTTATAGTAATTATTGTTAGTAAATTAAGATTACTGTTAGTAAATATTGATTTTTAATTTGACTATTAACTACTATAGTGCTTATATTTTTATTCAGATAATGGATCCTAACCAGTAGCCTTATTTTCCGGACGGTTTGAATATGCTCAACGATGAATTTGATATTTCAGAACCGACCCATACTCAAGCGGGACCTTCTGGTTCTGGCGTTACACCAACATCACGTCCCAGAAAATTAACATCAGATGTGTGGCAATGTTTCAATATAGTCCAAATGACACTCCCAAACGGGACTTCTGGCCTCAGAGCTAAATGTAAGTTTTGCCATAAGAATTATGGTACAAGTACGGGGGGAACCGGACATTTGAGACGGCATATGCACAAATGTATGCCTGCACATGGACAGGTAGACACTACAACCCAGACAAAACTTCAACGGCACCCAGACAGGTCCGTTACGACGTGGCAGTTCGACGCCATGAACCCTAGAGAGTGCTTGGCACAATACATTGCACAAACTGATCAACCTATCAGTATTGGTGAGAGTCCATCTTATAAAGAATTAATCACATCTGCATATAACCCCCAATATGAACCTGTTTCTAGAACCACAACTAGAAATGATTTGATACGATTGTTTGAAACCGAAAGGGATGACTTAGTTGCTGAAATACAGCATTTAAGTGTCTCTGTTGCATTAACTTCTGATATTTGGAATGCATGTTCCAAACAGGACTATTTATGTGTCACGGGACACTATTTAGATTCTGATTGGAGGATAACAAAAAGAATTTTTGTTTTTCGTCCTATGGATTTTGCACATGCCACAGAAAACATTTTTAATGTCATAATAGAAGTTTTAGAAACTTATGAAATCACGCATCACATTCTTTCAATCACATTTGATAATGCATCTGCAAATACTAGCTCTATTGCATTGTTTGTTGCAAGAAATATCCCGCAAGATGGAGGTTATTTCTTCCATCAACGGTGTGCATGCCATATTATAAATTTAGTTGTACAGGCTGGTTTAAAGCAGGTAAGCGACCAAATAGATCGCATCAGAGATGCCATTTCTTGGATTTGCAGTTCTAATCCTAGATTTAGTGAATTCAAGAGACATTGTAAATTAAACGGTCTCAAACCCCGACGATTCCAAACTGATATGCCGGTAAAGTGGAACTCTACTTATTTAATGTTGCAAAATTGTTTGGAATATGATACAACCATTACATGTTTTTATAACATGAAATTGACCGAAACAGGACAACTTAGTCAAAAATTACTTACCACAGACGATTGGTATGTGGCAAAGACTTTTGTTCAATTATTAAAGATTTTTTACAATGCCACTGTAACTCTTTCCGGGGTATATTACCCCACATTTTCCTAGGCAATCCATCAGATAGTGGAAATGTCTGAACTGTTAAACAGTTATAGAGAAGATGAACATCTAGGCGCTGCAGTTGTTGTCATGGAGACAAAGTTGAAAAAATATTGGGCTAACATTCCCCTACTGTATGCCTTAAGTGCTATAATAGATCCCGGGGTTAAATTATCTGGTTTAGAAGTTTTGCTTGAGTTTATTGGTATTAATTTGTCAATAGATTATTCAGAACAAATTACTGACATTCGAACCAAGTTGTTCGAGATTTTTCATATTTATGAGACCAGGTTTTTGTAACATTGACATCCCCCAATCAACACGACCGGAGACAGAGCCGAAGCAAACAAGTTGGAGCCTTCTGAAACGACGCAAAAAAGACAAATCAGCAAGTACTTCTTCAGGGCAAAGATCTAGCACATCTTCTTGTACCGAACTTATTAGGTACCTTGAAGCACAGTTTGATGCTGTTGAAGACAAGGAAGAGTTTGATTTGTTGTTATGGCGGAAGACCTATACGTACAGGTATCCAGTTCTGTCACACTTAGCACGTGATGTACTGGTTATTCCAGTGTCAACGGTGTCTTCAGAACAAGCTTTCAGCACCAGTGGACGCATAATTGAACCAAGAAGAAGCTGTTTGTCTCCAGAGATGGTGGAGGTATTAACATGCCTTCGGAATTGGGAGCATGCTAAAAAAATGTTACAAAATCTAACTGTATATAAAGAACTTAATCTAAATTTCGACAATCTATATATTGATGACCCTTCAGGTAGTGGTCAGGGCCAGAACTAGGTTATACTTTTACATATGTATTTATTATTTACTTGTAAGTTGTAAAATGGTTGCACTCTTTTTCCCTTACCAAGTTTTTATCCCACTGGGTTTTTCTTGGTAAGGTTCTTAATGAGGCAACCATGTAGATATGTATTACTGAATTCCATAAGTGAAAAATAAATAAATAATTAAAAAATTGTTCGTTCTCTTTATTCATTACAAATCCTAATAATTGTTCGTTCTCTTCATTCATTTTAAATTCTAAACCCTTAACCATAAACTATAAATCCTAAACCCTATACCCAAAATCCAAAAAACGTAATTTGGAAAAAAAATTGGACCAAAAAACTAACTCGCCGGACCAGGGCCGTTAGGCTTGGCCCGTCAGACCAGGCCCACCCGGCCAGTCAGAGGGGCCCTGCGGGCCGACCTGGCACGGCACGTAGGCACGGCCCGCCTGAGGCAGGCTGGCGTGCCGTGCCGTGCCTGCTTCTCTGAAAACAGGCAGGGCCTGGCTGGCCCGCGACACCGTCGGGTGCCAGGCCCTACCAGACCTGTTTCCAGAAATGGACTGGCCAGGCCGTCCCTAATGGGCCGGGCCAGTCCATTTTTACACCACTAACTATGAGAAAAGAAGAATTGTTCATACATCTAGATATGTATGAGGTAGATACAATTCTTTAGTTAGTCTTGAATAATATCCACAACTTAAGATAAAAGGTTGAGCGTTTTTATCTTGTCAAAGTTGTAGATTCTTTTGCTAGCATTTGAGTGGGATCAAATGTGTTATGATGAGTCTAAAATCATCAAAGTGTGGTGTCTTTGGGCAAAAGAACCTAGTGCACTGGGTGCATTGAATAGGATCAAAATGAAATACTTTCTCTAGAACCATCAATGGATAAAAGTTTTCATTTGAAGACAATCGGAGAGTCTTTCTTAATCCTGAGATAAATGATGGACTTATGGTTGCAAATGTTATCATTTGAGCTATCAATGAGTTCGATTATATAGCATAGTCTATCCTCGATAGTTTGGTGGTATTCATTTGTTAATCGATAGAGGACTTCATTTATAGATATGGACATCGTGGCTCTATTTATTGAATGAGAGTAGAATACCATCATATGGATGTTTTGAGGTATTGGATATTAAATCTTAACATTATGTTTTCAATAGTGTCTATTGAAACATAACTTCTGGACAAGTCAAAATATCCAAGTTCAAAATGTGGTCATATGAGTAAATATGGTAACTTGGAGAGCTATAGGCAGTCTATGAGCTCTTGGCGATTAATGGTAATCTTCACGAGGATACACTTTCTCCAATAAGGTTGTCTAGGGTACGAATGAGTAACATCAACTTATTATATCTTTATTTAAGAGTTCAATTTTAGTTCTTTAGTGGAATGAACTAAAATTAAATAGATTGGACCTAAGTGAATCATTTGTTGATTGTGATTGGGTTGTGTCTATTGGAGCTTAAATTTAGATAGCCCGCCAAGATCCTCAATCCACACGAACTTGCATGGATCACTTAATATATTCTACCTGATCAATAGGGGTCCATCTAGAATTGTAATAAGGCATGTGAACTTGTTTCTTTTTGTAAGAATAGGTCTAGTTCACATGTGAACTTTTTATTAAGGTCCAATGGATTTAATAAAATGAGAAAAATAATATATGGCCTTTATACTAGGTATGGGCGGCAAAGGCTATGGTGAATAGCTTTAATATATTATTTTTATTTTATTATTATTTAATTAATTGGAAATTAATTAATTTGTTGATTAATTAATTATTTAATTAAAAATCAAAATCTTTTCCTATTAGGAGAAGGTCTCCTAAAACTATACTATTGTTGGTAGTATAGTTAATGTTAAAGACTATATTTGATAAGTAGATAAATAAAAGGAGTTATTTATCTAATCAAATTAGGAAGTCTTTAATATGGTTACAGACACACTATTGAGTAGGATTAGGAGTCTTGGTGTAGGAAAGAATTCTTTTTGGAAAAGGATTCTTGGTCACCAAGTAAAACTACTTAGTGGTAGAATTCTTATTTGAAAAGGATTCATAACCACCAAGTTAATCTACCTAAGGATAGGATTCTTGTCCATCAAGTAATCTTTCTTAGGAAAGATTTAACACTCCTAATCTACGTCAAACAAGGGAAATTCAGCCAACACAATATATAGTAAAAGGAGTAGTTAGTTTTCTTCTAAGATAAGGATTCTAACTACCAAATAAATCCACCTAAGGAAAGGATTCTTGCCAACCAAGTGAATCCTTCTTAGGAAAGGATTTATGAACCTATATATATGTGGATGATGAATTCGGCCAGACCTAAGGCATTAGAGAGGAATTTCGGCCAAGCCATATTTTTCTTAGTGAAGAATTTGGCTATCATAGAATTTTGAGGGAGAAAAATCTGATTTTACACTAAACAAAATTCAATCTTCTCTAAGCAATAGTGTGTGAATTCGGCCAAGTAGAGAAAAAGGGGAATGTTTTTGTATTTGATAGTATACTAATATCCTTTACATCAAAAGGTTTTTGTGTACAACATCGAATCAAGGTTCACGCGAGTTACAACCAAATTGATTGATAATTCACAAGTGACCAGACTTTCTTGGATTTTTTCTCTTGGATGATATTTGTAACTAACAAAGAAAAGATATTTACTTTGTCTCTATCCTGAGGAATACAATTTAAAGAAAGGGAGCCCACACTCCTAGGTGATTCACATTCGTGATTGGATTGGAAGATCTTGCGAAATTAATTCAGCGCTTGTTCAATCGTCACGCGAAAAATGTACGATACTTTTATATGCATCAATTAATCTAGGCTCAAGGTTCTCGTTGCATAAAAGGGGAAATTTTTATTTATACGCAAACCCTAATCTTTTTTTTATCATACTTCCGCTGCGTTTCTATACCGTTTTTTCCCTACAATTGGTATCAGAGCCTGGTTGTACCCTTGATTAATTGATGTATGTGTTCATGAATCTTTTTCTTTTATTGTATATATGTATGTTTTAGAAAGATATGGCACTCTAGGTATTCGCATATATATTTACATTGGAATGTATGGATATATGTATGTTTTGTATGTGGATTGTTATTACTAAATTTTGGTCTTAGAATTTCAATGTAATTTTGTTTTGGGATTGTAACAAGAAGGGTGGTCTATTATCGCCATAATTTCCTTCTTGGTAGTTGCTAAGTTTTTTTTTTTATTTTGTTGTTGTAATAAAAAAGAACTGTAGTATTTTGTTTTGTAAATTCTTCTGTAATACATTCAAGTTTCGAAGACTCGAAGGTTTGGAGAATTAGGAGTAACCGGAACAAGTTTGGGACCGTGCGAGCCGTAACAACGAACGTGCGTTCGAAGAGCACGCAGCCACGTTTGTTGTGGCATGGGCTGCGCACAGCAGCCCTTGTTGTAGCCATTGGCTGCGTATGGCAGCTCTTTATGGGCTTGTGACATACGCACGCCCATGGGTAAGGGCAATGGGTGCGCACGCCCATGGGAGGTAGCCGAGGGAGTCTGAAAGATGAAGGTCACGTGAAGACTTGTTCGCCAAGAAAGAGTTCTTGTATTCCAAGATAAATGTAATTTACTTGTTTTTCTAGGATGGACCACAATTGTAGCTATTTATATTTTTTGTAAATATTGCAATGTTTGTCATTGTTTGATAATATGTCATATAGAATAGGAGTGCCACTCATATATCTCTTTTGGTATGAACATGCATTGAATGGTTTAAGCATCTAAATTGGCATCTAGATAACTTGGTAAATCATTCTTTGGAATTCGATCACACGCCTTAAACAATTGAGTGGGAGAAGGTGTTTTGGAACACCTACGGCCTCCAAGTTTAGTTGAGCTTTATGTTTCGTGAATAACCTCCCAAGAGGTATTCATGAATGAAATTTAGCAAGATACTTTCTTACAAGGATAGACTAGACAATTAGCCCAAACGATATCTACTCCCAAATGAGGGATATTCGTGAGGGATTCTATTGAAGGTCGATAACTTGGTAACACACTCAATGTGAATTTATTAATATCCTCCCAAGAGTTCTTGTTAATAAAATCACAAGGTTAAAATTGAAAACGTTGGTTGTTATGTTAACAATTAGGTGGGACCTAGTCCAACTAGTAAATATTGCGAACTACCAAAGGAGGCGTGACATTTATGGGTGTTGGATCACCGTTGAATTTTTACGATTGAATTATTTTATTTAATTCAAGATAAATATTCAAAAGTGCTTAATCATGATTATTTACTCATATATAATTTTTGTTATTGTTCTGAAATCATGACCCCATCCCTAATCAACATCCTTAAAGACAATACTTTAACTGGTGATAATTATGTCACACGGAAAAGGAATATTGGGTTGTTGCAAACTGAAAAGTATAAGTTCATTCTGTATATTCCTTAACCACCAAAAATAATGAATCTACTCTGGAGCAAAGAGATGAGTATCAGTGGTGGAAGTCTTTAGATAAGATGGCTAAATGTACATTACATTATGGACATCATTTCCAACGTGTTGCAACAGCAACATTAAGGAATGGAGATTGCTGCCAATATTATGATGTCTCTAGACATAGATTCATATGGTTGGTAAAGTTGCTATTGTTAAGACCTGTAAGAAGGTCAAGTTACAACAGAGGAAAAAGCAACTTGGGCCTTCTTAGAAGGAGACCAAGAAAGTAACCAAGGTCAAAGGGAAGTGCTTCCTTTATGGTGAAAAGGGTTAAAGGAATAAACTGAATAAGAATGAATTCAACTTGCATTTAGGCAATGGAGCATTGGTGTCTACTAGTGTAGTGGGAGATATTAGAATCAATTTTGATTCTTATAGGCATTTAGTTTTAATAGAGGTTTACTACGTACCTCATTTCAAGAGGAATTTAATTTCGATTTATTGTTTAAATAAATTTGGTTATTCGGTTACTTTTAATAAAACCTTTATTATAAGTAAGAATGACAAAATTATTTGCAAAGGTACATTGAAAAAAGGTTTATTCTATTTGCATGGAAATATCTCTCACTTGTTAGACACGGAATCAACGAAACCTAATCATAAAGGAGTAAAATTATCAAAAGATAAAACCTACCTGTGGCATTTGCGCCTAGGTCATATTAACCTTAATAGGATTAAAAGATTGGTATGTGATGGACCTCTAAGTGACTTAAAGGTTGATGATCTACCAACTTGTGAATCTTGTTTGGAAGGTAATATGACCAAAAGGTCATTTACAACCAAAGGCATAAGAGCCATTGAATGTTTAGGATTGATACACACTGATGTATGTGGACCTATGAGCATTCAAGCTAAAGGTGGATGTGAGTGCTTCATCACTTTCACGGATGATCACTCAAGATTTGGCTATGTGTATCTCATGAGACATAAGTCGGATGTTTTTGATATGTTCAAAGCATTTAAAGCTGAAGTAGAAAATCAGCTTGAGAAACGTATAAAAATCTTGAGGTCCGATCGTGGTGGAGAATATCTATCTGGTGAGTTTCAGCAATATCTTATTGATAATGGAATAATTTCCCAATTTTCTACACCAGGCACACCTCAACAAAATGGGGTGGCAGAAAGGAGAAATAGAACTCTTTTGGATATGGTTAGGTCTATGTTGAGTTATCCAACGCTCCACGCTCCCTAATTCTTTTTGGGGATATGCTTTACAAACTGCCATGTATATTCTAAACGTTGTACCATCTAAGTCGGTTCCTAAAATACCACATGAGTTATGAACTGGGCGAAAGCCTAGTTTACAACACTGAAGGATATTGAGATGTCCTGCGCACGTGTTAAAAGGAAAGACAGATAAGATGGAGTCCCATTCAGAAACATGCATATTTGTAGGGTATCCAAAAGGAACAAAAGGATATTATTTTTATAGTCCTTCAGATCTTAAAGTATTTGTTTCAACAAATGCCAAATTTCTAAAAGAGGACTATATGAATAATTTTGTGCCTACAAGTATAATTGTCCTAAATGAGCTTTTAGGAGATACAATTCCACAAGAGGTTACGGAACCAAGCCCAATTGTAAGTTTCGTACCAACACAAGATCAACAATCTACCATACCTCATCGTAGTGGGAGGGTTATTAGACAACCTGAGAGATACATCGGTCTAGGAGAATCTGTAGAGAATCTTCCGGACGACGACAATCCCTATACTTACAAGGAAGCAATGAAAGATGTTGATTGTCGCCATTGGCAAAAGGCAATGCAATCCAAAATTGAATCTATGTTCAAAAACAAAGTCTGGTCTCTTGTAGACTTGCCTAAAAGGATAAAACTCATCGGGTGCAAGTGGGTATACAAGAGGAAAAGAGGAATGGATGGAAAGGTGGAAACCTATAAAGCTAGATTGGTAGCTAAAGGTTATACACAGAAGGAAGGTATCGATTATGAAGAAACCTTCTCTCTTGTGGCCATGCTTAAATCCATTAGGATACTCTTATCCATTGCGGCATCTCTAGACCTAGAGATTTGGCAAATGGACATCAAGACAGCTTTTCTTAATGGAAGTCTTGATGAAAGCATCTATATGATGCAACCAGAAGGATTCACTGAAAATGGCCAAGAGGAAAGGGTATGCAAGTTGTAAAGATCCATATATGGATTGAAGCAAGCATCCAGATCCTGGAACATAAGGTTCGATCAAGCTGTAAAAGGTTTTGGATTTTTTCAAAACCTTGATGAACCTAGTGTATACAAAAGGATTAAAGGCGACAAGTTAGTTTTCTGAATTCTTTACGTTGATGATATACTACTCATCGGAAACAATATAGGTGTATTGACATCAATAAAAGAATGGTTAGCAAAACAATTTGATATGAAGGACTTAGGAGAAGCAAGTTATATTCTTGATATCCAAGTTATAAGGGATAAAAAGAATAGAACGATTACATTATCCCAAGCTTCATACATAGATAAAATCTTGTCTAGGTTTTCCATTCAAGATTCCAAGAAAGGTATGTTACCTTTCAGGCATGGAATCAAACTTTCTAAGGAACAAGTTCCTAAGAATGAGCATGAAGAGCAATTCATGAGTAGGGTTCCATATGCATCAGCAGTTGGAAGTCTTATGTATGCAATTTTTTGCACTAGACCAGATATTTGTTTTGCTGTAGGCATAGTTAGCATGTTTCAATTGAAACCTGGTCCTGATCACTGGACGGCAGTCAAGCATATTTTCAAGTATCTAAAGAGAATGAGAGATTATATGCTTGTATACTCTAGAGGGGATTTAATTCCCGTTGGGTATACAGATTCTGATTTTAAGTCAGATTCTGACTATAGAAGATCGACATCAAGATCTGTGTTTACCATTGGAGGAGGGGCAGTCATATGGAGGAGTATCAAGCAATCTTGTATTGTTGATTCCACCATGGAATCCGAGTATGTTGCCGTATGCGAAGCTGATAAAGAGGCTGTTTGGCTCCGCCAATTCTTGATTGACTTGGAAGTGGTTCTTGAAGCGAATAAGCAGATCACTATCTATTATAACAATAGTGAAGCAGTGGCTAATTCGAGAGAACCAAGAAGTCATAAGAGAGGGAAACACATTGAAAGAAAGTATCACCTTCTAAGGGAAATTGTGTATAGGGGTGACGTGAAGATTACTAAGATCGCGTCAGCAGAAAATCTAGCGGATCCCTTTACAAAGGCTCTTCCTCAAAAGAGTTTTGATGGGCATCTAGAGAACATGGGGATGAGAGATATGACATATTTGCTATAGAGCAAGTGGGAGATTGTTAGGATTATGCTCAATAGCAAGAGTGTAATAATGTAATTAACAATCGTATCATATGAATAAAGTGATTTCTAGTTTAACAAATCTTATAGAATTTATAGTTTAATTATTATAATTGTCAAAAGTAAATAATCATAAGGTCAAAAGACTATGAGAAAATAAGAATTGTTCATACATCTAGATATGTATGAGGTAGACACAATTCTTTAGTTAGTCTTGAATAATATTCACAACTTAAGATAGAAGGTTGGGCGCCTTTATCTTGTCAAAGTTGTAGATTCTTTTGCTAGCATTTGAGTGGGATCAAATATGTTATGATGAGTCTAAAATCATCAAAGTGTGGTGTCTTTGGACAAAAGAATCTAGTGCACTGGGTGCATTGAATAGGATCAAAATGAAATACTTTATCTAGAACCATCAATGGATAAAAGTTTTCATTTGAAGACAATCGGAGAGTCTTTCTTAATCCTGAGATAAATGATGGACTTATGGTTGCAAATGTTATCAGTTGAGCTATCAATGAGTACGATTATATAGCATAGTCTATCCTTGATAGTTTGGTGGTATTCATTTGTTAATCGATAGAGGATTTCATTTATAGATATGGACATTGTGGCTCCATTTATTGAATGAGAGTAGAATACCATCATATGGATGTTTTGAGGTATTGGATATTAAATCTTAACGTTAAGTTTTCAATAGTGTCTATTGAAACATGGCTTCTGGACAAGTCAAAATATCCAAGTTCAAAATGTGGTCATATGAGTAAATATGGTAACTTGGAGAGCTATAGGCGGTCTATGAGCTCTTGGCGATTACTGGTATTCTTCACGAGGATACACTTTCTCCAATAAGGTTGTCTAGGGTACTAATGAGTAACATCAACTTATTCTATCTTTATTTAAGAGTTCAATTTTAGTTTTTTAGTGGATTGAACTAAAATTAAATAGATTGGACCTAAGTGAATCATTTGTTGATTGTGATTGGGTTGTGTCTATTGGAGCTTAAATTTAGATAGCCCGCCAAGATCCTCAATCCACACGAACTTGCATGGATCACTTAATATATTCTACCGGATCAATAGGGGTCCATTTAGAATTGTAATAAGGCATGTGAACTTGTTTCTTTTTGTAAGAATAGGTCTAGTTCACATATGAACTTTTTATTAAGGTCCAATGGATTTAATAAAATGAGAAAAATAATATATGGCCTTTATACTAGGTATGGGCGGCAAAGGCTATGGTGAATAGCTTTAATATATTATTTTTATTTTATTATTATTTAATTAATTGGAAATTAATTAATTTGTTGATTAATTAATTATTTAATTAAAAATCAAAATCTTTTCCTATTAGGAGATGGTCTCCTAAAACTATACTATTGTTGGTAGTATAGTTAATGTTAAAGACTATATTTGATAAGTAGATAAATAAAAGGAGTTATTTATCTAATCAAATTAGGAAGTCTTTAATATGGTTACAGACACACTATTGAGTAGGATTAGGAGTCTTGGTGTAGGAAAGAATTCTTTTTGGAAAAGGATTCTTGGTCACCAAGTAAAACTACTTAGTGGTAGAATTCTTATTTGAAAAGGATTCATAACCACCAAGTTAATCTACCTAAGGATAGGATTCTTGTCCATCAAGTAATCTTTCTTAGGAAAGATTTAACACTCCTAATCTACGTCAAACAAGGGAAATTCGGCCAACACAATATATAGTAAAAGGAGTAGTTAGTTTTCTTCTAAGATAAGGATTCTAACTACCAAATAAATCCACCTAAGGAAAGGATTCTTGCCAACCAAGTGAATCCTTCTTAGGAAAAGATTTATAAACCTATATATATGTGGATGATGAATTCAGCCAGCCCTAAGGCATTAGAGAGGAATTTCGGCCATATTTTTCTTAGTGAAGAATTCGGCTATTATAGAATTTTGAGGGAGAAAAATCTGATTTTACACTAGACAAAATTTAATCTTCTCTAAGCAATAGTGTGTGAATTCGGCCAAGTAGAGAAAAAGGGGAACGTTTTTGTATTCTATAGTATACTAATATCCTTTACATCAAAAGGGTTTTGTGTACAACATCGAATCAAGGTTCACGCGAGTTACAATCAAATTGATTGATAATTCACAAGTGACCGGACGTTCTTGGATTTTTTCTCTTGGAGGATATTTGTAACTAACAAAGAAAAGATATTTGCTTTGTCTCCATCCTCAGGAATACAATTTAAAGAAAGGGAGCCCACACTCCTAGGTGATTCACGTTCGTGATTGGATTGGAAGATCTTACGGAATTGATTCAGCGTTTGTTCAATCGTCACGCGAAAAAGGTACGATCCTTTTATATACATCAATTAATCTAGGGTTAAGGTTCTCGTTGCATAAAAGGGAAAAAATTTATTTATACGCAAACCCTAATTTCATTTTTTAACACGTTTCCGCTGCGTTTCTAAACCATTTTTTCCTACACACAACTTCTTTGGATAAAGCAAATGCTAGTCGACTATGGATTCAATCAATGTACTCTTACTCTCTGTTGTGATAACATGAGTTCAATTAACATTTCAAAGAATCCGGTTCAGCATTCTAGGACTAAGCATATTGACATCCGTCATCATTTCATTAGAGAACTAGTTGAGAGCAAATGCATTGTACTTGAGCATGTAGGTACCAATGATCAACTAGCGGATCTATTTACTAAACTCTTAGATGCTACTAGATTCAAGACTCTTAGTAGATCTATTGAGATTTGTTTAATGGAGTGATGTGTTGTGGTTTTTGACCCCATATGGGGAACTCAAGCAAAGAGAGCTATTGTATACTTGTTGCATGCAATTGTTTTTAAAAAATATGTTTATGCCTCTTTATTGATTGCTTGAGTAGCTTGGTTGCACTTATGGTATATTGTATTTTCTTAAATAAGTGTGAACTTTGCTTTGATTACAATCCATGTCATATTTATGTTCAAACATGCATTTTTGGACTAGGAGATATACATAGGAAGTACATGTTTGAATGACCTATAATTATCTCCATGACATGATGATTCTTAAATGACATGCTAATGAAAAATGATAAATCATGATTTGTTGATTGCAATTGTTAAATGCAACCCATTGTGTGAAAATGCTAGTGAGACTAAAATGTTTAATCAATGTCTCTATTTTTTTATTAGTTGAACATGGCTATTATCATACGGGTATCCTCCCGGAAAAATCAAATAGGGTGCAAGGTTGCTCATGCCATGTTTAGTTTTTAAAGTTGGATATAGTGCCTTTAAAACTTGATATTTATAAGAACTCTATATCCCTGCTTCTCTCATGACAAATGGTGAAATTGGTTTGAATTATATTGGAAACCTTTGTCTTTTGCTTTGCCAAATACCATTGTTTTTGGACTTGAATGCAACATGTCTTGTATGCAAAGCGTTTTTTGATTTACACATTGTCTTCAAATAAATCTCCTTGTGTCTCTCCTATCAATCAAGATCGCATAAATGTGCCTTATATAATTATGCAACAATCTTGTATGCTCTTCTCTTTCTTTGTCTTGAGTGACCCGGTTGGGAACTTCTCTTTTGCCTATATCATGACAAAAAGAGGGAGTAGCATTGACCTAGCATTATGATTTTAAGGGAGTAGCATTTGTTGGCTTTGAAGGGGAACATTGCATTGCATGAGTGTACTTGTTTGAGGGGAGATTACATGTAACGGGAGTAACCCGTCGAGAGGAAGCATTGCATGAGTATTTCATGATATCATACTCATATTTCTAAATGCAAATGCTTTTGTTTTATATTCACTTTATTATCTCACATGCACTTGGTTGGAAAGAGTATTTTTGTTTGCCTTGTGTGTAGGGTTGATAGTTCTACAAGAGATTGAAGACTTGAAGTTTTTTTTTATGTTTATCTCTTTATAATGTAGAATATCTTCTTGGTGTTTTTCTATTTTGTTCTGTGAGGATCAATGTGAGTGGTGGTTTTGTTACGAAATAGCCAAATGGGGAGATTGAAAAGCTCCCATTTGTTGATTGGCTTATTTCGTGAACAACCACATTGTTGGGGTTCATGTAAGGCTAGCTTAGGCTCTCAAGACCTCAAGAGGAGAAACATCAAAGGTAAAATTCTTATGCTTACTTACTTTGAAGAGATAGTTGCACACACTCACATATTCATGCATAACTCTTGATCTTATTTATTGAGTGTTTTCTTGTGTGCATTTTAGTTTACATGACTCTTGTTGACCAATTTGCATCTTGCTATGAAAGTTGTATGTCATGCTAGGCATTAAAATAGGATGCAATTTCATCACTCTTGAACTTATTGTTTTTATGCATTTGAGTGTTGAAATAATAGGCCTTGCGCTAGTGGTGCGCTACTCGACCAGCGCACCTCACCAACGCAACTTTCACAGTGGACTGTCACTAGTGTTGCGCCACTGATCTGCTTTGTTGCACCCGCGCGTAGCTGAAAAATATGGGCGTGCGCTGGTGGTGCGCTACTCGTCTAGCGCATCCTCACTAGCATAAATTTCCCAGAGGATCTGCGCTTGTGTTGCGCTACTGGGATACTCCACTCGACCAGCACCTGTTTTAAAAATAGGTTGTGCGCTGCTCGACCAGCGCACGCAGAGGAAGCTGAAACATTTTTTCCAAAATGACCTCACTTTGATTGGATCTTATATGTATATAAATCAATACCTTAAGGTCATGTATGAGTTCAAAATATCACATTTCTTCCTTAGAACACATTTCAAAGGAAAAACACTTCCAATAACTCATTTTTAATCACTCAAAGCATTCCTATGAGCATTAAATCTTCATCTTGCATCATCTAAGTTCATTTATAGTGCATAAATGGATAAGCCTGCTTCATCACATCTTGTTTGGTAAGTTCTTCACTATCTTCTTACAAGTTAAGTGTTTTGCTTACTAAACCATCTATTTAATTAATTGTATTCTCTTAGAATATTTTTAGATACAAATTAGAGATTGTTGTGATGACATGATTGAGTGTTGTATTGTGATAGCTTCATAGGATTGATTGATCTATGTTTAGCTTGGCTATTTGAACATGTCATTTAGCACTTGATATCTAGGATTGCATTAATTGTCATCTCATTATCCTAGATAAGCATATAGGGTTTCCTAGCCTTGTTTGTTCATTGAATATCAACATATATTCATTTAGGACACTTTATCTCTTCATTGAGAAGTAAGACTTGTGTTTCTTCCGGGAGTGGGTAGCTTAAAGTACAAGCATGATGAACTAGGTTCACTTATACCGGGATTAGGTAGTGGTGAAGGATTAAACCGGGATTAGGTTGTAATTCCTTTATCATTAGTTGATTCGAGATTCTAGTGTGGCGCACTCATCAGCCCGTGGTTTTTCCCATTTGGAGGGTTTCCACGTATATCTCAAGTGTTTTTACTATTTCCGCATTTATTACACTTGTGGTATCTTTGTAACTAGATAGGGGTATTTTCGTCAACTTGACTCTTAACGAAAATTGGGTAAAAGTTAATTAAAATCTATTTAACCCCCCCCCCCTCTAGATTAATATTACACACCATATTATTTGTTTCACATCTTTCTTCTTTCCCACTCCTTTATAATCTCTTTCCCTCTCACATTTCATTCTAAGAAGAAATTCAAATCAAGTGTGCAGAAATTCTCTCTAAATTTTCCCACCTTCCAAACACCATAACTTCTTCATTTGAACTCAGATTTGAGTGATTCGAAGTTGAGAGTGTTCATCTATTCATCCTCCATCTTTTCCCTGAAGGTTTGAGTTAGTTTTGCTGCTGTGTTTGGTGTCTAATCATACAAAAACGGGACTGCACCTATATCAACTAAGGTATTGATTTTCTCTCAAATTTTTCTTTTAAAACTTGGTCAATTGCCTTGGGTTTTCTTCTTCTACATATATTTGTATATTGTGAGTGTTTTGATTTGTGTTTTGAACACTTTCAAAGCTAGGTTGAATTTCAATTGAAATCATACATGTTGAGTTAGGTTTTGATTTTGCCTATGTTATCACATGTTTGGGATTGTATTGTGCTAGCTTTGATTTTAGGACTATTTGATGATCTTTGATTGATTGATTTTGAGAAAAATAGTTCCTCACATGTATTAGGCTCTCTTGGCCGAAATTCTCACATAATACATGTGCTTATGTTCTTTTGAGCTATTCATGTGATTTTGTTGAATCTCTGATTAGGAATATGCTCTAGAACTTTTTCTTAAATCTATTTGACTTTGTCATATGATTTTAGCATGTTTTAGGTTTTTGTGATTTAAACTTGATCTTGTGATTTGTTGATCATATCTTGTGATTCAAGTTTAGATATATGCATGTATCTAGATTGTGATTGTTATTGAACATATCTTACATAATCTTGATTGATTACACATGCATGATAAACTAGACTATATGTGATTTGTGCATTCATGCTCATGTCTAGTATTTTCCATAGGATGTGTTGATCATATCATTCTATATCGCGTGCTTGTTTACGTTTTGCATTCATGATCACCTAGATGCCTTGTGAGAAGGAAGTCTTGACAATAGGTATGAGACCTATGGTGTTAAGCAAGAAGTCTTGGCAAGAGGTGTGAAGCCTAGGATTGTCTAGCAAGAAAGTCTTGGCTAGAGGTGTGAAGCCTTAGATAGTCGAGCAAGAAGTCTTGCCTAGAGTTGAGAAAACTCGGATAGGTGAGCAAGGAAGTCTTTACTAGAGTCATGAGGACTTAGTTGAGCAAGAAGTCTTGCCTTGGGTCGTGAGGATCCGGATAAGGTGAGCAAGGAAGTCTTGACAAGAGGTGTGAAGCCTCGGATTGTTGAGCATATGGCGACAACTTCTAGAGTAGGATAGGAGGGTAGTTTCTAGGTGAAGAGGTCACTTGAGAGATTGTACTTGTCTTATCTACTAGTGGATTTTGTTTGCTGGTGGCTGCTAGCCCGTGGATGTTTCCTCTTCGGAGGTTTACCACATTATATCTTGTGTCAACTTTTCTTTATCCCTATCTCTCTAATATTTGTATTATGGATAGAACTTTTTATATATGTTGACTTCCTTTCTATGAAATTGATTGTGTATGTATTACAATTACTTGTTTGTATCACACTTTACTTGTGTTTATATATTGATTCATTGTCTTTAATTAATATATATATTGTGATACAAGCAATCTAGAGGGACAAACTTTTGTTTGTTTCTAAGGGAGTCGAAAAAAGGTGTCTAACCTATTCAACCCCCCCCCCCCCCCCCCCCCCCACCCTCTCTAGGTTAGCCTTGAGCATTTAACCGTGATTGTATTTTCAAAACCTCTTCTAAGGGTAAACTAAATGCAATAAATACCCAAGCAAGATTTATGGCAAAGAGGCACACAATTAAGGCAATTAAGCATTCATGCAAGATGATCAAAGACATGCATGAGAGTGTGTGTATGCACTAAAAACTCTTCAGAAAAGGTTAAGCAAGTGATTTACCTTCTGAAGCTTGAGCTGGGTCTTGAGCAATGATGGCCTAAACTACCCTTATACATTAATCCCTAAATGTGGTTGTCAACGAAATGAGTCAATCAAAAACTGAGGAACTTACAATCACCCTCTTTGGCTATTTCGTGACAAAACCACCACTTACAATTCATCCTCACCAATAAACAAAACAAAAAACAGGGATTAACAAAGTTTTTCTACATTACAAAGAGATGTCTAATAAACTAGATTTTCAAGTCATCCATCTCTTGTAGAATCAGCATCCCTACAAAACAATATAACTACACTTTCCAAGACAAGTGAATGTGACGTGATCAAATACATAAAAACAAGAGCAATTTGCATACAATAGAAACAAGCAACATGCATCAACAATGCAAATGCAAATTCTCCCCCTAAATAGGTTAACTGCCCCTCAATGAATCAAACTCAACTCCCTCTAAATCCACACTACTCCCCCTTTTTGTCATGAGATAGACAAAGGAGTATCCCCTTAAGAAGGCATTAGCAAGGAAAGCTTATGGAACAAGACATATGCATAATCATATAACCAAATTCATGCAACTTAATTAAGAAGAGAGAATCAAGGAGTTTTGTTAAAAAAAAATGTGTGAACGAATGCTTTGCATACAAGACAAGTTGTATTCAAGATCAAAACATGGTATTTGGCAAAGCAAAATGACAAGGGTTTCCAAAAGAATTCAAACCAATTTCACCATTTGTCATGGAGTAAGCAAGATATAGACTGTAAAATAAATTCATTTTAAGAACAACTATATCAAACTTTACAAGCAAAACAAGACATGAGCGACTATTGCGCCATTTTCAATTTTTCTGGGTGGAATGCCCTTATAATTATAGCCTTGTTTGATAAGTAAAGAGAGAGAGACTTTTGGATTGTATAATCCTTGAATTGGATACACGATCCTTATTGATTGAAGTCTCATAATTGCTTTCACACACAAATTTTGCAATCATTTTAGAGAATTCAAAAAATCTCATCATGCATATCAATTTAAAGCATGTCATAGAAATAATCAACATGTCATGGAGATCAATTCTAGGTCATTCAAAATTTACTTCCTAATCAATTCTTGTATTCCAAAAATGCATGTTTGGTCATAAATAAGACATGGATTTCATGTAAAGCAAAGTTGCACACTTATTAAAAAAATATGTACAACCAATCATCTCAAGCAATTAATAAAGAAGCATAAATATTATCAATGAGCACAATGCATTGCCAATTTGCTCTCTTTGCTTGAGCTCCCCATATGGGGTCAATCAAAACAAGTCAAGAGGGGATATGAGTCCCTATAGACTTACCAAGTCCATTTGGCCTAGTTGAGCCTATAGGTGAAACCTTAGCACAATGGCATGTGGGTTCATCTTTTCTAATCCACTTAGGTGATAGATTGTCATTCCTAGTGGTCAAGATCATCATATTACTTCTAGGATCATTAACACTAGCTTTCTTAGGCACATGCATATTGGCTCTACCCTTTTTTCTTTCAATCATGCTCTTAGTTCTACACTTGTTAATGTACTTGAAGCAATTTGGTCTAATATGACCATCAACACCACAAAAATGACATGAAGGAATAAAATGATGGGGAATGGTATGTGCTTTCGCATGTCTTTGAGCTTTCCTTTGGTGTGGTATTAATTCTCTTCTCCCTTGTTGTTGAGTTGGAGAAGATTGCTTCCTTTGTTGAGCATGTAGGATATGCTTCTTGGCTTGATGGCTTTTAGTTTGAGGGATAATTGCTTGAAGTGCTCTCATTGGTTGAGCTTGAGCTTGACTTCTTGGTGCCATCTTAACTTGGATAGTTTCAAGAACACTCTCCTAGTTCAATTTTCTTCTTAGAATGAAGTGGAGGAAGAGGTTCTTTAAAGTCCAAGCTCTTGACAAATATCGTCTTGCTAGGAGTTGAGGTCTCCTTGTCATCTTCAAACCCTAGACCTTTCTTGTCACTTGGCTTCTTGCCAACTCTCAACATGTGGTCAAGCTTCTCCGTACTCAAATTCATCTTAGCAATCAACTCTCTAGCTTCTCTAAGCTCCTCCTTCAAGCTTTCTTCCACTTTTTTTCCATTATTCACTTTCTCACTTAAGTGAATCACTTCGGTTGATAGCTTGAGGTTCTCTTCCTTTAGCTTTCGAACCTCTTTCTTCATATTCAACCTTGAGCTTTGAAAATGCTCAATGAACCTTTCAAGGTTCATACTCTCTACATTTCCATTTGTAGAGTAAGATAAAGAAATCTTATCACTAGAGTCATCACTAGTGTCACTTGTTGCCATAATGGCATCATCAACATAAGTAGCTTCACTTATCACTCTCTTAGCTACTTTTTCATCTACTCCTTTTTCAAGGTCACTACTTAAGGCTTTGTTGTCTTTTTGTAAATCTTCCACAAATGAGGCTCCAAAAGCCGTGTAGTTAAGAATAACCTCTTCATCACTTGAGGAATCTTCTTCACTTCCACTCTCACTTGATAAGGCAGCCACCACTTTTCCTTTCTTCTTCTTCTTCGAATTAGTACACTCGGTGGCTATATGACCAAACCCACTACATTCATAGCATTGAATGCCTTTTCTTGTAGGCTTCTCTTGCCTTGGCTCAATCTTTTTCTTTGAGTCATTCTTGTGAAGTTTCATAAACTTCTTAAATTTCTTCACCATTAAAGCCATCTCCTCATCTGATTCATCCTCCTCCATCTTTACTTTGGATGTCTTCAAAGCTATGTTCTGTTTCATCTTAGGAGATGTAGGTGTAGAAGTCCACCTAGACTCATAGGCTAGAAGCCTTCCAATCACTTCACTCGGCTTCATAGTCTTGTAGTTGTTATTTTCTTCTAGTGCCGTCACCTTGGACTCAAATCTCTTGGGGAGTGACCTCAAGATCTTTTGCTTGATCCTTCTATCTGAATATGGGTCACCTAGTTGATGGCATTGATTTACGATGTCCATCAACTTCACTTGGAAGTTATTAAAGCACTCGTCCTCTTCCATCTGAATTGTCTCAAATTGCATTTGAAGGACTTGAAGCTTGGAGTCATTGACCACTTCGTTCCTTCATGAGCCATTTGTAGAATCTCCCAAGCCTCCTTTGCATGCCTAGTATTTTGAACCAACTTGTATTGACTTTCATCCATGGCACACAAGATTGCATGCATAGCCTTGTGTTCCACTTGGAACCTTCAAATTCTTCTGTGCTTCAATGAGACTTAGGCTTGAGAACTTCAACTCCATCATCATTGGTCATCTTCGGAAGAATGTACCCATATTCAACCGCCATCCATGCATGGTCATCTATTTGACAAATATAAGACTCAATCTTGCCTTTCTATGAGGCATAATTATCACCTTTAAGCAAAGGTGGTCTTATACTTGATGCTCCCTCTTTGCTCATCCCAAGCTCACTCATAGTGTTTGGGTTAAATGAATGAGATGCAAATGTAATGCACCACACAAGATGCAAAAAACAAGAATGCATAAGCAAGACACACACAGAACTCGGATCACCTAAGTATATCTAGGCACCGGCTTTGATACCAATTGAAAGTTCCCTAAATTCGTGTATATCTAAACCTAGAGGGGGGGTGAATAGGTTTTAATCAAGTTAATTACCAATTTTTATTGATTAGTCAATATTCAAAATTCACCCAATAAAACAAACATACAACATCAAGTATAAAGTGCGGAAATATAAATAACACTTGATGTTTACGTGGAAACCCTCCAAATGGGAAAAACCACGGGCTGTTAAGTGCGCCACACTCGGTCACAGAAATCCACTACATGAATAAAAGGTTACACCCTCAAGTGATTCTCGGACTCTCACTCTTGACAACCTTAGGCTAAGGACACTGCCACTCACCACTCTTGTTTCAGTCCCTAGTGATATCCCCTGATACACTACTCTTGGCGTGAACGCCTTCTACTCTACCCCCTTAGGCCTTTTACAGTGGCACCCGACCAATTGCTTGTCAACCCACCCTTGGTTGCAAGACTTCCCTTGCTTGTGAAACTTCACGCCGAAGCCACAAGACTTAACCTCAATGAAGAGTCAAACACAACCTAAGTGAATATGATAAAATATTCAAACATGCAAGAAATGCTAGGCAACACTAAATGCTTATCTAGGAATTTAAGAATGTCACTAAGTACAATTCCTAGATATCAATGTCTAAATGAATATTCATAAAGACTTAACTAGATATAGTTATGCAACATTATATCCTAGTTATCAAACAAGGCCATTTCAACATATGTTGTCATTAAGTATGGCATGGTCATTAATGCAATCATCAAAATGCAATTAATATGACCTAATCAATAATGTCTAAATGCAATGCATAGAGACTTAGCAAGAAGGGTTAAATGGTCACAAACCCTAGCTACACAAAATATAAATCTCAACCAACAATCAACAACACAAGCATGTTATAAATGCAATAAAGCTTAAAAGCATACAATTAATGAGTAATTAATGCTTTTTCTAGGTAAACATAGCCTAGTAATGAAACAATTAATTCTAGGTCATGTAGAGATTACCTAGTCAATGAAAACAAGAACAATCCATGCTTGGAAGATGCAAGAAGAAGGTAAATGCTAATGGATTGGAGTTTGGTTGAGTCAAGATGAGTTCTTGGTAGCTCTCTCTCTCGGAGTCAATTTCTCTCTCAAGAAAAACTTGGTGAGTAAAAATGGCTTCTTGGACTCACACAACTAAAGAGAAGAGAAGAGAACATATAAATAATGTGCCTACACGAAACGACATCATTTTGGACAAAGGCAACTGATTCCCATCATGACTATTGTATGTGTCGCGGCCTAGGCAAGTGTTCAGACCAAGGTAGAGCGAGTGGTGCATCGCCTAGGAATCTCCGTTGTCTGGACCGCGGTAGAGCAAGCGATGCATCTTTGAGAGACTCTGCTTGGGAGACCGTTGTGTATGCAACGTGTACAGACTACGGTAGCAGCAGCGTGCAACGCTTGGAGAACACCGATGTGCATACCGCGGCGGAGGCAATGCACAGGGATCGTTCCCGGCCGCTGTCAAGGGAAAAACCTCTTCTAAGGGCAAACTAAATGCAACAAACACCCAAGCAAGATTTATGGCAAAGAGGCACACAATTAAGGCACTTAACCATTCATGCAAGATGATCAAAGACATGCATAAGAGAGTGTGTGTGCACTAAAAACTCTTCAGAAAAGGTTAAGCAAGTGATTTACCTTCTGAAGCTTGAGCTGGGTCTTGAGCAATGATGGCCTAAACTACCTTTACACATTAATCCCCAAATGTGGTTGTCAACGAAATGAGCCAATCAAAAACTGAGGAACTTACAATTGGATGTGTGGACAAGAGAAATACGAATCAGTTTACGAGCTATTTGATCATGAACAAAGTGAAAGTCGATAGCCATGCGCTTCATGCAAGAGTGAACACTGGATTAGAATAAAGGTATGTCGCACCAATGTTATCATAGTAAATGGATGGCAGAAAGAAGAGTATAACACCAAGTTCACCTAGGAGATTAGTCAACCAATTAACTTTGTCAGTGGCTGAAGCAATGGCCATGTATTCGGCCTTAGTGGAGGATCGAGCAATGGTGGACTATTCTTTAGAGCTCCAACTAATGAGATTCGAACCAATTAAGACAACATAGGCTGAAGTGGAGTGGTAAGTGTCAGTATCACCGGCCCAATCGACATCCGAGAAGGTATGAAGAGATGGCGAGGAACGAGCAGACAGAATCAAGTCATAGTGATATATACCTTTTAAGTACCGAAGAACATGTTTAACGGCATTCCAATGAGTAATTGATGGTCAGTGAATAAACTGAGCCATCATGTTAACTGTAAAATTGATATCAAGACGAGTTAGAGACAAATATTGAAGAGAACCAAATGCCTGACGGTACTCTAATAGATCATGACTGGACAAACCATCATCAAGCTTCAGGGATTCGGAGGAGGACAGTGGTGTGCTGACTTCTTTAACTTCATGTATATTTGTCTTGTGAAAAAAGTCAAGGATATACTTCTGTTGAGATAGGAGAAGATCATTTGAGGATCTAGTAGTTTCAATACCCAAAAAATAGTTGAGGTTGCCAAGATCCTTGATAAAGAACCGAGTGGACAATTGAGTGGTGAATGTACAAATGACTTCCGGATTACTACCTGTGAGAATTATATCATCCACGTATACAGGAAGATACATTGTAGTAGAATTGGAGCAATGGATGAAAAGAGATGCAACGCTTTTGGAATTAAAGAACCCGTTGTCAAGAAGAAAGGTACGAAGCTCATTATACCATGCCCTAGGAGCTTGGTGAAGACCATAAAGAGATTTATGGAGTTTGCAAACATGAGTCGGATTCTCAGAGTCAATGAACCCTTAGGGTTGCTGTATAAAAACATGGTCTGAGAGAGTACCCTATAAAAAAAGTGTTATTAACATCAAATTGATTCAATACCCAAGCATGAGACACTGTTATGCTGAGAAAGAGATGAATAGTGGCAGGTTTAACAAATGGGCTAAAGGTTTCAGTGAAATCTATGCCTGGTCATTGTTAAAACCCTTTAGCTACAAGACAAGCCTTGTAACGTGCAATGGAATCATCAGGATTTTTCTTGATATGATTGACCCATTTACCTCCAACAATATTTTGTGTGGGGGAGGTAGGAACTAGAGTCCAGGTGTTACTTTTTAAGAGGGCTAGAATTTCCTCTTTCATGGCATCACGCCACTGAGGGATTTTGTTAGCTTGCTTAAAAGAAGAAGGTTTTGTAGGGATACAGGGAGGAGAAGTGTATTAATAGTGAGAGAAAATGGTATTTTGGCTTTTAGATGTTGTTTTGGGCTCCTGTCAAAATTGAGGAAGGTTGAGGTGATTTTGGTGGAGATTAAGTGAGTGATCTAATTAAAGGAGATGAAGATAAAGTATCATTTACTTGAGTAGGAGAGGTACGAGAGTCATCCAATTTCAAGGGAGAAGTAGGAGTTTTCTCGTGAGATATGGACATATGGATAGGTGGGGAATTAATAGTCAAAGGGAGGGTTGACAAATCTGTTACTTGATTGGAAGAATGAGAAACTGTAGGAGGTAAAATTTGAGTAGGTGTTTTTGTAGTGATAACAGTTGGAGGGATGTTTGAATTAGGGAGAGATGAATCTGGTGTGGCAATTATTGGAGAAGATTTGCTTGCCAGATTTTTTCTATAAAACTAGAAAGTACTCTTGAAAAGGAATGGTCAGTGACAGATAAATCAGTATAGGAAACATTCTTATAAGAAAAAAAATTGTCAAAAAAAAAACATGTCTAGAGATAAATATTTTATTAGTTTTAAAGTCAAAATAAGTAAAAGCATGATTTGGAAGTGAAAAACCGAAATACACACAAAGTCGAGAACGTGGCTCAAGTTTGTGGTGGTTATAGGGCCGAAGCCATGTGTAACAAAGACACCCAAAAATACGAAGTGTCGAGTATTTAGGATGGTGGCCAAAATGTTTGTGATAGGGAGTATCATTTCAGAGCACTGGTGTTGGCATACAATTAATTAAAGAGGTCGCAGTTTGAAAGGCATGGGACCAAAACGAAGAGGAATAAAGGCTTGATGAAAGAGGGTAAGACTGGTTTGAACAATGTGACGGTGTTTTCGTTCCGCATAGCGAAAGTGTTTAGGGGTGTATGGGGGTGATGTGAGATGTTAAACATCAGACTTGGCCAAAAGATGAGAGAGTGCTTGATACTCTCCACCACCGTATGTGTTTACTGTTTTAATTTGAGTGTGAAAGAAATTTTCAACAAGTTTCTTGATTTTTTCTAAAACACTAAAAACTTCAGATTTTAATTTAAGAGGATATAACCAAGTGTATTTTGTGAAATAATCAACAAATATAACATAATAACAAAAATTCTCAAAATATGTAATAAGGGCAAGCCTCCTAACATCATAATAAATAACTTGAAGTGGTTTATCACAAATAAGAGAGGAATTCTTACAAGATAGCTTGTGACTTTTATTACATAAGCAATAATCACACACATTATTAATTGGAGAAAAATTGGAAACATAAATTTTATTTCTAGCAAGTATTTTTTTTTTTTTTGGATATGTAAGGACGAGTGGCCAAGTCGCTGATGCCACACTTGGGGTGTTAGTGCAACCGATCTGGAAGGCGGTGATTTCTAAGGATTGGTAGGTGAAGTTGACGATGACCACTCGTATAGTTTGTTCCTACTTCGGCCTCGGGCCAAGGATGCCCCCGTACTCAGATCCTTCACAAGAAAATGGTTAGGAAAGAATTCTATGGACGTATTATTTTGTTTGCATAATTGAGCAACAGAAATAAGATTTTTATTATTATTAAAGGTGCACATTGAATATTGTATAATTTAAATGCGGCTAGAGATGAATCGTTGACAAAAGAACCAGTAGAGATTGAGATTCCATTACCATTACCGACTATAACATCCTCATTTCCGACATAATCGGAGTGCATGGAGAGATTCTAAAGATCGAATGTAATATGATGAGTAGCCCCCCGATTCTAACACCCAATTATTGTAGCCATTATTGGAATCCTTATCTACATAAAGAGCTTGAGGTTGAGAGGAAGGTTGACCCCGAGAATGACATGTTTTTGCACTATATCCCGGCTTATCACACAGTTGACATACAACACAGGTTTGGCCATATTGTCCCTGATAATAATTTGGATTCCATGAGAAGGGTTGAAAGTTTGAATTAAAACCCATACCTTGAGAGGTGAAGCCTCAGCCATAGGAAGAGTGCTGCTGAGATTGATTGGGTTAAGGACTAGAGTGGCTGAAATTTAAGAGTTGTCCAAAATATCCATTGGATTGTCCGGGATGATTATGATTTGAATTGGAAGGATTGGATCCACTTCGATTTCCTCTTCCACCCTTGCTCTTTTAATTGATTTGCCTTTAAGTAAATTAAGCAGTAATTATATATCATCTTCTTTGGGTTGTCCACGATTTTAAGTCAACTCCTCATCGAGAAGTTTATCGTAAAGACCCTCAAAGGATATAGGTGAGTCACGAACACAAATCGTAGCCATCAATTCCTTGAACTCATCAGCGAGACCATTTAGAGTATGAGCTATGATCTCTACATTACTCAAGGGATGTTCAATAAGAGCCAGGTCATCAACAATACCTTTTATCAGGTTTATATACATAGCGACTGGTTTCCCTTCTTTCTTGGTGCTCATTAGTGTGGATAAGAGAGTAAGCATACGAGTGTTTGAACGATTGGCATAACTGATTTCCAATTTATTCCATGCATCAGTAGAAGTAGGACAGTTATTGATGGTGGGACTGATTGTGCCGTGAACGGTGGATTGGATTGCTAACAGTGCAAGTCTGTCTTGGCGAAGCCAAATTGAGTGTTCTTGGTCAGTTTTTGGTGGACATTGACGAGAGTCATCAACATAAACGAGCAGATAATAACCAAATAGTAGATTGGGCATCTACGATTTTCGGGATATGAAATTTCCTCTCTCTTTAGCTAACTTGAATGGAATCTGAGATAAAGCATTCAAGGATATCAGATTACTACCGAGAGAGGGAGGATTACCTTGAGACAGCTGGGTGATTGTTGGTGTCATCACAGTAGGAGCACCACCAGTTGAAGTGGTCGAAGCAGAGATGGGAGAGGTTGGTTGTGTGGTCATGGCTTCTGGGTAAAGTTTCGGATGTTTTGAGAGACTAGAGGGAAGGAAATTAAATATGTTCTATGGCAGAGAAGGGTTGGATACCATAAACAGTTTCTATGAAAATTGAGACAATTCAATTACAGAGAAGATTACAATATATGGTGATCAGTTTCCTGTAATTATAGACATGTAAGAGGAAACTAAATCAAGCTAATTAGAGAGAGATTACGGACCAATTAAGGAGAGATTATAGCAAAGATTACAAACAAAAAAGTAAACTCTATACATAAATGAATTCCTAAATTAGTGCTCTATCAATAAGCTCTTGGTGTCTTACATACCCCTCAAAAGAAGCTTTGTCTTTTCCAAGATGAGTTTATCTCTCAAGATAATAAATTTGTTGATGCTAAGATGTTTTGCCAAAATGTATTTTGTTTGATCCTTTGTTGAAATGTATCGAACATCCATCTCTTTCTTTTATATTTTATCTCGAATAATACAAAACTATTTTTATATGTTCGGTTCGAGAATGAAATACACGATTCTTGGCCAGAGAACCTGCACAAGTATTATAACAACAATCTATCGGTGTTGAAGATAACCTTATAGTGCCAATTTCAGTAAGTAAAGCTTTCAACCAAACACCCTTTGAAGTTGCTTGAGCTAATCATCTCTACCCGGCTTCATAGCTTGATCTTGCAACCACTCCCTACTTTCTTGAACTCCATGAAACCCGTTTATCTCCATGATACACACATTATCCATTAGTAGTCTTTCTATCACCCAAGCCACTGGCCCAATCTGCATTTGAGAAACCTTCAAAAATAAGTTGTGATTTATGTTGTAAAGGTTTGTAATGGCGACCAAAATCTAAATTCCCTTTGATGTATCTCAAAATTCTTTTGCATGTCTACCAATGTAAAATTGTAGTATGTTTACAACAAATGAAATATCTGATCTAGTTAAGGTCAGATACTACAATGCTCCCACGAAAATTCTTTTGAGAGTTGGTTTTACAAACGGCTTTCCCATCAGCCCGCCCGAGTAAGTTTAGTACTCATTGGTGTTGGACAACATGTTGTAAAATCAACCATTTTGGCCTTTTTAAACAAATCAATTGGATAATTGCTTTGTGTCATACATAATTGTTGGTCGAGTAAGATCCAACTCCCTTTTCCACATTTAAGGTGGAGGGTTTAAGGTCCATACCATGCATATTTATCAACATATTGTGAGTAGATTTCTCTCTGATTATGTGGAAGCTAATATATCTCGATAATGGGGTAGATACCAGGGTTGTACATGTAATGTTTGATATCGGTAGGTTCTAACGATCTATTAATCGGTGTCAAATTTAAAAACAATGTAAAACAACAAATGTATACATAATTGTAAAGCATGATAAGACCATAGCATATATTATAGTGTTCTATTTAACCAACAACTCCACACCTAAAGAGAGTTTAAATAGCATTTCCACTTCTGACATATGTGGTAGTCCACATCTCATTTCATGTTAGCGGTTGGGGGTTGAAGTTTCATAATAGGTATTTTAAAAGTATGTATATATACATGCAAATTTTTCTAAATAACTTTCATTATGTAAGTAGATATTCAGACCGTATATGTAGCGTTTGATCTCGGCTGGTCCTGGTAGAGCCTTGATCTACTAGGTGTCCGAATTTATTGCAATAAGCCTTGCAATACTTAAAAAAAAAAAAAAATAACAGTTTTGTTCTTAAAAAATATCTTCTCTCAAACCTCTTACACAGGGAATAATTATGAGTGCAGCAGTAAAGATGTATAATTTATAGACGAGGAAAGAACCATCTTGCAATTGTGAATCATGATATATCAGTCTAATTTGCTCCATTGAGAATTGGTTATATATATTGTGTCGAACTGTAGTTATATATAGTTGTCAAATACTGCTATATCATTGACAACTAAATGAAACATACATTATGAGGCAGTTGTTTAAGGCAACTTGTGCAAATTTAGGCAGTGAGTGGATCCAACACAAGTTCTTGTTGTTTTCACTAATCTTGAATTTGATCTTAGAAAATTGATAGCCAGCCAAAAAGGAAAAAACAATATCCATAAAGAGTGCAATAATTGAGTTAAGACAAGAAGACAACATTGCAAAATTTATACACTTTAGGTTTCTCCCACTTTACAAAGAACCAAAATACATTAAAAAAAAAATTAAAAAAAAAAATTAATGTAAACCCAGATCATCCCGAACCCCACCATGACACCCCTCGAGCTCTGAAAAAAGAAGAAAAAAATGAAAAAAATAAAATAAAATAAAATAAATCAAGTAGTGATGATTGATGATTATTGCTAGCTAATTCACCAAGAACTACTACTGCTAGCACTTTCAATACAAGAACTCAAAAGCTGTTCTAAATAATCAGCTCCTAAATCTTCAAGAACCACAACATTTTGAGACCCCACCTGTACTTGTACTTGATGATGATGATCTTTCTTCCTGTGCTGTTGTTGTTTAGCCTTCTTTTTTATTCCTGATTTGTTTCTCAGAGAGTGTTTTCTTTTGAGAGCCACAACTGGGGAGCAACCATCTTCACATCTGTACTTCATTTCTAGAAGGGATTGCTTGACTCTATCAATTGGAAAATTGAGAGTAGCTAATGAGCCACGCATTGAAAATGCTGCTTGGTCATAAGCCAAAGCAGCAGCCTCGGCGCTGTCAAATGTCCCCAGCCAAACCCTGACGCCGTTCCTCGTTGAGTCCCTAATCTCCGCCGCGTACTTCCCCCACGGCCTCTTCCTAACACCTCTGTACGACTTCTCTTTCTTGGGCTGCTCTTCTTCTACTTCTGCTTTTGAATTCACTTCCTCTTCCTTGCTCCCTCCTCCGTCACCGGAATTGGTTTCCGACGATTCTTTGGTTCCTTCTGCTAAAACATCAAACAGCAACATTTCTTCCGAGTCATTTACATTGAAAGGAAGACAATAACTATCGCTACTATGATCGAAAAGGAAGTCGTTTTGGTCCCACCAACACCATTCCGGTGAACCGAAGGAGGACTCCGGCGAGAATTCTGGTTTAGGGTATTGGAAGACAAAAGAAGATTCCATCTCAGAATTGAAAAGATTCGATTTTTCTGTTTGGTAAGAAGTGGCAACTAAATTTGAATGATTGAATGGATGTGGGTTTGGTGTTTGGTCTTTTGAATGGTTATCTAGTTCATTATATACCCAAAGAATATGATGAATTTTGAATAAAGAGATAGACTAAAGAAACAAAAATTAAAATAATAAAATAATAAATAGAGCGATAGGTTAGGTTATTGGTCAAGGAGGATGTCTCTCAACTCTAAAGATCTACAAAAGTTTGATATAATATAATTGCGATTGAGGACCACATTAGAGTTGAGTGCAGAGAGTACTAGTAGCCGAGCAAGACTGCAAGGGGAGGTGAGGTGGTGTGCATTGGCCATTTAGGCACGTGAGAGTGAGAGTTCAGGATGACGTACGGCGGCTGGTTGGGACCCAGAATTACGTCATCATCACATCCTCTTCATTTTGGTGGAGCTATTTTTGCCTTGTCAGTATTCGTTTTTTGTTTCCTTCTACACGTGGCACTATCTGTCTCTGTTCTCTCATAGAGCATGACAGTTGAAATCAAGTAACTGGTTGCTTTTCATTGTCAGAGTAACTGTCATGTCCAAACCACTTTCCCTCTAACCTTCGATTCTCAAATTTTATATTTAATATGTTGGATTGTATGTCAAGAATTAAGAGATTCCATAAAAAATATATATATATATTCTTATTTAATTTTTGAAGTAACCGAAGATGTGTATTAATAACGATAGGATGATTTGGGTATGCTAATTCGTCTCTCACATAGATGTGGTAAAGTTTTAGATTAGAATCACAAATTTAGGTTAGAGTTGGGTATCAATCTACAATATTCATTTATTCAACGTGGTTTATTCGGTTTGCTGACTAGAGATGTAAATCAAATCGAATAATTTGGATACGATTTATTCAGATATGAACCATCGATAAAAAGAAATTGTATTTGAAAATATATAATTCCAAATTTCGAATATGCCATATAGAAATATACTATGCATATTAGATAAATTTGAATCCCAAAAATTTTCAAACCTATTCGATAAATAATAATAAACAAATCTTGAAAATAAAAGATATATGTATATAAAAACTAGATTAAATGCACGAACATGAAATTTCATGTATACTAAACTCTTCACTTAATTTCATAAGTCTCTCTTAACAAACATTGACTAATGGTTTGACTGATAACCAATTCATGGTCAAAGGGTGGTCCAAGGGTAAAATCATCTTTTTTTCTTATAAAAAGTAATTAAACAACAAAAGAACACCATATGTTTCAATAAATATAGATTTATTCAAATAATAAGTATAATATAACCCCCTGAAGTTTGATAAACTACAAATCCATCCAAAAATTTAACTTCATCTTCTTCCTCCTCTATCGCCATCACCAGTGTCGCATCGACAGAGCGACAACAATCGTTGTCTCAGTGGGAGGAGGTGTCAAACCTCCTACTCAAGGCAAGAGGCGTCAATGCCTCCACATGGAGGACGCAATATTGCTCCTCCTCCTTAAATGGAGGCACGATGAATCACGTCTCTTTCTGCTCGTGGAGGAGGCTGCGAGCCTCCTCCACGATTTGGAGAAGGATAAGAGTCTCCTCCAATAATTTTTACTGTCATTGCTAACCTAGCAGCAACAATAGTGGATGAAGATGTTGAGTATGGGATTGTGGAGGATTTGTATTACATTAATATTTGGTATAAAATTGTAATTTCTCAAATGTAACGCAATTTCAACCCTATATGACAATTGTGGGATATTTTTGACTTTTATGTTATTTCTAAAAGAGATCAACGTTTTTCAGATGATGTTTGTGCAATAAAAGATTTTTTAAATATACGTGTAATTCCATATAAACTAGGGTTCAAAAATTAAATAACACTTTTTGGAGATGGCATTTCAACATTGTCACTACTTTAATAACTTATGTTTAAAAGACACATATTATGGTGAACGGATAAAAATGCCCACAATAGTTGTTCCATCAGATTTCTTTCATTCCTTTTTTTACAATGAGAGTTGTGAAATAGAGAAAGATAGTTCTGTTGAAACTCAGGGGCTACGCAGACGCATTTGGGGGTCGAGCTTCCCACTGAGCTAGCGAGAGGGCAGGGGACAGCGCCTCCGAAACTTTTTTTTTTTTTGTCAGTACTTAAATGGCTCGAAACATTTACTAAAAAGCTGACTCGATTTAACTAAACCAATTTTAAAAAAAAAAAAAAATCTCGATCCTTTAAAAAGAATGTTCGATTCTTTCTAATATATGCTCGATTTCGCTACAAATATACTCGATTTAACAAAACCTAATTTTTTTTAAAAAAAATCTCGATCCTTTGAAAAAACTTCTCGATCCTTTAAAAAAACTTCTCGATCGTTTGAAAAATATTCTCGATCCTTTGAAAAATATTCTCGATCCTTTGGAAAATATTCTTGATCCTTTGATAAAAATTATCCATCTTTTGAAAAAAAATCTCGATCATTTGAAAAAAAAAATCTCGATCCTTTGAAAAAAAATCTTGATCCTTTGAAAAAAAATCTCGATCCTTTGAAAAATATTCTCGATTATTTGAAAAAAATTATCGATCCTTTGAAAAAAAATCTTCATCCATTGAAAAAAATCTCGATCCTTTGAAAAAAATCTCGATCCTTTAAAAATTATTTTCGATCCTTTAAAAATTATTTTCGATTCTTTGAAAAATATTATCGATCCTTTAACAAATGCTCGATTCTTTCAATTCTTTTTAAAATATACTCGATTCTTTTAAAAATAAGCTCGATCATATTTAAAAAAAGGCTTGATTTGGCTACAAATATGCTCGATTTAACTGAACCTTATTTTCAAAAATAAAATGCTCGATCCTTTGAAAAATAAAATGTTCATATATGTTCATACAAAGACTGGACAACAAATCATAACGAATGAATACATTGTTAAACCGCACAGAAATATATGAAAATATATAAATGAAGATCACAAATATATGTTATCTTCTTGTGTAGAATCTGGAGAGAGACAAGTTTTTTGGAGAGAGAGAGATGAGTTATCGTTTTCAAAATGTTGATGGAAGTATAATGAGAATAAAAAATAGATTATTTAAGGGCAATCTGGGTAGTTCACCATAATAGGTGTCTTTTAAACTTAAGTTATTAAAGCGGTGACATCATTGCAACATATAAAAAAAATGTGACATATCTCACCATTTTCACTATAAACTAAGAGTTGTTTTTTTAATGAGATTTTTTTCATTGAGTTCTAATTTTATGAACAGAAAAAAAAAAGAATTTAATACAAAAATAAAAGAAAAGAAAAAATAATTTCAAACTTTGAATTTTGAAATTTTCCAATGTAAAAGAAATTAAAGTTAAAAAAGCTGTAAAAAGTTAAAAAATCGCAATCCGATTTGAAAAAAAAATATGATTTTGACTTGAAAAAATCCGAATTCGAAAGTAATCAGAATCCAAGTCAGAAATTTTAATCTGCAGTTACGAATCTAGCCTGAATTATAGATTGAAAGATAATTATTTTTAAAAAGGAAAATTATACAAACTATCCATGAGTTTAAGAAATATTGCACGAGGTGGCAATTTTTATCATAATTTCGCAAAAATCCCCTAGAATCCTTTGACATATGTTAGAGTTCATGTTTGACTTACCCTACCCCATTAAATAATAAAAATACCCCTAACTAGTTATTTTGAAAATATTTTTTTCAAACATTTAACAATAAGTTAACGAACTTTGTCGATGGTAGAGAGGATTCCACTTTCAGAGGAGGGAGAAGATCTTCATCTAGTCCAAACTCGATGAGATCAAGTGGATCTTCTCCAAATCCAAGGAAATCGAATGAATCACCTTTATCTAGAGAAGATCATGTGGATCTCCTTTGATATTTGAAGTAGATCGCACATACCTTATTTAAATCGAAGAAGTTTGACCAGATCCCTTCCGATTTCTTGAGGATATCTGCACGATCTCTTTTGATTTGGAGGAGATATATGTTATCTCCTCTATGGCGAAGAGATGCCGGTCTCCTCCCTCTGTTGGCGGTGGAATCCTCTCCACCACCAATGGAGTTCTTTAATTTTGTATTTTTAATTTTTTTTACTTTTAAATTTCCAATAGTTTTGGGCCTTTTTTATAATTTTTATTTCAACAATTGCAAATTTAGAAATGTTGGGATGTTTTATAATTGGGCTGAAAAATTATATAATACGTTTTGGGGAGTGATTTTTGGAATTAAAATCACTTTAATAACTCTAGTTTAAATAGCACCAAAGATTGAATTTGGAGAAAAATAGCCTCACTCCTTTATCATTTTATCTTACTAGTCCTTTTTTTTTTCAAAAACCTTCATTGTTGGAGCTCTGAGCTCCGCCAATGTAGATGTCGCTGCCAACATCATCACCAGCGAGTTGACCAATAAAACCACCATGAAAACGTTTGTTGGGTACCAGCTGTTGTAGCAAAAGTGCTTGTTTTCATATTCGAGCTTTGTGGAAAAAGAAACGAAGGAAAACCTGATTCGTTGCCGAACCTTCATCATCAATGAACTCAGTGTTGTCCGATCTTCCAGGTCCGACTATCACTAGAGTCAACCGGTGTCGTAGAAGGCTCATTGGTTTCACTGTTGATTAAGGTAGAATCGTGATGAAGAAATACGACCATTTTTTTTATTTTGCCCAATATCTCTCGAATTTGTAAAAATGGCCCGTAAGTCTCTAATGTTCAAAATAAGTCTCGAATTTTCCTTAATAAGACACAAATTTAGCCCAATAAGTCTTGAATTTAAAAATAAGTCTTGAATTTGCCCTAATAAATATCAAATTTATAAAATAAGTCTTAAATTTGCGAGAAAAAAATACAAAAGAAAATGAAGTAAGGGTATTTTTATCTCAAACCGTATTTTTTTTATGTTATTAAGTTGGTGTTAATCCCAAAACCATAAGAGTAAAGAGTGCTATTTATATCCATTTTCTCTTTATAATTTCATAAAGTTTCAATTTATATTTTTTGAAAACCATAAAGTTTTAATTACTAATTTTGTGTAAAAGACATTTTTACCTTTGAATTAGTTAGTCAACCAATTAGTTAACGGATATTAGGGATGTTTGTGCAATTATGGTAAGCGTTGCCGCTCAATGCAATATTGCCTAAACTCGTGGGAAATTTGTAAAAAAAAAATTCATTTGAGCGGTGTTATTTGCATTCCCACTACTGAATTAGTTATATCTCACTTTTTAAAATTTTGATTTAATTATATAAAATTAAATTGATTTTTTTTATTATTTCTAGGATTATTCTTTTACATATTTTTCAAACTTAATGCACCACATATTTTATTTCAAAAAGGTAAAAATGTAAATATACTTCATCTTTAATATTTATATACAATTTTCTCACATCCATTCGTATGACTAGTTTTTCTTCTTACTTCATGGTGAAACCATCTTTATTAGATGCGATTTTTTTTTGTAGCCGGTTGGATTGTTGGTGGTAGATTGTGAGTATGATATTGATCGTTTGATGATTTTTTTAAGCCATAGAATTCGGGTTTTGGTGTTCTTTCGTTTTGTCAGAGATTAGGTTTTCTTTGTGCGATTTCATTTTTTTTTTGTAACTAGTAATAAACTAACTTTGGAATATCTGGAATAAAATCTATAAAAGAATTGATACAAATCATAGAATGTCTAGAAGATCTGAAAGAAAATAAATCATAGAAAAAAAAAATAACAAACATGGATCTGGAATTTGAAAAGAAAAACAAAACAAATATATGAAACAATAAATCAATAAATACTAAACAAGCGAACACATGAGATTGAGATCCGAAAGAAAACATAAACAAAAATAGTAAACATTTAGAGCATCTCCAATGCAAAAATGACTTGTATATGAATTATCGTTGACATGACAACAATGTCAAGGAATTTGCTTCCTATGTGGTATAAATATGGACTTGATAAACGATCAACTTAGAATTTTGTCTTCAATGCTTATGTTTAAAACACAATTTGTTTTAATGGACATGTCCAATTTTATTTCCTTTTTTTTTATTTCATTACCCAAAATGGATGAAAAATTAATATCAATTTTAAATGTTTAATGAGTTAGCTTTCCTATTTTTTTTTATTTCCTTACCAAAAAAAGATAAAAAAAAAAATCAATATCAATTTTAAATGTTTGCTGAGTCAGACTAAAAGTGGATGGTCGTGTTGACAATGTCTAAAAAAAATTGACACGTTAGCACGGCTGCATTGGAATTTCTTAAAAAAAAGGATTTTTTTAATCTTACGTGGTATCTTTTTTTTTTCGTAAGTCATATTTGTATTGGAGATGCTATTAGTGATTTGAAATAATCTATATAATTATGGTTTTGAAAAAATGAAAATGGGGTTTTATTAGTTTTACTTTATATAAGATTTTTTTAATAAAAATTGTATATTTCTTTAAGTAATTTGATAAAAAAAAATATTAAATAATTTAAAAAATAGAGTATTAATGGTCCAAGTTTCGATGTGCCAACAACACTATTTTTTTTTTGTTCCAAGTGAATTAAACTTAGAAATATCTTTAAAATTTATGAGTAATGCTCTTCCTATATATATATATATATATATATATATATATATATCATTTTATGGTTGTCAATAAGTTTTGGAACGTATTTTCTATATTAATTTACTTGGGCCCATGCTACAGATAGTTAAATTAATGTATTACACTCAAATAGTTCTATGACTGAGAACTCTGTATATTATTATTTTTTTCTATATCCTATATGAAACAAAGTCAAATATCTAACAATTTGTTTTACATTCATACATTTTATATTAATTTATTACACTAAATCAACATTATTGAACCAATTAATATCTACCCATGCAATCCATTATTTAAAACAAAAGATAAAAAAGATTGAATAGGTTTATCTAATGATTTGCTCTTTACATATACACTATCATGTGTGGGTTTGAGTCTCTCTCGCTTCCTAAAATTTTGAATTATTATAATATTAAAAAATAAAATAAAAATAAAAATAATATTTAACAAGAAAATAGAAGGTTTTTAAGGATCGACCTCTCTAGAAGAAAGATATGTAATTATACATTTTAATGTGGGATACCCGATTCATATTTTTACTTATATCTCAACTTATGTTATTTAAATTTATATGACATGTAATAAGTGAAATAAATAATATTGAGTATACATCCATTTATCAATTGACACATCACAAATTATTATACAAATCGAAATTTAAAGTTAGAATATTTAGCATTACTCGTTACCAAATTTCACCAAATATAACATTTTGTGGCCACTTTGTCAAGTAATTATAATAGACACCAAGTATAAAATTCCCAAACGTAGGATAAGGCCTACTTATTGATGACATGATTTGAAATTGAGGTTGTCATAGTGACAATAAAACTTGTATAAATGAGATTGTTGATTCAAATTTTATCTGATTTGTCCGGCTTAAATTTGTAATAGTTTTAAAACATAATAATGAGGCAAGTTGGAAACATATAGTAAATAAAATCTGACAAAAATAAACACGTAAGTCCTTGATACTTATATTATACTTGCAAGTTGTGAATTCGCAATTATTTAGTGGTTACACTAAAAATGAACCCAATGCCTAATTGAAGGATTTGGAAGTTTTTTTAACTATAAATTTGAAATTTTAGAGAGGGTACAAGATTAACTTTAACTTTTTGTAATAACATAAGAAAAAAATTTGATTGCCCACATTTTCCCTCCAAAATAAGAATATAATTTACATTGCCTTGAAGTTTAAATAACTTATGTATTGAAAAAAAATGTCATAAAATTAACTTATGTACAACTTTCGGAGTCTAAGAAACAACAATAAAGTGCTTCTTGAATCTGGACGCCCAAACTTTAACAAAAAATACGGATCGATAATACGAGTTTGACTTAGTGGTAAGTCCGTCACATCCAATGACAAAGATATGAAGAGGTTTGAAGAGGTCGTGGCCAATGCAACACCTTGGAAAATTTTCTATTAATCCTTATAATTAATCTAAATTTATCTACTTGTTTACTGTAAAAGGAAAATTCTACCGTTTGACCCCCAAACTTAATTAAATATGAAATTATTGTTTTACTGTTAATATGACATCTATATTCATGAGACGGTGGGTTCGAGTCATGATCATATTCCCGAAATTTTGTAATAGTTCTAAAAAGGTAAAACAAAAATTGGGATCTCAATTCTTACTCATTAGATGGATTTAATGGCTGCATGTAATTAAAGTTGGAAATTCTGACTACAAATTAGTAAGAAATAAAAGTAAAGCTATAGTTCAATGTAAAATATTAGGGCAACTAGGTAGATAGAAGCCTAGAATATGAAAAGGAGGAAATGAAATATATAAATAAGAAAATAAATAAAGGACGGAAAGGAGAAAGACGGGAAGGATGAATTAGAAATAGAAATATAAGAAAAAGAAACAAAGGTGTCGTCACTGTTTGATAGTGAATAAATTAAATGGTCCAGATACATTTTCTCACCTGCGCTTTTCTGAAACCGTGCAAATCCTTCTAGAAAATTAATTAGAAATCATCCCAATATTCCAGAAATATTCATAATCGATTAATGAGTTGTCCACGTAGTAGCTATGGAACCAACTTCTCCCCAATCTTCCATTTTATTTGGACTTTTAAATTGACATGTTTCTTCATTCGGTATATTCCACAAATAGAGGGTCATTATGTATTTATTTGCCCAAACCTTCCCTATTTTAATTTAAAAATTATTGGATTGGAATGTATTTAAGTTTGTGACTTAATTTTTAGACTTCAATATCAACCATCAATTTCCATTTAATCGAAGAGTTGTAAATATATTCCAATTCAACAATCGTTTCAAACATCATACTAAGAACGGATGAATGGTTGAAATATTGAAGTCAAAAAATTAAATCACAAATTTAATTTGATTAATCCTAATAAAAAAATAACTTTTTAATTTACATTTAAATATAAAAAATAGTAAAAAAAATATTAAAAAATGAAGATAATTTAAATTGTAAATTTATTTTTTCTATTTTTTAATTTATACTCCATTTAAAATATTGAAAATGCTGATGTGTTTTAAATTAAGCACACAGTTTATCTTGCAAGTGCACGAATCGTTAGAAGATTCGTATTTTGTTCCACAGAGAAGTGTAATTTGTGTGCTTAATTTAGAACGCGTCAATTTTTTGGGACCACTACCAGAGACTAGACATCTGGGACTTTCCGAATATATGTGACTCTAAACCCAATTCTATTTGATGAGGAAGTTATGGCCTCTTCAAGATGGACGTTTAATACAAGCTTTTACAATTTCAGTCCTTTTAACCTTCAAATCTCTTCGATTAAACTCTAACACCTTATTTAGGGATAATTACCCACACAAGCTCAACAAATTAAACACATTAAAACACCAAAAAATTCCAAGAAATTAGTGAAAATAATAGGAAATGGAGACCGAATTTATATACGAAATGGAGACCGACTTATACATATTAAGAACATGGGAGGTTTGAATAAATATACGATGCATTTATTAACCCATTCTAATTGAGTCATTAGTTTTTCGGGATCTAACGGGATCAACCACTATAAATACATTTCTGAATGCAACTCTCACTATCGGAATGAAGTCTCCCTGTATTAAGAAATTAATGGCGAGACTCAAAGTGATGAATGAGAAATGCACAATCACTATGTTAACGATGGATGTGCATAAATCTTATCTTATTTGTAAGGAAAAAAAAACACCTTTCTTTTTTGTTAAAATTCATATATTCTAAAATAGAGAAAATACGTGTTTAATTATCTAAAATAATATTTAGAAATAAATAAATAGTAGCCTAACTTTTAAAATAACAAGGTTAATAGAATTTTAATTTGGAGTTATATTTATATTTTATATTGAGTTCAAGTAGAAAGAAATATGGGGTTTTGACACATTTTTGAGTTTGCTTTTCAATACTGTCTCTAATTTAATAACTTATATTTAAAAGACACCAAAGTAAGTGACTTTCAAAAATGCCCTTACTATACACATTTTTATTTTATTTTTAACTTTAACTTTTGGAAGATACTTAAAGTTATTTGAGATCAACTTCTTTCTCTAACTGTCTTAAAGTGAAAAGTTCTATAAATTGAAATCTAAGTTCATCTTCTTCTCCAACGAGTTCAACGTTCATATAGTTATAGAAGATCACTCATCTTATCAGTTTGTGAATATCAAACTGATAAGATGTGTGGTCTTATGAAACTTTGAAAAATACAAATACTGAGCAATTGCAATTTAAAAGCAGAATCAACTAAACTCTAGACCATCAACGAAACTCTAGGTCAAATATAATGATGACTTTCACCTTTCGAGTGGATTTGATCAGCTTATGAAGCATATGAAGCTTATTGAAGCTTAGAGAAAACTATACAAAAGTCTTGAGCAAAAGTCTCAGAGAGTGTTATAGAGTCTCAAAGAGTGTTACAAAAGTCTCAGAGAAAGTCTCTGAGACTTCTGTAATACTTTTCGAGACTTCTGTTGAGCTTTATCGATCCTAGACTTCTATAACACTCTCTGAGACTTCGGTAACACTCTTCAAGACTTTGGTAACACTCTCCGAGACTTCTATAACACTATCTGAGACTTCTATCGAGCTTTGTAACACTCTTCAAGACTTTAAAACATGCTTCGAGACTTTTACTAACATATTTACTATTCATCATCATCATCTTTTCCATTCGAAAATCCTAACCCTCAACAACTTTTACAATGAAAGATTCAAAACCGAAACCCAATTTGGGTTTTAAATTAAACAAAAAGCTCTCGGGGAGCTCGACCATCGCGACCTCAGCGGGGAGCTCGACCCCAGTGTGCGTCAGTGTAGGACCACTCCGTCGATGTTCAAGTGATCACCTGGGTTGGACTTTCTCTCTCTACTTCACAACTTTGTCACTGTAAACTAAATGAAAAAAGTTAACGTGGAATAACTGTTAGGGGTATTTTTATCCGTTCACCATAATAGATATCTTTTAAACATAATTTATTAAAATAGAAAGAATGTTGGAAAGCCACCTCCAAAAAAAAATACCATTTAATTTTTGGACTCGTTCAAGTAGGGTAATTTGCTCTAAATTCTAAATATGTTACGGTTTGTAGATTTTTCTTATAGGGTTCTTTATTTTATTCCAGAGTAAGGATCTTGATGAAATTAGGGGCGGACCCACCTTAAGGTGAGGTGGAACCCGTGCCCTATCTCAATTTGTTTTTAAAAAATAATTGATTTTGTTTATATATATAAAATAATTGGTTTTCAGGTAGGGCCCGTGCCCTATTTCAATTTTTTTAAAAAAATAATTGATTTTGTTTATATATATATATAAAAGTATTGATTTTGTTTTTATATATTATAACATTTAGCACAACATGTTAACTCATAGTACGGTTGGTATTGTTTCTTTCTTCTCTATTGAAGGTTAGAGGTTCTACTCCCACCAATTACATTTTTCAAGCAAGTTAAATATCTTTTTCCTTTAATTCAATTATATTGTAGCTACTTAATTTAATTAAATTTCATATTATTATTTTGAACTTTTATTATTTCTAAGAGTTTAGTGTGATGTGCATAAAACATTCAATCAATAAAATGCAAAAAGTAAAAAACATGTTTAGCAAAATTTATTAATCTATTAATTTTTGTATAAATTTAAATTTAATTCATTATAATTAAAAAAAATCATATTATAAACTTAGAATGTAATTTATTATTGTAAGAATAAATATTGTAATTTTTAATTTTTTATGTTATTTTTTTTAATATTCTGTTTCTTGTTTTTTTATTTATTGTAAGACTATTTAGTTCATTTTTAATTAATGTTCTATTTGTTTTATTTTTTCTAAACTTTGTTATACTTTCAATTTTTCTTTATATATAAAAAAAATCATTTTAGTAAAAAAAAAAAACTGATATTGCTATTACCTTAAGTTTTAAATATTATATATATAGTTGTTATTTTATTCAAATGCCACCCTGATTAAAATTCCTAGGTGCGTCACTAGATGAATAAGTGATTTTTTTTTTTTATGTTTCAGTCACACTTGTTTAATTTATAAATTAAAATATGATTTAATTATTTAATCAATCAATTTATAATTGTTATATTATTAAACAAAATGTAAAAATTGATATTTCAATTTTTGATAGTTTTCGGATAACCTACCGGATGTATTTTTTTTCGTTTTTATTTCTAAAATACAGCTTTAAGTATATACTACCATGAACGTTTTCGGATTTCGAAGCTAAAAAAAACAAAACAAAACAAAACTGCCCCTAAGGATATATTATGGACTCTAAGGATTTGAAAAATAAAAAAACCAATCCAAAACTGCCCCTCTCTCTCTCTCTCTCCATATATATATATATATATATTCATAAGTAACTTTAAAATTTATTGAGTTATTGTTTTTAGCCACTATTATATTTTTAATTGTTTTTATTAATATTGACCACTTTTGGACACTATTACGCTTATATTTGAAATTAGCGGTGAAAAATACAATTCCAAAATTTTAACTTTCTTACATCAAGTAAAAAACATTTGGGTGAATTGAAGTAAAAAAACGAAAGTGAGAGAAAGAGAGAAAGAGAGAAAGAGAGAGAAAGGTATTGTCGTCGTTGCTATTCTTGTCGTTCTCTGTCGCCGTTGTTGCCGATCGCTGTCAGTCCCAGTCGCCGTTGCGTGTCACTGTCGATGCCAGTCCTCGTCGTTGTGGCTCCCTCGCGTCATCGTGGCAAGCTTTTTCTTTATCTGACCAGTTTCTTGAAATCCGAAACGCGAATCTTGTTCTTCTTCGTCATCACAATCTTCTTCTTCATCTCGACAGGTTCTCGACTGAGGTAATTTGTGTGTGTTTTTATGTTCAGTTTTTGTCGATTCCAATAGTCTGAAATTTGTTCGTTTGAGAATATTTGGTATTTATAAATTAAAATGAATTAATGGAGAGTTGCTGATGATTGATACTTAAAGTTTTGAAACTATAATTTTTATATGTGTGTTTGGGGTGATTTTGATATTGATTTTGAACAAAGAAATTTTTAAAATTTTTAGGTCAATTGCGATGCTTGGTGTGGTTTGACCTGAAATTGTGTGTCAATTTTGTATGTCAATTTTGTATGTCAATTTTGTCCAATGCTTTGATATATATACATATTGTTCAACTTCAGAATACATAGATTACTGTTATGATTAGAGTAATTCAAAAACAAAAACCAAGGAATTCATAATTATATAATTAATTATAATGCAATTTTTTATTTTTTTGCTTTTGTAGATGGAGAATATGAATTTTGAAGATTTCCTGATTAAACCTAGGAAATTTTGGTTAAACAAATCCACCACAAATTTGTACAGCAGTTTGAATGGGCTACCGGAGATTGCTAAGGTTCTTAAACAAGTAAAACAATTGGGTGCGTTACGAAAGACATGTTTCGGACACCTATTTGCCATGCCGAAAGAGGTGACTTTTTCGGCTGGCGTAATGCATAACTTGATGTTGAGGCAGATATGTATACCTGGAGTGACCCGTGAGGATGAATTCCACTTTTTGGTAGGTGGTAAAGTGGCAAAATTCACGAAAAGAGAATTTTGTTTGGTCACAGGCCTAAAATTTGGGGTGATGTCTGACATTTTTTCGAAAACTTATCATGTCATTTCTGGTGGGATCCACGATAGATATTTCGGGGGGGGGGGGGGGGTGGGTGGGTGGGTGAGAATCTACAACTGAAACATGTATGGGAAAAGTTTATAGGTGGTCAATTTGAAGAACCAAAGGATGGTTTGAAGATGGCCCTGGTATTGATTGCCAATAATGTTTTGTTTGGACAAGATTTGAGGAGGAAAGTGTCATTATGGTTGTTTGCATTAGTGGAGGATCTAAAATCCTTCGATTCTTTTCCATGGGGAAGTTATGTGTATATGATGACAATACACTACCTACGCCAAGGTTTCCGGTCTGCAAATGCATCAAGGAAGGTCGTCGCACACTATAACTTATACGGCTTCCCTTGGGCATTATTGGTGAGGTTTTAAATGTTATTGACGCATGTAGCTTCATTATTAACTAACATGTAACTTCATTTTGCACTGGCGTGTAACTTGTAGCATTTAACATTACTGGAATTGTGCATTTTATTAGTCTTCCAAATGTTGTGATTAAATGAACTAGCATGTAACTTCAATTTCAAATAGCATTTAACTTCATCCTAAACTAGCATGTAACTTCTAACATGTAACTTCTAACATGTAACATTATTGGAATTATGCATTAGGTTAGTCTTCCAATATTTATGATTAAATGAACTAGCATGTAACTTCAGTTTTAAACTAGCATGTAACTTCATTCTGAACTGGCATGTAACTATAGCATGTAACATTGCTGGAATTGTGTCTTAGATTAGTCTTCCATATTTTGTCAACTAATGAACTAGCATGTAAGATTGTTTTCAACTAGCATGTACTTTCATTCTGAACTGGCATGTAACTTGTAGCATGTAACATTACTGGAATTGTTCATTAGATTAGTCTTCCAAAATTTATGACTAAATGAACTACAATGTAACTTTGTTTTAAACTAGCATGTAACTTCATTTTGAACTGACATGTAACTTGTAGCATGAAACATTACTGGAAATTATGTAGTTAAATTGCTAAAAATTTGTGAAATGTCGGTTCTGGGCGATGGAAGCCTGCAGCTCATTAGTTGAATTGGTAGGGAACAACTTGTGTCACAGCCATCCCGTTTGAAGAACTAGCGGATTTTTAAGAGGCCTCACAATTTCATTGCCAAATTTGCAAAGTATGAACAAGAAGTGAAGGAGGGAAAGGTATGTTTTTTTCTTTCCTAACCTAAAATTAAGTTTTCTTTCTATTAGTACTTAAAAAAATCATGACACTTCTGTTAACTATATAGGATGTTGTGTTGGAGGTATTAACTCCAACTGACGATGAGAAGATACAGCCTTACTTGGTTGGTGTGGACACGAATTTATCTGAGGGTCCACAGTTTGTTTCACTCAATTATGATGATGGTGAGCAACGACCTAATGATGATGGTAATGCTGATGGTAATGATGATGATGCTGATGTTGATGTTGTTGTTGCTGATGATGATCATGCTAATGATGGAGGTCAATCACGACCTAAACAGATGAAGAGGAAGATGTCTCCTTAGAAAGAAAAACAGGGAGGAAGGACAAAAAGGATGCATACATCTCGAGTCATGTCATCGGTAATTTGATTACAAGGCGATAAAATCATTTCGTGTAGTAAACTAGAATCCGATACTCAAGATCTTTTTCTTTGTACACTTTAGGTGGGTGATGAATCAACGGACTCTTCGAGAACAATAAGGGAAGTAATGAATGCAATGTCAAAGCGCTTTGAAGACATTATGAAGAAAGAGATACAGAAGGAGGTTTCGGCAATGGAGAGGCGCCTAAACAAAAGGCTTGATCAGGTGGACAAAATGCTGGATGATCTTCTTCAGCCACATCATCAGGTAACTTCAACTTACTGGCATGTAACTTGGTTTTCAATTCCCTTCATTAGTTTTGTACTAGCATGTAACTTGGTTTTGTACTAGCATGTAACTTGGTTTTCTACTGGCATGTAACTTGGTTTTGTAATAGCACGTAACTTGGTTTTGTACTAGCATGTAACTTGGTTTTCTATTGGCATGTAACTTGGTTTTGTAGTAGCATGTAACTTGGTTTTGTACTGGCATGTAACTTGGTTTTGTACTGGCATGTAACTTGGTTTTGTACTTGCATGTAACTTGGTTTTGTACTAGCATGTAACTTGGTTTTGTATTGGCATGTAACTTGGTTTCGTACTGGCATGTAACTTGGTTTTATACTAACTTGGTTTTGTACTAACATGTAACTTGATTTTGTACTGGCTTGTAACTTGGTTTTGTACTGGCATGTAACTTATTTTTTTACTAGCATGTAACTTGGTTCTGTACTAGCATGTAACTTGGTTTTCTATTGGCATGTAACTTGGTTTTGTACTAGCATGTTACTTGGTTTTCTACTGGCATGTAACTTGGTTTGAACTAGCATGTAACTTCGTTTAACTGACATGCAACTTCAATTTCTGATATTTTTTTTTATTAAATAACACAGACTACCCCTAATTGGACGCCTCATTCTGAGCCACATCGATTTGACCCTAACTACTCAACGCCAGTTCATCAAAATTTTGAATCACGTAGAGCGGAGAATTCTCACGAAGTGCAAAGGGAAAACGTGGCAAGTCCTACTGTTGAGAGTAAAGGTAGCCATGGTAGGGGTGAGGTTACTTCTAGTAAAGGGGACAGTGAAAGAGATGCTCGGGGAGGGGGGGGGGGGGGGGTGGTGAAGCATCCCTTGTAATGGTGGTTTTTGGGTCGGATCATGGCCGAGATAAGGGGATTGTTGGAGATGATGAAATCGATGGTGAGGGCCTTGAACATTTGGTCTAAAACTTTTTGGCCCAAGAGGGATTAAATGTGCAGACCCCTTACTCGTTGGTAGTTGACAGAACAGTAGGGGATACAACTACGCTAGAGTACCTGGTTGTGCAGAATGAGCGGGAGCAGCGGTTGAAGATTAAATCTCGCTATATGACTTCACCACCCATTCCATGCGACTACGAGAGAGAAAAAAAAATTGAAAGCAAAGTATGCCCGTTTTAAGAAAAGCAACACAGTGACATCGTAAGATTTTGTAACATGTTCGTTGTTCCTTATTTTTGTAAAATATATTGTTATTACTAACTTGTAAGTGAAATATTCCTACTTTTCTTTACAAGTTGAACGTCGGATCCGACTACTTCGTAACTAAGGAATTTTTTATCGAGTTAGAATCTACAACCTGTTGGTTATCCAATGAGGTTGGTTACAATTGCTAAGTTATATAAATATTGATGTAGCATATTGAAAAAATCTCAATTTAATTTTACTTCATTTTGAACTAGCATATTGACGCATATATGAGTCTACTATGTAAGCAACGACAACTGAAACTAGAAGATTACAAATCAGATGTTGCGGTTACTTCATTGTAAGAAAACCTTCTTTCTTTTATAAAAGTTTGGGCGTGCATATGTTCCTAACAAACTTATAATTTGTTGGCAAAGTTATCAGAGGAATGGAAAAAATTCCAACCGTCAGAGGATGCACCATTGAGTTGTGAATTTGATGCACTAAAATATAAATGTCCGACGGATTGGATATTGTATGCTGCAGGAGACAAACCTTGGTGGAGAACTGCTTGGTCCACTGTTAAACATGTAAGTAAGGTTACTCATCTTTGAAAACCAGATATGGTTTTGAATTAGCATGTAACATTGTTTCGTACTAGCATGTAACTTGAACTTTCTGTCATGTAACGTACTGTTGAAGTTACTAATCGTAATTTGTTACTTTTATTCAGTTGTTGGTGCCATGTGCTGTTGGTGATCCAGCAAGACATTGGATATTGTGTGATCTTGATTTGGAAAAATGCAGTGTCTGTATTTATGATCCACTGTACAAGACAACCAATATTCAGAAACGTGTGAAGCAGATCACCCCACGGTTGTGTCTAATTCTAGCAATTTTGCAAGCATCTGGATATTTTGACAAAATAGGCATAACACCTGATGGGATGATGTTTGTTGTTGAACAATCAATTCCGAAGAAGCTACCAGCACAACTAGACAGTGATAGTTGTGGTGTCTTCACATGCCGATACGCAGACATGTTGATGCGTCGTAAATGTTTTTGGGGGTGGGGAACCAAAAACATCCCCGGCTTTAGGGAGGAAATGACCCTAGAAATTTATGCTATCAGTGTACCGGCAGAATCATTGGTTTCTTGACTTGCCGATATACATTACTGGAACTGTACGAATGAATTTGTACTGGAGTCCTATTTTGAAATGAATTTGTTAATGTAACAATTATTTATGAACTATCATGTAACTTCATTTTGAAGTAGCATGTAACATCATTTTCAACTGGCATGTAGCTTCTAACATGTAACATTACTGGAGTAACTTCTAAATTTATGCTAACAGTGTACCGGCAGATTCATAGGTTTCTTGACTTGACGATGTACATTACTGGAACTGTACGTATGAATTTGTACTGGAGTCCCATTTTAAAATGAATTTGTTAATGTAACAATTATTTATGAACTATCATGTAATTTCATTTTGAACTAGCATGTAATATCATTTTCAACTGGCATGTAACTTCTAACATGTAACATTACTGGAGTATTCTGAAATGAAAATATTTATGAACTAACATGTAACTTCATTTTGAGCTAGCATGTAACATCATTTTCAACTGGCATGTAACTTCATTTTCAACTGGCATGTAACTTGGTTTTGTACTGGCATGTAACTTCTAACATGTAACATTACTGGAGTATTCTGAAATACAATTATTTATGAATTATCATGTAACTTCATTTTGAACTAGCATGTAACATTATTTTCAACTGACATGTAACTTCTAACATGTAACATTACTGGAGTATTCTGAAATACAATTATTTATGAACTATCATGTAACTTCATTTTAAAGTAGCATGTAACATCATTTTCAACTGGCATGTAATTTCTAACATGTAACATTACTGGAGTATTCTGAAATACAATTATTTATGAACTATCATGTAACTTCATTTTAAAGTAGCATGTAACATCATTTTCAACTGGCATGTAATTTCTAACATGTAACATTACTGGAGTATTCTGAAATACAAATATTTATGAACTATCATGTAACTTCATTTTGAACAAGCATGTAACATCATTTTCAACTGGCATGTAACTTCTAACATGTAACATTACTGGAGTATTCTGAAATACAATTATTTATGAACTATCATGTAACTTCATTTTGAACTAGCATGTAACATCATTTTCAACAGGCATGTAACTTCTAACATGTAACATTACTGGAGTATTATGAAATACAATTATTTATGAACTATCATGTAACTTCATTTTGAACTAGCATGTAACATCATTTTCAACTGGCATGTAACTTCTAACATGTAACATTACTGGAGTATTTTGAAATGAAAAAATTGTAAATCAACTATCAAATTCAATAACAGCTTCATAAAGTCTACATCACTTGTACAATCAAATCTAGGATGTACCAACTTCTTCTTATGCCAATGAACATTTTTATGAATTGTGACCTTCATCTCCACACTTCCTGCATCTGTAAGGTCTACGTGGTCGCTTCGATATTGCGGATGTTACAGATGATGCGGATGGGCATGGTGGAGGTGCCTGACAAGGCTGTGGATTCCTACAATTCTGTCGGTTGTGACCCGATTTTTTATAAATCGTACAATTTCTGGTCTTTCCATTACCATGTTCTCCGATAGATTTAAATCTCTTCTTTCTTGGTCTTTCAGCTTCTGCACAAAAAGGAGGCAGGAGAATAACCTTTGATCGCACATCTTCATGAATATTCCAATCACTAGGATGCCCAACAGGGAAAATGGTCCCTACATATGCTTCTACCCAACTTGTGGTTTTGTAGCAATCCCCACAATAATCGGGTAAAAGTTTCTTCGCATACCTACAAAGGAAAAGATTATAAGTAATTAATTGAATCAAATAGGTAAGAAGACAAATTACAATGGAAGAAGATAATATTAACCTTATTGCAGCTAATGCATGTCGACATGGGAGTTTATCAACTTCAAATTTCGCACAGCTACAAGTCTTTTCGTAAAGGTTTACCAAACCATCTTTATTTCCATCCTTAACATTGAAGTTAACAGAATCAATTGGATAAACCGTGTACTTTTTTGAATCAATGTTTCTTTCTTTTATGAATTCAGTGACCCATGGAGTCAATTGTGTCCGAGTTTTTTCAGCCTTGGTCCGACTTTATAAAACCATTTCTTGAGCATGTCTCTAATAAACTCAATCATGGTTGTTATTGGCATTTGACGAGCATGTACCAAACATGAATTTATCGACTCGACAATACTAGAGGTCATCAACCTATAACGTCTAACAGGAGAGTAAGCACGAGACCACCTTTCAGGACCAACATTCATTAATTCTTCGAATGCTACCCTATTGACCTTCATCATCTCCAACATCGTTTCCTTGAATTCAGATTTCCAGTATGCCTTCCATGCTTGTTTGAAATGAAGGCTCACATATTTCATTTTGTAATTTTTTTTGATGTTTTGAGCCATGTGAAACACACAATATCCATATGGTACGTTAGGGTACACTTTCTCCATTGCAACCTTGATACCGAGGTGACAATCGGATATGATCATACAATCCTCAGGACTACTGAAAAGTTCCCATTTGTTAATTGGTTTATTTCGTGAACAACCACATTGATGGGGTTCATGTAAGGGTAGCTTAGGCTCTCAAGACCTCAAGAGGAGAAGCATCAAAGGTAAAATTCTTGTGCTTACTTACTTTGAAGAGATAGTTGCACAGGCTCACATATTCATCCATAACTCTTGATCTTATTTGTTGAGTGTTTTCTTGTGTGCATTTTAGTTTACATGACTCTTGTTGACCTATTTGCATCTTGCTATAAAAGTTGTATGTCATGCTAGGCATTAAAATAGGATGCAATTTCATCACTCTTGAACTTATTGTTTTTATGCATTTGAGTGTTGAAATAATAGGCCTTGCGCTGGTGGTGCGCTACTCGACCAGCGCACCTCACCAGCACAACTTTCACAGTGGACTGTCGCTAGTGTTGCGCCACTGATCTGCACTGCTGCACCCGCGCGTAGCTAAAAAATATAGGTGTGCGGTGGTGGTGCGCTACTCGTCTAGTGCATCCTCACCAACGCAAACTTCCCAGAGGATCTGCGCTTGTGTTGTGCTACTGATGCGCCACTCGACCAGTGCCTGTTTTAAAAAATAGGCTGTGCGCTGGTTGTACGCTTCTCTACCAGTGCACGCAGAGGAAGCTGGAACGTTTTTTCCAAAATGACCTCACTTTGATCGGATCTTATATATATATATAACTCAATGCCTTAAGGTCGTGAATGAGTTCAGAATATCATATTTTTTCCTTAGAACACATTTCAAAGGAAAAACACTTCCAAGAACTCATTTTTAATCACTCAAAGCATTCCCATGAGCATTAAATCTTCATCCTGCATCATCTAAGTTCATCTAGAGTGCATCTATGGATAGGGTTGCTTCATCACATCTTGTTTGGTAAGTTCTTCACTATCTTCTTACAAGTTAAGTGTTTTGCTTACTAAACCATCTCTTTAATTAATTTTATTCTCTTAGAATATTTCTAGATAGAAATTAGAGATTGTTGTGATGATATGATTAAGTGTTTTATTATGATAGCTTCATAGGATTGATTGATCTATGTTTAGCTAAGCTATTTGAACATGTCATTTAGCACTTGATATCTAGGATTGCATTAATTGTCATATCATTATCCTAGATAAGCATATAGGGTTTCCTAGCCTTGTTTGTTCATTGAATATCATCATATATTCACTTAGGAAACTTTATCTCTTCATTGAGAAGTAAGACTTGTGTTGCTTCCGGGAGTAGGTAGCTTAAAGCACAAGCATGATGGACTAGGTTCACTTATACCGGGATTAGGTAGTGGTGGAGGATTAAACCAGGATTAGGTTGTAATTCCTTTATCATTAGTGGATTCAAGGTTCTAGTGTGGCGCACTCATCAGCCCGTGGTTTTTCCCATTTGGAGGGTTTCCACGTATATCTCAAGTGTTTTTACTATTTCCGTAATTATTACACTTGTGGTATCTTTGTAACTAGATAGGGGTATTTTCGTCAACTTGAATCTTAACGAAAATTGGGTAAAATTTAATTAAAATCTATTCACCCCCCTCTAGATTAATATTACACACTATATTATTTGTTTCAATTGGTATCAGAGCAGGTTCCTAGACATACATAGGTGATCCTAGCTCTTTTTGGTGTGTGTTGCATTTTTTGTGTGTATAGATCATTCATACATTTGCATTCATATCATTCATTCATTAAACACAATAAGTGGAAACGGTGGCAATGAGGGAGCTTTCAGCACTAGACCTCCACTCCTCACCGGGTTGAATTATGCCTCTTAGAAAGGCAAGATGGAGTCGTACATATGCCAAATTCATGACAGGGCATGGATGACAGTTGAAGATGGCTACACTCCATCCATGATGACTCCTGCAGATGGAGGATATGATGTACTCAAACCAAAGGCTCAGTGGAATGCACAAGAGTTTGAGGCTTCAAAATGGAATAGGAAGGCAATGCATGCCATCCTATATGCAATGGATGATAACCAGTACAAATTGGTTCAGAACACTAGGATAGCTAAGGAGGCATGGGATATCCTAGAAGTTGCTCATGAGGGAACCGATGTGGTTAAAGAATCGAAGCTTCAAGTTCTCCAAACGCAATTTGAGTTGCTCAAGATGGATGAGAACGAGTGCTTCAATGACTTTGAAATAAGGTTGATGGACATTGTGAACCAAAGTCATCAACTTGGTGATCCTTATTCGGATAGGAAGATCAAGCAGAAGATTATGAGATCTCTACCCGATAGATTTGAGTCTAAGGTGACGGCTTTGGAAGAAAATAGTGGTTACAAGGACATGAAGCCAAGTGAAGTGATTGGAAGGCTTCGAGCATATGAATCTAGGAAATGTCCTAACCCCACACCATTAAAGAAGCAAAAGGATATTGCTTTATATTGCTTTGAAAGTCTCCAAAGTTGAGAAAGAGGAAGGTGATGACTCGGATGAAGAGATGGCCTTGCTAATGAGGATGTTCAAGAAATTCTACAAGTTCGAGAAGAAAGGCTTTGGATCCAAGGGTAAAGGCTTGAAGAAAAAGGCTCCCTTCAAGAAGTTTGAGCCTAGGCAAGAGAAGACCGAGAAGACCGAGAAGAAAGGAGTCTAATGCTATGAATGTGGTGGAATAGGTTACTTTGCCCCGGAATGTGCAAATCACAAGAACAAGAAGAAGGGAAAAGTGATGGCTACCACATGGAGTGAAAGTGATAACTCTAATGAAGGAGATGAGTCTTCGGATGATGAAGAACTCATGGCTAACTTCATAGCATTTACATCCTCTCTTAGGAGCAAATATGCTAGTGAAGAAGAGAATGATAGTCAAGAGGAAGACTACTCAAGTGATGATGGATCTTCATCACAATCCATAAATGGAAATGTGGATAGGATGGATCTCAAGGACTACATGGCCAAGTTTGAGAGCTCAAGATTAAAGAACAAGAATTAGATCAAGAGACTAAAAGAAGAAAATCTAGACCTCTCAACTCAAGTTGACCAACTAAATGAAGAGTTGGAAAGATCTAAGAGAAGCGAAGAAGAGTTGAAGAAAGAGCTTGAAGATGCTAGAGAGTTGTTGGCCAAGATGAACTCTAGCACCAAGAAACTTGACCACATTCTAGATGTTGGAAAGATGCCAAGTGACAAGAAGGGTCTTGGGTTTAAAGATGACAAGATATCCTTCACTCCAAGCAAGACCATTTTTGTAAGAAGCATGAACTTCAATGGGTCCTCTCCTCATCAAACTCCTAGTAAGAAGCTTGATCTAGGAGAGTGTTCAAATAGTGCTCAAGTGAAGGTGGCACTAAGAAGCCCACCTCAAGCTCATCCTACAAGGGCTCCTCAAGTTAACCTCCCTCAACAAAAAGCTCACAAAGGGAAGACACCTATCATGCAAGCTCAACCAAGGAAGCAATCAAGTCTTGCTCAATAACAAAGAATGAAAGCTCCTCAACAACAAGCAAGACAACCACAAAGACATGGGAAGGCTCCAATGCATCCTCAAGGATTTGGTATAATTCCTAACTTTTTACCTACATGTCATTTTTGTGGTATTGATGGTCACATTAGACCAAATTGCTTTAGGTATATCAAATTGTGAAGGATTGAAAGCATGATAGAGAAGAAAAAGGGTAGAGCCATGAAGCATGATCCTAGGACATCTATAGCCATGATGCATGATCCTAGGACATCTAGAGCCATGATGCATGTCACTAGGAAAAGTGGAACACCTTTGCATGATCCTAAGACATTTAGAGCCTATGTACCATTGACCACTAGGAAGAAAAATACTACACCTAGGTGGATTAGAAAGGATGCACACATTTGCCATGTTGCACAAATTGCTTTGAAAGCTCATTCTTATGATTTTTGGTATTTAGATAGTGGGTGCTCTAGACACATGGCTGGAAATAAGAGTTTCTTTGAGACTCTTATGATGGAGGAGGGAGGAAATGTTACCTTTGGTGATGGATCTAAAAGGAAGGTCAAAGGAAAGGGAACCATTTCCATTCTCGGATTACCTTCCTTGTCCAATGCTTTGTATGTTGATGGTCTAAAAGCCAATTTGATAAGAATTTCACATCTTAGTGATGATGGACTCTCCGTCTTGTTTAGGAAAAATGATTGTTCTATCCTATTGCCTAATGGACAAACCTTGTTAAAAGGTATGAGGTCTAGTGACAATTGCTATTGTCTTAAGGCTAGAAGTGTGTCTTTTAATGTGTCCAAGGATGAACAAATAAAGTTGTGGCATGAAAGACTTGGTCACATGAACTTTAAGGATTTAAGAATCTTAGATAAGTTCAATGTTGTGCGAGGCCTTCCCAAGCTTAGGAAAAAGGTTAATGGTGTTTGTGGACCTTGCCAACAAGGGAAGCAAACCAAAAGTATGCACAAAAAGGGTAAGTATATAACCACAAAAAAAACCTCTAGAGCTTCTCCATATGGATCTTATGGGTCTTATGCAAACCGAGAGTTTAGGTGGAAAGAGATACATTTTTGTGTGTGTAGATGACTTCTCTAGGTACACATGGACTTATTTCCTTAGAGAAAAATCTGAAACTTTTGACAAGTTTAAAATGCTTTGCTATAAAATTTAAAATGAAATGAACTCCAAGATTAAAAGCATTATGAGAATTAGGAGTGACCATGGGAAGGAATTTGAGAATGCCCATTTTGAAAACTTTTGCAATAGTCTAGGCATTTCTCATGAGTTTTCGGCTCCTAGGACACCTCAACAAAATGGAGTTGTTGAGAGGAAGAATAGGGTTCTTCAAGAAATGGCCCGTGTGATGTTGCTTAGCAACAATGTCCCTAGGAATCTTTGGGCCAAAGCCAACAATACGGCATGTTACATAGGTAATGGAGTTTTTCTTAGGCCTCACACTAGGCAAACCTCCTATGAGTTATGGAAAGTTAGAAAGCCAAATGTTAGCTACTTCCACACCTTTGGAAGCAAATGCTACATTTTGAATGACCGTGATCAACTTGGCAAATTTGATGCTAAGAGTGATGAGGGTATCTTCATTGGCTATGCCTTGAATAGTAAAGCCTATAGAGTTTTCAATCTAAGGAGTACGACCGTAATGGAATCATCTAATGTTGTCATTGATGATACTAGGCTCAAAACTAATGATCATGAGGATGAGGTAGATTTAGTTGATGAATCCCCTTTGGAGAAAGTAGTTGATATCTCTAATGTTGAAAAGGCTAATCTTAATGATGACATAGCACAACTTAGTGATAGGATTCCTCACTTGGACTCAAAAGAACATGCTTCATGAGTTAGGAAACTTCATGACAAAGATGATATTATTGGTGAAGTTAGTGAGGGTGTTAGGACTAGGCGTCAAATGGCTAATCTTACAGCTGCACTTGCTACACCTCTCAAATAGAAACCAAGAAAATTGATGAAGCCTTAAAAGTTGAATTTTGGGTTCTTGCTATGCAAGAAGAGCTTAACCAATTTGAAAGGAATGAGGTTTGGACTATAGTTCCTAGGCCTTAGAACACCAATGTGATAGGCACCAAGTGGGTTTATACAAACAAATCTGATAAGGATGGCAACATTGTGAGAAACAAGGCTAGGCCTGTAGCATAAGGATACTCTCAAATTGACGGTATTGACTTTGAGGAGACATTTGCTCTCATTGCTAGGATTGAGTCCATTAGGCTTCTTTTATCCATTTCTTGTTTGCACAAGTTCAAGTTATATCAAATGGATGTTAAGAGTGCCTTCCTCAATGGCCTCTTGCAAGAGGAAGTGTTTGTTGAACAACCCAAAGGGTTTGTGGATCCTCACCACCCTAATCATGTCTATCACCTTAACAAAGCTCTATATGGGTTGAAACAAGCACCAAGGGCTTGGTATGAGCGTCTCACCCAATATCTCGTAGACAATGGCTACACTAAGGGTAGTGTTGACAAGACTCTATTCATCAAGAAAAACAAAGATGAGCTCTTTATAGCTCAAATCTATGTTGATGATATAGTCTTTGGCTCCACCAATGACACCAAAGTCCAACAATTTGTTGATGTCATGTCTCATGAATTTAAGATGAGTCTTGTTGGTGAGTTTAGTTACTTTCTAGGTTTACAAATTAAGCAAATGGATGATGGGATTTTCATATCTCAAGCTAAATATGCCAAAAACCTAGTGAAGAAATTTGGCATTGAAAGTGCCAAACATTGTGATACACCCATGAGTACCACTTTGAAGCTAAGCATGGATGCTAGTGGTAAAAGTGTGGACCAAACTTTTTATCGTGGCATGATTGGTAGCTTTCTCTATTTGACCGCTAGTAGGCCCCGATAACTCCTTTAGTGTGGGTGTGTGTGCTAGGTACCAAGCGGATCCTAAGGAGTCCCATCTCTCTTCTGTTAAGAGAATCATTCGATATGTGAATGAGACATCCAACTATGGGATTTTGTACTCTTTTGACACTAATGCTAGTCTTGTAGGCTTTAGTGATGCAGATTGGGCAGGAAATTGTGATGATAGGAAAAGTACATATGGCAGTTGCTTTTTCCTTGGGAACAACCTTGTCTCTTGGTTTTGTAAGAAGCAAAATTCGATTTCCTTGTCCACGGCTGAGGCCGAATACATTGCTCCTGGGAGTGGATGCACACAACTCCTTTGGATGAAGCAAATGCTAGTCGACTATGGATTCAATCAAGGTACTCTTACTCTCTTTTGTGATAACATGAGTGCAATTAATATTTCAAAGAATCCGGTTCAGCATTCTAGGACTAAGCATATTGACATCCGTCATCATTTCATTAGAGAACTAGTTGAGAGCAAATGCATTGTACTTGAGCATGTAGGTACCAATGATCAACTAGCGGATCTATTTACTAAACCCTTAGATGCTACTAGATTCAAGACTCTTAGTTGATCTACTGGGATTTGTTTAATGGAGTGATGTGTTGTGGTTTTTGACCCCATATGGGGAACTCAAGCAAAGAGAGCTATTGTATACTTGTTGCATGCAATTTTTTTAAAAAAATATGTTTATGCCTCTTTATTGATTGCTTGAGTAGCTTGGTTGCACTTATGGTATATTGTATTTTCTTAAATAAGTGTGAACTTTGCTTTGATTACAATCCATGTCATATTTATGTTCAAACATGCATTTTTGGACTAGGAGATATACATAGGAAGTACATGTTTGAATGACCTATAATTATCTCCATGACATGATGATTTTTAAATGACATGCTAATGAAAAATGATAAATCATGATTTGTTGATTGCAATTGTTAAATGCAACCCATTGTGTGAAAATGCTAGTGAGACTAAAATGTTTAATCAATGTCTCTATTTTTTTATTAGTTGAACATGGCTATTATCATACGGGTATCCTCCCGGAAAAATCAAATAGGGTGCAAGGTTGCTCATGCCATGTTTAGTTTTTAAAGTTGGATATAGTGCCTTTAAAACTTGATATTTATAAGAACTCTATATCCCTGGTTCTCTCATGACAAATGGTGAAATTGGTTTGAATTATATTGGAAACCTTTGTCTTTTGCTTTGCCAAATACCATTGTTTTTGGACTTGAATGCAACATGTCTTGTATGCAAAGCGTTTTTTGATTTACACATTGTCTTCAAATATATCTCCTTGTGTCTCTCCTATCAATTGAGATCACATAAATGTGCCTTTTATAATTATGCAACAATCTTGTATGCTCTTCTCTTTCTTTGTCTTGAGTGACCCAGTTGGGAACTTCTCTTTTGCCTATATCATGACAAAAAGAGGGAGTAGCATTGACCTAGCATTGTGATGTTAAAGGAGTAGCATGTGTTGGCTTTGAAGCGGAGCATTGCATTGCATGAGTGCACTTGTTTGAGGGGAGATTACATGTAGCGGGAGTAACCCGTCGAGAGGAAGCATTGCATGAGTATTTAATGATATCATACTCATAATTCTAAATGCAAATGCTTTTGTTTTATATTCACTTTATTATCTCACATGCACTTGGTTGGAAAGAGTATTTATGTTTGCCTTGTGTGTAGGGTTGATAGTTCTACAAGAGATTGAAGACTTGAAGTTTTTTTTTATGTTTATCTCTTTGTAATGTAGAATATCTTCCCGGTGTTTTTTTATTTTGTTCTGTGAGGATCAATGTGAGTGGTGGTTTTGTTACGAAATAGCCAAATGGGGAGATTGAAAAGTTCCCATTTGTTGATTGGCTTATTTCGTGAACAACCACATTGTTGGGGTTCATGTAAGGGTAGCTTAGGCTCTCAAGACCTCAAGAGGAGAAACATCAAAGGTAAAATTCTTATGCTTACTTACTTTGAAGAGATAGTTGCACACACTCACATATTCATGCATAACTCTTGATCTTATTTATTGAGTGTTTTCTTGTGTGCATTTTAGTTTACATGACTCTTGTTGACCAATTTGCATCTTAGTATGAAAGTTGTATGTCATGCTAGACATTAAAATAGGATGCAATTTCATCACTCTTGAACTTATTGTTTTTATGCATTTGAGTGTTGAAATAATAGGCCTTGCGCTAGTGGTGCGCTACTCGACCAACGCACCTCACCAACGCAACTTTCACAGTGGACTGTCACTAGTGTTGTGCCATTGATCTGCGTTGTTGCACCCGCACGTAGCTAAAAAATGTGGGCGTGCGCTGGTGGTGCGCTACTCGTCTAGCGCATCCTCACCAGAATAAATTTCCCAGAGGATCTGCGCTTGTGTTGCGCTACTGATGAGCCACTCGACCAACGTCTGTTTTAAAAAATAGGTTGTGCGCTACTCGACCAGCGCACGTCAGCAGCGCACGCAGAGGAAGCTGGAACGTTTTTTTCAAAACGACCTCACTTTGATTGGATCTTATATTTATATAACTCAATGCCTTAAGGTCGTGAATGAGTTCAGAATATCACATTTCTTCCTTAGAACGCATTTCAATGGAAAAACACTTCCAAGAACTCATTTTTAATCACTCAAAGCATTCCCATGAGTATTAAATCTTCATCTTGCATCATCTAAGTTCATCTAGAGTGCATCTATGGATAGGGTTGCTTCATCACATCTTGTTTGGTAAATTCTTCACTATCTTCTTACAAGTTAAGTGTTTTGCTTACTAAACCATCTCTTTAATTAATTGTATTCTCTTATAATATTTCTAGATACAAATTAGAGATTGTTGTGATGACATGATTGAGTGTTGTATTGTGATAGCTTCATAGGATTGATTGATCTATGTTTAGCTAAGCTATTTGAACATGTCATTTAGCACTTGATAACTAGGATTGCATTAATTGTCATCTCATTATCCTAGATAAGCATATAAGGTTTCATAGCCTTGTTTGTTCATTGAATATCATCATATATTCACTTAAGACACTTTATCTCTTCATTGAGAAGTAAGACTTGTGTTGCTTCGGGGAGTAGGTAGCTTAAAGCACAAGCATGATGGACTAGGTTCACTTATACCGGGATTAGGTAGTGGTGGAGGATTAAACCGGGATTAGGTTGTAATTCCTTTATCATTAGTGGATTCGAGGTTCTAGTGTGGCGCACTCATCAGCCCGTGGTTTTTTCCATTTGGAGGGTTTCCACGTATATCTCAAGTGTGTTTACTATTTCCGTAATTATTACACTTGTGGTATCTTTGTAACTAGATAGGGGTATTTTCGTCAACTTGACTCTTAACGAAAATTGGGTAAAAGTTAATTAAAATCTATTCACACCCCCCCTCTAGATTAATATTACACACCATATTATTTGTTTCAACTACCAATAGCATTTTTAAACTCATTCAGAAACCATGTCCATGACATTTCATCTTCAACGTCGCCAAAGCCATATGCCAAAGGAAAAACCTGGTTGTTTGCATCCAAACATATAACTACAAACATAATACCTGAAAATTTACCCTTCAAATGAGTACCGTCAATTGCAATAACTGGTCGAATCACGGTACTAAATCCATGAAGTGATGTGGCATTAGCGATGAACATATATTCAAACTGATTTGCAACATTTGTTTTCAACGCCGTAATAGTCCATGGATTTACTTCTTCCAATCGATGACAGTAAGCAGGCAACAACTTGAATGATTCTTCGGGAGGACCAAAAACAGATGCCTCTGCATGATCCTTTACTCTCCAAGCCTTGGAATACAACAAATGTAGTCCATGTTCCACTTGCATTTCAACCATGATATCTTTGGGTTTTAGAGAGTGTCCGTGTACTTGTAACTTTGGCGCTAATAGTTCACCGACAGTCCATGAATTTGCTTGTCGAAGACGTGCGTGGAAACCATCGATATTGCACGTATGATCCTTTACGAACATTCGAACCACCCAATATTCTTTTTTTTTTTTGCATCTTAATTCCACGTAAATGGAAATCACACTCGCCATCCTTACATCCAGCCTCATAACGTGTCTTGCTAGACCTTCTAATTTGCACTTCAAATCTCTCATTCAATGCATACATATTCAAAGTTCCCTTCAGATCTTTCTTACATTGAAATATTCTACTCTTGTATAATCGGCTATCATTTGAACAACCTTCCTCCGCGCTAATGGGTTCAAAAGAATACCTTTCTACTCCAGGAATAAGCCAAGCTCGTGGGGAAGCATGTTCAGAAGTTTGATCAACATCGTCACCCAAACCATCCTCTCGAAAGGAAACACCGTTAAATGTAGCAAAACCCGATGGACCATCACATCCATGTCCTCCAACACTTCCAGAACCACAACCCACACCATCATGTCAATATTCATCGTCGTGACTACCTCTGCCAACGTTGGGTATCGAGCTATCATCACTGTTATCGGAGTCCTGCCACTGATTTTTCTCTTCATTGTCAATGGTTTCATCGTTACATACACTTGGGTCTACAATTGGAATGGACCCATATCTTGCCAGTTGCCGGAGAAACCTGCCATACACAGGTTGTGAAGTAGGTAGGTTACATAGGTTGTCACCTTGCACACAATTTGTTGTTTCCTTCGCAGAAACAGAGACAAAAACCTCAGGTAATAGCTTATCTACATTCATCATACATGACATGTCATTGTCATTCTCAATTCTCGGACGAGCAATACCACTAATTGTAAACACCAATGACCATAATTGTGAGTTGTACCTAGCAACATCAACTTTGACAACATCTTCTACCAACTTCACCAACCCATCATAACTTACACATCTAAGAACATTGACCCACTTTGTCATACCACCCTCGTAACAATTACCCATCCAACTTCCACCATAATGGATGACCAATTTCGTTTCATCCATAATCCTACAAGTCAAGTAATTGACATTAAAAATATTTGACATGTAACTTTAAAATGAATTTACATGTAAAAAAATAGAACTTGGATGGAATGTAACTTCACAAATCAACTTGGCATGTAACTTCATAAATAACAGATCATGTAACTTCATAAATAACAAAGCATGTGACTTAAAAAATAACATAGCATGTTACTTAAAAATTAACCTAGCAAGTAACTTCAAAATTAACTTAGCATGTAACTTCATAAATAACCTACAATGTAAGTTAATAATTAACTTAGCATGTAACTTCAAAAATAACCTAGTATGTAACTTCATAAATAACCTAGCATGTAACTTGGGTATAAAAAATAACATAGCATGTAACTTTAAAAATACTGTCATGTAACATTAAATTGAACTGCCATGTAACATATTGTTGAACTGGCATGTAACATTATATTTTAAATGGCCTATAATGTAACTTGAGAACAAAAATTGACAGTCTATGGGTTTCACTCAAAATCTAAACCATTCTATTTTTCGTCAAATTAAACTTGTTCATTCTTGTAAAAAAACAAGTAGGAAATGGATACATACTTTCATCTACTTTAACAAAGAGCTGAATGCTAGGTTTCTGATCTGGATCTACCTGAAGAGAGGAAGACCCACGAGTTTCAGACCAGATTTGCAGCCTCGATTTTCAGAGAGATGAAGCTCGATTATTCAGAGTGCGAGAACATGATTTGAGAGAGAAGAAGTAAAAGAGAACACAGTTTCAGAGAGAAGAAGCAAATCGATTTATTCCGCTCAAAGTTTGAAAGAGAAGAAACAAAACAATTACAGATCAAACAGACAAACAGATAGAGCGAACAAACAGAGAGCGAGAGAGAAAGAGAGCGTGAGAAATTGAAAAACAGAGAGAGCGAGAGAGAGAGCGTGAGGAATTATAAAATTTGGATTGAAAAATTTGGGATACATAAAACAAAAATGAGGGTATATTTACAAGTTTATGGTTAAAGATGATGATTTAAAAAAAAATTAAAGTTTTAGTTAAAAATAATAACTCAACAAAAATTACGATCATTTCTTACTATTCCCTTATCATCGTCACGTGACAACAGTTTCGGTAGTGGAGAGACATTACATATGGCGGCCCCATAAATTACAAGCAGATAAAAGAATCAGTCATTTGAATTTTGACTTCTTTCATAGTATATTCTCATGCACTAACTAATTTTATTAAAGATTCATAGTACAGAGTCACTTCTCATGACAGTTAGATTACAATTTTACTTTCTTTATATTTAAATATTATTTTGTTAATAAATTAATCATAACCCAAAGCCCCCACAAAAGACCGGACCGGGTCCTTTTATTATTGGAGACCAACCATACATATCCGAATCAATTAGGGTTCCACAGCCTATCCGTCGCCGTCACCGCTGCTGGAACCAACAGTCAGCTACGTCTCAGCTACCTATCTATCTAGTCCAGCTACCTGCAGGCTGCAGCCCCTTACATTATTAATTAGTGCGATATATCACTTTTGATTCAAAAACAATAAAATAAAAATGGGTACTTTAATTTATTATTAATATATATTTTGTTGAGAGAAGACTCATTGCTAGAATTTGAATGTTCTATTTAATCAAATAATACATTTATCATCAACTTGTCAATTAAAAATAATCAACTTGTTTGGCTAATTGATGTCAATAATATCTATTAAAATCACCGGTCCAATAATATTCGATCCACTCTATCATTATACTTTCCTTTTAATACGTTTGATAATGTAATTCGTCAAAAATTTTCCTTAAAAAATTACAAAAACCTCTAATTTTATTTTTATTATTTTATATTTTATAGTAAGATAGATTTTTAAACTTTTTTTTATATATCACCTATGATGATTATAACTTGAACCTAAGATACATTATCAGACTAAATACACCTTATTCACCATCTAACCACATACATTAAATATTGATAAATTTTAGATTTATTAACCATGTAAAGATCACAAATTGACATTAACATATGTTATTTAAGTTGTGTTACTGTAGACCAAATTTAAGAGGTAAGTATGAGATTAAGGACACCATTATAACCTTAAAATTATGTAAGAAAATTGTTGTTACTGTTTAATTTTCCTTTTTTCTTAATAGATATGGGTAATTAAAAGTAATATTTTTATAGCTCTTAATTTCCACATTTAATCTTTATTATTATTATTATCAACTTATCCATTCCAAACAAAAAAACATAATTAATAAACTAAAAGCTTTTAGAGGATCATATATATTTTTAAATGTTTTCACTTTTGGGGAGGTGAGGTTAGAATAAGTTTGTAGGAATAAAATAAAAGATGTGGGAGATAAAAGGTTAGGTGAGAAAAGTGTAAAAAACTCTTGAGAAGGATGGTCACTTTAGGGTTCGAAGATCAACCAATGGGGTTTCAGTGGCAGGCCAACTTGCAATTTTGATGATGTAATGGCCAAGTAATTGGAACAAAATGGGGCCATGGAATACGAACCGTTATGGACATGGTGCATGAACCCGTATGACTTAATTGAACAAATTGCATGACTTTCGACCTTTGCTCATGACCATTTAAAACATTATTTGCCCCAGACCTTCAACGTGTTTAAATCTTCAATTCTATACCTTTTTTTTTTTTTTTTTTTTTTTTTAATGTTTAGTTGATTAAAATTTTGTTCTGGTGCATGTTAATCTCCTTGATGCTTGATAGATAGTACTTTTTTGGATTGAGCTAATTAATAATTAATATGCAATTTGGCAATTTGGGTGATATATATATATATCATTTGATTATATTAATCTTTTCATTGCTTGTGCGATTTAACTCCAAACAACTACATGCATGCATCTAGTTTTAAGTAGGAAATCATTCCATTTCATTTTACTCAAGGTTTCTTATAGTTTCTATTGTTTCTGTAACCTTTTTTTTTTATTTTTATTTTTTATTTTTAAATTAGAGAACATATAGAATGTATATATAGTAGATGGTCAGTCCAAATTCCAAAATTTATGAACATAAACATAAGGCCAACACCTTCATTTTCAAAAGTTTTTTATGATTCTTTATGAACGCGATAGATTCTAGCAAAATTCGAGAGGTGTTGGAAAGTCTTTAAAATTAAAGTTGTTGTCGAAAGTCATAAGAGACCATGAGCATGATGTTATAAGAAAAATAAATAAACAGATAATCTCTAAAATCAATCCTATTAATTATAAGTTTTGACCCATTAAAGAATTCAAGAATCATAGTTAACACTTATTTCGTGGGTCCAACAAAATCAGGATTTGGTTCTTCGCCATGTCATAACATTGTAAAAAGTAAGATGGGAAAATGCATGCACTCTAGCTCTCACAGTAATATATACATGTTTGAAAAAGACTTGTTCGACATTGACAATTTTCCAAGAAATTTTGTTATTCTCTTTTACATTCTAATTATTCTCTTATCTTGCTTGAAGAGCTGAAGAGAATTAATTACAAAATTATTATGTGAAGTATTATTCAAAATTTGTAATTTCGTTGAAGCTTCTAGAAAGAGAAAAGAGAAAAGAGATGGAAGTTTTGAGTTGTTTTGTTGTTTTGTTCTTTTTTCTTTTTTTGAGGTGGTGATAAATACTAGGTTGTTTTTACAAAAGCGATGAGCAATCAAATAAGACCAAAGAAGAAGAAAGAAGGACCCTAGTTTGTCTGGTTTTAATAATGTTATTCAACAATGACTATGACTATTTATGTCACATTTGTTGCTGCTTTGCTTTGGCATAATTAAAAAGTGACATGTGAAAAGGAAATTAAGAAAGAAACTCCCAACTGCTATTGGCACTCGTTCTTATATTACAAGTAAAATTTGGTTATAAGATTATGACTAAGTTTGGTATTACTGTGTGCTGTGGAGGGAATTGTTTTTGGATCTACAGTAAGGGGAATTGTTTTTGGATCTGCAGTAAAGGAAAATGCTTTTGGATCTGCTGTGGAGAGAAGCGGTTGGGTGTTTGGTAAACTGATTTTTGAAATTGCTATGAGAATTAAACACACTTTCAATGTGTTTGGTAAACTAGAAGTAAAAGGTGTTGTGATTGTACAAAATTACTAGAAAGAACACAAATGAATATTGAATATGTTTGAAAATAAAAAAAATTGTTTTATTTTTATGTTAGTATAAACATGTTAGAAAATATCAACTAATATTTTGGTGTGACTATAAATATGTTAGAAAATAAATATCAACTAGTATTTTTACGTGACCATAAATATGTTATAAAATAAATATCAACTAATATTTTTATATGACCATAAACATGTTATAAAATAAATAAATAATTTATTTTATTTTAATGTGACCATAACACATTAATAATTCATTTGCAAGAAACAGTAAGATTATCAATTAATTATTTAAAAAAAAAATCAGTTTCACTTGTCCAAAAAGCAACCACTAAAACTTAACCCCTAGTTTTCCATTTGATTCATCTTTTCTTCTCTTGACCGACTTAACACAATTGCTCTTCTCATTTTATAAACAAATAAAACCCCAATTCAACCCATTCATTTTGGTAATGAATTGATTCCAACTCTCTCTCTCACTCACTCTCTAATGGCAGATCACTTGTCGAGTCTCTGCCAATCTCTTTTCGACGACATCTTCTCTCCATCTCTCCCACCTCCTCCGCTCTAACGATTCCATCAAACTTGGCCTCCACCACTGTTACTCTTTACTCAAAACCTCCCTCTGCCCGATCGAAGATGATGATTCCTCTCTATTAGGCTTTCAATCTTGGACTGACCAGCAGATTCAATTCCTTTTTTCCATTGGATACGCAATCGCCTCCGTTTCTCGATCTCTCACTGCTTTGATTTTTCAATTTACGAGAGACATGAGAAATTGAAGCTTGAATAAGATGAATGCATGAATGTTGCGATGAGCTTATTTGATTTTGGTAAATGTCATGAAAGGCTAAGGACAAAATAGGAAAGTTGGGTAAAAATTCATTAAAAAACATTGTATAGCGTTTCCAAAAGCAGAAGCTGATTTCCGAAAGCATTTATTTGTAGCTTCTCAAAAACTCAGTTGGGAGAAGCTAAAGTGGTCAAAAACACTTCACCACAATTTTACCAAATATCCTATCATTGGTCTGAAATCACTTTTGACCCCAAAAGTAGATAAGGAAGCAATGTCAAACTGCCCTTAAGTTTCCCATATTCTTGGCTGACATTTATTATTAGTGTGTTAATCATGAGAAAATTTATTTTGAAATATATACAAATTGGGTGCAGATATTGCCACCCAAAGAAATTTTGAGTAATGCTACTTTATAAAAATTTGGTACTCAAATCTGGTTATCAAATGATATGACAACACTCTAGTCCATTCATTTAAATTATATAAATCTAATTTAAATGAAAGGGTTGGAATGTTTTCAAGTCATTTGGGTACCTGATTTGGGCATCGAATTTGTACAAAGTAGAATTACTCAGAAATTATTTGTATACCCATTTTTTATGGGAAAATTATAGAAACTTACCTTGTTAATATGCATATAAAAAATTATAATAACACTAATTTACTATTGACTCGTTAATTAATGGTTGACTAACTATTGACAATAGTTAGTCACCAGCTAGTGAAGGGTAATTTGGTATTTTTTAATATTACTAAGTAAATGAAAAAAATGTCCAATAGTATATCGCCACATCACCCATAACAATTTATTAATTAAATATAATATTAATAAAAAAATATAGGTTTCATCCTCTCCTTCAATTTTCAGAGACCAAATCATAACTCTAAACAAATCAAATCACAACCCAATACAAAGCAAATTACAACCCTAATAATTTTGCTTCTTTCTTATCTACCCTTTATTTTCTTCTTCTCTACCCTTCATCTTCTTTACCATCACAATCTCATCCAATATAACAAACAATAAAAATTATTTGAAAAATTTAGAGAAAAAAAAAATATAATAAAGATTCTTGATAGAAGAAATGTGGTTCCAAGTCTCCTAAAAAAATCTTCATTAATGGAGAATGCGGATCTCCTCCATTTTTGGAGAAGATCTAGAACCAAAATCTCCATTAATGGAGATATGCCATCTCCATTAATGAAGATTACAGATTTCCTCTAATAGAGATCGAGTACTCCTCCATTTGATCTCTATGGAGTTTTGGAGAGATCATTTTATTTTGTTATAGTTTTCTAATTTCTTTTAGTTATTTGATTTTATCTCTTTTTTCAAAATTGTCTGATTTCTTTTTGATAGTTATTTGATTTTTTATATATACATACATTGTAATTCATTAATTTATTTAATATAAGGAATAATTAAACTGGTGACCATCAACTCTTACCACCACTATCAAAATGACCACCAGACGGGGAATAGGTTTCAAAATGGTCATTTTAGGTAAACAATGTTACACTAATGGTCATTCCATCAAATTCTATCAATTTCCTTTCATTTCCATCCAATAAGTGACATTTTGGTAAATAAGGGGGTGCCATTAATTTATTTTAGATATTTTTTGGAAATCAATTTTTTCTTTTGATTTTTGAAATAAATAATTATATTTAATATGTGTATATACGTATAACATATCCCAAATATATATATATCTTTTCAACTTAGCTCAAATATATTTTTTAGAATTTTAATTTTTTTTTTAAAAAGAAATATATATATATATATATATTTCTTTTCAACTTATCTCAAATATATTTTTTAGAATTTTTAGAATATATTTTTTAGAATTTTTAGAATTTGTAGTCTTAATCTTCTCAAAACATATATATATATATATATATATATATATATTTATTTATTTATTTATTTATTTTCAACTTATCTCAAATATATATTTTAGAATTTTTAGATTTTGTAACTTCAATCTTTTCAAAAAAGAAACATATATGTATATATATACATGTTTGTTATATATGTTATACGTATATACATACACTAAATATAATTATTTTTTTCAAAAAATAAAAGAAAAATTGATTTTCAAAAATATATAAAATAAATTAATGACACCCCCTTATTTACCAAAATATCACTTATTGGATGGAAATGAATGGAATGGCCATTAGTGTAACTTGGTTTACAAAAAATTGTCATTTTGAAACCAATTTCCCATCCGGTGACCATTTTGATAGTGGTGGCAGAGTTGATGACCACTGTGTTAATTATCCCTTAATATAATATTTTGAAATACTAGAACAAGGGAAAAATGAACATTGTCCCTTTTCCATAAATGACTAACGACGGTCAACCGTTAATCAATAAGTCAATGGGATTTAGTGTCATTATGATTTTTTTTTATATTTTAACTAGAATTAGTGTAATTATTCATATAGTCAAGGCAGTTTATGTAATTTGTCCATAAAAAAATGGGTGTACAAATATTTTTTTTGGATGACAATATTTACGTACTCACACAAGTTTTATCTCTTTTGAAGTTCGAATTTACTAAATTCGATGAAATTTTAATAAGGTTACGTTGTTTTTTATTTTTTATAATAGAAAAATACATATACGTGTTAAGTTATTATTATTATTTTAAAGAAAATGGGTATAAATAACACATTTTCATTTTAATTTATGCGCATAACTCTAAATTAATAAGTTAAGTTTTAATAATAACATAGTATTGCAGCCAATAAAAATGCTATTTTGCTGGAATTAAATCATCTATCTCTTAACTTTTTTTTTTCTCTTTTGATCACTTTCTCTTGCCATTTCTCTCCGAGTCCTCCTGATTCTCACTCTACAAATGTCATTTTTTTTTGAGGAAAAAACGTTTTTAGTGTTGAATCTATGATTTAATTTATTGTTTGTAGTGAAACTATATATATACTATTTTGAAACTTGATTAATTTCGAGATTGAATGTTATGGATTGTTTAAATTTTTATAGATTAAAAAATGCAAAGTTATTTGTTAAAATAAAATAAAAATCTAAAATCCATATTTATTAACTTAATCAAAGAAACAAATATGAAAAATATATATATATTTTACATTTGGCTAAGTTTAAATAGGGCTCAAAAAATAAATAGCACTTTTTGGAGGTGACGTTTCAACACTATCACTGCTTTTATGACTTATGTTTAAAAGACACCTATTATGGTGAACGGACAAAAATACCCCCAATAGTTGTTTCATCAGAATATTTGATTCATTTTTTTTCAGTGAGAGTTATGAAATAGAGAGAGAAAGTTTCATTGAAACTCAGGCGCTACGCAGACGCATTCGGGGGTCGAGCTCCCTAGTCAGTTCGCGGGGGGGGGGGGGGGCAGGTGGCAGCACCCCCAGAGCTTTTTTTTTCTAGTCAGTACTTAATATGTTAGAAATATAATTACAAAAAAGCTCGGGCACTTGGAAAAAAGTCTCGAATCAAGTGCAAAAAAGCTCGGACACTTGGGAAAAAAGCTTGATTTGAGCTTTTTTACCAAGTGCCCGAGCTTTTTTGCACTTGATTCGAGACTTTTTGCCAAGATAAAAAAGCTCGGGCACTTGGTAAAAAGTCTCGAATCTAGCTTTTTTGCTAAGTGCCCGAGCCTTTTTGCACTTGATTCGAGACTTTTTGCCAAGTTAAAAAAAAGTTCGGGCACTTGGTAAAAAGTCTCGAATCAAGTGCAAAAAAGCTCGGGCACTTGGTAAAAAAGCTCGATTCGAGATTTTTTACCAAGTGTCCAATCTTTTTTGCCAACTGCCCAAGCTTTTTTTTAGTTAATTCGAGCCTTTTTGCCAAGTTTAAAAAAAGCTCGGGCAAGTTAAAAAAAACTTGGGTACTTGGTAAAAAAGCTCGGGCACTTGGCAAAAAAGCTTGGGCACTTGGCAAAAAAACTCGAATCGAGCTTTTTTATCGAGTGCCCGAGCTTTTTTGCCAAGTGCCCGAGTTTTTATTTACTTGATTCGAGCTTTTCTGACAAAAAAACTCGAAGACAAATCAAAAAAACTTGGAAGAGTATAAAAAAACTCAGAATCATATCAAAATAGCCCGAACACTAATAAAAAAGGCTCGAAGTATTTTAAAAATGTCTCGAACAGAATCTGGAGACTAAATGTTCATACATGTTCATACATGTTCATACAAAGATTGGGACAACAAATTATAACGAATGGATACATTGTTAAACCACACAGAAATATATGATAATGTATAAAAGAAGATCACAAACATATGTTATTTTTTTTAACAGAATCTGGAGAGAAACAAGTTTTTTGGAGAGAGATGAGTTGTAGATCGATTTTCAGACAACTATTTTGGAGAGAGAGGAGTTATCGTTTTCAAAGTGTAGATAGAAGCATAATGAGAATAAAAATAGATTATTTAAGGGTAATTTGGGTAGTTCACCATAATAGGTGCCTTTTAAACTTAAGTTATTAAAACGGTGATATCATTACAACACACACATAAAAAAGTGACATATCTCACTATTTCCACGTTTAAATATTATAAATAATCAAGTTAACCGAAATATTAATTTTTTAGTAGATTCCAATGGAGAATTTTAAGTCAAGAAGCAATTACATTTTGTTGCTAAAGCACTTTGAGTCAAGACCGTGAGAGAATTAAAAACATATAAAATTTATGAGAATGGTTTAGAAAATGGGAAAATAGTAAAACGCCAACATTTGATAAAATGCCATACCAAAACCTCTAGTTTGAACAATAAACAAAAAAAAATCCTTACAATTAGTTAAACGCGTTAGTCGACTTGAATTAAACCTAATGAAATATGATTATTTAAATGATTTTCTATATGACAAAACTAAAATATGAAAACAAAAACTAAAAATGTTTTAGAAAAGGAAAAATTTCACTCAAGTCCATACTTTTTTATGAAATGACATCTTTTTTAACGTCTTTGTCTTTTTAGAGGCATTGACTTTCAAAGTTACTTGAGCCGCATAGCAAAAATAATCATATTTTCTAGTCCACCTAGGTGCAACATTTTCATTCCTAGGAGCCTTGGGTTCATTTACTCTAAGTTTCCCAGGTGCATGCTTTTTGGCTCTCCTAAGCATATTTGTCTCAATCATGCTTTTAATTCTACACAATTTGATATACTTAAAGCAATTAGACCTTATATGACCTTCAATACCACAATAATGACAAGTAGGTGTGAAATAAGAATTCTAACCATAGCCTTGTGCAAACATTTGAGGCTTTCTTCTCTTTTGAGTTGTCCTTTCTTGTTGAGCCAACTCTCTCCTATTTGGTTGATCCGACATAGCATGTCTTCTTGATTGAGTATGAAGAATCCTTTGTTGAGTTTGAGGGATCCTTGGATATGGAGGTCTTGTTTGATATGCTCTAGCTTGTTGTGGTTGAGCTATAGTTTGGAATTTTGTTGAAACCTTGGCTTGAACCTGTGTAGAGGATTCTCCAATTTCAACCGTTTTAGTTGGTAGTTGTGGGAGGTGGACTTCTTCAATCTCTTAACTCCTGACAAAAGTTGTCTTTTTCAAGGATGTGGTCTCCATATCTTTCATATATCCCAAATCTCTCTTATCACTAGGGCTCTTCCCACCTGATAACATCTTGTCAAGTTTTTTGGTTCCGGAGGTCATCTTGGCAATCAAACCTTTTTGCATCCTCAAGTTCCTTCTTCAAAATTTCTCCACTACTTTTGACCATGACTGGCTCTAATTTAGACCTTTCTTCCATTTCTCTTGCTCTTTTTACCCCTTACTCAAGTGAGTCATCTTGGAAGTCAGTTCAAGATTCTCTCTTTTTAACTATTGAATTTCCTTCTTCTTCTTCAATCTAGAACTCTCAAAGTACTTCATGAAGTCTTCATAGTCCACCTCCTCATCAAATTCATACTTGGACTTAAAAGAGGTACTCTAATCACATGAGTTATCTTTTTCTTCTTGCTTATCCTTTTCTTCTCCTTTGTCACTCATAACTTCCTTACCATTGTGAGATGATGAGAAGGCAATGACATTGGCAACTTGGTCTTCATCATCCGAAGACTTTTCTTCCTCTTCTAAGTCTTCACCTGTGATTCTAAGTGACCGCCACAACCTTTCCTTTTTTCTTTTTCTTCTTCAAATTAGCACACTTAGGAGCAATGTGACCATACCCATTACATTCATAGCATTGAATGCCCTTCTTAGAGTCATTCTCTTGAATTTTCTCCACCTTCTTGAAATGAGTATTCTTCTTCACAAATGTTCCCTTTGAACCAAAATCCTTATTCTTAAACTTCAAGAATTGCTTGAACCTTTTTACCATTAGAGCTATTTCTTCATCCGAATCTTCTTCCTTCCTTTCCACCTTAAAGGTCTTTAAAGCAATGCTCTTTTGCTTCTTCGAAGGTGTTATTATAGGAGCCTTCCTAGACTCATAGGCATTAAGCCTTCTTAGACTCATAAGCTAGAAGCCTTCCAATCAATTCACTCGGCTTCATTGTCTTGTAGTCACTATTTTTTTCAAGTGCATCACCTTGGACTCAAATCTCTCAGGAAGTGACCTCATGATCTTTTGCTTGATCCTATTAACTGAGTACGGGTCACCTAGTTGATGGTTTTGATTGACTATGTCCATCAACTTCACTTGAAAGTTATTGAAACACCCATGATCCTCCATTCTAATTTGCTCAAACTGTGTTTAGAGGACTTGAAGCTTAGAGTTCTTAGCCACCTCAGTTCCCTCATGGGCCATTTCTAGAATCTCTCATGCCTCTTATGCAATTCTAGTTGTTTGGATCAACTTGTATTGGTTGCCATCCATTGCACAAAGAATTGCATACATTGCCTTGTTGTTCCACTTGGACGCTTCGAACTCTTGAGTTATCCATTCCGACTTTGGCTTGGAAACCACGTTCTCATCATCAAGAGTCTTTTCTAGAGGAATGTATCCATATTCTATTGCCATCCAAGCTCGGTCATCCATTTGGAAAATGTAGGATTCCATCTTGCCTTTCCATGAGGCATAGTTCACTTCGGTGAGCAAACGGGGTCTTGTGCTTGAAGCTCCCTCGTGTCGACCTCAGTTCCCACTAATAATGTTTGGGTATAGATGAGATGAACGCAAGTGTATGCAACAATCAGAATGCAAAAATGCAAGACACATACAACAAGAGCAAGGATCATATAAGTATGTCTAGAAACCCGCTCTGATACCAATTGAAAATAAATAAAAGCGTGTGTCTAAATAACCTACAAAGTGAAGAAATTAATCACCATTTTTTGATTAATCAATATTAATCACACATACCCATAATTTCTAACACGAACAATCATTGTCATAAGATAAGTTCGGAATTTAAAAACAATGATAGTTAAATTTTTAAGTGAGAAAATCCCAATAGGGTAAAAAAGACTCACAAGCCTAATCGCCAATCGAATCCTCAAATCCACTATTTACAAAAATGATTATAACCTAGGTTGACCACATCACACATAAACGGTAACTAATATGCTTTTGCTACCCTCATGCCTTTAATAGTGATTTTAAGCTCTTGCTTGTACACTACCCAAGGTACATACAAGACTTAACTCCCAAGAGAAGAGATATGCAACCTAATGTGAATATAAAGAATGTTCTAAATGCATAAATGTTAGGTCAACACATTTAATACTTATCTAATCATGGATGAATGGGTCAAATAATCCTACATATCTTGTTGCTATATGACATACATATAACTTAGCTATTAGAAATAAATACAAACCTAGATGCAATAGCTGTCACAATACACAACCCAACAATCAACATAAAATTCTCAACTTTCAAGTAAAAACTAATCTTGATGCAAACAATTTATAAATGAGATTTCTTGTTAAGCAATAACACTAGAATAAATGAAGATGGTGTTCTACTTACCAAGTCATTTGTGTTGATGAAGACCACAACCTAGATGAAGCTAGATGATGCTTGATTCATGAATAATTGATGGGTATTTGGGTTTGGTCAAGAAAGATTGAATCTTGATGGATTTTCTTGCAAGAAAATCTTAAGCTATATCAAGTAATCAGAAATCTTAAGCTCTAAGACAGCTAAGAAGAGGAAAAGATCTATTTATATGAAGCCCTAGGTCAAGTGACATCGTTTTAAGCTTGGACAATAAAATCCTGTCAATACCGCGTGTATACCATGGCTCAAGCAAGTTGTCCAGACCACGGTAAGCACAACAGTACACACACAAGAAAATATCACGGTATGGGCCATTGAATAAGCAAGGGCACCGGCCGCGGTGCAAGCAACGAGAGATATTTTAGAGAAGACCGCAGTAGGAACCGTTGTGCAGACATATGCACTAGTCACGGTACCCTATGCATGAAACATTCTGGAACCAACCGCTGTTGGGGCCGGCAGTATAGACAGGTGCATGGGCAGCGATCTATACAACGGTTAAGAGAAAAAAATCTATTTTCTAGGCATTCAAACACCATAGCCTTTAAAAACGTTGTGCAGGCATGAAGTGTGATGAATGGCATAGATGAACAAAGACATGAACACAATGAGCATGTAAGACATGTAATCAAATGTAATTCAATGCAAGATAAGTAATAATGTATGCAAGTGTGTGTGTGTGCAACTAAATCTCTTCAATTAAGAGTAGAGTCAGGTTAACTACCTTTCTTGAATCACTTGATGTCCAATAGCATTGATGATGAGTTAAGTTAACTACATTCCTTGAAGCACTGAATGTCCAATAACATTGAATACCCATCTGACCAAAGTTTACCTAAGGATCCCCCTCCTCTTTGTGGGAGAAAAAGGAAGTACAATCATCTTTCTGAAGATTAATGAGGCATGATTTGATTTCAACGGTCCGATCGAAGTACTTCTGTCGGAACCGGTTTAACCAATATCGTGGATTCTCCTCTCTCTTTGTTTTGGATGAGGAATCTAGCAGCCTTGGGGATCAGGTTGGGGGGACCGCCCTGATCGGTGAATATGAGGTGGACTTGGTTTCGGTGGAGATGGGACCAATATTGTACATGCCAGAGGGGTTTGGCTATATCCCCGATTCCATGGCGACCAAGGAGACCCTAACTATGGTTCAACGTGAGTATGGAATTCCTTTGGGTATCCTTCTGTCGTTTCCATCCAAGGGTTTTGATGCCTACACTCCTTATAAGGGTCAATTTTCTATCTATATGTTTTCCTTTGGTTTCGGTCTCTGGCTTCCATCAACCCCACTCTATGTCGAGCTTTGCACGCTTTCCAAGTTGACCCTATGTATTTGACACCCATTTCCTAGCATATCTTAATCGTATTCCTATTGATGTGGAGGGAAGCATGTAGGATGGAACCAAGCCTTGTGGAGTCGGGTCGTAAGGAATTACGGTACCTCTTCCATATTTCTCCGTTGAGACATAGCCCAAAGGGTTTCTTCTATCTACGTTGTTCCAATGACATGGGTTTAGCAGTCCTCAACACTAAAAAGAAGGATGGCAACTGGAAGAGTGAGTGGATTGTGGTAGAATAAGAGTGGGGTCAGGACGTCTTTATCGCGGGGGAGGAGTGTCGGATCCCTACTCAGTTTGTTGGCAAAGAGGATTGTTAGGTTTTTAAAGCTTGTGTTGGCATAATTCTATATCAAAAAAATATTTTTTTTTTGTATTGATTAGTTGTCTAAGATTTATGGATCATCAAGCTTCAAGGAAGATTGGACAACATTTCAAGCAAAGTGATGGCTACAAGAGGAACAAAGCTTCATTGCTTAGCTAAAGGTATATTGAGACCTTTTTTCTCTTACAAGGCCTATGCACATACACACATATCATACATTTTTTTCCCTGCATCATTGTGAAAAAAATTGATATGATACATTCACACATTTATTCATGTATGCACATGCATTAGTTCTAAAGGTGACAAACTTTGAGAAATTGCATGTTCTAGACTATTTCTAGGTAATAACATACTTGTATGTTCTTGTATTCATTTTATTGCATTTGTATGATATTGAACTTTAATTTTTGCTTATAATATTCCATATTGAGTTTCGGTAATTTTGGTTACTCATTCATTAGGTTTCAAGTTCAAATTAGGAAGTTAGGAAACTTTTTGTGACTTTATCATGCATAGTTTTCGTCACTAATTTTCAAGATTAAATTCCATATTTTTTGAAAAAGTTTTCTTGATGTCTTTTGTACATGAGAGAGTATTAGTTCATAATCCAAAAACAGATTCAAAATCAGAGTTTGGAGGCCAGAGATATGGCTGAAGAGCTAAAGGAACCTTAAGGGAAAAGGACGGGGACAAACCACACCCCCCACCCTCTCCCGTGGAGGTGCATGGACCTCCATGGGAAAGGAGGTCCTCTACCCCCGTGGAGGGCCACACGCCTCCACAGGATGCAGAGGTGTCCCCCTCCCATTTATCCTTCATTTCCCTCTTTAACTTTCCCTTCCATCTCATTCTTTTCCAAGAAGAAAAACTTAAAAAACTTGTGTAGAAATTTTCTCTCCAACTTTCCTATCTTCCAAACACCATATCTTTTTCATTTAGAGTCCGATTCGAGTGATTCAAGTTGGAAATTTCTCGTCTACCAGTCTTCTATCTTTACCATAAGATTTTGGAGATATTTGATTGAGTTTTCTAGTAGTTTCAAACATAAAACCGGACTGTACAGTTTTCACTTAAGGTATTGATTTCTCTTTTGATTTTTGAGTTTTAAATCTTCAATTACCTTGGGTTTTCTTCTTCAATACTTGTATGTATATTTTGTTTACTTTGATTAGAGTTTTGGACTCTATAGAAGCTAGATTGAGCTTTGATTGAATCTTACGTGTTGAGTTAGGTTTTTTGTAAAAGTTTATGTTTTCACATGTTTGTGTTTTGTATTGTGCTAGCATTCTTTCTAGGGCTATTTTGAGCTTTGATTGATTTATTTTGATTGAAAATAGTCTATACATGTGCTAGGTATTTTTTTTGTCCATTTTCAAGATTAGCACAAATTTATTGTATACTTAGAGCTTGATATGTTTTTATTGAATACTTTGTGAATACTTGCTCTATATTTATTGCTAGGAATTCTATTGATCATATGTTATGATTCTAGCATGATTTTGTTTGATACTAAATCTTTTTTATGTGCTTAAATGACTATTATTGATTCAAGGTTTAATGACATGAATAAACCTAGAAGCTAAATGTGTTTTGGTGTTTTCACATTTTTTAGATTTGTTATTCATGCTTAGTAACTAGACATATTTGGTTTGTGAACTTTCATGCATAAGTCTAGTTCCCATAAGATGTGTTGATCATCATATTCTATGTTACGTGTTTGTTAGAGTGATTATTTGGTTTGTACATTGGAAGTCGCATTTTGGAAAGGGGATATTCAATTTGCACTTGGAGTCTTAGCTAGGATCTGTTGATCCGGATAGCTAAGCGTGGAAGTCTCATATTGGAGATGAGTTCTTCAATTTGAGCATGGAAGTTGCATTTTGGAGAAGGGATCTGCTCATGGAGTCTTGACTTGGATTAGGATGATCTTGATAGTTTAGCAAGGTGGCATCTCTTTCATTGAAGGGTAGATTTATAGGTGAAGTGGTCACTTGAGAGATTGTATCTTTTTATCGTACTAGTGGAAGTTGTTTGCCTGTGGTTATGGTATCAACCCATGGATGTTTCCTTTTTGATGATTTTACTACATAAATATCATGTGTTGATTCTCTCTATCCCTATCTCTTGTTATTTATAAATGGTTGATATATATCTTGCCTGACATTGATGTATATCTTGTTTAATATACTTGTAATTGATATTCATTGTATATCAAACATTGACCTTGTTAAAGGCTTATCTTTAATAGCCTATGTAAAAGTTGAGTTGTATCACATGCAAGTTGTTATCAACACTGTTTTTGTTTGACCAATCATATCTTGATTGAATTGATTTTGCTTGTGTTTGATTAATAAAATTGTGATACAAGCTATCTAGAGGGACAAACATAAGTTTGTTTAAAGGGAATAAAAAAAGTGTACTAACCTATTCACCCCTCCTTTAGGTTAGCTTTAGGTAAATTAACCGTGTTTGTATTTTCACAGATTGGGACAAGGAGGTTGTTAGAACCATTTCTGTGGCGTCCAAGAAGATCTTTCAGTGCTTTAAGGACAAGAAGTATGATCCTCTAGACTGTGGTGGTAACCCTTTCATCTAGTCCCGAGTGGACTAAGTTCTAAAATTGTTTGTTTCTGCTCCCGGTAAGACCTCTTCTTGCTTCCTTGTACAGTTGTTCTGTTTCTCTTGGTTTCTTGCTCACGCTTATTCATATGTTCGATCATTCCAAGTCTTAGTATCTTACGTAAATATTCAGTCGAGTGAAGCTGCTCCTCTTGCTCATGCTACCCTGAATAGCGAGGATGCGTCGAAGATAACCCATCCCCATTCCCTAAAGTTAAAGGAGGTCAAGAAGGAGGAAGGGGTGAAGGAAGGGCTAATCCTTGTTGGTATTCCTAAGTGTTAACCAAAAATTCACTTTGGTGTAGAATTTTGATCAACACCCTCAAGCGATAGGTTGTAGTGGGTAGGTACCTCATACTGTGACTTTGATAAGGTGGATAAAATAAACAGGGGAAGAGGTGCAACACAAATCAAGTAAAAATAATAAGAATGAGATGTTTTATTACTCACAGGATTGATACAATGGTGATAGCAGTTTTCAATATAGGACTCTCTTTTCTCTCTCTTTCACTTTTACACAGATGGTGATGACGTCTTATGCTAGTCAAAAAGTGGATATTTCTCTGTATCGTGATGGTGAAAAAATCTACGTAAAAAATGGTGAATATTTTTGTTAATAGCCAAATTTGGCTTGGGACCAAAGGAAAATTTTCCACTTCTCAGCCATCATTACAAGGGTCCAAATTCGGGCTTATATCAAGGTCCCTGAGGTTGAGCTACCACGCGATCCTACAGGAGCAAGGCGAGGACGCCCGTACCATCTAAGCATTTTGCACGCATTCAGGCTCGCCAAATAAATCCTGACATGACCACATCAATCTCCATATACCAAGATAGAAGCCCGATGCTAGGTCGACGTGGGAGGACCTGGGTTCCCCAAGGTCGAGGTATCTCGCGACACATTCCTAGAGCTTGCTACCATCTCTACTTTCAGTAATAGACCTTCAGGGTGCTGAATTTGTCTTATAGAGGCCCTTATGCCTCATCGAGGTATAATCTCAGTCTGTCCGAGTAGAAAAAGAAGAAGCCCGCATGGCTCCATCATCACAAAAGAGCGCCAACACGATTAGGGCAAGATCCACTGTAGATTCCGGAATGGTTAAATCAAGCCTCTAGTAGCAAGAGCAGTATTTGAACATACCTCGACATTAGATGTGCCAAGCGTCACCTCATGTAACCTCTATAAAGGACCTCACCAAAGTGGCACACAAAACCAAAGCTCTCATCCAAACAACGTTGGAAGAGAGGGTTAACTGATCGGATAATATTTATACCTATTTGAAGTCCCCATTACCTATCGTTTGTTCTCATCTTCGAGTGTATTTTTGTATATATTGTGTTTGTTGAGCCTTTTATAGGTATATATTCCCTGCATATGGTATTTGAGCTTAAATGACAATTGGAAAGCCAAATTTCGGGGTCCATATCTCCCTCCTCAAAATGAACTGGGTTTAATACCACCTATTTTTAGAATGCCCCATAAGTTTCCTTTCCAGCGGTTTTTATGGATTGCAATTATGGGTTTTCTAGAAGGAGATATGCGTGTTTTCGTAACGGTGCGCAAGACAGGAAACACGACAGCGGCATAGAGCTTCATGCAGAACACCCAACTTTTGGGGGGCATATCTCCCTCCTTAGATTGAATCATGTTAAGATCTTATATATTTAGAAACCCTCAGAAGTCTTCTTTCCATTGGTTTTTATGGACCACAATTCTAGGTTTTCTAGAGGGAGATATACACGTTTTCATAACGGTGCATGATATTGGAAACTGTTGTCGCGACCGCGATACTTAACTCGTGAAAATTACTGTCGCTTGGTGTGTCACCTTGCAAGACCGCAACACACCCGATTACAGACCGTGTCATGTCTGTTTTAGGCTGTTTTCAAAGGGGCAAATGTATCTTTTTGCACCCCAATTCGTCCCCAAACTTTCCCTAACTATAAATATATCATTTTCTCCTCTTCTCTACACATAACAAAGACAAGAGAGCCCATTATTTTCTTCATCTTCTTCGCAAATCAAGAGAGAGAGAAACTTTCAAAGCTCCCATGGAGGTTCCCCTCCATGGAAAGTGTAAAGTCCTCATTTCATGTAAGGGTAGCTTAGGCTCTCAAGACCTTAAGAGAAAAAGCACCAAAGGTATATTTCTTGTGCTTACTTGCTTTGAAGAGATATAGTTGCACACACTCACAACTCATGCATATTTCTTATTCGTATATGTTGTGTGTTTATATGAGTGTGCATTCATGTTTTGATAACTCTTCTTGCATGTTTATATTGATCACATCTTTGCATTTGTATTGACATGCATTATGTGTTGCTCACACACACACTTACTTGCATTTGATTTGTTATGCATGTGTGCTTCATTGTTGTCTATGTGCATTCATAGTGTGATTTTGTGTGTTGTTCGTACTTGCACGATGGTGTGCTTGTCTTAGCGCATTGAGTGACCATTTGAGAAGGTCGTATTTTTCTCTTGGTTTGGTTATGTGGAGTAAGGTGTCTAGTTTCAAAATATAGATTTCAAAGATTTAAATGTTTTTCAAAACTGATCTTTGTATGGTCTTGTGACCATAACGTTTTATAAAATGCCACAAAATATGTTTTGAAAAGTTCTGTACAAACTAGATACTCGTACCTTTCCAACAGTATATTATTTGTAATATTTCATGACCATTTGGATTGGTTTTGAAATCTCCAAAGTGATCACAAAAACAGGGCATCTCTGTTGTTGTCCGTTTCTGACCTTTGGTCACTCAAATGACCATAACTTTTTTTACATACTTCGAAATCTTATTTTATAAATTGTAGTAGAAATTAGACTTCCATACCTTTCCAACGGTATATTATAAAAAAGGTTTGGATGTCGTTTGGTCATGTTTTGGGTAGCTCGAGTCTCGAGTTTTTGTGCTGTCGCGGCTGCACCGGTGCACAAGCGCACCTCACCAGCGCCCCTTGGACAGTAGGTGTGCCTGGTGTGGCGCTTGTCGACCAGCGCAGCTCACCAGCGCACTGAGTAAATTTCAGGCATTTTTCAAAATGATGTAGTTTTGTTCTAGGGCTCATATTTACATGCCATCTTCTTTCTCACTCATTTTTCAGAGCTTAAAAACCATTTTTTAGTGTGAGAAAGTATTTGCTTTGAGAGAGAAGCTCAAAGAGTTATTATTTAACTCTTCAAACCCAAAACCCATCATCCTTCATGCATTATTGATCATCTTTAGACATGGGTCTTCATCATTCATGACTTGTAAGTAAGAACAAACTTTTATCTTTGATTACTGTTCTTAAACTCCAAGAGTTCGTTTTCATTGCATAGGATTTATAGAAATCATTTTTGAATGCATATTTTTGTTGAATGATGACATGATTGGGTTTGTATTTTGATAGCTTAATTGATTAGGTCATTTTTGCCTAAAATCTAGGTCATAAACATTCTTGTGTGATTCATTGTTGACTAGGTTGATAGATTGTTCATTAATCAACTTGTTAAGTTTTTGAATGTTTATGTGATGTTTTTGTGACAATTAGTTTGTTAGAAAATCTCTACACAACTAATTGAGTTTGTTATTGATAGACATTGGTCTAAGACTTGCATTTATTGTGTGGCTAAATGTTTGTCTCAATCACATGAATATATACTAAGTATATGTTGAATACATTGTAAGCATATTTGTTGATTCATTGTGATTGTTTGTGATAGCTAGGAATGTTGTTATTGATAACTTATAGCTAAATCTCAATGCTTTGCATTTAGATATTGTTTAGGACTCATTGATTGCATTGAGTGATTGCATTATAGTCCTTGCCATGCTTAATGACAACATTTGTTGATTTGGCTTTTATGATAGCTTCATAGGATTGCTTGTTCTATGTTTAGCTAAGCTTTATGACATGTCATTTAGCTCTTGATACATAGGATTGCATTTATTGCCATCTCATAATCCTAGATAAGCATATAAGGTACCCTATCCTTGTTTGTTGTTTGAATATCATCATATATTCACATAGGGTCTTTATCCCTTCATTGAAGAGAAGTAAGTCTTGCGTTGCATCCGAGAGTAGGTTGCTACAAGCGTAAGCAAATTGGACTAGGTCCACTTAATACCGGGATTAGGTAGTGGTAGTGGGTTATATACCAGGAGTAGGTTGTAACACCTCAATCATCAGTGGATTCGTTGTTCGAGTGTGGCGCACTTAACAGCCCGTGGTTTTTCCCATTTGGAGGGTTTCCACGTATATCTCAAGTGTCTTTATTATTTCCACACTTATTACACTTGTGATATTATTGTGACTAGTTAGGGGTATTTTTCGTCTAATTGACCATTAACGAAAATTGGATAAAATTTGATTAAAATCTATTCACCCCTCTCTAGATTAATATTATACACACTATAATATTTGTTTCAAAAAGCTCACCACCACCCATTTCTATACATCCTCCACCACTTTAGAGAGTTTATTGTAAGGAGATAGGAGTGGTCTTTGACCAATTTCGAGCTAGGGATTCATGGAGCACTTGGAGGGATTTCTTCAAGGGTTGTCTCCTTTAAACTCATTCTCTTTGTATTTCATGTTTTCTTGATTTTGTAATCTGCACTTGGGAAATATTGTAAACCTTATTTGTGCTCAATATATGTTGGTTGATTTTATATTCATTTGGATTTTGATTTGTTCTTGCTATTATTGATTAATCTCTTATCTTGATATGCATGTGTGTGGAGATTGGAAATTGATATGTGTTCATGGATGGGATTAGGAGTAGATTCATGTAATTGTAGGAGTAGCTGTAATCAAATATCCCATTTGTGTGTGTATGTCTTTGGAAGGTCGAAATGCCATGTATGGATGGGTATTGAGTGTTTGTGGGTTTTTGGTTGTGCCTAAGAGGACTAATCCAGGTATAATCTTAACCAATTAGCTCTAAAGAATGAATGAAACTTGTTCTATGCAAGATCTTGCTAGAGTAGGTTTTGAATTATGTTTATATGCTTAATGGTAGGGACTTAAGGCACAATTACTTCACAGAGACCTTGGGGAGTGATTCGTGTCTCGAATCTCTTAGTTGAGATTACAAGCACAATTACTTCACCGAGACCTTGGGGAGTGATTTGAGTTTTTAAATCTCTCAACTGAGAGAACAAGCCCTTAGCTTGAATTGAATGTCCTTAATTGAGGGGGGTTGTGCATTTATGAGATTGGGGAACGCCGTAGTTGTCCAGTGGTGAGGCCATCTCAGATTGACACCCGAGAAGACCCGGTGTTCGATTCCCGGTTACGAATGAGGGGTCTTCTTTCTATCCATTTTGTATTTCTGTTCTCCCTTAGCTTGAATTGGATGTCCTTAATGCTTAACAACCACTATTGTGCACTTATGTATGGTGAGATTTATGAACCTTGTGTGATCATTCTCATGCATATCTTTTATCCACCTTTTTATTATTTGTCATTTTAATCACCATTCTCACCCCTCCATATTCCTTTATTTTTATTTGCATTCTTTTTAGATTCATTTCCTTTGCACACCCGTAATATGCATACACTTCTCACACATACCATTCTCACCACATCCGTATTCTTATTTACATGTGTTAACGGGAGAATTTGCTCAAGGTGAGAAATTCTGGTTAACACCCTCGAGACCACTACCGCGTAGGTCGTGGTCGGGTTGATACCTTAGGTACCTAACCTGTTCGAACAAAGATGGTTGTTTGAATGTGAATACAATGAGAATGAGAATATAACTCTTTTTTTATAGATCACACATATCGTACAAAAATCTCTTAAATACTCTCAATCTTGCTGGGATTCAGTAGGGTGGCCACCTCGTGCTTATCGAATAGTAGACAATAGTGGAGGCCATATTCTGATGATAGAATTTAGGCCGGAGACTCAACCAATAACTCTTCTCCCTATGTAGCTCTTTACTGTCGATTTTTTCCCTCCTTTCTGTCGATCATGCTTAGGCACCTTTATACATGGCCCAAATGGTTTAAACTTGTGGATCTCCAGCCCTGATTCTCTGAATCCCTTCCCTCCTTATCGGGCTTGATCTTTTATTTAAAAATCATTGAATTTGAGTTAATAACGGATTTGAGAATATCTTTGGTGAGATTAGTTTGTTTCCTTTCTGGACTCATTTTCTTACCTTATGCGCACGTAGAGTTTTAATGTTCGTTGGAGTGTAGATATGATCTTGTGTGTATTCATGGCATGATTCTTCATGGAGGTCGTTGAGTTAGGTGTTCATTTTTTTTACAGAGCGAGGTACACCCTTACCTTAGTTCTGGTCCCAGAAGCTTTGGCATTGCCCTCCCTGGTCCTTTAAAGCTCGAGACGGCCTTATGAGACAACCTTATGGGCCCTTATTGGGGGTATCACTGTTTAGGCGGGCTTCCTCTTTCTTATTCAGATAGGTTCAAGTTTTCCTTAGCGAATTAGAGCATGGCTATAATGTGAATCTGATCCCCTTAAGGACCCCCCTTTTTGTGTCTAGAGAGGATAGCAGGCTTCTGTAGAGGTTGGCGGGCTTTTGGTTAGGCTACGAGTTAATCTTAACCTCAGGAAGCCTTGATTTGGATGGAGCTCAATTTGTTTGTATCGGGATTCACCTTAAATGCATCCTAAGCTCGGTGACCTTTTCCTTGCTCGGTGATCTCGAGAAGCTCTGATAACAGCGCATCGGGCTTTGCTCGAGTTCTAGTGTCCGTGTGAGAGGTTCAACCTGGTCGTGTCGATCTTCATTCCTGATAGTTCTGAAGCCCGATGACCCTTCCTCGCCTTTGAGGGGTAGCTTTATGGCTCGCCCGGGGTTCAATGATTGGTAAACTCGGGCATTGATTCGAGCTAAAAGAGTTGAAAATTTCTCTTTGGTCCCCTAGCCAAATTTTGTTATTAACAACATGCTTTCAATAAACTCTAGAACATGATACGATTGATAGATAACTTCTCACTGTGGATGATACCCTCGCTTACCGCATTACTAGTTTTCAAAACTTTAGAGCACATTGCGTAGGACTTTTTATAAATATTCTTTTGATAATCGTAATTTGGTAACGACACAAAAAAGCGAGTATCATTGACTTTCATGACATTTACGATACCATTAATGGGGTCAACCATATTATTGGAGGTAGTCAACCCTATTAATGAGGTCAACCATATTAATAGAGGTGGTCAACCATATTAATGGGGGTAGTCAACCCTATTAATGAGGTCAGCCTTATTAACGGAGGTGGTCAACCCTATTAATGGAGGTGGTCAACCCTATTAATGAGGTCAACCGTATTAATGAAAGAATATTCCACTGCTTCATGGCCACCATTAGTGTATGAGTTCAAAGAGGAAACAATCACATCTTCTCCAAGATATTATTGTTAATAGCAAATTTGGGCTAAGGGACTAAAGAGAAATTTTTCACTCTCCTAACTCGAATCAAAGACCGAGGTCACCAGTCATTGAACCCCGGGTCCTATGGGTGAGCCACAGAACTACCCCGCAGAAGCGAGGAAGTGTCATCGAGCTATAAAACTACCTGGAATGAAGCCCAACATGACCAGATCAAGCCCCTTACGCCAACACTGGAATTCGGGCAAAGCCCGATACGTGGTTATCCGGGCTTCCTGAGATCGAAATTACCTCGTAACCTCCTCAGAAGCCCGCTAACCTCTCTAGGCATAGAAAGGGGGGGGGGGGGGGAGGGCTTTAAAGATATTGGGTTCATGCTATAGCTACGTTCCAATTTCCTAAGGAAGACTCGAACCCATCTGGACGAGAAAAGAGAAGCTCGTATAATCCATGCTCCCCCCAATGAGTGCCCACAAGGAAATCTCAAGCTCTAAAGGACCGGGAAAGGTCAGTCCAAGCTTCTGGTACCAAAACTACGGCAGGGGTCAACCACGCTCTATGAAACAATGAATAGCTAACTCAACGACCCCCTTAAAGAATCATGCCATGAATACACACAAGATCATATCTACAATCCAACGAACATTAAAACCCGACGTACATGTAAGGCAAGAGATTGAGTCCAAAGAGGAAACAAACTTTTATCCACCAAAGATATTCTCGAATCCATTATTAATTCAAAATCAACAACTTTCAAATAAAGGATCCCGCCCGATAAGGAGGAAACGGATTCTTAGGATCGTGGCGGGCGATTTACAAATTTAGACCTACTTGGATAATGTATAAATAGGTCAAAGCAGGAGGAAAAAGGGAGAAGAGAGCAACACATGGCAAATAAACTAGGAGAGTTCTTGAGTCTTTGGCCTAAATTCTATAATAAGAACATGACCTCCACTATTTTCTACTATTCGACAGGCACGAGGTTGCCACCTACTGTATCCCGGAGAGATTAAGAGTGTTTAAGAGTCTTTTTGTACGATATTCGTAGTTGATAATAAAGCCAATACATTCCCGTCTTCATTGCACTTATATTCGTACATCCATCTTTATTCTATCTGGTTAGGTACCTAAGGTACCAACCCCGGCCACCACCTACGTGGTAGTGGTCTCGAGGGTGTTAACCAAAATTTCTCACCTCTAGTAAATTCTTCGTTAACACTTTCTGGCACCGTCTAAGGGGGTGAACCCACGCCATAATTTTTATACTTACAAGTTTGTTATTTTGTATGAGTGGACATAAGGCTTCGTTCCAATCAACGACAACCTGAAACTTCGGGACATCCATTTGCCCCTTAACCCAGAAAGGGCAGTAAAAAATATAGAAATCCAAGCACCGTAAGCCAACCTTACATCAGCCAGGCGTGGAGCGGGCTTGAAATCCCTTGGTGGTGAACCAGCTGTGATCAATCAGTATGCAGCAACCATTGTGGAAAATGTCCGCCTCCGTATAGCTGTAAAAGGAATTAATCCTCAACTGGCAGATCTGGGAATCCGAGGAGAAGCGAACTGATTCGCTGCTAGGTAGCCTGATTTCGATCGATAAGAATCCCCTACCGATCCCGCCTACCATAGGGCAGGGTCTGCAACTTCCATCCGGGAAAGGATAAGGCCCATACCCCCAATCCTGGATAGGCTGGCCAATTATCGACCTAGGTATGTTAAGTTGGCAGCCGACGTTCCGCTAGGGACACCTCATAGCCCTCCTCGACCGATGACTTCCAGAAGGGAACCTCTAGCCGAAGCTAGAGGTAGCCGGCAAACCGCACAAGTAGACCCTGCCCCCGAGGATGATAAAATGGAAGTACCTAGCTCATCGGGGGGATCTAACAATGAAAGTTCCAACGTTGATTCAAAGAAGCACGGAAATAAGCGCCTGAGGAACCGGCTGGCTAAGATGTAGAAGGAAATGCAACAATTTAAAAGAGGTAAGGGTAAGGAGGTCAAAAAGGACCCTCTGAGCGAGATGAAAGCCCCCTTTACCTGAAGAATTTGGGAGGCAGAGCTCCCCCCGAAGTTTAAGATGCCATATGACAAGTTCTCCGCTACAGAGGATCTTTTGAGCCACTTGGAGAACTTCATCCAATAGATGGAAGTCTAGAATACATCTAAGGCCGCTATGTACCGGATTTTCCCTACTATGCTAACAGATTTTACCAAGATCTGGTTCAGAAAGCTACCCACTGGTAGTGTGGACTCCTTCACAAAGCTGTCAACTGATTTCTGCTCATAATTCCAGGGAATCAAACCCTGAACGAAGGACCCAATCCATTTATAGTATGTGAACCAGGAGAGAGGGAAACCTCCGGGCTTAGGTGGAGCGGTTTCAAAAGGAAATCCAGATAGGGGTCTTCACTGACAAAGAGACCCTTGCCAATTTCAGGCAAAATCTGTGGGCGGGTAAGCTTTTTCGATCCTTTTCCAAGCGACCTACGTAGACCTACCAAACGGCCTATGATCAGGCTCTAGAGCAAGTCGAAGTCGATGAGTAGCTCAAGGTCAGAATGGTGCATGACGATATGAGAATAGCGAAACGACAGAAGAAGGAAACTTTAAGACCTTATCCAGTTCAGAAAAATAAAAAAAAACCTCATAACAGGTCAACCTTCTGTTTTCCCGATTCTCAACCCAAGCAAGAAAGGTGCACAGTAAGGTGAACCCCTTCGCGGGCTTCACCTCCTCCTAGGTTAGTAGCCCCTGTGACACGAGATGATATAGGATACAATTACTACACCATCCTTAAATGCATCCCGTGAATCGATCTACCTCGCTATCATGGATAAGGGGCTATTACAGAAGGCTGCACCCATGAAAGTCACCGTCGGTAGAAGAAACCGGTACAAGTACCGTGACTTTCATAAAGTTATGGGTCACAACACCTCAGAGTTCTATAACTTGCACAACCAGATCGAGGCTCTATTAAGGGGAGGATGCTTGATAGAGCTCTTGCAACAGGTTAGGGACAACAATCAGGCTGGGAGGGAAGTGCAAGCGGAGATCCATGAGCACACTGATAAGAGAAAAAGGGAGCAGACAGATCTGATGTAGCAAATCTAGGTGATTCATATCATCAGCAGAGGGCCCATATTGGCTGGCACCTCCAATAATTCTAGAAAGAACCATGCGAGGACAGTCCCTCATGTAGATAAAGGGCGAGGTATCTTCAAGGTCGACCAGAGTCCAGTTGACCCCTCTTAGTCTGTACAGATTATTATTACTGAAGCGGATGTCTACAACACCGTGCAACCTCTTGATATCCCTTGGTGATCACGTTACAGATTGCCAACTGCATGGTCCACCATGTGCTCGTCGACACAGACAGCAGTATCGATATCCTTTTTAGAGATACTTTGGAGAAGCTAAATTTGAAACATTGGTGTTACAACAGCTGTACAACCCCACTGTATGGATTCACTGGGGACTTGATAATACTTGTGGGGTCAAAGATCCTTCCAGTAATCATTAGAACAACCCCCCTTCAGTAAAATATCATGACAGACTTCGTGGTGGTGGATACCCCATCGACCTACAATTCGATATTAGAAAGACCTTTCTTGTCATCCTTGAAGGAGGTTTTTGTCTATTTACCATAACATTCTAAAGTTTCCAGTAGGAGTCAAGGTGGGGGAAATACATGGTGACCAGCAGGAAGCCAGGAAGTGCTATGCAGTGTCTGCCAACCAATAACTTTAGCGAAACAGTTTGCACAGGTTATGACGATACAGGATTGGGTAACCAGCATGATGACCTTAGAGACGTAAAGCTTGTAAATCTCCCAGAGGATGATCCTGAGATTCCAAATGAAGAGGAGCAGAGTAGGGAATGGGCCAACATGCATCCAGTGGATGAGCTAGAAGAGATACTTATCTGGATGGACAGCCCCTTGAAGGTCGTCAAGGTCGGGACCACCCTCGAACAGGGAGTGAATGAGGGTCAGATTGGGCTCCTCAAAGAATTCAATGACATCTTTACTTAGAGTCACGACGAGATGACCGGGATCCCGATATCATTAGCTGTTCACCGTTTGGTTGTTGATCCGACCTTCAAGCCCGTCAAACAAAAAAGGTGTCACTTTAATGCCGAAAGAAATGCTGCGGTTCAAGAAGAAGTGGACAAGTTAATCAGAGCAAGCTTCATTAGAGAGAAACGTTACCATGAATCGATCACCAATATGGTTATGGTCAAGAAGGTGAATGGGAAGTGGCGTATGTGTATCGATTACATCGACCTCAAATGGCCATGTCCGAAAGACAGTTTCCCTTTACCAATCAGTTGGTTGACTCCACGTCCGAAAAAAAGCTCCTAAGTTTCATGGTTGCATTCTTAGGGTATAACCAGATCATACCCCACTGACCAAGACAAGACCAACTTCATCGTTGGGCAGGGTCTGTACTGCTACAGGGTGATGCCGTTTGGGCTTAAGAATGCAGGAGCTACATATTAATGGTTGGTCAATCGGCTGTTCAAGCCCGAGATTGGAAGATCAATGGAAATGTACATCGACAACATGATTACCAAGTCACCAACCATAGAAGGACATCATGAAGAACTTCACAGAACTTCCATAATCCTAAAAGAAAACCATATGAGATTGAACCCCTCCAAATGTGTCTTTGGGGTAACTGCGGGAAGTTTCTTGGCTTTATGGTTCATGAGAGAGGAATAGAGGCTAACCTAGAAAAGATCAAGGCTATCTTGGATCTAGAATCCCTCACGTCACTCAAACAGGTTCAAGTCTTGACTGGGCAGATAACAGCGCTCCACAGGTTCATTTCTCAGTCCACCGATAAATGTTTCCCTTTCTTCAAAGCTATCAAGCAAGGAGGGAATATGAAATGGGACTAGAAGAGCGAGCAATCGTTTCAAGCTTTGAAGAAGTATCTGTCAAGCCACTCGTTACTGGTCAAGCCAAGTCCGGGAGAGGAGCTGCAAATCTACTTGGTCGTTCCAGAAACTGCAGTGAGTGTAACCTTGGTCAAGGAATATGGAGATAGGGTTCAATGACCTATCTACTACGTAAGTCACGCCCTAACCAAGCCGAAAAAGAATTATGCACTTCTGGAGATGCTCACATATGCCCTTGTGACCTCGGTAAGAAAGTTGTCCTTACTTTCAAGCTCACTCAATAGATGTAGTGATGGACCAACCTCTCCGTCAATTCCTGCAAAGGCCGGACATGTCCGGAAGACTGATTTTATAGGCCATGGAACTCACCCAGTATGATTTAAGGTATAAACCCAAGATTGTAATTAAAGCCTATGTTTTGCCAGACTTTGTGGCAGAATTCTCAGTGCCCCGAGCAACCTCCGCAACGACGAATATAGCTTTTGAGAAGATTACAGAGTCCGACTGCTGGTCGGTAGGCTACAAGTCATGGATCCTCTACACTGATGGAGCATCTGGGCAAGCCGAAGGAGGAGCGAGCATAGTCCTGATAGACCCAGAGAGGGCTGAGTGTTGCAACTGCTTCAGATTTGAATTTAAGGCCATTAACAATGAAGTAGAGTATGAAGTCCTCATAGCCGGGATGAAGGCGGCCGCCTAGCTCGGAGTCGATTAACTTCATGTTAAGAGTGACTCATTACTCATAGTCAATCAGGTTTCTAAGGACTATCAGGCCAAAGGGGATAACATGATTGCCTACTTGAAGCTAGTTCAGTTGCTTATGAATAAATTCAAAGGATTTAAGATCGAGCAGGTGCCTCGACAACAGAATCGTCGAGCTGACGTCCTAGCCAAGATATCTGCGAATGGTGGCCAGGCCTTACAACATGGTGTCCCTCTCCAAGTGATCTCTCTACCAAGCACAATAGCAGGTAATGAGTCTTATACCCTATATCGACAGCTATATTGGATGCATCCAATAGTGGTTTATCTCTAAGAAGGAAGGTTTTCCAAGGAGCCCGACCAAACCTGAAGAATTAAGAGGCTCTCAGTCCGATATTGCCTGGTAGATGGATATCTATAAAGGAGGGACATGTCCCTTCCTCTATTACGATGTTTGCATTCTGATGATGCCAAATGGGCAATAAGAGAGGTCATTTAGGGGAATGCGGGAACCATGTTGGTGGTGAAGCTCTGGCATATCAGGTACTCTGCATGGTGTATTGCTGGCCAACTATCCATCAAGATGCAACGAATTTTGTTCAATCATGTGATTCATGCTAGAAGACCTCCAACTTGAGCCATCTCCCACCGGAGCATTTGTCATCTCTCAGCTCGCCTTACCCCTTTGCTATGTAGGGAGTCTACCTAATTGGTCCACTTCCAACCGCTCCTGGACAAGCCAAACATGATGCTGTAACAATCGACTATTTTACAAGATGGGTCGAAGTCGGACCACTCTCTCAGATATCGAAAGAGAATACGATAAGGTTCATTTAAAACAATATAGTTTACAGGTTCGGGACCTCTCTTATCATTATATTTGACCTCGGAAAGCAGTTTGATAATGTCGGTATAAGGACTTTTGCAAAGGCTTGGTAATCGACCTTAGATTCGCCTCAGTAGCCCATCCTTAGACTAATGGGCTGGTGGAATCCACTAATAAAACTATTAAGAAGTTGTTGAAAAAGAAGTTATAACAGAGAAAGGGCAGATGGGCCGATGAGCCGATGAGCTTCCCGAGGTCCTCTAGGCTTACCGTACTATAAGAAGAATAGCCACTGGAGAAACGCTCTATTGTTTAACCTTCGGGGTTGAAGAAGTTCTTCCTATCGAGCATAAACTAACCTTTTTCAAAGTTCAACATTTTGAGCTTGGAAGCTATGAGGATAACCTCCGAGCTGGCCTAGATCTCTTGAAAGAGAAGCAAGATTGGGTAGCTGAGAAAGTAGCGGTTTACCAGAGCAAGATCGCTAGGTACTTTAACAGGAGAGTTAAAGCTCAAAACTTTAAGGAAGAGGACCTAGTTCTTAGAAAAGTAACCTTGAATACAAGGAAGAGGTCAGACGGGGTCCTAAAGCCCAACTGGAAAGGACCTTATTTGATTAAGGTAGTGGTCCACAATGGGGAATTTAAGCTCGAGGACATAGATGGCCGACCCATCGATCACACCTGGAATACAGATCACCTGAGGAAGTATTACCCTTAGATAGGGGATTCATGAACAGACTACCTCTATTTAAGTTTCAATAAAATTTCCAATAACAATGTACTTGATTTTTTATCAATAAAGTCTGATTTATCCATCCTCGATTATATTCTATAATAATTTCTCTATATTCAACTAGGGTTTACACGGGTAAGTTCAATGTAATCATCTCAAGACTAAGAATTAGTCAGGAAAGCCCCCTTACTATCCTTGATGCCTCGGTCGGGCACTACACCCCCGCAAAGAAGGGTCTGAGTATAAGAACATAGTTGTCATCTTGATCTCGAGACCAAGAAATAGCTAGATAGTCCTTCTGATGCCTTGATCGGGCTACCACCCCTAAGAAGGATCTGAGTGCAAGAGCATAGTTTCCATCCAGATCTTGAGACCAGGGAATAGCTAGATAGCCCTCTTGATGCCTTGGTCGGGCTACCGCCCCTAAGAAGGATTTGAGTGTAAGAGCATAGTTACCAGCCAGATCTTAAGACCAGGAAATAGCTAGATAGCCCTCCTGATGCCTTGGTCGGGCTACCACCCCCAAGAAGGATCCGAGTGTAAGAGCATAGTTTCCATCCAGATCTCGAGACCAGGAAGTAGCTAGATAGCCCTCTTGATGTCTTGGTCGGGCTACCATCCCTAAGAAGGATTTGAGGGTGAAGACTAGCCTATAATCACATAAGGGACTATTCACTAAAGTCATCGAGCTACAAGTTTTTACTGAGAGTGGAAAGCTCGAGCTAGCTGTCTACTGCCACACTTAAACAACGTTTTATATCTTATTATCTCCGCCAAGATTCGAGTAATTCAAGTTATCTCAGAGGTCGAATCTAGGTCGGGATCGGGAATGAAGCAAGAGGATGCCAGTCAAGTTAAAATTCAATGAAACAAGTTCGAATGAAGTCTAAAGCCAATGCTCATTAATGGTAAGGGAGCATATCCTCCTGTTGGGCTACAATTGTTAAACAGGGAGCCCAACCCCTGGTTCCGGCTATACAAAAATAAAAGCTAATTAAACATGGCATGAGCAGAATGGGGTGACCACCCTTTTTTTTAGAAAGTCAAAACAAGTCAAAATTGGTTACATCAAGCTTCTACGTCTTCCTGATCGCCCCTAGCTGCTCATCCTCCATAATGGACTACGCCTTCCGACCCCTCTTTCCAATGGTCGCTGATCTTAGTTGGCCACCACAGCTAACCCCCTTCTGGAGGATCTTCAATTGCCTGCCGCTTAGCTGTATCCTCTTCCAGAACCTAATTGACCATTGCCATTACATCAAGAGGAATGGATGCATCAAGAAGGGTAGTGATTAACTCCATCCCGCTCTTCCCGACCTTCTACTCTCCTCTAGAAGATTATTTAGGTAGGGCCTTGGTTTATGGTTGGCTTCCTTCAGGCTCTGAGGGCTAAACCCCCCTCGAGGACTCCCCGGGACCTGATGCTAGGAAGGTCTAGCATAGTTATTTACATCTCGGCTACAGTCTCGCTAAAAAGATCGGTTCCATCACCCTCGGGGTAAGACATCAACGCAACCTTAAGCATGGTCATAGGAGATAAGGTTTCTTCATAATCGATACCTTCCTTCTAAGTATAACCTTTAGCTACCAATCTACCTTTAAAGGCTTCCACCTTTCCATCCATTCATCTTTTCCTCTTGTATACCCACTTGCACGTAATGAGTTTTATCCCTTTAGGCAAGTCTATAAGAGACCAGACTTTGTTTTTGAACATAGATTCAATTTCTGATTGCATTTCCTTTTACCAATGGCGACAATCAACATCTTACATTGTTTCCTTGTACGTATACGGATCATCGTCATCTAGAAGATTCACTACAGATTCTCCTAGACCAATGTATCTCTCTGGTTGTCTAACAACCCTCCCACTATGACGAGGTATGGTAGATTGTTGATCTTGTGTTGGTGCGGAACTTACGATTGGGCTTGGTTGTGAAACCTTTTGTGGAATTGTATCTCCTAAAAGCTCATTCAGGATAATTCTACTCTTAGGCACAAAACTATTCATATAGTCATTTTCCAGAAGTTTAGCATTTGTCGAAACAAATACTTTAAGATTTGAAGGACTATAAAAATAATATCCTTTTGTTCCTTTTGGATACCCTACAAATATTCATGTTTTTGAACGGGACTCCATTTTTTATGTCTTTCCTTTTAACACGTGCGCAGGACATCAAAATATCCTTAAGTGTTGTAAACTTGGCTTTCGCCCGGTCCACAACTCATACGGTGTTTTAGGAACTGACTTAGATGATACATCGTTTAGAATGTACGTTACGGTTTGTAAAGCATATCCCTAAAACGAATTAGGGAGCGTTGAATAACTTAACATAGATCTAACCATATCCAAAAAGAGTTCTTATTTCTCCTTTATGCCACCTTATTTTGTTGAGGTGTGCCTAGTGCAAAAAACTGAGAAACTATCCCATTATCAATAAGATATTGCTAAAACTCACCAGATAGATACTCTCCACCACTATCAGACCTCAAGATTTTTATGCGTTTCTCAAGCTGATTTTCTACTTCAACTTTAAATGCTTTGAACATATCAAAAGCATCAGCCATATGTCTCATGAGATACACATATCCAAATCTTGAGTGATCATCCGTGAAAGTGATAAAGTACTCATATCCACCTCTAGCTTGAATGCTCATAGGTCCACACACATCAGTGTGTATCAATCCTAAACATTCGATGGCTCTTACGCCTTTGGTCATGAACGACCTTTTGGTCATTTTACCTTCCAAACAAGATTCACAAGTTGGTAGATCATCAACCTTTAAGTCACTTAGAGGTCCGTCACTTACCAATCTTTTAATCCTATTAAGGTTAATATGACCTAGGCACAAATGCTATAGGTAGGTTTCATCTTTTGATAATTTTACTCTTTTATGATTAGGTTCCGTTGATTATGTGTCTAAAAAGCGAGAGATATTTCTATGCAAATAGAATAAACCATTTTCCAATGTATCTTTGCAAATAATTTTTTCATTCTTACTAATAATAAAAGCTTTATTAAAAGTAACCGAATAACCAAATTTATTTAAACAAGAAACTGAAATTAAATTCCTCTTGAATTGTGGTACATAATAAACGTTTATTAAAACTAAATGCCTATAAGAATCTAAATTGATTCTAATATCTCCCACTACACTAGTAGACACCACACTCCATTGCCTAAATGCAGGTTGAATTCATTCTCATTAAGTCTTTTTCTTTCCCGAAACCCATTCTAGTTAGGCCTAAGTTGTTTTCTCTTCTGTTGTTACTTGACCTTCTGACAGGTCTTAACAGTAGCAACTTTACCAACCATATGAATCTCTTGACCCTTGCCTTTCACAAGAATCGTTTTGGCGCTTTGAACATCTTGCATCAGGCATTCAAAGGTGTATTCCTTATTGTTCAAGGTGTAGTCCAACTTTAAACAAACCAAAGAAATCTGATAGTGAGTTGACAATCATGTCAAGTTTTCATCTCACTATCTATCTCAACACTATTCAGTTCTGCAATTTGAGATGTGCTATGACTTTCATCATGTGATATTTCACAGCCTGTCCAGGTTTCATCCTAAGACTCATGAAAGCAGACACTGCCTTCTCCTCTTAGTCATCCTAGACCTCATAGCTAATATCTCCTATAGAGACATCATTTATATTGGCAACTGTCTCCATTCCTTCATGTTGCTGTTGCAACACGTCGGAGATGATAACCATAGTGTAACGTACATTTCGCCATCTCATATGAAGACATCCACTACTGATACTCATCTCTTTGCTCTTGACTAGATCCATTAGTTTAGTGGTTTAGGAATAGACAGAATGATCTTATGGTTTTTCAACTTACAACAACCCAATTTTCCCTTTTCCATGTGACATAATTATCATCAGTTAAAGTAATATCTTTTAGGAATTTGATTAGGGATGGGGTCATGATTTCTTTATATTAACCAAAATTATGTAAGTAAATAATCATGATATAACCCTTTTGAATAATTATCTTGAATTAAATAAAATAGTTCAATCATAAAAATTCAACGATGATCCAACACCCATAAATGTCACGTCTCTTTTGGGAGTGCACAACATTTACTAGTTGGACTAGGTCCCACCAAATTGTTAACATAACAACCAACATTTTCTATTTTAGCCTTGCAAATTTATTACAAGAACTCTTGGGAGGATATTAATAAAATTACATTGAGTGTGTTACCAAGTTATCGACCTTTAATATAATCCCTCACGAATATCCCTCATTTGGCAGTAGATATCGTTTGGGCTAATTGTCTAGTCTATCCTTATAGAGAAGTATCTTGCTAAATTCCATTCATGAATACCTCTTGGGAGGTTATTCATGAAACATAAAGCTCAGCTAAACTTGGAGGCTGTAAGTGTTCCAAAACACCTTCTCCCACTCAATTGTTTAAGGCGTGTGATCGAATTCCAAAGAATGAGTTACCAAGTTATCTAGATGCCACTTTAGATACTTAAACCATTCAATGCATGTTCATACCAAAAGAGATATATGAGTGACACTCCTATTTTATATGACATGTTATCAAACAATGATAAACATTGCAATATTTACAACAAATATAAATAGCTTCAATTTTGGTCCATCCTAGAAAAGCAAGTAAATTACATGTCTTGGAATACAAAAAACTCTTTTCTTTGTGAACAAGTCTTCACGCGACCTTTGTCATCCGGACTTTCTCGGCTGCCTCCCATGGACTTGTGCACCCTTGGCCCTTACCCATGGGCGTGAGCATGCCACAAACCCATAAAGGGCTGCCATGCGCAGCCCATGGCCTCCATAGGGTTGCCGTGCGCAGCCCATGCCACAACAAACGTGGCTGATTGCTCTTCGCACGCACGTTCGTGGCTGCGGCTCGCACGGTCCCAAACTTGTTCCGGTTGCCCTTAATTATTCAAAACTTCGAAACTTGAGTATATTACAGAAGAATTATAAAATAAAAATACTGCAGTTTTTTTATTATTACTAACTTAGCAACTACCAAGAAGGAAATTATGGCGATGATACACCACCCTTCTTGTTACAATCCCAAAACAAAATACATTGAAATTCTAGGACCAAAATTGAGCAATATCAATCCATATATAAAACATATATATATATATATATATATATATATATATATATCCATAATTCCAATGTAAATATATATGTGAATACCTAGAGTGCCATCTCATTCTAAAACATGCATATATACAATAAAAAGAAAAAAAATTCACGAACACATACATCAATTAATCAAGGGTACAACCTGCCTCTGATACCAATTGAAGGGAAAAAAAGGTTCAAAACGCAACGGAAGCGTGATAAAAACAAAAATTAGGGTTTGTGTATAAATTTTTTTTTTTCCTTTTGTGCAACGAGAACCTTAACCCTAGATTAATTGATGTATATAAAAAGTGGCGTACCTTTTTCTCATGACGATTGAACAAGCACCGAATTGATTCCGCAAGATCTTCCAATTGAACCACGAATGTGAATCACCTAGGAGTGTGGGCTCCCTTTCTATAAATTGTATACCTGAGGATGGAGACAAATAAAATCTATTTCTTCATTAGTTACAATTATCCTCCAAGAGAAAAATCAAGAACGTCCGGCCACTTGTGAATTATCAATCAATTTGATTGAAACTCGTGTGAACCTTGATTCGATGTTGTACACAAAACCCTTTTGATGTAAAGAATACTAGTGTACTATCGAAAACAAAAATGTTCCCCTTTTTCTCTTCTTGGCCGAATTCACACTATATCTATGAGTTTGTCGAATTTTGTCCAAAGTAAAAACCAATTTTTTTCTCCCTCAAAATTCTCTCTTGCTTGGACGAAATCTCTCTTTAGAAAGTCCCAAGCTTGGCCAAAATTAATTCTTGCAATTAATTGTTGGCTGGCCGAATTTCAAACACACACACACACACACACATACACACACGCACACACACACACACACACACACATATATATATAGGATGATTAATCCTCTCCTAAGAAGGATTTACTTGGTTGGCAAGAACCCTTTCTTTAGGTGGATTTATTTGGTAGTTAAGAATCCTTATCTAAAAGGAATTTTATCCTCCTCTTATATATACATAGCTGGCCGAAATTCATAGGATATGTATTAGGAAACTTAATTCTTTTCCTAAGAAGGATTTACTTGGTTGTTAAGAATCATTTCTTTAGGTAGAATTACTTGGTAGTTAAGAATCTTTTTCAAAAAGGAATTCTATCCTACACCAAGACTCCTAATCCAACTCAATAGTGTGTTTGTAACCATATTAAAGACTTCCTAATTTGATTAGATAAATAACTCCTTTTATTTATCTACTTATCAAATATAGTCTTTAATATTAATTATACTACCAACAATAGTATAATATTAGAAGACCATCTCCTAATAGAAAAAGATTTTGACTTTTAATTAAATAATTAATTAACCAAACAAATTAATTAATTTCTATTTAATTAAATAATAAAATAAAATAATATAATTAAGCTATTCTAAATAGCCTTGCCACCCATACCATATATATTGGCCATAAATTATTTTTCTTATTTTATTAAATCCATTGGACCTTAATAAAAAGTCCACATGTGAACTAGACCTATTCTTACAAAAAGAAACAAGTTCACATGCCTTAATACAATTCTAGATGGACTTCTAAATTTCTCCGGTAGAATATATCAAGTGATCCATGTAAGTTCGTGTGGATTGGGGATCTTGGCGGGCTATCTAAACTTAAGCTCCAATAGACACAACCCAATCACAATCTACAAACTATTCACTTAGGTCCGATCTATTTAATTTTAGTTCATTCCACTAAAGAACTAAAATTGAACTCTTAAATAAAGATAAAATAAGTTGATGTTACTCATTCATACCCTAGACAACCTTATTGGAGAAAGTGTATCCTCGTAAAGAATACCAGTAATTGCCAAGAGCTCATAGACCGCCAATAGTTCTCCAAGTTACCATATTTACTCATATGACCACATTTTGAACTTTGATATTTTGACATGTCCAGAAGCCATGTTTCAATAGTCACTATTGAAAACTTAACGTTAAGATTTAATATCCAATACCATAAAACATCCATATGATGATATTCTAGTCTCATTTAATAAATGGAGCCACGATGTCCATATCTATAAATGAAGTCCTCTATCGATTAACAAATGAATACCACCAAAATATCGAGGATAGACTATGCTATATAATCGTACTCATTGATAGCTCAAATGATAACACTTGCAACCATAAGTCCATCATTTATCTCAGGATTGAGATAGACTCTCCGATTGTCTTCAAATGAAAACTTTTATCCATTGACGGTTCTAGATAAAATATTTCATTGTGATCCTATTCAATGCACCCAGTGCACTAGATTCTTTTGCCCAAAGACACCACACTTTGATAATTTTAGACTCATCATAATACATTTGATCCCACTCAAATGCTAGCAAAAGAATCTACAACTTTGACAAGATAAAGACGCCCAACCTTTTATCTTAAGTTGTGAATATTATTTAAGACGACCTAAAGAATTGTGTCTACCTCATACATATCTAGATGAATGAATAATTCTTCTTTTCTCATAGTCTTTTGACCTTACGATTATTTACTTTTGACAATTATAATAATTAAACTATACGATTATTTACTTTTGACAATTATAATAATTAAACTATAAATGCTATACGATTTGTTAAACTAGAAATCACTTTATTAATATGGAAAGATTGTCAAATACAATATTATACTCTTCCTATCGAGCATAATCCTAACAATCACAATATGTGTAATAACTATATCGATGGACACCAAGTTGTATCGGTCTATGTAAAAGCGTATAGAGTTAAGAAAGTGTAGCTTCGGGTTTTTAGTGGAATAACACCGGAGTTAATAATCAAAGAATATTAATTAAAGAGTTTAATTAATGATTCTGAGGATTATTGGAGCTCAAAATATTGTGGGTCAATTAGGCCCACTTGCTAGCCTGATCGATTTAGGTAACAAGGGTCACAGTTAATTAATTGGATTGTCCAATTAATTGTGTTACAAAAGTGACACGTATTTATTCGGGAATTAATTGAATAATGAGATTATTTAATTAATGAACGTTAATGAACATTAATAGTTAAATTAATTAAATAATTAGATTATTTAATTATATTGATAATTATGAATTATTAATTAACTATTAATTAGAGGGTATTAGTTGATATTTGGATTTAGGTGAAGATAAAATAATAGGATTATTTTATTTTTTACTAAATCATTTATCTAAGTATTTGAATTTAAATTTAAATTTAAATTTAAAATACTTATTATCACTTTTAATATATTAGATATATTTGAAAGGATAATTAAAAGGTATATATATATAAATAAATATATATATATATATATATATATATATATATATATATATATATATATATATATATATCAACTATTGACACAAGAGTTTGTATAGGATGCAAATTGGTGTGTGCAGATGAAACAATTGATATGCAACACATAAGTGTTTGTATAAGATACAAACAAGGTGATGCGTGAGTAATTGAAAGAGAGAATTTGCATGTGATGCAAATAGGGGTGGCGTTGAAAAACTTACATGATAAAAAAAAAAAAGAAAGAAACAAAAACACTTATGTAAATTGAATTGCATATGATGCAATTTTAGATTGTGCATTAAAAATAAAAGAAAGCAATTTTAGGTGGGGTGCAAGTCATTGCACTGTAGCATAATAAATATATATATATTATTTTTGCTTCAACAACTAGAACTGTTCTAGGTAGTTTTCTCTTAGAAGAAAGAGTTTCTTCAATTCTCTCTACATCTTCCATTTGAGTTCGGAGATCGTGATGCGTCCATATGCAGTTGCCAGTCCCGGGCGATAGAGAGGAAGATCGAGTGGTTCAGACAGTAGCACATCGTAAAGTGAAGGAGTCTTCAAACGTTAGTAAGATTGGTTTAGACATGAGCATATCGTAAAGTGAAAAAGCCTCCAAACGTAGGTAAGACTTTCTTTTTCTGATTATATCGATTTCAATTTCGTGTGTTTATGTATTGTATGTATTAGTTCCGAAAAATAATTACGATCCCAAGTTCACTGGTCCCAAATATAGATTATGATATGTATAAAAAATTTTAAAACCTAGTTCCGCTGCGTAACCGGTGAATGGGGTCCAACAATTGGTATCAAAGCCAATTTATTTTTTGAAATAGGAAATTGTTTTCGATGCTCCTATATGTATGACTGTGGCACCATCTTTATAATTGTATGGATGTTTATAATTAAATTATTTAATTTAAACATGGTTGATCGTAATTTTTTATGGTACTGTGGATTTGGGGTTTATGGGTTGTATACTTTTTATTTTATTTATTTTTACTGTTATTGTATTGTAAATAAAAAAATTATAACCTGTAAACAGAGAATTGGAAATGCATGCGACGACGGTACTGTTCACCGGACACTGATCATAGACTCCAGGGGTACTGTTCATGAACACTGTTCATCGAGGGGGTACTGTTCATAGATACTATTCACACGTACTGTTCACCGAGGGTACTATTCATCGGACATTGTTCATACGTATTGTTCATACGGGACTATTCACATCTTGAACAGTTCCGTTGGCAAGTGTTGCCTAGTGCATTCAGTGCAGATTTCCCGTTTTGGATTCATGAGATGAATCAGAGTGACCTGGAGAGCCTGGAAGATTTCTGAAGTTACAAGAAGACGGAGTGTTAACGAATAATTTACTCGAGGTGAGAAACTATGGTTAACACCCTCGAGACCACTACCACGTAGGTGATGGCTGGGGTTGATACCTTAAGTACCTGACCTGATAGAATAAAGATGGGTGTATGAATATAAGCGCAATGAAGACGGGAATGTAATGAATTTATTATAAACTATGAATATCATACAAAAAGACTCTAAAACACTCTTAATCTCATTTGGATACTGTAGGGTGGCGACTTTACGCCTGTCGAATAATAGATACTAGTAGAGGTCGTGTTCTGGTGACAGAATTTAGGCCGGAGACTCAATCAATAACTCTTATCCCTCCCTCCCTCCTTCCTCCTCCCTTCTCCCTGTCTCTTTTTATCTTTTCTTTGCATCGTGCTTCGACCTATTTATACATGGTCCAAGTAGGTTTAAACTTGTGAATCGCTCGCCACGATTATATGAATCCGTTCCCTCCTTATCGAGCGGGATCTTTTATTTGAAAGTCTTTGACTTCGAATTAATAATAGATTCGAGAATATCTTTAGTGGGGATAAGTTTGTTTCCTTCTTGGACTCAATCTCTTTCCTTACTCGTACGTAGATTTTTAATGTTCGTTGGAGTATAGATATGATCTTGTGTGTATTCATGACATGAATCTCCTTGGAGGTCATCGAGTTAGCTGTTCGTTGTTTCGTAGAGAGAGGTAAACCCCTTCCTTACTTTTGGTACCAGAAGCTCGACCTGACTTTTCTCGGTCCTTTAGAGTTTGAGACGGCCTTGTGGGCACTCGTTGGGGGGGGGGGGGGGGGAAGCGTGGATTATGCGAGCTTCCTTTTTCTCATCCAGAAGGGTTCAAGCCTTCCTTAGCGAATGGGAATATAGCTATAGCATGAACCTGATATCTTTAAAGGTCCCCCATTTTGTGCCTAGGGAAGCTAATGGGCTTCTGGGGAGGTTATGCTGTATTCTTGATCTCAGGAAGTGCCAGGCTTTACCCGAGTTCTAGTGTTGGAGTAAAGGGTTCAATATGGTTGTGTCAGGCTCCATTCCTGATAGTTATGAAGCTCGATGAGCCTTCCTTGCTTCTGCTGGGTAGTTCTATGGCTTGCCCTTAGGACCCGGGGTCTAGTGACAGGTGAACTCGGGCTTTGACTCGGGTTAGGAGAGTGGAAAATTTCTCTTTGGTCCCCTAGCAAAATTTTACTGTTAACAGAAATCCCCTCTAACTTGAACACCGGTGATTAAGTTGAGGTTAGAGTCAGATTCTTGGTTTTAATTGGGAAATTTTCTCTCTTTTACCGTTACCAAACCTGGGTTGAAATCTCATTTTTAATTGTACCTGTGATGTGGTAGGAAAAGACCGGTGTATTACCTGAAATAATCCGGCTACGTTACGGCAGTTTCCACAATTTGAGGCAAACCCTCCGATGATTTTGTTGACCTCACTGCCTCTCCCACCTCTATTTAAATCTGGTTTCCTCATCACTTTTCTTACGCTCTCTTTCAAACTTCAAGTTTTCAAAAATCCCACTCGTTCACTACCTTTAAAAATCTCTTTCTTGTTTTCTTTGTTCTTCAAGCCCCACATCTAACAATGTTGTGAATCCTTCTCTAATCAACCCGACAACCCTCTGAACTTAGTCGATGAAGATTCTGACGAAGGAGAAAAGGTCGATGCCGTTGAGAAGGGTTAAGTCATGGTTGCTGGACCTCTTTCAGCGAGGCCTCTTCCTTATGACTTTAGGGTCATCCCCGACTCTATTGTTGATCCATAATCGATCGACCGCCTGTGGAATAAGTATGGCATTCCTAACGACGTCACCCTCACAGTTCCCTATAGTAACTAAGACGTCTTCAATCGGCCCAAAGGCGTGCTCCCCATCCACGTGGTGGTCTTCGAGAATGGGGTCAGGCTACCTCTTCATCCGACTTTTCGGCAGGCTCTTAACACCCTACAACTAGCTCCCCTCCAGCTGACGCCCGACTTCTGAAGGCATCTAATTGGATTTCTGGGCAAGGTCACCCGGGAGCCAGGAGCAAAAGAACTAGCCTACCTTTTTCAAATTGAGAGTTTGTCTGGAGTTCCCCGGGGTCAGTTCTATACGAAGGCTAAGAATAAACTCAACTTCATCATCCCTGGTGCTTCGAAGAAAGACCTAGCCTTTAAGGAAGAGTGGATACTGGCAGGGGTTGATTGGGGAAGCTCCATATTTATCGGTAAGCATGAGTTAGCAGTTCCTAATGTAGGGAAAAGAACGGTTCGCAACAGAAGCGTGATAAAATACGAAAATTAAGATTTGCATATATAATTTGTTTTCCCTTTATGCAACGATAACCTTAACCCTAGATTAATTGATATATATATATATATATATATATATATAAGTATCGTACTTTTTCCTCGTTACGATTGAACAAGTGCCGAATTGATTCCGCAAGATCTTCCAATCCAATCACGAACGTGAATCAACTTGGAGTGTGGGCTCCCTTTCTTTAAATTGTATACCTGAGGATGGAGACAAAGCAAAATCTTTTATTTGTTAGTTACAAATATCCTCCAAGAGAAAAATCCAAGAATGCCCGGTCACTTGTGAATTATCAATCAATTTGATTGAAACTCGCGTGAACCTTGATTCGATGTTGTACACAAAACCCTTTTGATGTAAAGGATATTATTATACTATCGAAAAAAAAAACGTTCCTTTTTTTCTCTACTTGGCCGAATTCACACACTATTGTTTAGAGATGATCGGATTTTGTCTAGAGTAAAATCAGATTTTTCTCCCTCAAAATTCCTATGAAGGCCGAATTCTTCTCTTAGAAAAATAAGGTTGGCCGAAATTCACCTCTAATTGCCTTAGGGCTGACCGAAATTCTCATGCACATATATATAGAATCATAAATCATTTCCTTAGAAGGATTTACTTTATTTGCAAGAATCCTTTCCTTATGTGGATTTATTTGTTAGTTGGAATCCTTATATTAAATGAAATCTATCCTCTCCCGTATTGCATATGTGTTGGCCGAATTTTACCTCTTTGATGTAGATTAGGAGAGTTTATTCTTTCCTAAGAAGGATTACTTGATGGACAAGAATCCCATCCTTAGGTAGATTAACTTGGTGGTTAAGAATCATTTTCAAAGAAGAATTCTACCACTAAGTAGTTTTACTTGGTGACCAAGAATCCTTTTCCAAAAAGAATTCTTTCCTACACCAAGACTCCTAATCCAACTCAATAGTGTATTTGTAACCATATTAAAGACTTCCTAATTTGATTAGATAAATAATTCCTTTTATTTATCTACTTATCAAATATAGTCTGTAACATTAACTATACTACTAACAATAGTATATTTTTAGGAGACCATCTCCTACTAGGAAAAAGATTTTGACTTTTAATTAAATAATTAATTAATTAACAAATTAATTAATTTCTATTTAATTAAATAAATAAATAATATAATATATTTAAGCTATTTCTTAATAGCCTTTGCCCCCCATACCATATATAAGGGCCATAAATTATTTTTCTTATTTTATTAAATCCATTGGACCTTAATAAAAAGTCCACATGTGAACTAGACCTATTCTTACAAAAAGAAACAAGATAGAATAAGTTGATGTTACTCATTCAGACAGAATGCCCCCGGCTTCACGCTTGCTAGATACTTCTGTATCTCCATCTACATTCCCAGCCCCCCAAGCTTCAATGGCCCTCGAGGCTGGTGTTGAAGGGGTTTACCCAGTTCGCCCATCAAATCAATCTGACTTTGCCCCTCAAGATGAGGTCATAAGGCAATTCGTTTCTTTCTGCCCTGGGGGCATTCTGTCTATGATCGCTTCAATGCCCATATATATTCTAATCACCAAAGAATCTGGCCTCTTAGCCGAGGTAAACATCTCTTTTTATATTATTGTGTAATAGTTTGGTTTGTCCTTTCCTAATTTGAACTTTTTTACAGGCCTTCAAATTCCAAGTGGCCATGGGCCACCAAGTGGCTTATCTCCATGATCAGGCAACCAAGGTTGAAGGTGAAGCTGAGCGAGCCATGGAATTGTTGGCGTGGGCTTAAAACTTAGTAGAAGAGATGGTCTCTAGCCAGAGGGGAATAAAGGTGGGGCTTACCGAGCTTCATTGTGACAACGAGAGGTTGAAGAGATCTTTTGATCAAGAAACCCTCCGATCTCAACGTCTAGCCAGTCAGCATGATACTTAGAAGGAAGAAGCGAAGGCACTGGACATTGAAAACCAGGGTCTGCAAGCCTAACTTGCCAAGCTTCAGGCTGAGGTGGGTGCCTTCTTCGGTGATGGATACATCTATGCTTCTTACCAGGTTACTGAAGCCCTACATTCCCTCTTTGACCTATCAATTACTGCTAACTGGGATATGGAGGAAATTATTACCAAGGCTGCAGAGATGTCCCGCCTTGAAGGTGATGGGGCTGGAGTTGGGAAACAAACAGTTGTAATAGGTTCTCCTCTTCCTCCTCAAGTCTTACCAGTCTCAGGTCCCGGGGAGACCTCAAGCGAGGTTTGGTCAGCACAACCCGATGGGGATCTACCAGAAGCCTGGGAGAGGTCCAAAACCGTCCTGAAGAAACCTCTAGAGAAGTACTGTAAGTTGAACAAAACTGGGTAGAGTCTTTGGCAAACCTTATTGATGTAACCATCCCTCCTTAGGTTATAGCGGTAGTTAATAAGGTCTTGGAGGAGGACCCCACTGAGAAGCAGGAAATGGAGGATCCCCTGGAGGATGGGCTAACGGGTGAACACGGCCATGGCAAGCGACTACCTGATTGAAAGATAGAAGGAGCAGGGGCCGAGATCCACCAAACGGGGGGAGCAGCAGTAGAGGATCAAGAGGAAGCATGAGCTTGATATTCACAACTTGTCTTTGTTGCCCGAAAAAAGGAGGGTGGGCACCCCACTTTATTCATGCCTGATCATCATCACATTTTTTTTATATCCCGAAACCAAGAATTGGGTTCCCTGTTTGACAACTGTAGCCTAACAAGGGGATAGGCTCCCTTACCATTAATTAGTATTAGCTCCAGACTTCATTCGAACTCACTTCAATGAATTTTGATTTGACTGGCATTCTGTAGCTTTATTCCTAATCCTGACCTAGATATGACCTCTGAAACAACTTAACTTACTCAACTTTTGGCAAAGGTAACGAGAACTAAAATTTTGTTTAAGTAGGCAGCTAACTCAAGCTCTTAACTCTCAGTAGAAACTTGTAGCTCGATGACTTTAATGAATAGTTTCCTTATGTGATTATAGGCTAGTTTGTACCTGTCACAACAAGCGATCAAATACACATGGAAGATTAGAGTTTAAGTAGGAGGGCTTTCCAACCCCGGTCCCTTTTGGGGGGTTATAGCCCGATTGAGGCAGCAGAAGGGCTATCTAGCTATTTCGTGGTCTCGTGATCTGGATGGTAACTATAATCTTACACCCAAACCCTTCTTGGGGGGTTGTAGCCTGACCAAGGCATCATGAGGGCTATCTAGCTATTTCCTAGTCTCGAGATTTAGATGACAACTATGCTCTTACACTCAGATCCTTCTTGGGGGTAGTAACTCGACCAAGGCATCAGGAGGGCTATCTAGCTATTTTCTAATCTCGAGATCTGGGTGGTAACTATGCTCTTACACTCATATCCTTCTTGGTGGGGGGTGGTGCCTGGCCAAGGCATCAAGGATAGTAAGGGGGCTTCCCCGGCTAACTCTTGGTCTTGAGATGACTATATCGAACTTACCCGTGTAGATCCTGGTTGGGTACAAAGAAATTAATATGGAATATAATCGAAGATAGAGAAAACAGATTTTATTGATGAAAAATGGAGTACATTATTGACTGAGTTTTTACTAAAACCTAAATGGAGGTAGTCTGCTCACGAGTCCCTTATCTAAGGGTAATACTTCCTCAGGTGATCTACATTCCAGGTGTGATCGATGGGTCGACCATCCATGTCCTCGAGCTTATATGCCTCATTGTGGACCACTACCTTTACCAAATAAGGTCATTCCCAGTTGGGCCGCAGGACCCCGTCTGTCCTCTTCCTGGTATTCAAGGTTACATTCCTAAAAACTAGGCCCCCTTCCTTGAAGTTTTGTGCTTTAACTCTCCTGTTAAAGTACCTAGCGATCTTGCTCTGGTAAATCGCTACTAGCTACCCGATCTTGTTTCTCTTCCAAAAGATCTAAGCTAGCTCAGAGCTTATCCTCATTGCTTCCATGCTCAAAGTGTTGAACTCTGAAGGAGGTTAATTTGTGCTCGATGGTAAGAACTGTTTCAACCCTAAAGGTTAAAGAATAGGGCATTTCTACGGTGGCTGTTTTCCTTGTAGTATGGTAATCCCATAGGACCTCATGAAGCCCCTCGGCCCATCTGCCATTTCTCTGCTGTAACTTTTTTTTCAACAGCTGCTTGATGGTTTTATTGGTGGATTCCACCAGCATATTAGTTTGAGGATGGGTAACTGAGGCGAATCTAAGATTGATTCCCTATTCTTTGCAAAAGTTCATGAAGCGATCAATATCAAAATGCTCTCCGAGGTTAGCTATAATGATAAGAGAGGTCCCGAACCTGTAAACAACATTGTTTTTGATGAACCTTATCGTATTCTCTTCCGGCATCTGGGAGAGCGATCTAGCCTTAACTCATCTTGTGAAATAGTTGATTGCCACAATAGCATGTTTGGCTTGTCCATGAGCATTGGGAAGTGGACTGATCAGGTTGACTCCCCACATAGTAAAGGGGTAAGGCGAGCTGAGAGATGACAGATGCTCCGGTGGGGGGTGGCTCAAGTTAGAGGTCTTCTGGCATGGTTCACAGGATTGAATGAAGTTCTCACATCTTGATGGATAGTTGGCCAGTAATACCCCATGCGGAGTACCTGATACGCCATAGCTTCACCACCAACGTGTTTCCCACATTCCCTTGAATGAACTTCTCTTAATGCCCATCTGGCATCATCAGGATGTAAACATCACAGCAGGGGGAGAGACCTACCCCTCCTATAGAGGTATCCATCTACCAGACAATATCGAGTTGAGATCCTTTTAATTCTTTTTGTTTGGTCGGGCTCACCGGGAGTCCTTCCTTATTGGAGATAGACCACTATTAGGTCCATCTAGCATGTCTATCGATCCAGAGTATAGGACTTCTTTCCTGCTACTATCCTTGGTAGGGAGATCACTTGGAGAGGGACTACCTGTGTTAAGGCCTGGCCACCATTCACAGCTCTCTTAGTAGGATGTCAGCTCGACGATTATGTTGTCGAGGCACTTGTTCGATCTTAAATCCCTTAAATTTAATCTTAAGTAGCTGAACTAGCTTTAAGTAGGTGATCATTTTATCCCCGTTGCCCTGATAGTCCCCAGAAACCTGATTGACCATGAGTAATGAGTCACTCTTGACCTAAAAGTAATCGACCTCTAGCTCGACGGCCACCTTCATCCCTACTAGGAGGGCTTTATACCCTGCTTCATTGTTAGTGGCTTTAAATTCGAATCTAAAGCAATGGCAACAATCCGTCCCCTTTAGATCTATCTGGATTATGCCCGCTCCTCCCATAGCTTGCCCGGACGCTCCATCAGTGTAGAGTATCCATGACTTGTAGCTTACCGGCCAACTGTCAGACTCTGGAATCATTTTAGGAGCTTTATTTGTCACTGTGGAGGTCGTTTGGCCAAGGGGCACTAAGAGCTCTGCCATAAAGTCTGCCAAAGCATGGGCTTTAACTGCGGTCCTAGGTTTATACCTTAAATCAAACCGGGTGAGTTCCAGAGCCCATAAAACCAGCCTTCTGGACACGTCTGGCCTTTGCAAGAATTGACGGATAGGTTGGTCCATTACTACTGCTATTGAGTGCGCTTGAAAGTAAGGACGAAGCTTCCTTGTCGAGGTCTCCAGAGCATGGGCGAGCTTCTCCAAAAGGGTATAATTCTTTTCTGGCTTGGTCAGGACATGGCTTATGTAGTAGATAGGCCGTTGGACTCTATCTCCACATTCCTTGACCAAGGCCCCAGTCACTGTAGTTTCTGAAACAACCAAGTAGATTTGCAGCTCTTCTCCCGGACTTGGCTTGACCAGTAATGGAGGACTTGATAGATACTTATTCAAAGCTTGGAAAGCTTGCTCTCTCTCCTGGTCCCATTTCATGTTTCTTCCTTGCTTGATAGCTTTGAGGAAAGGGAAACATTTATCGGTGGATCGAGAAATGAACCTGTTGAGCGCTGTTATCTGCCCAGTCAAGACTTGAACCAATTTGAGTGATGTAGGGGATTGTAGATCTAGGATGTCCTTGATCTTTTATGGCTTAGCCTCTATTCCTCTCTCATGAACCATGAAGCCTAGAAATTTTCCTATAGTTACCTCGAAGGCACATTTGGAAGGGTTCAATCTCATCTTGTTTTCCCTTAGGATCATAAAAGTTCTACGAAGGTCGTCCTGATGTTCTTCTATGGTCAGTGACTTGGTAATAATGTGTTCGATATACACTTCCATTGATCTTCTAATCTCGGGCTTGAATAGTCAATTGACCAACCGTTGATATGTAGCTCCCGTAATATTAAGCCCAAACGGTATCACCTTGTAGTAGTAAAGACCCTGCCTGGTGATGAAGCTGGTCTTGTTTTAGTCGACGGGATGCATCATAATCTTGTTGTAACTCTAGAATGCATCCATAAAGCTTAGGAGCTTGTTTTTGGACATCGAGTCAACCAACTGATCGATCTTTGGTAAAAGGAAACTGTCTTTTGGACACGACTGGTTGAGGTGGGTATAGTCAACACACATTCGTCACTTCCTATTCACTTTCGTGACCATGACCACATTGGCGATCCATTCGGGGTAGCGTGCCTCTCTAATGAAGCCTGCTTTAATCAACTTGTCCTCTTCTTCCTGAATTACAACATTTCTTTTGGTGTTAATGTGACGTTTTTTTAGCTTGACAGGATTGAAGGTTGGATCTACTGCCAAACAGTGAGCAACCAATGATATTGGGATCATGGGCATCTCATCGTGACTCCAAGCGAAGATGTCATTAAATTCTTTAAGGAGCCCGATCAGGCTCTCCTACACTCTCAGTTCGAGGGTGGCTTCGACCTTGACGACCTTTGAGGGGTCATTAATCCAGATGTATATCTCTTCTAGCTCATCCATTGGATGCCCGCTGGCTCATTCCCTACTCTGCTCCTCTCCTTTTGGAATCTCTGGATCATCCTCTGGGTGATTTGTAAGCTCTACATCCTTTAAGGCCATCCCTGGGGTTAGCCTATCGTGTATCGTCGTATCCTGTGCAAAATGTTTCGCTAGAGCTGTCGGGCTGGCATACACTACATAACACTTTCTAACTACTTGCTGGTCACCACGTGTTTCCCCCACCTTGTCTCCTACTGGAAACTTTAGGACGTTATGGTAAATAGGCAAGACTCCTTTCAAGGATGACAAGAAAGGTCTTCCTAATATCGCATTGTAGGCCGACGGGGTGTCTACCACCATAAAATTCGTCATGATATTTTGCTGAAAAGAGGCTGTTCCGGCGATTACTATGAGGATCTTTGATCTTACAGGTATGATCGAGTCCCAGTGAATCCATACGACGAGGTGGTACAGCTATTGTAACACCACTGTTTCAAATTCAGTTTTTCCAAGGTATCTTTGAAGAGGATATCGACGCTACTGCCAGTGACAACAAGCATGTGGTAGACCATGCAATTAGCAATTTGTGCCATAACCACCATGGGATCATCATGGGGTTACACGGTGTTGTAGACATCCACCTCGGTAAAAATAATATATGCAGATTGAAAATACAAACACGGTTAAATGCTCAAGGCTAACCTAGAAGGGGGGGGGGGGGGGGGGTGAATAGGTTAGGTACATTTTTTGACTCCCTTAGAAACAAACAAAAGTTTGTCCCTCTAGATTGCTTGTATCACAATATATATATCAATTAAAGACACTTAATCAATATATAAAACAAGTAAAGTGTGATGCATACAAGTAATCATAACACATACACAATCTATATTATAAAAGGGAAGTCAATTTACATAAAGAGTTCTATCCATAGTATTCAAATAACAAATATAAATATAAGAGAGATAGGGATAGAGAAAAGTTGACACAAGATATAACGTGGTAAACCTCTAGAGAGGAAACATCCACGGGCTAGCAACCACCGACAAACAAAATCCACTAGCAGATAAAACAAGTACAATCTCTCAAGTGACCCCTTCACCTAGAAACTACCCTCCTATCCTACTCATGAAGATGTAGCCCTATTGCTTAACAATCTGAGGCCTCACACCTCTTGTCAAGACTTCCTCGCTCACCCTTCCGGATCCTTACGACCCAAGGCAAGACTTATTGCTCAACTATCTGAGTCCTTCCGACTTTAGTCAAGACCTCCTCGCTTACCCTTTTGGATCCTCAAGACCCTAGACATGACTTCTTGCTCCACTATCCGAGTCCTCCTGACTCTAGTCAAGACTTCCTTGCTTGACAATCCAAGGTCTCCCACCTCTTGCCAAGACTTTCTTGCTCAAAAACATAGGTCTCACACCTATTGTCAAGACTTCCTACTCACAAGGCATCTAGATGATCATGAATGCAAAACACAAACAAGCACACAACAAAGAATGTTATGATCAACACATCCTATGGAAAATACTAGATATGAGCATGAATGCACAAAACAAATGTAGTCTAGACAATCATGCATGTTTAATCCATCTTGATCATGTAAGATATGTTTAACATTAACTACAACCTAGATACATGCATAAATCTAAAACTTGAATCACAAGATATGTTCAATTAACACATAATCAAGTTTAAATCTAATAAACCAAAAACATGCTAAAATCATGTGACAAAGTCATTTAAATTAAAGCTAAAGTTCTAGAGCATATTCATGTTCATAGATTCAATAAAACACATAAATAGCTTAAAAGAACACAAGCACATGTATCATTGTGAGATTTCGGCCAAAGAAAGCCTAATACATGTGAGAAACTTTTTTTCACAAAACCAATCAATCAAATATCATCAAATAGTCCTGGAATCAAAGCTAGCACAATACAATCCCAAACATGTGAAAACATAGACAAAATCAAAACCTAACTCACCATGTGAGATTTTAATTGAAACTCAACCTAGCTATAAATGAGTTCAAAACTCAAATCAAAACAATCACAAGACACATATATATGTCGAAGAAGAAAACCCAAGGCAATTGACCAAGTTTTAAAAGAAAACTTTGAGAGAAAATCAATACTTTAGTTGATTTTGGTGCAGTCCCGTTTTTTATGAGTTTAGACTCCAAAAACAGCAATAAAACTAACTCAAACCTTCAGAGAAACGATGGAGGATGAATAGAAAACACTCTCAACTTTGAATCACTCAAATCAGAGTTCAAATGAAGAAGTTATGGTGTTTGGAAGGTGAGAAAATATGGAGAGAAAATTCTGCACTCAAGTTTTAAATTTCTTCTTGGAATGAAATTTGAGAGGGAAGGGAAATATAAAGGAGAGAGAAAGAATAGAAGCAAAAATCCAAAATGCCCTCCTTTGATAATGCTTCCCCGAGATGGCGCGTGGGCATCTCGGGGCAGCAAGGAGTTGTGGCCGAGATGGCCACGCGCCATCTCGGGCTTCCACCACTTGATGGCCTTTGGCCATGGTGCAACTCCCATGCACTCCTCTCGTGTTATTCGACCGTTCTTTGGCCTCCAAACCTGAAATTCAAATCTGTTTGCTGATTACAAACCATAACTCTCTCACGGACATGGACATATAAGATTCTCAACCCAGAAAATAATAATTCGACTCGATATACAAAGACGAAGACAATGTATGCAACATGAATTGAAAGTGTAGTATCTTATGACTTAGAACTTGAAATCAGTAGTATGAGTAACCGAAATGATCGGAACTCAATCAAGAATGATTTAAGTCTAAATTCAAGTTCAATATCCATGTTATACAAACATGTACACATACAAGCATAATTCACACTAGAATGCAAACTACATAGAGATAGTCTCCAATCATGCATTTTCCAAAACATGTTATTTCCATACCAATACATGAGCATTCATCTTCAAGTTTGTGAATGTGTTATATATGGTGCACAACGATGCAGGTACAAATATGAATGATTTGTATTTGTGTGCTTATAGTGGTGCACAACGATACAGGGACACAAATGTATGAATTGTGTGTGTGTGTCTAAGCTTTGTAAGAGAAATATAAGATCTTAGTATACCTTTGTAGAACCATATTTCATCCTTTCTCTTTGAAGACTTTGAACTTGCTTTGATTAGTTGTTCCTTCTTCTTTGAAACTGGAATCATCATGAATCTAAATAACTAAATCATTACAAGTAAACATCATTTTGATATGGAATTAATGCCAACACAATCTAAAACCTAACAATCTCCCCCTTTGGCAAATTTCATGTCAAAACACCTATACATTTACTAAAAATATAAAAATGAAGATAGGTCACAAAATCACTCCCTCACATTACAATGAATAAAATTCCTATAACTACTCTTCATCAACTCTTGAACTTCATCTTGATCTTCTCTTGAAGCAACCAACAAATCATCTCAAAGCACAATACATATACAAGAGAAAAACAACAAATGACAACATATGATATGGATAAAAATATAAAATTAAGTCCACAAATACATATATCTCCCCCTCAATACATGCCAAAACACAAGAATTCTTAGCCAAATCTTAAGACTAATTATTACATGCCATTGAAAGTTCAAAAGTTCACAAAAACAACATAAAAAGACACTAAGTAACTAACATCTCTTTCTCCCCCTTTTTGACATGAAATGATGCCAAAAGTTAAGAAATATACCACAAGACTCAAATACTAGCTACTTGTTCCACCAAAGAAAGTCGTGCGAGTAGTTGATCTAACATAATGCTTGAGAGGTGGTCTTGAACTTGAAGCAATACATTCCTCCAACTCTTTTATCCTAGCATCTTGTTGAAGAACTATAGCACTAATTTCATCAACCTTCTCCTTCAATTGTATAGCCCAGTCCAGAAGAATATTTGTGCTAATCACATGACTATCAACTAGAGAACTACTAAATAGTCCAAAAGTATCACAAGTCTTACCCTTATTCTTATATGACATGTATGACACACGTTTATCACAATACTTTTCCAAGGGTTGAACTAACACATCATCTTCTCTACTCTTAACCCCACGAGCTAAACATAATGAAGTAATAAACCCCGGTAATGCAAGCTTTTTATCACCTCTAGTAGAAAAAGCCGCACTATCAATATAATACATGAGAATATCTCCAAGGTTTATAGGTTGATTAGTTACCAAGGCATACACTCTTTTGATCTTGTCCTTATTCAACTTGGTTGAATTCGAAGATCCAATAATTTTAGTGCAAATGAATAGATGCCAAAATGCACTAGCCTTAGTTAACTCATGTTGACTAATGTATGCTCTACCTTTCCACTCAAAAGAAGCATTGTCACAAAGAGTTCTACCCATGATATTTAGATTCTCAATGACATCCACATCTAGAAAACTAGAATCTATATCATTAGATAGCCCAAGAAACTTGTTAATGTTTTCCGGGTTAACTCTAAACACAACACCCCTAATCTCCATCAAAACATCTAATAAGGTGGCACTTTCTCTATATTCAAGATAAAACTCTCTAACAAGAGTATCATTTACAATTCCTAACATGCTCACCCAAGATTCCCAATTTCTATCCTTTATGCACTTAAGAGCATAAGAATCTTTACACTTACCTAAGTCAATTCCTCTCTCTTGAAATATCTTATTTGTTCCAAAGATCCCTAAATCTTTTATCCTTGAAGCTTTGGATCCTTTTGAGGTAGACTTGGCTTTCACAATGGGATTCAATTGTTTTCCACTTCCAGTAATCTTAGTTCTTCCCATTTTTTCTTGTGTTATAAGATGCTATATACGTACAACAAAAGTGAGTGAAAGACAAAACAAGCATATTAGTCACAAAGATATAAAACAAAGACATGTGACTTAAAAGTGAATCATCATGCATAGTGAGTAATATCTTACAAGTATCATTAAGTCAAAATATGTCAGCATGTAACAAAATGAAGCATGTGAACATATCATAAAAGAGAACAATGTCTAGCATACAATGCTCCCCCATGATAAATTCTATAACTAAAATCAATGAGAGCATAAAGTTCACAAAGATGTTCACACAATCACACATTCAAGCAATTTGAAGAAATATCAACAAACTAAGCTTCATATGCTAAGAGAGATACACAAAGATTTTTCAAGTTCTCTCATAATTCTTCAACAATTGCCAAAATATCATCATACTCATAAACAAAGTGTGTGTGTTTGACAGATATGCTTCAAATATATATCAAGAAGTAGTTTGATAACCAACATGCAAACAATTTCCAACAACTATTCATCTTAAGCTTTTTCCATAAAAATTCAAACCGATTTTCATCCTAAATTTTTGCTTTTAAGAGAATAGATTTCAACATATGAGCGTGTGTGTGCATGTGGCTCGTCATCCCATTTCTATTTTTCAACTCGAGCTCATTTGATTTTCAACTAAACTCCTTTTTAAGCCTTCCTCCTTTTCTTTTTAGGCTTTGAATCAAAGAATTTTTCTTTTCATAATTCCATTTCAACACTTCTTTGATTTTTCCATTTTTTTTAACATAAACAAAATTCACTTCATGGCGGCTTTCACTCATCACAATGGTGTAGCTCTTTCCAACATTGGGTAGCTTTCACAACCATTGTGTGTAGCCCTTTCCGTGAAGATGCTCTTTGAGTTCTATGTATTTGCCGAAGCAAAATGGATACTAACCATAGGTCATTTTAAATGTACTTAAGCACAAAAAATTTAAAGTGTATCCAAAGTTTACATATTAGTAAACTCAACCTACTAGCAAAACATATAAGAGAAGCAAGGTGCAATTTTAGAAAACCAAGATTTTATGGCTCATAAGCACATGATCTAAGAGCAATAAGTAGAGACTTATTCAAGATCATGACTTCTCTTAATGAGAAGCTTTCAAAGAATATGAAGCTCATATTTTCAAAAGTAATGCCACTCGATATACTATACACAAACAATCATCAAAGTTAAGATCAATGTGAACAATATGACTATTAGATCCTAAAATAGCAAATGTCAATGAGAACCATATGTATGCTATACAAAATTCTCTAATATGACATGCTATGAGATGTATATCAAAAATTGAGTCAAAAGATGAATATATAAGAGAACATGCATTAGAGTATAGAGATACCTTTTGCACATTATTTTCACCAAATATCATACTTCCTCCCTTTTTATGAGCACTTTTGCCTTGAATGTCCTTATGACACCAAGTTGACGATGTTTCACAACAAGAGTATAAAAAGCATAATATCTCAACTCAATCAACACATATATCAAAAGAACTTCTCTAAAGTTAACCAACAAATTTTGACCATAATAACAAACATGATGTGAGATAACCAAGTTCATATCAATACATGGAGTATTCAAAGATAGCAAGCAAGAATTCTCAACAAAATTGATATATTGCCTCAAAGCTATCTCATATGTGCTTTTTATATTAGTGATAAGAGCACTCACCCTTGAACCACTTGTTCTTGGGTGTACCTATAAAAACATTTCCAATATCATCCTTGAATCCTTGACAACAATGTTAAATCTAGAGTAAAGTACTTCAATGACTTGATTAACAAGAATATCATTAACACACTCTTCCTTAACATTTTCAATACAAGCTTTGTCAAGTTGAACAAGATTAGTATTCTTTCTACTCCACAACTTCTTCTCATGCTTAGCAATATTATCATGTTTTTCAATTTTCAAAACCTTAGCATGTTCAAGTTGAAGTTTAATCTCCTTATCTCTAGATTCATTTCCTAATTTGCATTTTTCAATATATTTATAACACCTAGGCTTAATGTGACCTATTGTGTTGCAATAGTGGCAAATTGAAATAAAAGATGAGATTGTACCTTTTGGAGTTGAACTAGTTTCACTAAGAGTTTACAAAGATACCTTGTTCACCAACTTCCTCTTGGCTTTTGATCTTCTCTTCTTGTGTGGTTTCTTATCAATCACGACTTCATCCAAGTGATTAGGAAGTGGTGCTTCCAAGAGCTCCTCTTCAACTACCAAGTCGTCTTCACCACTATGTGAGTTAACAAGATTCCTAACACTAGAAACACTTACTAAATCATTCACTAAGTCCTTGATGACCTCCTTAGCTGTGTCTATAATTAATTCTTGTTCTCTCTTCCTCAAAGAAGATATCACATTATCCTTCTCAAGGTTTATCTTTTAAAGTTCTCTAAACTTCTTCATAATATCACCTTTCTCACCAAGAAGTCTACGAGTGACAATCACAAACTCATCTAGTTGTTTCTTGATCAAGTCATCCTTCTCAACTACCTCTCTTAGAGCATTATCTCTATCTTCTTCAAGCTTCTCTATCTTGGCCAATAACGCAAGATTAGTAGGATTGGAACTAGAGCTTCCATGATGATTTGTATCAAAGTTCTTGTTCAAAGATATTGTACCATCAACATCTAGTGGAGAATGAGAAGCCATTAGAGCCACAAAGTTGCTCACCAACTCTTCATCACTTGAAGACTCGCTACTAGAGCTCTCATTATCACTAGAGTTATCATCACTCCAAGTAGCCGCCAACACTTTGCCTTTCTTGTCTTTCTTAAATGGCTTCTTGGTGCACTCACTAGCAAAGTGACCTAAACCATGACAATTATAGCATTGAACATCTTTCTTGTTCATGGCTTGACTATTCTTCTCATTCCTTTGAGATGATGTTTTCTTAAATCCCTTTTCCTTAGAAGACTTGCCTCTAGGCTTGGCATTCTTCTTTAGAAACTTCTTGAACTTTCTAACCAAAAGAGCCATCTCTTCATTTTCATCATCACTCTTCTCCTTAATAGCATTGAGAGCGATTCCCTAACTCATAATCTTTGGCTTTAAACACATCTCATAAGTTTAGAGAGACCCAAGCAACTTATCAACGTTCATGCTATCTACATCCTTGCTTTCCTCAATGGCCATCACCTTTGATTTAAATCTCTTAGGAAGAGACCTAAGGATTTTCCAATTTAAACGCTCTTTTGAGATAGGTACTCCAAGTGCTTGACATTGGTTAGCAATGTTAAGAAGCCGGAATTGGAAGTCTTCAAACATTTATTCTTCACCCATACTTAAACCTTCAAATTGTGATGCCAACATTTGAAGCCTCGATTTCTTCACCGCTAAGGTTCCTTCATTAGTAACTTGGAGAGTATCCGAAGCTTCCTTTATGGATTCAAGATTTTGAATGTAGGAGAATTGATGCCCATCAACTCCTCAAAAGATGGCATTCATAGCAGGATGATGCCACTTAGCAACATCAAACTCATTTGTTGTCCATTCACTCATTGGCTTGAGTATCATGGTTCCATCCTCTTAAACCTTGGTAGGAGGACTATAACCTTCTTTCACTACCATCCAAGTCCTTTCATCAATATAGCGGATGTAGGCTTTCATCCTCAACTTCCAATACTCATAGTTAGAGCCTCGAAGTAATGGTGGCCTAGTATTTTAGGCTCCTTCCGCCATTCCATCATCTTGTAAACCCATGACTTTAAAAGCTTTGTAAAAATCGTGAATGTATCATCTGGACTCTCACTAAGTATAATCTAGTGTCCTGCTTTGATACCAATTGAAAATACAAACATGATTAAATGCTCAAGGCTAACCTCGAGGGGGGGGGGGGGGGTGAATAGGTTAGGCACCTTTTTCGACTCTCTTAGAAACAAACAAAAGTTTGTCCCTCTAGTGTGAATTGTGTTTGTATGTGTATATGTTTGTATAACATGGATATTGAACTTGAATTTAGACTTAAATCATTCTTGATTGAGTTCCGGTCATTTCGGTTACTCATACTATTGATTTCAAGTTCTAAGTCAAAAGATACTACACTTTCAACTCATGTTGCATATATTGTCTTCGTCTTTGTATATCAAGTTGAATTATTATTTTCTGGGTTGATTATCTTATATGTCCATATCTGTGAGAGAGTTACGGTTTGTAATCCACAAACGGATTCAAATTCCAAGTTCGTAGGCCAAAGAACAGTCGAAGAACATGAGATGAGTGCAAAGGAGTTGCACCATGGCCAAAGGCCATCAAGAGGTGCAAGCCCGAGATGGCGCGTGGCCATCTCGGCCGCAACTCCTTGCTGCCCTGAGATGCCCACACACCATCTCGGGAAGCATTATCAAAGGAGGGCATTTTGGTCTTTTGCTTCTATTCTTTCCCTCTCCTTTATATTTCCCTTCCCTCTCACATTTCATTCCAAGAAGAAATTTAAAACTTGAGTGCAAAATTTTAGCTCTATATTTTCTCACCTTCCAAACACCATAACTTCTTCATTTGAACTCCGATTGAGTGATTCAAAGTTGAGAGTGTTTTCTATTCATCCTCCATCTTTTCTCTAAAGGTTTGAGTTAGTGTTATTGTTGTTTTTGTAAATGATCCTAATAAAGTGTTAGGGTTTCAATAGTTAACTCATGGTAAACACTAACATAATAATCTGACCTTAGTAAATAGTTTACAAAGGCTTAGATTATTCACTAATATATTAGATTTTATTTGTTAAAAATAATTAATAATTTATTAGTTAATTTGAATTTGTTTCTAATTAGTTAATGCGCTAGATAATTTGATTAAAGTTAGTCGTTTAATCCTGTAGAGTCTAGGTGCATTAACGGTTAATAGAAAACCCTAATTTTTAAATAGTGAGTGGGATAGGGATATATGACATAAATATCCCGCGGTTTCCATCATTAGTTCAACACCGTGAGATCTGAGTGGGGCCTTATCACGGCTTTGCTTTCTTCCTTCCTAAGGAGGGTTTCCACAAAGGTCAATACCAATGTTGACTTCCTAACTATTAAGATTTCTGAGGGTATTTCGGGATTGACCGACCCTAAGGCGGCAATTCTTGAGTTAAGATCGCGATATTTGAAATGGTGGGCTACACTCACGAAGGTTTTGATTAAGTTTGTTAATTAAAAACCTGACTGAATAAACGATGGTTGAATGATACGGAATAAGAGTTATTCTAGAATATCATTTGATTGAGAATGTCTCAGTCCAACATGCAAAGACTTATTTGACCCTCAGGCGGCACTTTTTTATGGTATGTTGGATTGTCGTTGTATAGTAACTAGTTTTAAGGTAGTTCTTGTTCGTTAAACATGTTCATGCATCATGTTTAAATTTAAGCCAAAGCACTCGCACTTGTTTTAAATAAAAGACTGAATGGATGTTTTATTTATTTCAGCAATAATATCTTTTGCATTACTTCAAATTCTCTTAAATGACAAATTAACTGGTGATAACAACACTAAGTGGAAAATTAACCTTAATGCAATATTGGTCACCAAAGACCTCAAGTTTGTGCTTACAGAGGAATGTCCTCCAACGCCTACTGCCAATACCATATGAACTGTTCTTGAGGCATACGAGGGATGGGTCTCATCTGATGAGAATGATCGAACATATCTGTTGGCTTCTATGACAGACGTGCTTGTTACAAAACAAGAAGTAATAAATTTAGCATTTGAAATCATGGAGTCATTGCAAGTTATGTTTAGGCTGCCCTCCAAGCAAAAGCGACATGAAGCTGTTCGTTCCGCTATGCTCGCTCGCATGAAGGATGGTACATTAGTTCGGGAACATGTCTAGAGCATGATATCCTACTTCAACACGGCAAAAGTCAATGGCGGGGCCATTGACGAACCCAGTCAAGTGAGCATCATACTGACGAATCTTTCAAAGAGTTTAGATCAGTTTAAGAGTAACTACGAGATAAACAAGTTGTGGTTCAGTCTCACACAGTTGCTCAATGAGCTCACTACCTTTGAGTCATTGACTAAGGACAACAAGGGCAAGACCGGTGAGGCAAATGTTACCGAACCATCTTTCTCCTATAATTAGAAGAGGAATAGGTCTACTGGTAAAGCGAATGGTAAGCCCAAACCCAAGAAAGCCCAAAGCAAGAAGAAGTCCAAGAAAAGTAAATATGATATGCTCGTTCTTGAGTCGTGTTAAGTGGTAGATGATTTTTAACCCTGGATTGTTGATTCGAGGGCCATTAACCATGTTTGTTCTTCTTTACAATGAACTGATTCGTGTACACAACTAGATGAGCAAGCCAACTTAATGCGTGTGGGGTCAGGGGATATTGTGTCGGCACGAGCAGTGGACGTAATTAGATTACGTTTTTGTAATAATTAAGTAATGTTTTACAATGTATTTTATATTCCTGGATTTACACGGAATTTGATTTCAGTTCCTAAGTTGTTAGAATAAAAATATTATGTTTCTTTTAATAATAAGTCTGTAATTATTGAAAAGAATGGTCTGAATATTTGTTCAGGAATTAATGAAAAAAATTTGTATGTGTTAAGACCGTTAATACATACACACTGCTCAACACCGAAAATTTTAACGTTGAAAAACCAAAAACTAAACGACATAAAATTTCTCAAGATAATGACACGTATCTCTAGCATCTAAGGCTTTGTCATATCAACCTTGACCGGATAGACAGACTAGTAAAAAGCAGACCTTTAAGTGATTTAAAGGTTGACACCTTACCGGTCTGCGAATCTTGTCTGGAAGGTAAGATGACTAAGAGACCTTTTGCTGGAAAAGGGCTTAGAGCTAAGGAACCGCTAGAGCTTATACATATAGACATTTACAGACTGATGAATGTTAAAGCTAGGGGTGGTTATGAGTATTATGTCACCTTTATAGATGATTACTCAAGATACGGATACGTCTACCTAATGCAACGAAAGTTGAAAACATTTGAAATGTTCAAAGAATTCCGAACTGAAGATGAGAATCAATTAGGTAGGACTATCAAGTTACTATGATTGGATCATGGAGGTGAGTACCTTGACCAAGAGTTTGAAGACTTCATGGTCGAGCATGGGTTAGTTTCCCAACTCACTGCTCCCGGTACACCTTACCAAAATGATGTAGCGAAGAGGGGAAATAGAACCCTAATGAAATGGTGAGATCTATGATTAGTTTCTCATAATTACCAAATTCCTTTTGGGTGTATGCGTTACAAACAGCGGCATACATTTTGAATGTGGTGCTATCCAAATCTGTTCTTAAGACTCCCCTAGAGTTATGGAATGGTCGTAAAGCTAGTTTGTAACATTTTCATATATAGAGGTGTCCAGAACATGTGCTGAAGAACAACTAGACTCCAAGTCTCTGGTCTGCCTATTTGTAGGATAATCCAAGGAGACATGATGTGGACACTTCTATAGTCCCGAAGATAACAAAGTATTTGTATCGACAAATGCAACATTTCTCGAGGACAATTATATTAGTGATCATAAATCTCGTTCTAAGATTGTATTGAACGAGTTGGAGCCTGGTGAGAGTAGTGCTTCTTCAACAAGAGTAGTTGATTCATAAAAATCTGAGAGTCAGATGGTTCATAAATAGGATACACTACCACCTAGATGTAGTGAGAGGGTTGTGAGACAACCTGAACGCTCTTTAGGTATAGGTGAGGGACAATGTGCTGTCTTTGGTGATAGTGTGGATGATTCATTGACATTTAAGAATGCAATGAAAGATCCTGATAAAGAGGAATGGCTTAAAGCCATGAATCTTGAGATAGAGTCCATGTACTCTAACTCGGTCTGGGATCTTATAGACTTACCGGATGGGGTAAAACCCATAGTGTAAGTGGATCTACAAAAGAAAGAGAGGAGTAGACATGAAGGAAGAGACCTTCAAAGCAAGGCTAGTGGCCAAGGGTTATACCCAGAAAAAGGGGGTCGATTATGAAGAGACCTTCTCGACAGTAGCCATGTTTAAGTCTATTAGGATTCTCTTATCCATTGCTGCCTATTTCGATTATGAAATTTGGCAAATAGATGTCAAAACTGTAATCTTGAATGTCAATCTCGATGAGAGCATTAATATGATGCAACCAGAGGGATTCGTGTCTCCAGATCAAGAGGAAAAGGTTTAAAAGCTGCAAAAGTCCATCTATGGACTTAAGCAAGCATCTAGATCTTGGAACATAGGGTGTGATGATGTGATTAAAACCTATGGCTTCGAGCAGAACATCAATGAGCCTTGTGTCTACAAGCGCATCATTGATAAGAAAGTAGTTTTCTTGATCCTATACGTAGATGATATCCTACTCATTGGAAATGATATAGGAGTATTGTCTGATGTAAAAGGCTGACTAGCTAGCCAATTCCAAAGGAAAGATTTGGGAGAGGGAAGTTATATTATAGGGATCCAACTTATAAGGGATCGTAAGAACAAACTCATAGCATTGTCTCAGGCATCATATATCGATAAGATTCTTGTGCAATTTTCAATGTAGAACTCCAAGAAAGGTAATTTACCTACCAGGCATAGAGTTCACTTCTCTAAGGAACAGTGTCTTAAGACATCTCAAGAAGTTGAGGACATGAGACGTGTACCCTATGCATCGATAGTAGGTAGTCTTATGTATGCTATGTTATACACGAGACCAGACATCTGCTATGTAGTGGGAGTAGTCAGCAGATACCAGTCCAACCCAGGATTAGATCATTAGGTTGTTGTCAAGACAATTCTCAAGTATCTTTGGAGAACGAAAGACTATATGCTAGTGTATTCAGGGTTATTTTTGATCCCGTTAAGATACACAGATTCTAATTTTAAGTCAGATAGGGATTCTAGAAAATCCATGTCTGGATCCATATTCACCGTGGGTGGTGGAGCCATTGTGTGGAGAAGTATCAAGAAATCTTGCATTGTTGACTCCGCCATGGAAGCCAAATATGTAGCCGCTTGTGAAGCTTCTAAAGAGGCTGTTTGGCTCCGTAAGTTCTTGAGTGATATGGAAGTTGTTCCAGATCTGGATAGGCCCATCACACTTTATTGTGATAACAAAGGTACTGTGTCTAATTACAAAGAACCAAGAAGCCACAAGAGAGGGAAGTATATAGAGAGAAAGCATATAGAGAGAAAGTATCATCTCATTAGAGAGATAGTGTAGAGAGGAGATGTGATCGTCACCAAGATAGCCTCACAAGACAATCATGCTGATCCATTTACGAATACCTTACTAGCTAAAGTGTTTTTGGGTCACCTAGATGATCTAGGGTTATGAGACTTGCCTCATATACTTTAGTGCAAGTGGGAGATTTTGGGGGTTTATGCCATAAAGATGTAATTTGTAAATGGATTTATGAAATAAATAAAAGGAAAAGTTCAATTCATTCTTGTTATGTTGTTTACTTTATAACTTGTACATATATTTAACATCCAAGATTGCCGGATATAATCTCGAATTGTGTATATGAGTGTCATATACAGATGTATACAGTAAGATACTTACAATCTAAAGAGTTCATAGATAGCAAATAAAGTTAGGTACTTTATTTGTGGTTCATCTATAGCTGCGGTCCATTCCGTAATGTATGGTGATTCTATCCAGAATCATTCATATGGAGATATGAGAATGAGGCATCTTATAAGATCAATATACTCCGTATGTTAGGATTGCAGTTTGGCTTGTGGCTGGGCCGGTTTGTACACAATTGTGGAATCTATACTTTCTTGTGAGAAGTAGATGTTAGTTCCCTTAAGGGTTGATTCGGGGGCTTGGACAATATGAGCGTTCTCTCAATTCCATTAGGAAATAGGATTTATTGTCCATTAGAGAATCAACAGTACTTAAAGGATATATGTAAGTAGATGGGTATAACAGACATTATGACCCAGCTCTAATTATGAAATACTGTGAAGGATCACACCATGTGTAATAGCAATATCGATGGACACCGAGTTGTATCAGTTTGTGTAACAGCTTCTACAGTTGAGAGAGTGCAGCTTCGGGTTTTTAGTAGAATAACACTGGAGTTAATAATCAATGAATATTAATTAAAGAATTTAATTAATGATTCTGAGGATTATTGGATCTCAAAATATTGCGGATCCATTAAGTCCCTTTGCTAGCCCGATCGATTTAGGCAACAAGGGTCACAGTTAATTAATTGGATTGTCCAATTAATTTTGTTACAAAAGTGACACGTATTTATTCGGGAATTAATTGAATAATGAGATTATTTAAATAATGAATGTTAATAGTTATATTAATTAAATAATTAGATTATTTAATTATATTGATAATTGTGAAATATTAATTAACTATTAATTGGAGGGTATTAGTTGATATTTAGATTTAGGTGAATATAAAATAATAGGATTATTTTATTTTCTACTTAATTGTTTATCTAAGAATTTGAATTTAAGTTTTAATTTAAAATACTTATCATCACTTTTAATATGTTAGATATATTTGAAAGGATAATTAAAAGATATATATATATATATATATATATATATATATATATATATATATATATATATATATATCAACTATTAACACAAGAGTTTACATAGGATGAAAATTGATGTGTGCAGATGAAACAATTGATATGCAACACATAATTGTTTGTATAGGATACAAACAAGGTGATGCGTGAATAATAAAAAGAGAGAATTTGCATGTGATGCAAATAGGAGTGGCATTGAAAAACTCACCAGATCAAAAAAGAGAAACAAAAACACATATGTAAATTGAATTGCATAAGATGCAAATTTAGATTGTGCATTAAAAACAAAAGAAAGCAATATTTGGTGGGGTGCAAGTCGTTGCACTGGAGCATAATAAATATATATATTATTTTTGCTTCAACAACTAGAACGGTTTTAGCTAGTGTTTTCTTAGAAGAAAGAGTTTCTTTAATTATCTCTACATCCTCTATTTAAGTTCCTGAGATCGTGATGCGCCCACAAGCAGTTACCAGTCCTGGGAGATAGCGAGGAAGATCGAGTGCTTCAGACAGTAGCACATCGTAAAGTGTAGCAGTCTTCAAATGTTGGTAAGATTGGTTCAGACAGGAGCATATAGTAAAGTGAAGGAGCCTCCAAAAGTTGGTAAATTTTCTTCTTCTGATTATATCGATTTCAATTTCATGTGTTTTCATATTGTATGTATTAGTTCCGAAAAATAATTACGATCCCGAGTTCACTGGTCCCGGATACAGATTATGATCAATAAAAAAATTTTAAAACCTAGTTCCGCTGTGTAACCGGTGAACGGGGTTCCAACATTTCGATATGCAGGCTTTCAAGTTCAACGTGGCCATGGGTCATCAACTGGTCTCTCTTCACAATCGTGTGGCTAAAGCTAAGGCTTAAGCCGAGATGGCCCTAGGGTTGTTGGCACGAGCTCAAGCTTTGGTACCGGATATGACTTCTAGCCATAGGAGGATGGAGGCAGAGCTAGCTTGGCTTCAATGTGTCTATGAGAGGTTTAAGCACTCCTTTGATCAAGAAACCTTTCACTCTAAATGTCTGGCTAAGCAAATGGACACTTGGAAAGCGGAGGCTAAATGCTAGACACCGAGAACCAGAACCTGCATGCCCAGGTGGCCAAGCTACAACCTGAGACGGATGCCTCCTATATAGATGGGTATTTTTTCGCCTCCTTCCAGGTTGCTGTAGCTCTCCCTCTTCCCTTCGACCTATCCACTACTGCCAACTGGATAGGGATGAGATCATGACTAAGGTCACTGAGATGTTTCGGTATGATGGTGATGGAGTAGGTTCTTCTAGCATAGTTGGAGTCGGGAAACTTTTGGTTATGGTAGATCTTCCTCCTCATTCTACAATCCCTCTAGTCTTAGGTCCCTTAGAATCCTCAAGCAGGGTTTAGCTCACGCGGCCTGGGGATATCAAACTAGAAGCTTGGGAGGAGGCCCGATACCGTATGGAAAAACCCACTAGAATAGAGTTGGAGGTATAGAAGAGTGGAATGGAGGCAGTGGCTACCACTTAGGAATCGACCATCCCTCATGAGGTTATGGCCATAGTTAACGAGGTCTTGAAGGAGGACCAAGTGGAACAACATGCAGATGAGTAGCTTCAGGAAGATGGGGTGGTAGAAATGGCCAACCTAGGTGAGCAACCACTGGATAGAGGGGCGATGGATGAAGACACGTAAGGTGGTGGAGCAGCGGGAGGTGACCAGGAAGAAGCCGAAGCTTGATACGGTCTGTCTTGATTGCCCAGAATGGGGGGTGGGCACCTCGTTTTACTTACGACCAGCTTTATTTGACCTTCTTTTTTTATGTATAGCCCAGAATCGTAAATTGGGCTCCCTGAATGATGATTGTAGCTTTACAAAGGGATAGGCTCTCTTATCATAATTGAAAACTTGTTAGGATTTCTTTCATGCTTGCTTTGGTTGGTCCTAACTATGAGCTTTAAACTTGGCTGATAACTCCTAGCATCATTCATATCCTGGACCAAGACGCTGCCTCCGAAATAATTTTGAATTAACTGAATCTGGTAAAGAAAAACTCTGAATCTACTAAGAGTAAGCATGCTAGCTGAGTAGACATCTAGCTCCAATTCCCAACACTAGGTAGGAATCTATATCTTTATGAGGAGTCCCCTTGCAATGTATCTCCCATCCTTGATGATTCCTTGTTCAAACTTTAAACCCTTCTTCCATCATTCGGCAAGGTATCTTGTTATGGCGACCTCGATCCAACAAACAAACATGTTATTTATGCTTGGATCCTTTTCAGATAGTAGTCCAACCAGAGCATTTGAAAAGTTATCGGACTAAATCCGTGTCTCGAGATCTGAATGGCAACAATGCTCTTGCACCCAGACCCTTTTTGGGGGTGGTAGCCCAACCAGGGCATCAGGAAGGCTATCAAGCTATCCTGGTCTCGAGATCTGAATGACAACTAAGCTCTTACACTCAGACCCTTCTTAGGGGTGGTAGCCCGACTAAGGCTGCATGAGGGTTATCAAGCTATATCCTGGTCTCGAGATCTGGATGACAAATATGCTCTTACAATCAGATCCTACTTGAGGGTGGTAGCCCTACCAAGGCATCAAGAGAGCTATCAATTTATATCCCGATCTCGAGATATGGATGGCAACTATGTTCTTACACTCAGAACCTTTTTGGGGGTGGTAGCCTGACCAAGGCATCAAGAGGGCTATCAAGCTATATCCTGGTCTCGAGATCTGGATGGCAACTATGCTCTTACACTCAGATCCTACTTGAGGGTGGTAGCCCTACCAAGGCATCATGAGAGCTATCAACTTTTATCCTGATCTCGAGATATGGATGGCAACTATGTTCTTACACTCATAACCTTTTTGGGGGTGGTAGCCTGACCAAGGAATCAAGAGGGCTATCAAGCTATATCCTGGTTTCTAGATCTGGATGGTAACTATGCTCGTACACTTAGACCCTTCATAACAGTGGTAGCCTGACCACGACATCTAGACGGTTATAAAGCTATATCCCGATCTCGAGATCTCGATAGTAACTATACTCTTACACTCAGGCCTTTCTTGGCAGAGGGTTGGTGCTTGGCCAAGGCATTAGGGATAGTAATGGAGCTTTCCTGACCGATCTCTGGTCTTAAGATGGTTATGGAAAACTTGCTCGTGGAGAACTTACTTGGAGATATTAACAGCTCATGGAGAATTCACTTAATGGTGTTAGTCTACTTAAGAATCCCCTGCCTAGGGATAAAACTTCCTCAAGTGATCAACATTCCAGGTGTGGTCGATGGGTCGACCATTCATGTCTTCTAGCTTGTAGGCCCCATTACAGGTTACCATATTTACCAAGTTTGACCCTTCTTAGTTGAGTCCTAGAACTCCATCCGACCTTTTTTGGGTGTTTAGGGTCTTTTTTCTGAGAACTAAATCTCCCTCCTTGAAATTTCAGGCTCTGACCCTTCTGTTGAAATGCCGGGCAATCTTGCTCTTGTATATCGCTACTTTCTCAGCTACTCGATCCTGTTTCTCCTCTATGAGATATAGTTAGGTCAGAGCTTGACCTTGTTGCTCACATGTTCGAAGTGTTGTACCCTGAATGAGGTCAATTTATACTCGATGCGAAGGACAACTTCAACCCCGAAGGCTATGAAGTAGAGTGCTTCTCCGGTAGCTGTTCTCTTTATAGTCCGGTAAGCCTAGAGAACCTCAGGAAGTTCCTCGGCCCATTTTCTTTCCTTCTGCTGTAATTTCCTCTTCAACAACTTCTTGATAGTTTTTTTGGTAGATTCCACCAGCCCATTAATCTGAGGGTGGGCTACTGAAGTGAACCTGACATTGATTCCCAAACCTTCACAGAAGTCCTTGAATCGAGAATTGTCAAATTGTTTGCCTAGGTCGGCTATAATGATAAGTGGAGTCCTGAACCTGCAAACCACGTTGGTTTTGATGAACCTTATCGTGTTTTCTTCACAAATTTGGGAGAAGGATCCTGCCTTGACCAACCTTGTAAAATAGTCGATTGCCACAATAACATGCTTAGCTTACCCATGAGCGATAGGAAGCGGTCCGATCAGGTCGACCCCCCACATGGTAAAGGGGTAGGGCGAACTGAGAGATGACAGTCGCTCCGGCGGTAAGTGACTCAAGTTCGAGGTCCTTTGGCACGGTTCACAAGATTGTATAAAACTCTTTACATCTTGGTGAATAGTTGACCAGTAATATCCCAAACGGAGCACTTGATATGCTAAAGCCTCCCCACTAATATGGTTTCGCAGTTCCCAGAATGAACCTCTCTTAACGCCCAATCGATATCTTCCAAATAAAGACATCGAAGCAGGGGATGGGATTTCCCCATCCGATAGAGATACCCGTCAATTAGGCAATACCGAAATGATAGTCTTTTGACCTTTCAAGCTTGGTTGGGGTCCTTGGGAAGCTTTACCTCCTAGAGGTAGTTAGCTATTTGGTCCATCCAACAGAGGAGCCGATCCACATGGCAGATTTCCTTACCCACTGTTATGCTTGAAAGGGATATCACTTGGAGGGGTACTCCCTTGGGAAGAGCTTGTCCTCCATTTGTAGCTCTCTTTGCTAAGACATTCGCCCGATAGTTTTGCTGTTGAGGTATATGCTAGATCCAGAATCCCTTGAACCTCTCCCTTAGTTCCTAGACTAGCTTCAGGTAGGCTACTGTGTTGCCACCCTTGGCTTGGTAAAGTCCTATAACCTGGTTGACAATGAGTAGTGAGTCGCTCTAGACATGCATAAAATCAGCCCCAAGCTCGATAGTGACCCTCATTCCTGCTATAAGAGCTTCATATTCGGTCTCATTATTGGTTGCTTTAAATTCAAACATAAAAAAGTGGCAACACTCTATTTTTTCAAGATCGATCATGATTATGCCAGCACGCCCCCTTGCCTGCCCAGATGCCTCTTCAGTGTAAATGGTCTAGGCTTTACAGTCTTCTGCCAATTGTTTCCTAGATCTAGTGTTACCAGTGGCCCTTCACTCGAGATGGCTGAGAACTTAGCTATGAAGTCTGCCAAAGCCTGAGCCTTGTTTGTTGTATGAGACTTGTACTTCAGGTCGAACAGGGTAAACTCCAAATCCCACAGAACCAACCTTCAAGATATATCCGGCCTCTATAGGAACTGGCAGAGAGGTTGGTCCATTACCATTAACACTGTCTGAGCTTGAAAATACTAAAGAAGCTTCCTTATCGAAGTGACCAGGGTGAGGGCAAGCTTCTCAAGGGGGAGGTAGTTTTTCTCGTGCTTGAATAACACGTGGCTGATAGAGTAGATAGGTCTCTGACCCTATCCCCACACTCCTTAACCAAAGCCTCACTAACTGTCGTTTATAATACTGCCAGGTATATCTGTCATTTTTCTCCAGGCACAGGCTTGACTAGCAGTGGTGGGTTAGAGAGGTACTCTTTTAAGTCCTAGAAATCTTGCTCTCTATCTTTGTTCCACTTCATTTTCCTCCCATGTTTGATAACTTTGAAGAAGGGAAGGCACTTATCTATGGAATGTGAGATAAACCTGTTGAGCACTGCTACATGCCCTATCAAAACTTGGACTTGTTTGAGAGTAGCATGGGAGTCTAGGTTCAGGATAGCTTGGATCTTTTTATGGTTTACCTTAATTCCTTTCATTCACCATGAAGCCCAAGAACTTCTCTCCTGTTACCCTAAAAGCACACTTGAAACGTATTTGGTTCTCTCTTACTATCTGGAAAGTCCTGTAGAGATGTTCTCGGTGTTCTTTCGCTTCCTGGATTTGGTGATCATATCATCTATGTAAACCTCCATTGTTCTCCCTATCTTCGGTTTGACCAATCGATTAACCAATCGCTGGTAGGTGGCTCCTACATTTTTGAGGATGAAAGGCATTACCTTGTAGCGATAAAGACCCTTCCCCGTGATAAAGCTGGTCTTATCTTGGTCGTCATGGTGCATCATAATCTGGTTGTACCCTGAGAATGCATCTATAAATCTGAGGTGCTTATTTCCAGCAGTAGAGTCCACCAGTTGATCATTTTTTGGTAGAGGAAAGCTGTCTTTTGGACACTCCTAGTCGAGGTCGGTGTTGTTGACACACATAAGCCACTTCCCATTTGCCTTCGTGACTATGGCCGTGTTGGCGATCTATTCGGGGTAGTGCGCTTCTCCTGATGAAGCCTGCTCTGATCAACTTATACACTTCCTCTTGAACCGTAGTGTTTCATTCGGTGTTAAAATGATGCCCTTTTTGCTTAACTGGCTTGAAGGTCAGACCTACTGCTAATCGGTGATCAGCCAACGATATCGAGATCCCCGGCATCTCGTCATGACTCTAAGCGAAGATGTCACTGAATTCTCGGAGAAGCTCGATCAAACCTTTTTTCACACTTGGCTCGAGTGTAGCCCCAACCTTGACTACCTTAGAGGGATCGTCAGTTCTTACAGGTATTTCCTCAAATTTGTCCATTAGGTGCCCGCTCGCCCATTCTCTGCTAGGTTCTTCCACCTCTAATACCAAGGGGTCATCCAAGGTCGTTGCTGATGCTTCCATATCTTGGATTGTCGTAACTTGCGTGAACTGTTTCGTCAAAGCTTCTGGATTGGAAGACACTGCATAGAATTTCCTAGTTGCTTGCTGGTCACCATTTACCTCCCCTACTAAAAACTTTACGACGTTGTGATAGATGGACAAGACCCCCTTCAAGGATGACATGAAAGGTCTTCCTAGTATCGCGTTGTAGGCCTACGGGGTGTCAACCGTAACGAAATCTATCTTAATATTCTACTGGAGGGTTACGATTCCGGCACCACCAGTATTATTGAATCTATAGTGAAGCAATATAGCGGGGTTGGGCATCTATTATAGCATCAATGCTTCAAATTCAGCATCTCCAAGGTATCTTTAAAGAGAATGTATACGTTGCTGCCTGTGTCCACCAATTGGCAATATGTACCGCGATAACCCCGTCATCATGAGGCTGTACAATGTTGTAAACATCTGCTTCAGTGAATATAATCTGGGCTGTCTGAGATGGGCTAGCCGGGCTCTTGTCGATCATGAAGATACCCCGACCTTTATCAACCCAGGGGCCCTTCCTCGCATGATTTTTCCTAGAGTTATTAGAGGTGCCAGCCGGAAAGGGTCCCCTACTGATGTTGTTTATCACCTAGATTTGTTGCATCAAATATTTTTGTTCCTCCTTTCTCTTCTCAGTATGGTCACTGATCTCTGCTTGTACCTCCCTTCGAGTCTGTATATTGTCCCTGACCTGCTGCAAGAATTCTATCAAACATCCTCCCCTTATCAGAGCCTCAATCTGATTACGCTAATTATAGCACTTCGAAGTGTTGTACCCTACATCTTCTTGAAATTATCAGTACTTGTACATATTTCTTCTGTCTGTTGGGGCTTTCATAGGTACAAGCTTATGGAGTTGCCCCTTATCCCGAATGGCGAGGTAAATTGCTTCTCGGGATGCGTTCAAAGTGGTGTAGTGATCATATCCTCTCTCATCTCTTGTAGCGAGGGCTGGCGTCTTTGGGGGAGGTAAAGCTTGCACAGAGGTTCGTATCGCAAGATACCTCTCTTGCCTAGGTTAGGAAGTAGGTAATCGGTACGTCGACCTATTGGAAGGTTTATTCTGATTTTTTAGAACCGGCTTAGGTTTGGGAGCTACCTTTATCTAGCGCTTCGACATTCTCATCTCATCATGCTCCATTTTGACCTTGAGTTGTTCATCAATCTCGACCTGATCAAGAGCCCGATCATTGTCCTATTGGTAGGTCTCTAGAGGTCGCTTGTTGAAGGATCGAAAGAGCTTGTCCGCCCATAAGTTTCGTTGAAAGTTGGCGAAAGTCTCTTTCTTCGTGAAGACTCTTATTTGGATGACTTCCTTGTGAAAATGCTCCACATATGATTAGAGTGTTTCACCTCATTCTTGAATCACATATTGAAGGTGTATGGGATCCTTTGGATGTGGTTTGACCCCTTGAAATTGTGAACAAAAGTCGGTTGATAGCGTTGTGAATGAATCTATGCTACCAGCGGGCAATTTCCTAGACCAAGTCTTTGCGTAGTTAAGTAGGGTGGTTTGGAACGTCCTACACATGGCAGCCATAGTTGCATTCTGGTTTTCCACTTGCTAGATGAAGCCATACAGGTGGCTCAAGGGGTCCTCCGTGTTAGAGAATTTGTTTGTGGGCATTTTGAATTTCGATGGGAGCTTAGCCTCCTTGATCTTTCTGGTGAAGGGAGCGTTCATTACGTTCAAAGGATCCTTCTTGACCTCTTTGTGCTTTCCTTTTTTCTATCTACTGGATCTTTTTCTGCAGCTTTGCCAGTTGATCCCTTAGTCGCTTGTTCTGGTGCTTATTAGAATCAACTTCGGATCCCTCACTGTGAGATCCTTCGGATGAACTGGAGACTTCGATCTGGGCTTCTTCATGAGCAGGATCTACCAGGGGGCTTCTTCACGATACTGGGAAGACCTTTCCTGTCATCTTTGAAGAGGGTTCTATCTATCTACTACAACGTCCTAAAGTTCCCAGTAAAATAAAAGGTGGGGAGGTACGAGGTGACCAGTAAATAGCCAGGAGATGTTATGTAGTGTCTGCCAGCCCAACAGCTCTAGCAAAGCAACTTGCCCAGGTAACAACGATCTAGGATGGGTTAACACTTGTATTGACCTTAGAAGATATAGAACCCACAAATCACCAAGAGGATGACCCCGTGATGCCAAACGAAGAGGAGCAGAGAAGGGAATGGGCCAGCGGTCATCCAGCGGATGAGCTGAAAAAGATTCCCAACCGGATGGGATATCCCTCAAAGGTCGTCAAAGTCAGAGCCACCATTGAACCTGGAGTGAAAAAGGGTTTTGAAAGTTTCCTAAAAACGTGTGTCTAATAACCTAGAGGGGGGGGGGGGGGGTGAATAGGTTTTAATCAAGTTAATTACCAATTTTTCTTGATTAGTCAATATTCAAAATTCACCCAATAAAACAAACATACAACATCAAGTATAAAGTGCGGAAATATAAATAACACTTGATGTTTACGTGGAAACCCTTCAAATGGGAAAAACCACGGGCTATTCTGCTAGCCACACACGATCACAGAAATCCACTATATGAGAAAAAGGTTACACCCTCAAGTGATTCTCAAACTCTCACTCTCGACAACCTCAGGCTATGGACACCGCCACTCACCACTCTTGGTTCAGTCCCTAGTGATATCCCCTGATACACTACTCTTGGCGTGAGCACCTCACACTCTACCCCTCGGGCATTTTAAAGTGGATACCCGACCAATTGCTTTCCAACCTACCCTTGGTTGCAATACTTGACTTGCTTGTGCAACTTCACCTAGAAGCCACAAGACTTTGACTCTATGAAGAGTATATGGTCTAAGTGAAATAATCAATGAATGCTTAATGCAAAATATGTTAGACCAAACATACAATGCTTAACTAGGTGTAGATAATGCAATACAACAACCTAGTTATCAAACAATGCCTACATGCACATACATAAGGACTCAATTAGATGCAAAAGGATTCTAGAAGCCTAATTGTCAATAAAAGTCCCACCAACACAAGTTGTCACAACATATAACTAAGGATAATATATTTGCAATCAATAAATGCAATCAATGAGGCATACACATAAATGTTTATGAACTAGACTAGATGCACAAGGCAATCCTAATCATCAATTAAGCATACATGAACATAAATAGATTAGCTATTTAGGTAAAACAACCTAATTATGCAAGCTATCACAATACAACAACCCAAACAACAACAACAATCTCTACTTGTAATAAAAATCCTAATCTAGAGACATACAAGTCATACGAGAGATATCTTGTTAAGCTTAGAACACAAGAATGATGAAGATGGTGTTCTACTTACCAAGTTACATGTGTTGATGAAGACCCATGCTAAGAAACATCCTAGATGTAGCGTGATGATGTTTGTTTCATGAAAGGATGATGGGTTTTTGGTTTGGAGAGTTAAATAATAACTCTTAGAGCTTCTCTCTCAAAGAAAATACTTTCTCACACTAAAAAATGGTTTTGAAGCTCTGAAAAATGAGTGAGGAAGAAGATGGCATGTATATATGAACCCTAGAGCAAAACTATGTCATTTTGAAAATTGCCCAAAAATTACTTAGTGTGCTGGTAAGCTGCGCTGATCGACCAGCACCACACCAGCGCACACCTACTGTCCAAGAGGCGCCGGTGAGGGCACTTGTGGACTGGTGCAGCTGCAATAGAGCAACATCAAGAGATTCGAGTGCCCAAAATGTGTCCAAAAAACATCCAAACCTTCTGTATAATATACTGTTGGAAAGGTATGGACGTTTAATTTCTACTCCAATTTACAGAATATGATTTGGATGTCTGTAGAAAACGTTATGGTCATTTGAGTGACCAAAGGTCAGAAACGGACAACAACAGAGATGCCCTGTTTTTGCAGTCACTTTGGAGATTTTAAAACCAATCCAAGCGGTCATGAAATATTATGAATAATATACCGTTGGAAAGATATGGGTGTTTAGTTTGTACAGAACTTTTCAAAACATAGTTTGAATCAATGTATAAAAAGATATGGTCACAAGACCATACAAAGGTTGGTTTTGAAAAATATTTAAATCATTGAAATACACTCTTTTAAAACTAGACACCTTACTCCTTATAACCAAACCAAGAGAAGAATGAGACCTTCTCATATGGTCACTCAATGTGCTAAAACAAGCACACCATCATGCAAGCGTGAACACAGCACAATACCACACTTAAATATATAAATGAAGTGAAAGTGTGATTGTGAAGAGATGCACACATATAGACAATATCAACACAAATGCAAGATCAACAAAGCATGCATGAGGTGTGTGTGTGCACCTAAACTCTTCAAGAGGCAAAGTCAAGTGAACATAACTTTAGCTCTTGAAGTCATAGAGATGCTTGGAAGCTTGCCAATGAGGACCTAAGCTATCCATTACACAATCATCCCCAATGTGGTGTGGTTTGTCATGAAATAAGCCAATCATAAATTCAAGGTCCATACAGGTTTGATCGGGCTCCTCAAAGAATTCAATGACATATTCGCTTGGAGCCACGATGAGATGCCTAAAATCTTGATGTCTTTGGCTGCTCACCGATTGGTAGTGGATCCGACCTTCAAGCCTATAAAACAGAAAAGATGTCACTTTAATGCAAAAAGAAATGTTGCGGTTCAGAAAGAAGTGAACAGATTGACCCAAGCGGGCTTCAGCAGAGAAGCACGCTACCCCAAATGGATCGCTAACGTGGTCATGGTCAAAAAGGTGAATGGGAAGTGGTGCATGTGCGTCGATAATATCGACCTCAATCGGGCATGTCCGAAAGACAGTTTCTCTCTACCAAAAATTGATCAATTGGTTGACTCCACCTCTAGAAACAAGCTCCTGAACTTTATAGATGCGTTTTCAGGATACAACTAGATTATGATGCATCTCGCTGACCAGGAAAAGACCAGTTTCAACATAGACGGGGTCTGTATTGCTATAAAGTGATGCCGTTCGGGCTTAAGAACGTGGGGGCTATATATCAAGGATTGGTCAATGGGTTGTTCAAGTCCGAAACTGGAAGATCAATGGAGGTGTACATCGGCGACATGATCACTAAGTCATCAACTACTGAAAGCCATCTGGACGACCTTCGTAGAACTTTGGTGATCTTAAGGGAGAACCAGATGAGATTGAACCCCTCTAAGTGCACATTTGAGGTAACTGCGGGGAAGTTTCTAGGCTTTATGGTTCATGAGGGAGGCATAAAGGCTAACCCGGAAAAGATTAAGGCTATCCTAGATCTAGAGTCCCCCACGTCACTTAAACAGGTTTAAATCTTGACCGGGCAAGTAGCAACCCAACAGGTTCATTTCTAGGTCTACCGATAAATGTCTCCAATTTTTCAAAGCCATTAAGTAGGCAAGAAAAATGAAATGAGGCCGGAAGAGTGAACAAGCTTTTTAAGCCTTGAAGAATTATTTGTCAAGCCCTCCGCTGCCGATTAAGCCAAGTCCTAGAGAAGAGCTGCAAATCTACTTGGCCGTTTTAGAGACTACAGTAAGTGGGGCCTTGGTTAAGGAATGTGGAGATAGGGTCCAGCGGCCTATCTACTACGTGAGTCATGCTCTAACCAAACCAGAAAAGAATTATACCCTTCTGGAGAAGCTCACTTATGCCTTGGTGACCTCGGTATGGAAGCTCTGTCCCTACTTTCAGGCTTACTCAATAGCGGTAGTGACGGACCAACCCCTTCATCAATTCTTACAAAGGGTGTATGTATCTGAAAGGCTTACTCGCCTAGTTTGATTTAAGGTACAAGCCCAAGACCGCAATTAAAGCCCAGGATTTTACGGACTTTGTAGTAGAGCTCTCAGTATCCCTAGGCCAAGCGACCTCTAGCGATAAACATAACCCTTGAGATGATTCCAAAGTCTGACAGCTGGTCGGAAGGTTGCAAGTCATGGATCCTCTACACAGATGGAGTGTTTGGGCAAGCCGGGGAGGAGCGGGCATAGTTCTAATTGACCTAGAGGGGACTGAGTGTTGCCAATGTTTCAGATTTGAATTTAAAGCCATTAACATGGTTGCCTACCTGAAGCTAGTTCAATAGTTTAAGAGTAAATTTAAAGGATTTAAGCTCGAGCAGGCACCTCGACAACAGAATCGTCGAGCTGATGTCCTGGCCAAAATAGCTGCGAATGGTGGCCAGACCTTACCACAGGGAATCCCCCTCCAAGTTATCCCCCTAACCAGTATAGTTACAAGTAAGGAGACTTATACCTTGGATCGGTAGCCATACTAGATTGTCCTACTAGTGGATTACCTCTAAGAAGGGAGGCTCCCCGGGAAGGCTGACCAAGCTAGGAAAATCAAGAGGCTCTCAGTCCGATATTGCTTGGTAGATGGGTAACTATATAAGAGGGGCAAATCTCATCCTCTGCTTCGATGTTTACATCCTAATGATACCAAATGGGTGTTAAGAGAGGTTCACTCCGGGGAATGCAGGAACCACATTGGTGGGGAAGCTCTAGCATATCAGGTACTCCGCATGGGGTATTATTTGCCAACCATCAATCGTGATGTAGAAAACTTAGTACGATCCAATGAAGCATGCTAGAAGATCGTAAACTTAAGTCACCTCTCGTCTGAGCGGCTGTCATCCCTTAGCTCACCATACCCCTTTGCTTTGTAGGGAGTCAACTTGATCGGATCGCTTTCTACTGCTCCTTGTCAAGCCAAGCATGTTATCGTGGCGATTGACTATTTCATAAGATAGGTCGAAGTCAGACCGCTCTCATAGATATCAGAAGAAAATACAACAAGATTCATCAAAAATAATGTAATTTGCAGGTTCGGGACCCCTCTTGTCATTGTAGCTGACCTGGACAAGCAGTTTGATAACTGCCAGTTCAAGGACTTTTTCTAGGACTTAGAAATTGACCTTAGATACTCTTCCGTAGCCCACCCTCAGATTAAAATATTGGTGGAATCCACCAATAAAACTATTAAGAAGTTGTTGAAAAAGATGTTATAGCAGAAAATGGGTAGATAGGTCGAGGAGCTTCCCGAGGTCCTCTAGGCTTATCGTATTATGAGAAGAACGGCCACCGAATGAAAACATTATTCTTTAGCCTTTGGGGTTAAAGCAGTTCTACCCATTGAGCACAAACTAACCTCCTTCAGAGTTCAACATTTTGAACAGGGAAATAATGAGGATAAGCTCCGAGCCAGCTTGGATCTCTTGGAAGAAAAACAAGATCTGGTAGCTTAGAAGGTAGCAATTTACTAGAGCAAGATTGCTGGATAATTTAACAGGAGGGTTAAAGCCCGGAACTTTTAGGAAGGGAACCTAGTTCTCAGGAAAGTGACATTGAATACTAGGAAGAGGTCAAATGGAGTTCTGGGACCTAACTGGGAAGGACCTTATTTAATAAAGGTAGTGGTCTGCAACGGGGCGTACAACTTTGAGGACATGAATGGCCGACTCACAGATCATACTTAGAATGCAGATCACCTGAGAAAATTTTACCCCTAAATAGGGGACTGGTGAGTAGGCTACCTCCACCTAGTTTTTAATTCCCCGCAATAATGTACTCCATTCTTTTTTATCAATAAAGCTTGTTTTCTCCATCCTCAACTATGTTCTACAGTGATTTAGGTTTACGTGGGGAAATTCGACATTATCATCCCAAGACCAGGGTTAGTCGGGAAAGCCCCCTCGCTATCCCTGATGCCTCGGCCGGGCAATACCCCCAAGAAGGGTCTGAGTGTAAGAGCATAGCTGTCGTCCTGATCACAAGACCAGGAAATAACTAGATAGCCCTCCTGATGCCTTGGTCGGGCTACCACCCCCATGAAGGACCTGAGTGTAAGAGCATAATTGCCAACTAGATCTCGATACTAGGGTATAGCTAGATAGCCCTCTTGGAGCCTTGGTCAAGCTACAACCCCCAAGAATGATCTGAGTATAAGAACATAGTTACCGTCCAGATCAAAAGACCAGGAAATAGCTAGATAGCCCTCCTAATGCCTTGGTCGGGCTACCACCCTCAAGAAGAACTCGAGTTTAAGAGCACGATTGCCATCCCGATCTCAAGACTAGGAGTTGGCTAGATAGCCCTCCTCGATGTCTCGATCGGGCTATAACCCCCTAGAGGGAATCGATAATGGAAAGCTCTTTTACTTAAACTCTAATGCCTTAGTTATTACTGGTCGTTAATTCTTCGTGTATATATGGTTGCTTACTATGACAAGTGCGAACTAGCCTGCAGTCACACAAGGAGACTATCTACTAAAGTCACTGAGCTACAAGTTTCTGTTGGTAGCTGAAAGCTCAAGCTAGCTGTCTACTTTCACACTTAAGCAGTATTTCTATCTTGTTGCTTTTCCAAAGTTGAGTTAAGTCAAGTTGTTTTAGAGGCTGCACCTAGATCGAGATTAGAAATGAAGCAATTACATGCCAATCAATTCAAAATTCATTGAAAAAAACAAGGCATAAATGAAATGGGGAGCCTATCCACTGGTAAGGCTACATAAATCAAATAGGGAGCCCAACCCCTGGTTTTGGGCTACAAAAAAAAAGAAGCTAGTCAAACGTGGCATAAATATAGCAGGGTGCCCACCCCTCTTTCCGGGTTGTAAAAGCAAATTGGAATAAATCACATTAGGTTTCTGCTTCTTCCAAGCTCCCTTCTACTGTTCCCCCTTCCTGGTGAGCCTCACCCCCAGCTCCTTTTTCTAGTGGATGCTCATTTTGGAAGACCATCTCTCTTACTCCTTCCATCATAGGGTTCCCGATTATCTGTGGTTCAGCTAGATCCTCATCCAAGACCTCATTTATCACTGCCATGACCTCGGGTGGGATGGCTGCGTCAAGAAATTTGGCCAATGATTCTGGCATGCTCTCTCCCATGGTTGGCTCTTTCCTTGAATACACTGTTAGGTTTGTGAGTTATGTTGGCATTATTCTATATCAAAACAACATTTCCTTTGTATTGTTTAGTTGTCTAGGATTCATGATGATTCAAGCTTCAAAGAAGAAATAACAACTATACAAGCAAGTTTAAGTCTTCAAAGGGAAAAGTGCTTCATGATTCTACAAAGGTATATTAAGACCTTTCTTTTCTCTTTCAAGGTTTAGGCACACAAACACAATTCATACATTTGTGTCCTTGCATCGTTGTGCACCATTATAGGCACACACACACAATTCATACATTTGTGTCCCTGCATCGTTGTGCACCATTTTAGGTACACACATACAATTCATTCATATGTGTCCCTGCATTGTTGTGCACAATGTATAACACATTCACACACTTGAAAATGAATGCTCATGCATTGGTATGGAAATAACATGTTTTGGAAAGTACATGATTGGAGACTATCTCTATATAGTTTGCATTCTAGTGTGAATTGTGTTTGTCTATGTATATGCTTGGATAACTTGGATATTGAACTTGATTTTAGTCTTAAAACAATCTTGATTGAGTTCTGGTCATTTCGGTTACTCATACTATTGATTTCAAGTTCCGAGTCAAAAGTTATGATACTTTCCAGTCACGTTGCGTACCATTGTCTTCGTCTTCATATATCGAGTTGAATTCTTATTTTATGGGTTGATTATCTTATATTTCCATGTCCTTGAGATAGTTACGTTTTGTAATCCACAAATGGATTCAAATTCCGAGTTCAGAGGCCAAAGATCGGTCGAACAACGCGAGAGGAGCGCAAGGGAGGAGCACCATGGGCAAAGGCCATCACATGGTGCAAGCCCGAGATGGCGCGTGGCCATCTCGGCCTCAACTCCTTGCTGCCCCAAGATGCCCATGTGCCATCTTAGGGAAGCATTCTCAAAGGATTTATTTTGTTCCTTTCATGCTCTTTCATTTCCTCTCCTTTATATATCTCTTCTCCCTCTCATTTGAATCCAAGGAAGAAGAAAATGTAGTGCAGAAAATTTCCAGGTTTTTTCTCTCAACTTTGAATCACCATATCTCTCTCATTTCTTATCCGATTTGAGTGATTCTAGTTGGAGAAGTTTAGTATTAAAGTCCTCTATCATCTCCAACAACTTGAAGTCATTTTCTCAAGTGTTTCTGGTGGATCACACCATTTTCGTGACTATACTCGAAATTGTCAAGGTATTTGTTTATCTTTTGATTTCCTTGATTCTAATGTTCAAATACCTTGGGTCTTCTTCCTACTTGTGTGTATTTGACTTGAACATATGCTTAGATCTTCAATTAAATGCTAGTTGTGCTTAATTAGAAACTTAATTGTGAGTTAGGTTTCAATCAAACCGATGTTTTCACATGATTGTGAGTTGTATTGTGCTAACATCTTATCTAGGACTATTTTTGCTTTGATTGACTTTATTTTCATGATTAATAGTCCTATCATGTGCTAGAACTCATTTGTTGAATAGATCTGGGATTAGCACATTTGATTTTATATTTATAGTTTATTAGAGTTTAACTGACTATTTTGTGAAAATATGCTCTAAACGATTGCTAGAGATTTGATTGATCATATCTTGTGTTTCTAGGATTTTTGTGTTAGTACTAAAGTCTTGAATATGTACTTCATGAACATTTTTATTTCAAGTTTAGTAACATGATTAAAATCTAGGTTTAAAGTGTGTGTTTGGAAATTTGGCATGCTCTAGATTTTTATTCATGCATAAGATCTAGACAATCTTGTTTTGTGAACTTTATTATCTATGTCTAGATCTTCATGGAGTGTACCTAATCCATACATTTCATATGCTCTTGCATCATCTTGTGTGTTGTCATTTTTGGATTATAAACTAGAAAATATACTTTGTGTGCTCAATGATTAATTCTTGTTTCCATAAAATTTGTTGATCATCTTATTCTATGTTGCGTGCTTGTTTGCATTTTGCATTCATGATAACTTAGATGCCTTGTGTGAAGGAAGTCTTGACAATAGGTGTGAGACCTATGTTGTTGACCAAGGAAGTCTTGGCAAGAGGTGGAAGACCTCAGATTGTCAAGCAAAGAAGTCTTGCCTAGGGTCGTGAGGATCCGGAAGGGTGAGCAAGGAAGTATCGACTAGAGTTGGGAGGACTCGGATAGTTGAGCAAGAAGTCTTGCCTAGGGTCGTAAGGATCTGGATGGGTGAACAAGGAAGTATTGACAAGAGGTGTGAGGCCTCGAATTGTTGAGCATGAGGGCAACGTCTTCATGAGTAGGATAGGAGGGTAGTTTCTAGGTAAAGAGGTCACTTGAGAGATTGTACTTTTCTTATCTACTACTGGATTTTGTTTGCTAGTGGTTGCTAACCCGTGGATGTTTCCTCTTCAGAGGTTTACTATGTTATATCTTGTGTCAACTTTTCTCTATCCCTATCTCTCTTATATTGGTAATTGCATTTGAATAACGTGGATAGAACTTTATATGTAAGTTGACTCCCTTACACAATATTGTTTGTGTATGTTAGATAACTTTGTATCTTGTGATATTCCATTCAAGTTGTAAAGTACCACATTGTAATACTCTAAGTACAACTTACGGAATTTTGTCTACATTGAATATATTTGTTCATAAGATACATTGATTCTTGTTTTATGTTTTGTAGACTAAGAGTGGAGATTTGAGCATACATGAATATATTGTTTTCTCATAATAATCATGTTGAATGTTAATTTGTATGCTTATCAAGGTTTTGTCACTGGTCTCGAAAGATTAGTCAAAAGTGAGAGACAACCTATTCATCCTCCCTCTAGGTTGTTTAGTATAACCTTGTACATATTATTTTCAATTGGTATCAGAACGGGTCACTTAAAGTAGTTAGTGTGATTCGGGATCTACAAGGTTATTTACTAATCATATTATCAACCTCTAGTCTACAATTGTTTATTTTTGGTTGTCCTCCTTCGTTGGTTGTGAAAAAGGTTCTTCTTGTTTTATATTTCATTTGTCTACTAAAAATTTATTTGATAAGCTTGAAAAGAAAGTTAGTGACAAAAGCAAAAATGAAGAAGCTTTTTTCAGAGGATGATCGATCTAGACATGATTACTTGTCTTTGCAACTCAATGAAGAGAATTGCATGTCAAAGACCACCAACTTATACTTGATGGCAAGAGTTCAAACTTTTTACAAGGGAAGAGATGAAGCGTTAAAGGAAGTTGAAGTGAAGAATGAAGTGATCAAATGTCTAGAAAAGAAGATGGTTGAAGAGGCTTGTGTGTTAGATAGATTAACAAATAATTTTGCTAATAATTTACCTTTATTTCTTGAAGGTAATGATCAAAGGCAAGGAAGAGGAGTTGGCAATCATGAAGGACAAAGAGTTTGGTAATCTTCATGGATATTCAAGTGACTTAAGCATTATAGATGAGCAAATGGAGTCTCCTACAACTAAAGGCAAGTCACTAAGGAACAAGGGGATTTCAAAGGCCATGTCTTCCAAGGCCAAGTGCAAAATCAAGGAAATTAAGGAGTCTTCACCATCGGTACACTCTCATATGAATAGTAACATCTCGAAATTTTTTCCGGTTTGCTAATTTTGCTATATTGCCGTGAGTATATTAGATGATGCAAACTAGAATGGGATGTGAAAATCTTATATGAATGTTTCTTGCATGATAATACTTTGAATCTTGTGTGTGATAATGATAATCGTCTGAAAAAAATAATAGAGAAGATTTGGGTGAAAATGAGTGTTTCATATGATCGTATGTATAGTCTTGATAATATCTTTGTTAATGGAAATAATGATGTGTTTGACATGAGTAATATCTTTATAGATAAGATAGTTGATGATTTATCTTCTAGATATATTTTTGCAATGAGAAATGATCATGATTTTTGTGTGAAAGTTCACCCAAGAACAAATGGTTCAAGGGTGAGTGCTTTTACCTCTAGTGTAAGTAGCACATGTGAGTTAGCTTTAAGGCTAAGTGTCAAGTGTGTTGAGAATTCTAGCTAGCTAGCTTGGAATACTCCACTTCTAGACACGAACTTAGCTATCTCACTTAACTTTGTTTTGATAGTCAAAATCCATTGATTAACTTTTGAGAAGTTACTCTTATGAAATCTATTTGGTGATTATCTTGTTAAGACTTTTGGAGAAAGTCATTTCTAAGCTTGCATTGCATCATATAGCATGTCATATTAGAGAACTAGTATAGCATTCATATGGTCCTTGTTGACATTTGCTCTCTAAAGATCTTTTAGTGATGTGTTCACAATGATCTTACTCATGATGCTTGAAATGCTTGCTTGAATGATGAGTGACATACTTTTGAAAATATGAACTTCATATTCTTTGAAAGCTACTCATTAGAGAAGTAATGATCTTGACTAAGTCTTTACTTATTGCTCTTAGATCATGTGCTTATGAGCCATAAAAACTTGATTTTCAAAAATTGCACTTTGCTTCTCTTATATGTATAAGTTTGAGTAGTTGAGTTTGAAAATGTGTAGATTATGGATGCATCTAAGATTTTATTGCTTAGTACATGATAGATGACCTATGGTTAGTATCCATTTTGCTTCGGCAATTACATAGAACTCAACGAGCACCTCCATGGAAAGGGCTACAGACATTGGTTGTCAAGCAGCCCAATGTAGGAAAGGGCTACACCATTGTGATTAGTGAAAGCCTTCATGAAGAATTTATGTTTATGTATGCAAAATCAAAGAAGTGTTGAAAAAGAATCAATAAAAGAAAAATCTTTCATTCAAAGCCTAAAAAGAAATGGAGGAAGGCTTAAAATGGAGTATAGTTGAAAATTGTTATTGCTCGGGTTGAAAAACAGAAATGGGATAACGAGCCACATGCACACACACACTCATATGTTGAAATCTATTCTCTTTAAAACAAAAATCCATATGTTAATCGGGTTGACCTTGATTGGAAAAGCTTTAGATGGATAGATGTTGAAATGGTTTACATGTTGATATCACAATCACTCATTTTATACATGCTTGAAGCAAAATTCACACACACACTTTATAGAGTATTGTGATATTCTAGCAATTTTTAGAAGAATTATGAGAGAGATTGAAAATCTTGGTGTATCTCTCATAGTTCGTGGAGCTTATTTTGTTAAATTTCTTTAAAATTGCTTGAATGTGTGATTGTGTGGATTTATTGTGAACATTATTCTATCTTGATCTTAGATAGAGCACTTATCAAGGGGGAGCATCATATGCTAGACTTTGTTCTCTTTTACGATATGTTCACATGTTTCAAGTTGATATTTGTTGGCATATTTATTGGATGATATAATGAATCTTGTAGATGCTATTTCATATTTCTTGATTTGCATGATGATTCTTTGTATTACCATATGACTTTGTATTGTTGATCACAAATAATGCATGAAACATTTTGCAATAACTGTATGATTGTATTTGCAGTCAACTTCTTCTTATTTGGGGTTGTATAGTAGTTAATATTGCAATCAATTCCTTCATTCTTGAAATTGAAATGAGAATAGTTACAATGAATTATTCTTTGTTTTGGAGTCGATAGTAATTGTAATTGTAACTAATTCTATTGATTGTAGTTACAGATAATTCCTCTTTGTTTAGGGTCGATAGTAATTGTAGTTGTAATCAATCTAATTGGTTATAGTTGCAGAAAATTCCTCCTTGCATAGGGTGATAGTAATTGTAGTTTTAATCAATTTAATTTATTGTAATTGCAGAAATTCCTCCTTACTTTGAATGATAGTAGTTGTGGTTGTAATCAAATTTTTTCTTGTTTGAGGTTGATACGATTGTCGTTGATACCAGTTCCTTCATATTTGGGGTTAATATGATTGTTAATGCAATTGTTGAACTTGGTAGAAATGACCTATATGCTTAAGAGTAAAATTTATGCGTTTGTGATTCACTATACCTTGATGAGTTTGTTGTGGTGTATAGATTTGAATAACCTTTGATAGGTTAACATGGAAAAGCAAACTAGAATCAAGGGAGAAGATATGGGAGCTAGATTCTTGAAATAAATCAATTCTTCAAGTAAGGCATCCATCTCCGAACATTATGTGAGGTCACCAATTGTTTCACTATTTGATCTCAAGATATCATTTTTTTTTCTTTGGCATATTTTTTTGTCAAAAAGGGGGAGAAATATGATATTGTTTTAGCATATCTTCTTTGAATATTTGTCAAGTATTGAACTTCTTATGGCATGTAATATTGTGATTTCATTTGGTTAAGAATATCTTTGAGATAGCATGTATTAAGGGAGATACATGATTCATTTTGGAAATATTGTGATTTCATTTGGTTAAGAATATATTTGAGATAACATGTATTAAGGGGGAGATACATGATTCAATTTGGATTTAAATGTTTAATTCTTGCCATAATTGTATATTACCATATGTGTCTTTCTCTTGGATATGCTTTGTGCTTTAAGTTGATTTTAGATGGCTACAAGAGAAGATCAAGAAGAAGTTCAAGACTTGTTGAAGATCAGTCTTAAGGAACTAACTAATTGTAATGTAAGGGTGTGATTTTGTGACCTATCTTCATGTTGTAAGTTTTAGTATTTTGTATAGGTGTTTTGACATAGAATTTGCCTACAAGATCACCCAAGTATCAACGATGCCAACCCTGGCCACCACCTTCGTGGTAGTGGTCTCGAGGGTGTTAACAGGGATTTCTCATCCTAAACAAATTTCCCGTTAACACCTTCTATTACTCTTTCCTCTTCTTAGTATGGTCACGGATCTCGGTTTGTTCATTTATTCTAGTCTGTAAGAATTCTATCAAACATCCTCTCCTTATCCGAGCCTCAATGGTTGCGTAAGTTATCGCACTCCAAAGTGTTGTGCCTTACATCGTCATGAAAGTCGCAATACTTGTACCTATTCCTCCTATCTGTCAGGGGTTTCATAGGTGCAGGCTTTTGGAGTAGCCCTTTATCCCAAATGGTGAGGTAGATTGTTTCTAGGGATGCGTTCAAAGGGTTTACTGATCATACCCTCTTTCATCTCGTGTAACAAGGGCTACAGTCCTTCGTGGAGGCAAAGTTCGGTGAGAGGTTCATCTCACAGGATACCTCTCTTGCCTAGGTTGGGAAGCGGGTATCCGGTACGTCGACTTGTTGGGAGGTTTGCTTTGGTTTTTCGGAGCCAGCTCTGGTTTGGAAGCTTCCTTCTTCTGGTGCTTCGACATTCTCATGTCGTCATGCTCCATTTTGACCTTGAGCTATTCATTTATCTCGAACTTCTCAAGACCTCGATTATAGGCCTTTTGGTAGGTATCTGGAGGTCGCTTGGCGAAGGATCGGAAGAGCTTGCTCGCCCATAGGTTTCACCTGAATTTGGCAATGGTCTCTTTCTTGGTGAAGACTCGCATCTGGATGAATTCCTTATGAAAACGCTCCATATAAGATCAGAGTGTTTCACCTCGTTCCTCTTTTGGACACGGTTTGACCCCTAAGAACTGTGAGCAGACGTCAGTTGATAGCATCCTGAATGAATCTATTAATAGCCAAATTTGGCTAGGGACTAAAGGAGAAGTTTCCACTTCCCAACCTTAATGCATGGTCCAAATTCGGGCTTATATCAAGGTTCCCGAGGTCGAGCTACCACGCGATCCTACAGAAGAAATGCGATGCCGCCTATACCATCTGAGCATCTTACATGCATCGAGGCTTGCCAAATAAAGCCCAACGTGACCATATCATGCTCCATATGACAGGATAGATGCTTGAAGCAAGGTCGACACAGAAAGAACTGGTTTCCCTGAGGTCGAGGTATCTCGCGACATTTTCCTGGAGCATACTACCATCTCTACTTTCACCAAGAGACCTTCAGGGTGCTGAACTTGTCATGCAAATGCCCTCCTGCCTCGTCAAGGTATATTCTTAACCTGTCCGAGCAGAAAGAAGCCCGTAAAGCCCTATCATCACCATAAAGCGCCAACACGATTAGGGCAAGATCCAATGTCGATCCAGGTATCATTAAATTAAGTCTCCAATAGCAATAACAGTACTCGAGTGTACCTAAACACTAGATAGGTCACCAAGGTAACCTACATAAAGTATCTCGCCAAAGTGATATACGAAACCAGAGTTCTCCTCCGAACAACATAGGAAGAAAGGGTTGACTTTCATGACATTTACGATACCAATGAGCTCAAACTGTATTAATAGAGGTAATCAATGCCATTAAGGAAAGATTAGTAAACACTTTAATGCCCACTATTAATGAAAGAGTCCAAATAGGAAACAAACAACTTTGCCTCCAAGATATCCTCCATAACCGATTATTTGGATCAACTACAACAGAAATCCCGCATATCAAGGTAGGAAGGTCAATCCATGGATTTTCAACTTGCTTGCCAAGAATGAAACCTAAATACATGTATAAATACACCTGTAATAGCATCGACTACACATCTCAGATCAGATATCTGAGATCTGATCTCGAATCCCAAAAATGCCCAAGGCAAATCTACATACTTCATCTAATTTCTCCTTACATCATCATTGTATGTGTACCTTTACTAGGAACGTACCGGTCTCGGTTAACACTTGATCACTATTGTAAGCTCTCCAGAGCACTATTGTTGTAAGCTTCTAAGAGCACCTCTTAATATATACAAACAAGGAAAGGTCCTTCTCCTTCCAATGGATATTGCCTCGGAGTTTTTCAGCATGTGATCATTCGTGAAGCTTGTTAATAGCCAAATTTGGCTAGGGACCAAATGGAAATTTTCCATTCTTTTAGCCTGAGCCTAAGCTCGAGATTACCAACTATAGAACCATGGATCCTGAGATCGATCTGTGGAGCCACCCTACAGAAGCGAGGAATGGACGTCGAGCTTTGGAGGCATACAAAATAGAGCCCGACACGATCAAACCGGGTTCCTTACACCAAGCTAGGAATTCAGGACACGTGACGATCCAGGTTCCTCGAGATCGAAACTGCCTTACAACTTCCTTGGAAGCCCGCCACTCTCTCCATACTTAAAAAGAACCTATAAGTCGTCGAGTCCATACAATGACCTCGCTCCACTTCACTTAAGGAAAATTAAACCTATTTGGGCAAGTAGGAGGAAGCCCACCAATGCTCAATTACCAACGAAGAGTGCCTGTAAAGGGAGCTTGGAAAGGTCAGACCAAGCTTCTAATACCAAGACTAGGGTTTGAATCAATCTCGCTCTACGAAACAATGAACACCATATGCGACGACCTCCTTGAGGAATCCCACCATAAAGGCGCATAACAACATTGAAACACCGTATACATGTTAGGTAAGTGATTGAGTCCAAAGATGAAAAAAACTTATCTCCACCTAGGATATTCATAAATCTATTATCAATTCGAAGTCAATGACTTTTAAATAAAATAACCCACCCGATAAGGAAGGAATGGATTCAGAGAATAATGGCGGGAGACTCACAAGTTTGACCAATTCAGGCCGTTTATAAATACGCCCAACATGAATGAAGAGTTTAGAGAGACAAAAAAAGAAAAGGATACAAGGATAGAGATCCTACTCCGGCCTAAATTATGTCATCAAAACACGGCCATTGTTATTTTCTACTTCTCTATAGGCACGAGGTTGACACCCTACTGTACCCTTGTGAGATTGAGAATATTCGTAAGATTTTTGTACAACACATGACTTGTAATAGAGCATTTTATCCCCTTCTTTACTATATTTATATTCCAACACCCATCTTTGCTCGAACAATCTAGGTACCAAACCCCGGCCACCACCTCCGTGGTAGTGGTCTCAAGGGTGTTAACTAGAATTTCTCATCCAGAGCAAATTTTCCATTAGCACTTTCTAGCACCGTCTGTGGGGAACACAAACCATCATTTTTACATTTACAAGTTTGTTGTTTTACAATGATATGAGGCTTCGATCCTCTCGAGGGCTGCTCAAGACCTTGGGACATCAATCTGCCTCTTCAACCAAGAAAGGGCAGAAGAAAGGAAAGAAATCTAAGCATCTTAAGCCAGCCTCATATCAGCCAGACGTGACGCAGGCTCTAACCTGTCGGGCAATGAACCAAGCTATGATTAACCAGCATGCTGAAGCCAATGTGGAAAATTTCTGCCTTCGTCTAGTTGTTGAAAGAATTGCTCCTCAACTGGCAGATCTTAGTACCCAAGGAGAGACGAGTAGACCCGCTGCTAGGCAGTCTACCTTTGATCAGCTGGGTACCCCTCCGTTGATCCCTACATGCAACAAGACAGGACCTACAACTTCCATCCGGGACACGCCAAGTCCCATGCCCCCTGTCCCAGATAGGCCGACTAACAATCAACCTATATAGGTCAAGTCAGCAGCTGACGCCCCACTAAGGGCACCTTACAGCCCCCTCGACCGATGACTTCCAGAAGAGAACCTCGAGTTGAGGCTGGTAATAGCTGGCGAACTGTGCAAGTGGAGCCTGCCCCTAAAGTTGATAAAGTTGAAGTATTCAAATCGTTTAGGGGATCTGACAGTGAGAGCTTCGAGGTTGATTCCAAGAAGTACGGAAATAATTGTCAGAGGAATTAGCTAGCTAGAATGTAAAATGAGATCCAGCAGTTAAAACGAGGGATAGGTAAGGATGTCAAAAGAGACTCCCTGAGCGAATTGAACGCTCCCTTTACTAGAAGGATTCGGGAGGTAAAAATTGCATCAAAATTTAAGATGCCTTCAGATAAGTTCTCTGGCATGGAGGACCCTTTGAGCCACTAAGAGAGTTTTGTCCAAAAGAAGGAGGTCCAGAACAAAACCAGGGCTGTGATGTGCCGGATGTTTCCTACCACTTTGACAGACTATGCCAAGACCTGGTTAAGAAAACTACCCACTGATAGTGTGGACTGCTTCACAAAGCTATCAACTGATTTCTGCTCACAATTCTAGAGTGTCAAGCCCCGGTCGAAGGATCCTATCCATCTGTAGTACGTGATCTAGGAGATAGGGGAAACCCTCCTAGCTTATGTGGAAAGGTTCCATAAGGAAGTTATCTAGATGGGAGTCTTTACGGAGAAAGAGACCCTGGCCAATTTCTACAGAAACTTGTAGGCAGGAAAGCTGTTCCAGTCAATCGCCAAGCATGCGCTAAAAACCTATCAAGAAGCATACAATCGGGCTTTAAAGCAGATAGAGATCGATGAATAGCTAAAAGTCAAGTTGGAACTTGAAGACATGAGAGCGGCGAAGCTCCAAATAAGGAGGCGCCTAAGCTGGCACAGGTTTAGAAGATTCAGAAAAATCCTTCTAATAGGTCGACATACAATCCTCCCCGTTTCAACCTCAATGGAATCGGTTTCCTGCAATGAGAACTCCTACCTGAGTTTCCTCTCCTCCAAAGGGGGTAGCTCCCATAACCCAAGATGAGAGGGGTTCAACCCTTATACCCCACTGAATGCTTTCCGAGAAACAATCTACCTTGCCATCCGAGATAAAGGGTTGTTGAGGAAGACGGTGCCAATGAAATCGCCAGCCAATGCTAGAAATCGATACAAGTACTGCGACTTCCATGAAGACATCGGGCATAACACATCAGAGTGTTACTACCTACACAACCTGATAAAGGCACTCGTAAGCGGAGGTTGCTTGGTAGAGTTCCTACAACAAGTCAGGGACAGCATTCAGAGGGCGAAGAAGGTGTAAGCAAAAATTTGAGAAGATGAGGAGAAGCGGAGAGGTAATCAGAAGGATTTGATGCATCAAATCCAAGTCATCCATACTATCAGCAGAGGTCCCACCTTGTCTAGATCCTCAAACAATACCCGGAAAAACCACACAAGGAAGATTTCCTGCATGGAGGAAGGTTGAAGCATTTTCAGGCTAGAACAGAGCACTGCTAGCTCATCTCAATCGGCTTAGATTATTTTTTTTCGGGGCCGATGTCAACGGCACTTTAAAGGCCCACGACAATCGTTTAGTGGTCACAGTACATATCGCCAAATGCGTGGTATATCGCGTGCTTATCGATTCTGGCAGGAGCGTAGAAATCCTCTTCAAGATACTATTAATAGCAAAATTTGGCTATGGACTAAAGAGAAATTTTCCTCTCTTCTTACACAAATCAAAACCTGAGTTCACCAGTCATTGAACCCCAGATCCTAAAGGCGAGCCCTAAAACCACCCCGCAGAAGCGAAGAGGGTTGCTGTGCTTCCGAACTATCAGGAATGGAGCCCGACATGACCAGATCGATCTCCATACTCCAACACTGGAATTTGGGCAAACCCCGACACGTGGTTACCTAGACTTCTTGAGATCAAGATTACCTTGTAAACTCCCTAAAAGCCTGTCATCCTGTCCAGAAGCCTGCTATCCTCTCCAGACACAAAAAATGGGCCCTTAAAGATATCAGGTTCATGCTATAGCTATGCTCCAATTCGCTAAGGAAGATTCGAACCTATTTGGACGAGAAAGAGGAAGCTTGTTAAAGCCATGCTACCCTTAATGAAGGTTTTCTTAAGCTCTAAAGGACAAGGAAAGATCAGGCCAAGCTTCTGGGATCAGAACCAAGGCATGGGTCTACCTCGCTCTACAAAACAACGAACACCTAACTTGACGACCTCCATGAAGAATCATGCCATGAATACATATAAGATCATATCTAGACTCCAACGAACATTAAAACTCTACGCACGTGTAAGGTAAGAGATTTAGCCTAAAAAGGAAACAAACTTATCTCCACCAAAGATATTCTCGAATCCGTTATTAATTTGAAGTCAATAACTTTTAAATAAAAGATCCCGCCCGATAAGGTGAGAATGTATTCAGAGAATCAGGGCGGGAGATAGACAAGTTTAAACCATTCGGACATTGTATAAATATGCATGATCACCGAAATAGGAGAAAATGGACAGTGAAGTGAGCGACATAGGGTAAATAAACAAAAGAAAGTTTTCGACCTAATTTCAGTGATAAGAACACGACCTTCGTTATTACCTACTATTGGACAGGCATGAGGTTACCACCCTGCTGTATCCTAGAGAGATTAAGAGTGTTTAAGAGTCTTCTTTTACGAAATTCACCGTTGATAAAAAAGCTACTACATTCTCATCTGCAGTGCACTTACATCTACACATCCATCTTTATTCAATCAGGTTAGGTACCTAAGGTAACCTACTTGGTAGTGGTCTCGAGGGTGTTAATCGGAATTTCTCACCTCGAGTGAATTCTCCATTAACACTTTCTAGCGCAGTCTATGGGAAAAAACCAACACCGTAATTTTTACACTTACGAGTTTGTTGTTTTGTAGTAATCATAAGGCTTCACTCCTCTCAAGGACAGACCGAAACCTCGGGACATCCATCTGCCCACTCAACCCATAAAGAGTTGAAAAAAAGAAAGAAACCCAAGCATCATAAGCCAGCCTCGCATCAGCCAGGCGTAGAGCGGGCTCCAACCCCACTAGGGTGAACCAAGCTGTTATCAATCAGCATGCAGCAACCATTGTGGAAAATGACTGCCTCCATCTAGCTGTAGAAGGAATTAATCCTCAACTTGTAGATCTGAGAATCTGAGAAGAGACGAGCCGACCCGCTACTAGGCAATCTGCCTTCGATCGGTTAGACCCCTATAGATCCGTGCCTACCATAGAACAACGCCTGTAACTTCCATCCTGGAAAGGCTAGGGCCCATGCCTCCTCTCTCGGACAGGCTGACTAACAATCGACTTAGGTAGGTTAAGTCAGCAGCCAAAATTCTGCAAGGGCACCTCACAATCCTCGTTGACCGGTGACTTCAAGAAAGGAACCTCGAGTCATAGCCGGAGGTAGCCGGCAAACCACGTAACTAGACCCCACCCCGGAGAATGACGAAATGGAAATACCCAGCTCGTCGAGGGGATCTGACAAAGAGAGTTCTGAGGTTGATTCTAAGAAGCACAGAAATAAGCGCCTAAGGAACCAACTGGCTAAGATGTAGAAGAAGATCCAACAGTTGAAAAGAGGAAAGGGTAAAGAGGTTTAAAAAAGGACCCCCTAAGCGAGACGAACGCCCCATTTACTAGAAGAATCTAGGAGGCGACGACCCCGCCAAAATTCAAGACACCGATCGATAAATTCTAAGGAATAGAAGACCCTTGAGCCTCCTAGATAGCTTCGTCCAACAAAAGGAAGTCCAAAATACTATAAGGGATGCAATGTGCAGAATGTTCCCTACCACCCTGACCGACTACGCTAAAACATGGTTAAGGAAGTTGCCTAATGGTAGCATGGATTTCTTTATAAAACTACCAGCAGATTTCTGTTCGCATTTCCAAGGGGTTCAACCGTGTCCAAAGAACCCCATACACCTACAGTATGTGATCCAGAAATGAGATGGGACACTGCGATCATACGTTGAACGCTTTCATAAGGAAATCATCCAGATGAGGGTCTTCGTTGAGAATGAAACCCTTGTTAACTTAAGGCGGAACCTGTGGGTGGGCAAGCTATTCTAATCCTTTGCCAAGCAACCTCCGAGATCTACTAGGAGGCTTATGACCGTTCTCTAGAGCAAGTAGAAATCGATGAATAACTCATGGTAAAGATGGAACATGACGATATAAAAACAATAACGCGACAGAGGAAGGAATCTCCCAAACCAGAGCCAGCTCAAAAAATTAGAATAAGCCTTCCAATAGGTTGACGTACCGCTTCACCACTTCTCAGTCCAAGCAAGAAGGGTATCCAGCAAGTCGAACTCCTCTGCGGGCCTTTTCCTCCTCCTAGGACACTAGCCCTTGTAACGTGAAATGAGAGAGGCAAGTCAAGGATAATATTCAAACTGGAAGGGAAGTGCAACCGAAATCTGTGAGCTCGCTGAGAAGAGAAAAGGGGAGCAGATGGATTTGATGTAGCAAATCCAGGTGATACATACCATCAACTGAGAACCCACATTGGCTAGCACTTTCAACAATTCTAGAAAAAACCATGCAAGGATGATCCCTTATATAGATGAAGGGCAAGGTATCTTCAAGGTCAATCAGAGCTCAATTGACCTCTCTCAATCTGTGCAGATTATTTTTACACAAGCGGATGTCTACATCACTATGCAACCTCATGATGATCCCATGGTTATCACGATACAGATTGCCAACTGCATGGTCCACCGTGTGCTTGTCAACACAGGCAGCAACGTCGACATCCTTTTTAAAGATACTTTGGAAATGCTAAATTTGAAATAGTGGTGTTACAATAGCTGCACAACCCCGCTGTATGGATTCACTTGGACTCGATCATACCTGTAAGGTCTAAGATCCTTGCAGTAATCGCTGGAACAACCCCCCTCCACTAAAATATCATTACGAACTTCATGGTGGTGGACACCCCATCATCCTACAATGCAATATTAGGAAGACCTTTCTTGTCATCCTTGAAGAGGGTCTTGTCCATTTACAACAATGTCCTAAAGTTTCAAGTATGAGACAAGGTGGGGGAAATACGTGGTGACCAGCAAGCAGCCAGAATGTGTTATGCAGTGTCTGCCAATTCGATAGCTTTAGCGAAACAGTTTGTGTAGGTTACGATGATACAGGTTGAGGCAACCCCCGGGATGATCTTTGAAGATGTAGAGCATGCAAATCACCAAGAGGATGATCCTAAGATTCCAGACAATGAGAAGCAGAGCAAGCGATGGGCCAGCGGGCATCCAATGGATAAGCTTGAAAAGATACCCATTTGGATGGATGACCCCTCAAAGGTCATCAAGGTCGAAGCCACCCTCGAACCGGGAGTGAAGGAGGGTCTGATTGGACTCCTTAAAGAATTCAATGACATCTTCGCTTAGAGCCACGATGAGATGCCAGGGATCTCGATATCATTGGTTGCTCACTGATTGGCAGTAGATCCGACCTTCAAGATCGACAAACAAAAAAGGTGTCACTTTAACACCGACAGAAATGATACGGGTAAAGAAGAAGTGCAAGAGTTGATTAGAGCAGGCTTCATCAGAGAGGCGCGTTACCCTAAATGGATCGCCAATGTGGTCATGGTCACAAAGGTGAAAGGGAAGTGGCGTATGTGTGTCGATTACACCGACCTCAACTGGGCATGTCAGAAAGGCAGTTTCCCTTTGCAGAAGAATGATCAGTCAGTTGACTCCATGTCTAGAAACAAGCTCCTAAGCTTCATAGATGCCTCCTCGGGGTACAACCAGATCATGATGCACCCCACTGACCAAGACAGGACCAGCTTCATTTCCGGGCATGGTCTGTACTGCTACAAGGTGATGTCGTTTGGGCTTAAGAATGCAGGAGTTACATATCAATGGTAGGGCAATCGGTTGTTCAAGCCCGAGATCGGAAAATCAATGGAAGTGTACATCAACGACATGATTACCAAATCACCAATCATAGAAGTACATCAGGACGACCTTCGCAGAACTTTTATGATCCTAAGGGAAAACCATATGAGATTGACTTCAAATGTGACTTCAGGGTAACAACGGAAAAGTTTATGGGCTTCATGGTTCATGAGAAAGGATTAGAGGCTAACCCAAAAATGATCAAGGCTATCCTGGATCTTGAATCTCCCACATCACTCAAACAAGTTCAAGTCTTGACCAGGCAGATAACAGCACTCAACAGATTCATTTCTCGGGCAGATAGCAAGCTTTTCAAGCTTTGAAGAACTATCTGTCAAGCCCTCCATTACTGGTCAAGCCAAGTCCAGAAGAGGAGCTGTAAATCTACTTGGCCGTTTCGAAAAAAATAGTGAGTGAGGCCTTGGTCAAGGAATGTGGAGATAGGGTCCAGTGACCTATCTACTACGTAAGTCACACCCTAGCCAAGCCGAAAAGAGAAGCTCGCTTATAACCTAGTGACCTTGGCAAGGAAGCTCCGTCCCTACTTTCAAGCTCACTTAATAGCAGTAGTGACGGACCAACCTCTCTATCAATTCTAGTAAAGGCCGAGCGTGTTCGAATGACTGGTTTTATGGGCCCTGAAACTCACCCGATTTGATTTAAGGTATAAACCTATGACGACAATTAAAGCCTAAGCTTTGGCAGACATTGTGGCAGAGCTCTCTGTGCATCCAGTGACCTCCATAACGATTAATATAGCTCCTGAGAAGATTCTAGAGTCCGAGCCAGTAGGATGCAAGTCATGGATCCTATACACTGATAGAGCGGGCATATTCCTGATAGACCCAAAGGGGACTGAGTGTTGCCACTGCTTCATATTTGAATTTAAGGCTACTAACAATGAAGCAGAGTATGAAGCCTTCCTAGTTGGGATGAAGGTGGCCACCGAGCTTGGGTTCGATTACCTTGAGGTCAAGAGTGACTCACTACTCATAGTCAATCTGGTTTCTGGGGACTATCAGGCCAAAAGGGATAAGAAGATTGCCTACTTGAAGCTAGTTCAACTACTTAAGAATAAATTTATGGGATTTAAGATCGAGCAGGTGCCTTGGCAACAGAATCATCGAGCCGACATCCTAGCCAAGATAGCTACGAATGGTTGCCAGGCCTTACTAGAGAGAGTCCCTTTCCAAGTGATCTCCATACCAAGCACAGTAGCAGGCAAGGAGACTTATACCCTGAATCGACAGCCATGTTAGATGGACCCAACAATGGTTTATTTCCAAGAATGAAGGCTTCTTGAAGAGTCCTACCAATCCAAAAGAATTAGGAGGCTCTCACTATGATATTGCCTGGTAGATGGGTGCCTATACAAGAAGAGGAGGTCCCTTCCCCTACTTCGATGTTTGCATCCTAATGATCCCAAATGGGCATTAAGAGAGGTTAACTCTAGGGAATGCGGGAACAACGTTAGTGGGGAAGCTTTGGCATATCAGGCACTCAGTATGGGGTATTACTAGCCAACTATCCATCAAGATGTAATGAACTATGTACAATCCTGTGAACCATGCCAAAAGACTTCCAACTTGAGCCATCTCCCGCCAGAGCGTCTGCCATCCCTTAACTCGCCTTACCCCTTTGCTATGTGGGGAGTCGACCTGATCAAATCAATTCCTACCGCTCATGGACAAACCAAGCATGCTAATGTAGCGATCGACTAATCACAAGATTGGTTGAAGTCGGACAGCTCTCCCAGATATTGGATGAGATTACGATTAAGTTCATAAAAAATAATGTAGGTTGCAGGTTCGGGACCTCTCTCACCATTATAGCTGACCTCAGCAAGCAGTTTGATAACGGCCGAATCAAGGACTTTTGAGAAGGCTTGGGGATCGACCTTAGATTCACTTCAGTATCCCACCCTCAGACTAATGGGCTGGTGGAATACACCAATAAAACTATAAAGAAGCTGTTGAAAAAAAAGTTATAGCAGAGAAAGGGCAAATGGGCCGATGAGCTTCTCGAAGTCCACTGGGCTTACCGTACTGCAAGGAAAACAGCCACTTGAGAAACATTATATTCTTTAACCTTCGGAGTTGAAGCAGTTCTTCCCATTGAGTTCAAACTAACGTCCTTCAGAGTTCAACATTTTAAACATGGAAGCAATGAGGATAAGCTCCGAGCTAGCCTAGATCTCTTGGAAAAAAACAAGATCGGGTAGTTGAGAAAGTAGCGATTTACTAGAGCAAAATCACTAGGTACTTTAACAGAAGGGTTAAAGCTCGAAACTTTAGGGAAGGGGTCCTAGTTCTTAGGAAAGTGACCTTGAATACCTGTAAAAGGTCAGACGATGTCCTGGGGCCTAACTGGGAAGGGCCTTACTTATTAAAGGTAGTGGTTTGCAACGGGGCATACAAGCTCAAGGACATGGATGGCCGGCCCATCGACCACACCTGGAATACAGATCACATGGAGAAATATTACCCCTAAATAGGGAACTCATGCATGCCAACGTATGATCATGCATTAACAAGAATAAAGAATAAAGACATAGGATGAATTGAATGAATCAAAACTTAATTTAATTAAATTTAGTCAATTCTAATAAAGAGCAGTCGTAGAGGTTCACATTGATTCCCTAATAAGATTTAGTTACACATGATGAAAAGAAGATAATAGAAAGAAAAGATGAAACCAATCTTGGGCTTCAATGAGTTCTTCAAGTCTTCAATGATGAATTCTTCTTTGTCTTTGAATATTCGATGTGTAAAGATGAATCAAAGGTATATGGTGATGTGTGTTGATGGAGTGGTAGGGGACGGCCCCCTTGGTGGCTTGGGACTTCCCTTGGGTTATCTCCTCTTTGAATTGCAAAGAATAGAAAGTTTTTATAGGTGAGTTTTCCTTGTGAACTCCAAATTCTTCTTAGGTTTAGGAGTCCATCAAGTTGGAAAGTAGAATGAAACAAGGAATGAGAATCCTTTCCTAAATTAAATTTCCTCTTTTGATGTTTGACTCATAATTTGGGTTTAGGAAGTTTCTCAAACATGTTTTGGTCTTCTAAAATCATTAGAATTTGATTAGGAAAGTTTTGGAACAATTCTGGACCAATTCGGAGTGGTTTTCTGCCAAAAATCTGTCAAACCATGGTCTGGGTCGCTCCGGAAGTCACAACGGTCCAGACCGTAGAATTCTTCTACCATGTACCGCTCCTCAGACCGTTGGGTGGGTCTTGTGCCTAGACAGGAGTCTAGGTCGCGGTTGACTTTTCAGCAATGACTTTTGGTTTCTAAATTATGTATAACTTCTTTTAGGAATATCGGAATTGCAATCCATAAAGTGTGACGGAAACTAGACTTCCAAAGCTTTCAATCAATAGGTAGTAGGACACACAATTCGATCGGAGCTGAGAGATATAGGCCACACAATCTAGCTATTCTGTATTGCTCCGAAAATCAACTTTTTGCTCTTTTTCTCCAAAATAAATATAACACTTCTTGAATGGAATGTGACCTATACATGCTCAACAAACACAAAATACATAATTTCACCCAAGAACAAAGCATAAATAATAGGAAATGGGGACCTAAACGGTGTACAGAAATAGACCGATCAAATACCCTCAAACCTATCTTTTGCTAGTCCTCGAGCAAAACTAGAATAAAAACAAAAACTGAAAACAAACAAAAATATAAAAATAAAATAAAAATAAACTAAGCCACTTTCATAGGGAACACGAAAGCATTGAGCGTATGCTACAAGCCTTTACACCTCTAGGTGTCCCTTGTAGGAGGAGTTTTGTCTCCTGAGGGTTTACAGCTATGCTACCCACAAACATATTTCTACGAACAACCAAATTATCAAAACACAAACTCAAATGTACCATTCAAAGCCAATACATGCTAGAGCCACTGAAGACAGACTAAAATTATGGCACAAATTTGAATGCACTACTTAGTTTTAATGAAAAGCCCATACTCAAGACACTCTAGCTTCAAAAACGTATTCGTCAGATGCCATAAATATAATTCTCCTCGACTCTAATTCTCGCAAGATGTCACTCTTAATTTCTCACAGAACCTAGAAAGATACACTCATCAAGCATATGCGAATGGAGTTTATGCACAAGAAATTTCAAGATATAATCGCATATGAATATATAATAAAAAGAACGTTTGATTTTATGCAATGGATCTGATGAACAGAATCAGACATTAAGAACAAGATAGAGCACATGTTTACCTTTACTCTCGAGCTAGCATTCCCAAAAGTTTTATTAGGTATTTTCTTTGTTTGTAACGAAGTCATTCGGTGAAGGTTAAGAAAGAACGGGAAAAGGATAGCAAACAAACCTTGGATCATATCGAGAAATTTTTCGACATTCTTCATACTTGACCGAATTTCTTCAATTCTTCATTCCACTTGAATCTAGGCTTCTTGAACAATTTCATTCATTCTCCTTCTTAAGTTGATCTTGTTTTCTCATCACTTTCATAATAAAGCTTTATCTCTTTCACTTACACTCATTTGATTCATCATCTCATTCATTTATCTTCTTTTTTTCAACTTTTTTCATTCTTTTTTTATTCACTTTTTTTTATAAGATGAGAATTTGTACATCAATTACATAGTTCTTCTAACACCTTCTTTGCATTTTATCCTCTTGCTTTGCCTATGCACATCTCGAATTATCCATTTCGAACTATCTTTAATTATCTTCATCACCTCAATATGATCCCAAGCTATAAGGTATGGCTAAATTATTGCTTATTGGGGTTAAGTTAATGTGGGTGATGAAAGAAAATGGCTTATAGTTTTTGGCTTCAAAATTGGCTATGGAGCACACACATAATGGTAGGAAATATTTATGGTCTTTTAAGTGAGTTCAAGCACACATTGCCTATATCACTTCTAATGGTTCAACCAAAACAAGAGCAAAGTTCACATGTGATATCTTTTTACGATGAATGTTCTTTAATATCCAATGCTTAACCTATTGAGATCAATTTCTAATGCGAAGAACCTAACAAGTGTTTAGGAACCCTCTGTAATGATATTTATGTATGCTTTTTGGCTTAGTGAACTCACAAGGGAAGTCTCCACTATTAATCATGGTAATCCACCTAGGCATCATATCCACCATCATATCAAGAGCATGCCATAAATTTTGAAAAATGCAATACACTACTCTAAGTGGAAAGATGTTAGTCTAAACTCACTGATTAAAGGATATATTACGGCTCTTAAAACACACAAAAGAAGGATTGAAAAATAGAGGATAAACAATTCAAAAACTGGTGACTTTCTAAAACGACCTACGTCTTCTCTGTAATACATATCTCTGAAATTACTCGATAAAACTTAACAAAATTTTAACAAAAGAAAAAAGAAATATAAATGCACACTTTTCATTTAGAACTTAGTTCAAAAATCGAATCCAAAAAGTGAGAAAACAGACGTTGAAACAAAATCCACTTGCAGATTTGCAAAAACAGGGCATCGCCCATGACCTTTGGTCGGAGAAACATTCATAACTCTTAAACCACTGCCCATAATTTTACGCTCTTTATATCGTTAGAATCGTATCGAAAAAAAAAAGAATCAAACATGGACAGAAAAAATTATTTCATCACCAATGAATACAGTTTTAATAAAACGTTTGCCTCAAAAAATTTCAAAACAGAGAACTTTTTCGCAGATTTCAACAAATGGCTTTAAAAAATAAAATAAACACGAATTCACACCCCCAAACCTAATCTAAACATTGTCCTCAATATTTACATGACATTAAAAGCATGGACAACAAATAAAGAAAAATTATGGAAGGCAAGAAGTCTAAACACAAAAACTAAAAACTAAAAACTAAAAACTAAAAACGAAAAACTAAAACTAAAACAAAAATAAAAAAATTACCTAGGTGGGTTGCCTCCCACCAATCGCTTTAATTAACGTCTCGGCAAGACGGGTGCTTGAAAAACTCAACCAAATTCCAATGTCTTAAATTTACGCTTAAGCGCGATCAAGTCTTGGAAAAAAAATTCACGTGTAGGCATGTTCCTACACAATAAGCAAAGGCAAGTAAATGTCCAATATAAAGTATGGTTAAATAAGTTCAGAAAACCACTTATTCCATTTGATGTTGTGTAGGCTGCTCGGAAAAGTAATGGAAGGGACATAAGGCTTGAGTTCCTTGTATAGGAGCGGTGCCTCAAAAGGGACATCTTCCGGTTCCTTCATTTTTTCCTCATCCAAGTTAGAAACTATAATCACTTGGAGTGTCTCATTCTGCCCTAATTCTTCGATCTTGGACTCTTTTTCTATATCCTCTTTTTGTTGACTTTACTCATCATCTTCAAACAGTTCCTTTACCCAATCCAATAACTTGTTAAGGCTTTTATCTGATAGCTCCTTCTTTTCAACTTCTTCACCTGCAGCACTAGAAAAATCATCAGAAAATTTATGCGTTACTATGGTATCGACAATCTCACCATTCGAAGGGATGTTGGTAGCTTCTTCTTGCTCCGTTTGGCAGGGGAGTTCTTTGGGCTCCTCCTTTTGAAAACTTCAACCATTTGCCCAATTTTCACCTCCATCTTCCTTATTGAAACCTCTGTCTTCTGAAATCTCACATCAGTGTCTTGGAATCTTTTATCATGCTGATTCATCCTTTGGTCCATAGTTTGTATGAACTCTTTCATTGTATCCTCCAATGATGGTGAGACCGGCTGCTCATAGGTATTGACTTTATTGTAGCTCCACGAGAAATCTTGACATTTCCACCAATCCGAGTTGTAAGTATTGCCATATGGTTCAAAACTCGACCATTGATTGTGGGAATTTCCATTCGGTTCATTAATAGGCCACAAGTTGTAGGAATTTTCAAATGGTTCATGCATAGGCCTCAAGTTGTAGGAATTTTCAAATGGTTCATGCATAGGCCTCATGATGTAGGAATTCAACGCTCAAGTCTGTTTTTCAACATATTCTGGAAATTCGCCTCTCAAATAGCAGCCCCATAGATCATGACCAACCATTCCATGTCTTGCAAACCCCTTATTTTCTCCTCGGAGTCATCAAAATCAGATCCTCTATCTGTTGAATTAAATTAGCTAGTTGCATAGTAAATCCATGAAGTGTTTCTCCTTCCTCATCAAATCCATGAAGTGTTTCTCCTTCCTCATCATAAGCGTGTTGTCCATAGAAGTTCACTGTACCTGAAAGAAACAAGAAAAAAAGAGATAAAAAGAAAACAAAAAATAAAAATAAAAACTATTAACTAATGACTCTACTATTAAAAAAAATAAACTAAAACAGAAACTCAAAATAACCAATAAATTCAACTAATCCCCGGCAACAACGCCAAAAACTTGATGGTTTTAAAACCGTAGTTATAAATAAAATACTCGCAAGTGCACAAATCGTGAAGATATCGTACAACGGCAAGTAAGGATAGTTCCCACGAGGACTAGAGATTTATCGATTCAAACTATTTATAATTAAAGCTAAATTAAAGTAACAAGAAGATTTTTGAGCTTGATTTAAAGCTAAAACTAAATTAAATTAAAGCTAAGAAAACAATTGCAAATATTTGGTTGTGGTCAAAGGTGAGAAAGCACTAGGTCATCAATGCTCCCCTACTACGTTTACTCAATGTTTCAAATTGACTATGACAGATATTAATCAACTTTAGGGTTCGTTCTTATCATAAGTATGATTGTTACCGTATGATTCTGGAATGAATCAAGTGTTCTCAATTACAATTTACCCTTAGATCAATGGCACAAACTACAATCGAGAACCCATTAAATGCAAGAACAATGAACCAAAACCTACTTGCATAGATCAATGCTAAGATCAGTTTTATCCATTCAATTGAATATTAATTAAGATTACGTAGAGGTCAATACTCCAAACTCAATCATTAAATTATCAAAGCCTAAATTCATGCCAACGTATGATCATGCATTAACAAGAATAAAGAATAAAGACATAGGATGAATTGAATGAATCAAAACTTAATTTAAATAAATTTAGTCATTTCTAATAAAGAGCATTCATATAGGTTTACATTGATTCCCTAATATGAATTAGTTACACAAGATGAAAATAAGAGAAGAGAAAGAAAAGATGAAACCCATCTTGTCCTTCAATGAGTTCTTCAAGTCTTCAATGATGAATTCTTCTTCGTCTTTCAATATTCGATGTGTAAAGATGAATGAAAGTTGTATGGTGATGTGCGGTGATGGAGTGGTAGGGGACAACCCCCTTGGTGGCTTGGGACCTCCCTTGGCTTATCTCCTCTTTGAATTGCAAAGAATAGGAAGTATTTATAGGTGATTTTTTCTTGCGAAGCCTCAATTATTCTTAGGTTTAGGAATTCCATCAAGTAGGAAAGTAGAATGAAACAAGGAATGAGAATCCTTTCCTAAATTGAATTTCTTCTTTTGATGTTTGAATCATAATTTGAGTTTAGGAAGTTTCTCAAACATGTTTTGGTCTTATAAAATAAATAGAATTTGTTTTGGAAAGTTTTAGAACGATTCTGAACCAATTCGGAGTGGTTTTCTGCCAAAAATCCATCAAACCGTGGCCTGGGTCACTCTAGTGATCACCGCGGTCCAGACTGCAGAATTCTTCTGCCATGTACCGCTCCTCAGACAGCAGGGTAGGTCTTGTGCCTAGACTGCGGTCTAGGCTGCGGTTGCTTTTCCATCACTGACCTTTGGTTACTAAATTGCACATGACCTCTTATAGAAATATTGGAATTGCGATCTGTAAAGTGAACCGGAAACTAGACTTTCGGTGGTTTCAATCCATAGGTAGTTGGACACACAATTCGATCGGACCTGAGAGATATAAGCCCAGTAACCTAGCTGTTTTGTATTGCTTCGAAAATCAACTTTTTGCATTTTTTCTCCAAAATAACATACAACACCTCTTAAATGAAATGTGACCTATACATGCTCAAAAAACACATAAAATACCTAATTTCAGCCTAGAACAAAGCACAAATAATAGGAAATGCGGACCTAAAACATGTACAAAAATAGTCCGATCAGGTGCCAACGGGGTCATCCCAAGCTCCAAGGGACCTGGAAAGGTTAGACCAAGATCCTAGTACAAAAACCATGGCACGAATTTATCTCGTCCTACGAAACAATGAGCACCATACTCGACGACCTCCATGAAGAATCAGACTATGAAGGCACACAAGATCATATCCACACCTAATAAACATTAAATTGTCAGGAACGTGCAGGGCAAGAGATTGAGTCCAAAGAGGAAACAAACTTATCTACAATGAAGATATTCCCAACTCCGTCATTAATCCAAAGTCAATGACTTTTAAATAAAATATCCCACCCGATAAGGCGAGAACGGATTCTGAGAATCATGGCTGGAGATTCGTGAAGTTTAACCTACTTTAACCATGTATATATACACCTAAGCATGATAAAAGAACAGGCATGAATAAACAATAAGAAGAGTGAAAAAAAGCGTACGAAAAGAGAGGTTCGACTCTCGCCTAAATTCTGTGATCAAAACACTACCATCGTTATTTTCCACTTCTCGACAGGCACGTGGTTGCCACCTCATTTTACCCCTGTGAAATTGAGTATATTTGAGAAGTTTTTGTACGGTATTTGTGATGAATAACATAGCCATATTACTATTCCTTTCCTCATTGCATTAACATTTATTTTAAACACTTACCTTTACTCAAGCAATCTAAATACCAAAGGTACCGAACCATGGCCACCACCTCTGTGGTAGTGGTCTCGAGGGTGTTAATTGGAATTTCTCATCTCGAGAAAGTTTTTCGTTAACACTTTCTAGTGTCGTCTGTGGGAACCCCACACCACCATTTTTACAAGTTTATTGTTTTGCAGCGATTGTGAGGCTTTGCTACTTCCAAGGACAGCTCGAAACCTCGAGACATCAGTCTGCCCCCTCGACCAAGAAAGGGTAGAAGAGGGGAAAGATATCCAAGCGTCACAAGTTAGCCACATATCAACCACACGTGGAGCGAGATCCAACCCCTCAGTCAATGAACCAAACTATGATAAACCAGTATGCTATAGCCATCGTGAAGAATTTTTGCCTTCGTCTAGTTAAAGAAGGAATTGCTCCTCAATTGGTAGGTCTTGGTACCCGAGGAGAGGCGTTGCTAGGCAACCTGCCTTCAATCAACTGGGACCCCCTCCACCTGTCCCTGGCCACAATAGGACAGGACCCATAACTTTTATCCGGGACAGGCTAGGGCCCATGCCCCAAGTCTAAGACATGCTGACCTATTATCAACCCAGGCAGGTCAAGTTAGCAGCCGACGCTCCACTGAGGGCACCTCCTAGCCCTTCTCGACCGATAACTTCCAGATGGGAACCTTGACCTGAAGCTGATGGTAGCCGACAAACTACACAAGTAGAACCCATCTCTGAAGATGACAAAATGAAAGTATCCAGCTCATCGAGGGATCTGACAATGAGAGCTTCGAGGTTGACTCCAAGGAGCAAGGAAATAAGCGCTTGAGGGATCAACTGGCTAAAATGTAGAATGAGATCAAACAGTTAAAAAAAGGGAAGGGTAAGGAGGTCAAGAATGACCCCCTGAGTGAGATGAACTCTCCCTTTACCAGAAGCATTAGGGAGGTGGAGTTCCCAACGAAGTTTAAGATGCCATCAGAAATGTTCTCTGGCACGGAGAACCCTTTGAGCCACTTAGAGAGCTTCGTCCAACAAATAGAGGTCCAGAACACAACTAGGGCCACCATGCGCCGGATGTTCCCTACCACTCTAACAGACTATGCCAATACCTGGTTCAGAAAGTTACCCGCTGGAAGTGTGGATTTCTTCATGAAGCTATCGGTGGATTTCTGATCATAATTCCAAGGTGTTAAACCCAGATTAATGGATTCCATCCATCTGCAGTATGTGATTCAGGAAAGAAGAGAAACTCTCCGGACTTATGTGGAACGGTTCCATAAAAAGGTTATTCAAATGGGAGTCTTCACAAAGAAGAAGACCCTAACCAACTTTCATAGAAATCAGTGGACAAGAATGCTATTCCGATCATTCACCAAGTATACCATCGGGTTCTAGAGCAGATAGAGATCGAGCAATAACTAAAAGTTAAGCTGGAGCATGACGAGATGAGAGCGGAGAAGCTCCAAATGAAGGAGGTGCCTTGGCCGGCACCGGTTTAGAGGATTCATAAAAAACCCCCTAATAGGTCGACATACCATCCTCCCTCAAAACCTTAACAAGATCGGTTTCCAAGAAGGAAAACTCCTTCCCGTGCTTCCTCTTCTCCAAAAGAGGTAGTTTTCATAACCCGAGATGAGAGGGGGTTTAACCATTATACCTCACTGAATGCTTCTCAGGTAACAATCTACCTCGCCATCCAAGATAAAGGGTTACTGAGGAAGCCGACACCAATGAAAGAACCAGTTGATGTGAGGAACCGATACAAGTATTGTGACTTCCATGAAGACATCGAGCATAAGACATCAGAGTGTTACAGTCTGTACAACTAAATAGAGGCTCTGGTAAATGGAGAATGCATGGTAGAATTCTTACAACAAGTCAGAGACAACATCCAGATAGGGAATAAGGTGCAAGTAGAGATCCGAGAAGATGAGGAGAAGCGAAGTGGTAAACAGAAGGATTTCGTGCAGCAAATCCAAGCCATCCATACTATTAATGGAGGTCCCACCTTGGCTGGATCCTCCAAAAATACCTAGAAGAACCACTCGAGGGAGATTCCCCATGTGGAGGAAGTTCAAAACATTTTCAAGCTGGAACAGAGTATTGAAGGCACTTCTCAGTCGGCTTAGATTATCTTCTCAGAGGTGGACGCCTAAAGCATTTTTCAGCCCCATGACAATCCGTTAGTTGTCACAATACAAATCGCTAATTATGAGGTCCATTGCGTGCCTATCGATTCCCATAGCAGTGTTGATGTCCTCTTCAAATATACTTTGAAAAAACTTAACATAAAACAGTGGTGCTATAATAGTTGAAAAACTCCTTTGTATGGTTTCACTAGCGACTCTGTCGTGCAGTGGGATCGAAGACACTCCCCGTGATCGTAAGAAACACACATATCCAATAAAATGTAATGACAAACTTTGTTGTAGTTGACCTTCTAACGACCTATAATGTAGTACTATGAAGGCCATTCCTATCAGCCATCAAGGGAGTCTGTTAGTCTACCATAACACTTTGAAGTTTCCAGTCATTAACCAAGTAAGCGAGGTACGTGGTGACCAGCTAGCTGCCAGAAAATGTTATGTGGTCTCTTCTAACCAGACAATACTGGTAAGACAATTCTCATAAGTGTCAACAATCCAGAACAAGAAGTATCAAGGATGAACCGAGAGGATTTAGAGCTTACTAATCATCCAGAAAGTGATTCCTAGATCACCGAAGAAAAAAATCAAGGGAGAGAATGGATAACCCGTTGACAAGTTGGAAGAAATCCCGGTCAGAAAAGATTACCCGACCAAAGTGGTGACGGTCGGGGCTGCACACAAAGTTGGGTTAAAAGAGGGATTGATCAAGTTACTCTGGGAGTTCAACTACATTTTTGTGTGGAGCCATGATAAGATGCCAGGGATCCCCTTGTCTTTGGCATCCCACAGATTGGCAATCGATCCCACCATAAAACCTGCCAAAAAAAAAGAGGTGACACTTCAATGCGGAGAAGAACATCGCAATCCAGGAGGAGGTTGACAAGTTGATCAAGGCCGGTTTCATTAGGGAAACCCGATATCCTAACTGGCTTGCCAACATGGTAATGGTCACTAAGGCAAATGGGAAATGGTGAATGTGTGTAGACTACACTGATGTCAATCGAGCATACCCGAATGATAGTTTTCCTCTCCCAAAAATCTATCAACTGGTTGACTCTACAGTAGGAAACAAGCTCATGAGCTTTATGGATGCATTCTTGGGGTATAACTAGATCATGATGCACCTCACAGACAGGACAAGACCAGTTTCATCACCGGGCAAGGTTTATACTGCTATAAGGTGATCTCGTTCGGGCTTAAGAATGCAGAAGCTACATACCAACGGCTGATCAATCGACTATTCAAGCCCGAATTTAGAAGGTCAATAGAAGTATACATCAATGACATGATCACCATGTCACAAACCGTAGAAGAGCATCATGAAGACTTTCGCATAACCTTTCTGATCTTGGGTGAAAACCAGATGTGCTTGAACCCTTCCAAATGTGCAATCGGGGTAACTGCGGGAAAGTTCTTGGGCTTTAAGGTCAACGAGAGAGGTATTGAGGCTATTCCAAAAAAAAAGAGCCATCCTGGACCTGGATTCCCTGACTTTTCTGAAACCGGTGTAGGTCTTGATAGGGAGTATTACAACTCTTAATTAGTTCATCCCTTGTTCCATAAATTAGTATCTCCCTTTCTTTAGAATCATCAAACAAGGGAATAAAATGAAATGGGATCAGGAAAGTGAGCAGGCTTTTCGAGCTTCAAAGGAGTACCTAGCCAGCCCACTACTGTTAGTCAAAACGATCCCCAATGAGGAGCTCCATATTTACCTGGCTGTCTTTGAAACAGTAGTGAGCGGGGCTTTGGTCAAGAAGTATGGAGATAGAGTGCAACTACCCATTTACTATGTCAGCCATGTGCTGACCAAGCCAGAAAAAAACTACACCTTTCTAGAGAAGCCCGATTTCGCCCTAGTCACCTTAACTAGGAAGTTGCAGCCTTACTTCAAAGCTCACTCTATTACCCATTCCGCCAATTCCTACAGAGGTCAAACATATCCGAAAGGTTAATTTTGTGGGCCTTGGAGCTTACTTAGTTAGATTTGAAGTACAAGTCCATAACTACGATCAAAGCCTAAGCTCTTGCAGACTTCGTGGCAGAATTCTCAGTGCTCTCAAGCCAGAGGACTTCTGTATTATCATATCTATCCCTAGAGAAGCCCCCAGAGCCGAACAGATCTTCAGAAGATTGCAAAGGATGTATCCTTTACACAGTTGGAGCTTCCAGGTAGGCTAAGAGGGGGGGAGCTGGTATAGTTTTAACAGATCCAGAGAAGACTGAAGTCTGCCATTACTTCAGGTTCGAGTTTAAGGCTACCAACAATGAGGCATGGTATGAAGCGCTCCTATAAGGGATAAAGGTAGCCACTGATCTTGGAGCTGTATATCTAAATGTCAAAAGTGATTCATTACTGGTAGTCAATCAAGTTTTTAGGATATACCAAGCAAAAAGAGATAACATGATTGCATACTTGAAACAAGTTCAGCTGCTCAAGCATAAATTTAATGGATTCAGAATCAAACAGGTACCTCGACAACAGGTAAACGTCTGGGCCAAGATAGCTGTGAATGGGGGATTTACTTGGTGAACAAAAATCCTTTTCAAAAAAGAATTCTTTCCTACACCAAGACTCCTAATCCAACTCATTAGTATATTTGTGACCATATTAAAGATTTCCACATTTGACTAGATAAATAATTCCTTTTAGTTTTCTACTTATCAAATATAATCTTTAATACTAATTGTTAACGGGAAATTTACTCAAGATAAAAAATTCCCACTAACGCCCTCGAGACCACTACCACTGAGGTGGTGGCCGGGGTTAGTACCTTTGATACCTAACCTGCTTAGATAAAAACGAATGTTGGTATGACAATAACAAGTGGGGACCTTAGTATCAATTACTCTTGGAATACATGATTCTCTCTCATATGCTCACTATCTCTCTAGAACGTAGGAAGGTGGTAGCTTCTTACTTGTCGAATAGTGGACCTCACGATGGCCGTGTTCTTATCACAGAATTTAGGTCCGACGTACTTCTCTCTCCCTTTTACCCTGTAGTCTATATATCGCCGCTTTCTTTTTCTTTTTAGGTATATTTATATATGACCGAATCAATTTGAATGGGTGTATCTCCCACCTTGATTATATGAACTTACTCCCCCTTATCGGGCAGGATCCTCTGTTTGAAAGTCGTTGACTCCGAGTAAATAACGGAAGCGATGATATTGTTGACGAAGATAAGTTTGCTTCCTTTCTGGAATCAAACTCTTGACTTGCATGTAATGTTGGTTATTACGTAGATATGTTCTTGTGCATACTTACGGCATGATTCTTCATGAAGGTTGCTGAGCTAGCCGTTCGTAGTTTTCGTAGAGCGAGGTAGATATATGCTTTGGTTCCATTCTTGGAAGCTTGGAATGGACATCCTAGTAGGCATTCCTATGAGGTAACATGGATCTAATTCACTTAGAGGCCTTCTACCTCCTCGTATCGTGGAGGGGACAACGAGCTCCTAGAGAGGTTGGTGTGCTTCTCGTTCTGGCTATGAATTAAGTTTGACTTCTAAAAGCCTTAATTCGAAGAGGGCTTGCTTTACTTGTAGGGCTTCTTTCGAATGTTTCTTGAGCTTGACAACCCTCTCTGGCTTTCAAGGGGTGGTTGAAAAGCCTGACCCCAGGAACCGAGGATCCCAAATAGGTGGCCTCGAGAAGCCTGGATTCCAGTGTTCGCTTGGGGGCTTGACATGGTCGTGCCTAGCTTATTCCTTGATAGTTCTAAAGCCCGACGATATCTTCGTTCTTCTACGGGGTTGTTTTATGGTACATCCGGGGTTTCACGAATGTCGATTTTGGGCTTCGATTTGGGCTGTGAGAGTGGAAAATTTCTCTTTGACCCCTAGCCAATCTTTACTATTAACAGAAGTCCCCTATGACTTGAACAGTGGAGGTAGAGTTGAAGTTGGAGTCAGATTCCATGTTTAATTGGGAATTTTTCGTTATGAGATAATTACTGAGAATCTCGAATGAAATCTTCTTATTAATTGCCCAAATAATGTGTCGAACTTGAATTGGTGTGTTCTTTGAGGAAAACCGGCTGCGTTACGGCTCTCTCCGTGGCTCGAGGCGATCATCCCGAGGATATCACCGACGTCATTACACCCCTAACCTTTATTTCAAATCAAACTCACTACCCGTTTCTTCACACATTCTCTCAATTTTGAATTTACAGACTTCTTCTCTTGCTACCTTCTGTCGATTTCCCTTTCTTCTCAATCCCCAAAAATTGTTTTACCATGTCGAAGGCCAGTCTAGACTCCATTTACCCCCTTGTTGAAGGCACCGAGGTCTCAAGTCTCGCCCACAGAAAATGGGCTCAACGAGACCTAGGCGGGGATGACTCTCCTTTGTCCCAAAAAACGTAATCGATCGAACCGGAATATAGCCATCAGGACAGGGGTTTTCTAACCAATCGGATAATCCGATGAACTTGGTTGACGATGACTCCAGCGAAGAGAATAGGGTCAGTGTCGCTGGAGTGGACCAGGTCACAATCGTCGGTCCTTCCCTAGAGAGGTACCCTCCATATGACTTCAGGGTCATTTCGGATTCTGTCGTTGACCCAAATTCGATCAGCCACTTGAAGACCAAATACAGCATCCTTGACACAGTCTCTCTCACAATCCCTCATATAAATTATGACGTCTTTAACCCACCTAAAGGCGAACTCCCCATCCATGTTACAACCTTCGAGAGTGGGGTAAGGCTTCATCTTCATCCTACCCTTCGGTGGGCTCTCAACGCCTTTCAACTGGCTCCCGTTCAACTAACACCAGGCTTCTAGAGGCACATGGTTGGCTTCCTAATGCTGTGGAGGGTGCAGCTCAGGGCAGAGGAGCTTGCTTTCCTTTTTCAGATTGAGAGCCTGGCTGGGGTTCTCCGAGGTCAGTTTTACGCCATGGCCAAGAATAAGTTTAATTTCATCATCCCTGAAGCTTCAAGGAAGGACTCGGCCTGGAAAGAAGAATGGGTATTGGTTGGCAATGATTGGGGGAGCTTGGTTTTTAGAGGTAGGCATGACCTTGCGATTCCGACCATATTTAATGATAAGCCCTCGTGGGACCATATTTAATGATAAGTTTGCCAAATCTAAGATGGTGTTGAAGGCCATCCTTGCCAGGAACTACTTTAACCTGAAGTTCCCGAATGCTGACCCTTTTGATCCTCGTCGGGTAAACCGCTATCTTCGAATATCCGACGCTACTCCTAGTAAGTATCTTGAACCATCAAGCTTTTGGGTTGTTGAATTGTTCAGTTTGTTGGAACCTCGTTTACCGGTTACGCAGCGGAACTAGGTTTTAAATTTTTTAATACAGATCATAATCTGTATCTATGACCAGTGAACTTGGGATCGTAATTATTTTTAGGAACTAATACATACAATATATAATCACAGGAAATTGTAATCAATAAAATCAGAAGAACATACCAATGTTTGGAGGCTCCTTCACTTTACGTTATGCTCCTGTCTTAACCAATCTTACCAATATTTGGAAGCTTCTTCACTTTTTGATGTGCACCTGTCTAACCACTCGATCTTCCTCGCTATCTCCCGGAACTGGTAACTGCATGTGGGCGCATCAAGGTCTCAGGAACTTGAATGGAGGATGTAGAGAAATACTTGAAGAAACTCTTTCTTCTTAATTTGGTGTATTGATTTTACGCACACATGAATTGCATTTCATGCAAAAAAAATATTGACAGATGTGGTTCCGTTTCTCCAAAAACAATATATATCAAATATGTATCACACCTGCTCTTGCTTTCTCACAAATATATATACTAATATCACACCTTTGCTGAATATATATATCATAATCACCTTTCATGCTGCTTATATATATATATATATATATCACTACTGCTCTTGCGTTTTTGTATATATATATTTCAACTAACTACTCACGCCACCACCCGTGCTTATATATATATATATATATATATATATATATATATATATATATATATATATATATATCGTTGTTTGTATCCTATACAAACAATTATATATGTGCACTTACCAATTTGCATCTAATGCAATCTCTTGTGTTATAATTGATATATATCTTTTAATTATCCTTTTCAAATATATCTAATATCTTAAAAGTGATATTAAGTATTTTAAATTTAAAATTAAATTCAAATACTTAGATAAATGATTTAGTAAAATAAAATAATCCTATTATTTTATATTCACCTAAATCCATATATCAACTAACACCCTCCAATTAATAGTTAATTAATAATTCACAATTATCAATATAATTAAATAATCTAATTGTTTAATTAATTTAACTATTGACATTCATTAATTGAATAATCTCATTATTCAATTAATTCCTGAATATATACGTGTCACTTTTGTAACACAATTAATTGGACAATCCAATTAATGTCCAATTAATTAAGCGCGACCCTTGTTACCTAAATCGATCGGGCTAGCAAGGGGACCTAATTGACCTACAGTATTTTGATCTCCAATAATCCTCGGAATCATTAATTAAACTCTTTAATTAAGATTGTTTGATACTTCTCCACACAACGGCTCCACCTCCCAGGGTGAATACTAATCAAGACGTTGATTTCCTATAATCCCTGTCTGACTGAAAATCAGAATCCGTGTATCCTAACGGGATCAAATCTTGTCCGGAATACACTAGCATATAGTCTCTCGTTATCCAAAGATACTTGAGAAATGTCTTGACAACAACCCAATGATCCAATCCTGGGTTGGACTAGTATCTGCTTACTACTCCCACTGCATAGCAGATGTCCGATCTCGTGCATAACATAGCATACATGAGACTACCTACTGCTGATGCATAAGGTACACGTCGCATATCCTAAACTTCTTGAGGTGTCTTAGTACACTGTTCCTTAGACAAGTGAACTCCATGCCTAAAAGGTAAATTACCTTTCTTGGAGTTTTGCATCGAAAATCGCACAAGAATCTTATCGATATATGATGCCTGAGATAGTGCTATGAGTTTGTTCTTACGAGCCCTTATAAGTTAGATCCCTAGAACATAAATCGCCTCTCCTAAATCTTTCATTTGGAATTTGCTAGCCAGCCAGCCCTTTTACATCAGACAATACTCCCACATCATTTCCAATGTGTAGGATATCATCTACGTATAGGACCAAGAAAACTACTTTCTTATCAATGATACCCTTGTAGACACAAGGCTCATCGACGTTCTACTCGAAGCCATAGGTTTTTATCATATCATCAAACCTAATGTTCCAAGATCTAGATGCTTGCTTAAGTCTATAGATGGACCTTTACAGTTTGCAAAACTTTTGCTCTTGATCTAGAGACACGAATCCCTCTGGTTGTATTATATAGATGCTCTTATCAAGATTGCCATTCAAGAATGTAGTCTTGACGTCCATTTACCAAATTTCGTAATCGAAATAGGCAGCAATGGATAAGAGAATCCTAATAGACTTAAACATGGCTACTGGCGAGAAGGTCTCTTCATAATCGACCCCTTCTTTCTGGGTATAACCCTTGGCCACTAGCCTTGCCTTGAAGGTCTCTACCTTCTCGTCTACTCTCCTCTTTCTCTTATAGATCCACTTACACCCTATGGGTTTTACCCCATCCGGTAAGTCTACAAGATCCCAGACTGAGTTAGAGTACATGGACTCAATTTAGAGATTCATGGCTTTAAGCCATTCCTCTTTATCAGGATGTTCCATTGCATTCTTAAATGTCAATGGATCATCAACACTATCAGCAGAGACAACATCTTATCCCTCACCTATACCTAAATAACATTCAGTTTGTCTCACAACCCTCTCACTATGCCTAGGTGGTAGTGTATCCTAATCAGAAACCATCTGACTCTCAGATGTTTGTGGATCAACAACTCTTGTTGATGAAGAACTAGTCTCACAAGGCTCCAACTCATTCAATACAGTCTTAGAACGAGGTTTATGATCACTGATATAACTGTCCTCAAGAAACGTTGTATTTGTCGATACAAATACTTTGTTATGTTCGGGACTATAGAAGTGTCCACCTCTGGTCTCCATGGAGTATCTTACAAACAGGCAGACCACAGACTTGGAGTCTAGCTTTCCAGTTCTATTCTTCAGCACGTGTGCTGGACACCCCCATATACGGAAATGTCGCAAACTAGCTTTACGACCATTCCACAACTCTAGGGGAGTCTTAGGAACAGATTTGGATGGCACCACATTCAAAATGTATGCCGCTGTTTGTAACGCATATCCCAAGAAGGAATTGGTAATGATGAGAAACTAATCAAAGATCTCACCATTTCTATTAGGGTTCTATTTCTCCTCTCCGCTACACCATTTTACTGAGGTGTACAGGGAGCTGTGAGTTAGGAAACTATCCCATGCTCGACCATAAAGTCTTCAAACTCTTGGTTAAGGTACTCACCTCCATGATCTGATCGCAGTGACTTGATAGTCCTACCTAATTGATTCTCAACTTCAGCTCGAAATTCTTTGAACATTTCAAATGTTTCCGACTTTCGTTGCATTAGGTAGACATATCCGTATCTTGAGTAGTCATCTAAAAAGGTGACATAATACTCATAACCACCTATAGCTTTAACATTCATCGGTCCACAGACGTCTGTATGTATAAGCTCTAGCGGTTTTTTAGATCTAAGCCTTTTTTCAGTAAAAGGTCTCTTAGTCATCTTACCTTCTAGACAAGATTCGTAGACAGGTAAGGTGCCAACCTTTAACTCACTTAAAGGTCCGCTTTTTACTAGTCTGACTATCCGGTCAAGGTTGATATGATCAAGCCTTAGATGCCAGAGATACGTGTCATTATCTGGAGAAATATTATGTCGTTTAGTTTTTGGTTTTTCAACCTTAAACATTTCGGTGTTGAGCAGAGTAGTATGTATTAACGGTCTTAACACATACAAATTGTTTTCATTAATTTCTAAACAAATATTCAGACCATTCTTTCCAATAATAATAGACTTATTATTAAAAGAAACAAAATATTTTTGTTCTAACAACTTAGAAACAGAAATCAAATTTCGTGGAAATTCAGGAATATAAAATACATTGTCCAACAATATATAATTATTACAAAAACGTAATCTAATTTCTCCCACTGCTCGTGCCGACAAGGCATCCCTTAACCCCACACGCGTTGAGAAGGCTTGCTCCTCTAGCTGTGTCCAAGAATCAGTCCATTGTAAAAAAGAACAAACATGGTTAGTGACCCCTGAATCAACTATCCAGGGTGAAGAATAATCTTCTACTAAACATGACTCAAGAACAAGTAAATTATATTTACTTTTCTTGGACTTCTTCTTGCTTTGAGTTTTCTTAGGTTTGGGCTTACCCTTCGCTTATATGCCTCTCGAACAGTTCGTGTGGCATTGGCAACAGGCGCTAGAGGGCATTCCTCCGTAAGCACAAACTTGAGGTCTTTGGTGACCAATATTGCATTAATGTTAAGTTTCCACTTAGTGTAGTTATCACCAGTTAATATGTCGTTTACAAGAATTTGAAGTAATGCAGATCGCGGTGTTGAACTAATGATGGAGATCACGGGATATATATGTCATATATCCCTCTCCCACTCACTATTTTAAAATTAGGGTTTTCTATTAAACGTTAATGCACATAGATTCTACAGGATTAAACGACTAACTTTAATCAAATTATCTAGCGCATTAACTATTTAAAAACAAATTCTAATTAACTAATAATTTATTAATGATTTTTAACAATTAAAAATCTATCTATTAGTGAATAATCTAAGTTTTTGTAAACTATTTACTAAGGTCAGATTATTATGTTAGTGTTTACCAAATTTTAACTATTAAAAATCTAACACTTTATTCGGTTCATTTATTATTAGGTAATTAATCATATTAATCCTAATTACGATAAATGACCATATTAATCTAACTTATTAAACTCTTTAATAATTAGATTAATATTAATGAGAATTACCAAGTTTTCTAACCATTAAAAACTAATCTCATTATTCATAGCCAATTATGTATATTGCCCATTTTAATCACATTAAAAAAAATACATAAAAGATCAGGCTATGATTCATGTATGACATATCAAATATATTTGTGTGGCACATCTAATCTAAATGACATACGTATGCATGAAAATGATTTTATCATCACATAATATAAAGCATATATGAATTGACCGAGTACTGTGGATTATTTAACCTAAAAAATTGGAATCTAAAATTACAAAAAAAATCCCAAGGCATTCCTTGGTCTTCTTGTAATTTCTGAGTCTTCCAGTCTCTTCAGATCACTCCGATTCATCTCATGAATTCGAAACAGGAAATCTGCACGGAACGCACTAGGAAACACTTGCCAACGGAACCGTACGTAAACAGTACCGTGTGAACAGTGCAATGAACAGTCAGGGTGAACAGTACCTGTGACACATTGTCGGTGAACAGTACCCACTGTAAACAGTACCCACTGTGAACAGTACCGCCGCCGTGCGCGTTTCCAGTTCTTCGTTTACAGGTTAAAATTTTTTTTATTTACAATACAATAATAGTAAAATAAAAATAAAATAATAATAATAAAAATTATACAACCCATAAACTCTAAATCCACAGTACCATAAAAATTAACGATCAACCATGTTTAAATTAAACAATTTAATTATAAATATTCATACAATCATAAAGATGGTGCATATACATTCATACCTACAGGGGCATCGAAAACAATTTCTGGTTCCGAAAAATAAATTGTCTCTGATACCAATTGTTGGAACCTCCTTCACCGGTTACGCAGTAGAACTAGGTTTTAAAATTTTTAATACATATCATAATCTGTATCTATGACCAGTGAACTTGGGATCGTAATTATTTTTCGGAACTAATACATACAATATGTAATCACAGGAAATTCTAATAAATAAAATCAGAAGAACATACCAACGTTTGAAGGCTCCTTCACTTTACGTCATGCTTCTATCTGAACCAATCTTACCAACGTTTGGAAGCTTCTTCATTTTTCAATATGCTCCTGTCTGAACCACTCGATCTTCCACGCTATCTCCCGGAACTGGTAACTGCGTTTGGGCGCGTCACGGTCTCAAGAACTTGAATGGAGGATGTAGAGAAATACTTGAAGAAACTCTTTCTTCTTAATTTGGTGTATTGATTTTATGCACACATGAATTGCATCTCATGCAAAAAGAAATATTGACAGATGTGGTTCTGTTTCTCCAAAAACAATATATATCAAATATATATCACACCTGCTCTTGCTTTCTCTCTCTCTCTCTCACTCACACACACACACACACACACACACACACACACATATATATATATATATATAGATCACGCCTTTGCTGAAAATATATATATATTAATATCACACCTATGCTGAATATATATATCATAATCGCCTTTTCTGCTGCTTATATATATATATATATATATACATATATATATATATATATCACTACTGCTCTTGCGTTTTTGTATATATATATTTCAACTAACTACTCACGCCACCACCTGCGCTTATATATATATATATATATATATATATATATATATATCACTACTGCTCTTGCGTTTTTGTATATATATATTTCAACTAACTACTCACGCCACCACCTGCGCTTATATATATATATATATATATATATATATATATATATATATATTAATTTATAAAACTTATATATCACATACATATATCTTTGTTTGTATCCTATACAAACACTTATATATGTGCACACACCAATTTGCATCCATTACAATCTCTTGTGTTATAATTGATATATATCTTTTAATTATCCTTTTCAAATATATCTAATATATTAAAAGTGATAATAAGTATTTTAAATTAAAACTTCAATTCAAATACTTAGATAAATGATTTAGTAAAATAAAATAATCCTATTATTTTATCTTCACCTAAATCCATATATCAACTAACACCCTCCAATTAATAGTTAATTAATAATTCACAATTATCAATATAATTAAATAATCTAATTATTTAATCAATTTAACTATTGACATTCATTAATTAAATAATCTCGTTATTCAATTAATTCCTGAATAAACACGTGTCATTTTTGTGACACAATTAATTGGACAATCCAATTAATTAAACGTGACCCTTGTTACCTAAATCGATCGGGCTAGCAAGGGGACCTAATGGACCCACAGTATTTTGAGCTACAATAATCCTCGGAATCATTAATTAAACTCTTTAATTAATATTCCTTGATTATTAACTCCGGTGTTATTCCACTAAAAACCTGAAGCTGCACTCTCTCAACTGTAGACGTTTTTACACAGACCAATACAACTCGGTGTTCATTGATATAGTTATTACACATTGTGTGATCCTCCACAGTAGTTAATAATAAGAGCTAGGTCATAATGTCCGTTATACCCCTCTAATTACATATATCCTTTAAGTATTGTTGATTCTATAATGAACAATAAATCCTGTTTCCTTACGGAATTAGGAGAGCGCTCATATTGTCAAAGCCCCGAATCTACCCTTAAGGGAACAACCATATACTTCTCACAAGAATGAGTGGATTCCACTATTGTGTACGAACCTTCCCAGCCACAAGTCAAACCGTAATCCCAACATACGGAGCATATTGATCGGAAACAGCATCCGACCTCACCCATGGTATATCATAGACCACGATCTAACCTTAAGAAGTCGATAAGACACTCATGATTAAGATCACCCATATATATTCATCGTTAGTTTATATATATGAATCTCATTGGTAAACGGATTTTGGTGAGAGATTCATATAGATCATGTCCTAGTCCTATATGATCACATCATACAATGTGCTTCCATTCCTATATCTCATTTGAATAATTCAGGATAGAATCATCGTATATTACGGAATGGACCGCATCTATAGATTAACCACAAATAAAGTACCCAGCTTTATTTGCTATCTATGGACTCTTTAGATTGCACATCTCTTACTGTATCCATCTGTATATGACACTCATATACACAGATCGAGATTACATCCGGCAATCTTGGATGTTAAATATATGCACAAGTTATAAAATAAACAACACAACATGAATGAATTGAATTATTATTTTATTTCATAAATCTATTGACAAATTATATCTTTAGGGCATAAACCCCAACACAGTTCTGATTGTTTTACCCCCTTTTTTTAGTACGTTTTGTTGTTTCTCCAGCTTCTTGCGAAGCCCGACAAGCTCTGACCCCTCCCTCTCCTTCCATATCATCCTCGGGAACCTTCTTGGCTACCTCGGAGAAAGGAGGGCCAATCCTTATGGCCGTTGCATTGCATGCTTTTGCTCCTGGTCCATCACCCTTCCAGATGAGATCTAAGATGGCTATTCTCGCATCTCAGGCAGCTAAAGCTCTAAATCGAAGAGGGCCAGCTCACCGGGCCACTGATACGTCCACCTCCGCTCTTCACAAGTGGCTCTCGTTCTAGTTGTTGCTTCTCCAATTACATTACCCACTCCCTCTGGTGATCCTGCTGTGTCCCGGGCAGTTCAGGCTCTAGGGGAATCCAAGGTTGGTATTCCTGAGATTCCCCCTTCTTGCCCCAACCATCAGTCGGGCTCGGTTGGTCAGGATGAGGTTTTAGAGTAGTTCGTTGCTTCTGGCCTGGGTGGCGGGCTCTCTAGGATGGCTTCCATACCAATGGATATTTCGGTTACCAAGGGGTCTGCCCTTCTGGCCGAGGTAGTCATCGCCCTTATTTTCTGTGACTGTGAGCTTTGATTGCTTTTTAACCTTTGTTTCATACTTTGCAGGCTTTCAAGTTCAATGTAGTGATGGTCCATCAAGTATCCTTTCTTAGAGATCGGGTAGCTAGATTCGAAGATGAGACTGAACGGGCCATAAAAATGCTGGCTCAGGCTCAATCCATGGTCTAGGAGATGACTTCCAGCCAGAGGGGAATGGAAACACAACTGGCTGAGCTTAAGTGTGACCACTAGAGGCTGCAGGGGTCTTTTGACTAAGAAACTCTTTAGTCTAAGCGACGAGCCAGCCAAAGGGATGACTGGAAGGAAGAAGCGAAGGCGTTAGATGTTGAGAATCATGTTCTGTAAGCCTAAGTTACCAAGCTTCAGGCTGAGGTGGATTCCTCTTTTAGCGAGGGATACTTCTACACCTCCTACCAAGTCGCTGAGGCTCTCCTCTCTCCATTTAACCTGTCAATTATTGCTAACTGGGATAGGGAGTAGATATTGGCCAAGGTCACAGAGATGTCTCGCCCCTTTGGTGATGACCTGAACTGCTCTAATATTACTGAAGCCGGGAAGTAACCAGTCGGGTTAGACCTTCCTTCTTCTCCTCCTCCCGTCATCCCAACATCAGGTTCTAGAGAATCCTCATGGGGGGTTCTACTCATGGTGTCGAAAGAAGATCTTACAGAATCCCGAGGTCTCTCTAAGGTACCTTCAATGGAGGAGCCTACAGTAGGGGAAATTATGCCAGAGTAAATGGCCAACCTTCTTGATACAACCATACCTCCTGAGGTCATGTCGGTGGTCAATAAGGTCTTGGAGAAGGATCCTGCCGAGCACCAGACAATCGAGGGGCATCCTTAGGAAGAGGTGGCAGAGGCGGCTATCCGGGATAAGCGACCACCTAAAATAGAAGCAGGGGGCGAGGTTCACCCAGAAAGAGGGAAAGCAGTAGGAGATCAGGAGGATGCAGAAGCTTGAATCCACCTTCTTGTAGCTTGCTCTAAATGCCTAGAAAAAGAGGTGGGCATCCCATCTTTACTCATTCTTGATCTTCATCATCACTCTTTTTTTTAGTGCTTTGTAGCCCGAAACCAGGGGTTGGGCTCCCTATCTGATTGTTGTAGCCTTACTGAAGGATAGGCTCCCAAACTCATTAATGGAATTTAACTTTAGGTCTGGTTAAAATTTTTATTTGCTTGTACTTGTTTCATTTTTTATTTCCATATAGGTTCAGCCCCTATAGCAACTTGATTTAGCTTAGGAAAGGTAACAAGATAGGAAAACTGCTTAAGTGTGAACGTAGATAGCTAGCTAGAGCTTTCGACTCTCAATAGAAACTTATAGCTCGGCGACTTTAGTCGATAGTCCCCTTGTTTGATCGTAGACCTGTCACAGTAAGCAACCAATTATACCCGAAGGATTAACAACCATTAAAAACTAGAACATTAGAGTTTAAGAAAATGAGCTCTCAATCCTCGAGCTTCTTTATGGGGTTATAACCAGGATGAGGTATTAAGAAGAACTGTCTAGCCCTCTCTTAGGTTGGGATGGCTACCGCGCTCTTAAACTTGAGCCTTTTATTGTGGGGTTGTAACCTGACCAAGGCATTAGGAGGGTTGTCTAGCTATTTCCTGGCTTTGAGATCTGGATGGCAGCTATGCTCTTACACTCAGACCTTTCTTGGGGGTGGTAGCCCGACCAAGGCATTAGGAGGGCTATCTAGCTATTTCCTGGTTTCGAGGTCTAGATGGTAACTATGCTCTTACACTCTGACCCTTCTTGGGGGTGGTAGCACAACCAAGGCATCATGAGGGCTATCTAGCTATTTCCTGGTCTCGAGGTCTGGATGGCAACTATGCTCTTACATTCAGACCCTTCATGGGGGTGGTAGCCCGACCAAGGCATCAGGAGGGATATCTATCTATTTCTTGGTCTCGAGATCTGGATGGCACCGATGCTCTTACACTCAGACCCTTCTTGGCTAGAGGTAGTGCCAGACTGAGGCATCAGGGATAGCGAGGGGGCTTCCCTGGCTAATCCCTGGTCTTAGAAGAAATGGTCGAATTTCCCATGTAGACCCAAATCTTTGTAGAACATAGCTGAAGATGGAGAAAAAATAGGCTTTATTGATAAAAAGAAAAGGGTACATTATTGCTGGAGATTAAGATCTAGGTGGAGGCAGCCTGCTCTTGAGTCCTATTTTCAAGGGTAGAATTTTCTCAAATGATCTACATTCCACGTATGATCGATGAGTCCTATTGCGGGCCACAACCTTCGCCAAATATGGCCCTTCTCAATTTGGCCCTAGGACCCCGTTTGATCTCTTCCTAGTATTCAACGTCACTTTTCTGAGAAATAGGCCCTCCTTCTTAAAGTTTCGGGCTTTAACTTTCCGGTTAAAGTATCTAGCAATCCTGCTCTGGTAAATTGTTACCTTCTCAGCTACTCAATCTTGTTTTTCTTCCAAGAGATCCAAGCTAGCTCGAAACTTGTCCTCATTGCTCCTTGGTTCAAAATGTTGTACTCTAAAGGAGGTTAGTTTGTGCTCAATGGGAAGCACTGCTTCAACCCCAAAGGCTAGTGAGTAGGGTGTTTCTCTGGTAGTTGTTCTCTTATAGTGGGATAAGCCTAGAGGACCTCGGGAAGCTCCTTAGCCCATCTACCCTTTTTCTGTTGTAGTTTCTTTTTCAACAGTTTCTTTATAGTATTATTGGTGGATTCCACTAGCCCATTAGTTTGGGGACGGTCTGCTGAAGCGAACCTTAGGTCGATTCCCAAGACTTCACAAAAGTCTTTGAATCGGCCATTATCAAACTGCTTACCGAGGTCAGTTATAATGGCAAGAGAGGTTCCGAACCTACAAACCACATTATTTTTTATGAATATTATTATATTTTCTTTTGATATCTGGAGAGTGGTTCAGCTTTAACCCATCTTATGAAATAGTCGATTGCCATGATAGCATGCTTGGCTTGACCAGGAGCAATTGGAAACGGTCTGATCAAGTCGACTCCCCACATAGCAAAGGGGTATGGTAAGCTTAGGGACGATAATCGCTCTGGCGGTAGGTGACACAAGTTTACGGTCTTCTGGCAATCTTCGCATGATTGCACCAAGATCTTTGCATCTTGATGGATGGTTGGCCAGTAGTACCCCATGTGGAGTACCTGATATGCCAGAGCCTCCCACCAATATAGTTACCGTATTCCCCTAAGTGAACCTCTTTCAATGCCCATTTTGCATCTTCAGGGTGTAAACATCAGAGCAAAGAAAGGGATCTGCCCCTCTTGTATAAATACCCATCAACCAAGCAATACCGGACCGAGAGCCTTTTGACTTTCCTATCTTGGTCGGGCTCCCCGGGAAGTCTCCCTTCTTATAGATAATCCACTATCGGGTTCATCCATCATGATTACCGATCCAGGGTATAAGTCTCATTACCTGCCACTGTGCTAGATAGTGGGATCACTTGAAGAGGGACCCCTGGGTAAGGTCTGGCCACCATTTGCAACTATCTTGGCTAGGACGTCAGCTCGACGATTGTGTTGTCGAGGTATTTGCTCAATCCTGAAACCTTTGAATTTGTTCCTAGGCTGTGGAACTAGCTTCATGTAAGCAATCTTGTTATCCACTTTTACCGGATAATCCCCTGAAACTTGGTTGACTATGAGCAACGAGTCACTCCTAACATGCAGGTAATCGACCCCGAGCTCTACGGCTGACCTTATTCTGGTTAAAAAGGCTTCAAACTCTGCCTCATTATTTGTGGCTTAAAATTCAAATCTGAAGAAGTGGCAGCACTCAGTTCCTTCTGGATCGATTAGAACTATACCCGCTCCTCCCCTAGTTTGGCTGGAAGCTCCATCAGTGTAGAGGATCCATGACTTGTAACCCTCAAGCCAGCTGTCAGATTCTGGAATCTTCTTAGGGGCTACGTCTGTTGCTACAGAGGTCGCTTGACCTGGGGGCATTATGAGCTTTACTACAAAGTCTGCTAGAGCCAGGGCTTTAATTACAGTCCTAGGCTTATACCTTAAATAAAACTGGGTGAGTTTAAAGGCCCATAAAACCAGTCTTCTGAAAACATCTGGTGGTTGCAAAAATTGACGGAGGGATTGATCTGTCACTACTGTTATCGAATGAGCTCGGTAATAGGGACAGAGCTTCATTGCCGAGGTTACCAAGGCATAAACGAGCTTTTCCAAAAGGGTATAGTTCTTCTCGCGCTTGGTTAAAGTGTGACTCACGTAGTAGATTGGCCGTTGGACCCTATCTCCACATTCCTTGACCAAGGCCCCACTTACCGCAGTTTCTAAAACGGTCAAGTAAATTTGTAGCTCTTCTCCAGGGCTTGGTTTAACCAGTAGTGGAGGGATTGACAGGTATTTTTTCAAGGCTTGAAAAGATTGTTCACTCTCCTTGTCCCATTTCATGTTTCTTCCCTGCTTAATGGCTTTGAAGAATGGGAGACACTTGTCGGTAGACAAAGAAATGAACCTGTTGAGCGCTGCTACCTGCCCGGTCAAGACTTGAACCTATTTAAGTGACGTGGGGGACTCCAGATCCAGAATGGCCTTAATCTTTTCTGGGTTAGCCTCTATGCCTCTCTCATTGACCATGATGCCCAGAAACTTCCCCGCGGTCACCCCAAAGGCGCACTTAAAGGGGTTCAATCTCATTTGTTTTTCTCTTAAGATTATAAAGGTTCTACGGAGGTTGCTTAGATGCCCTTCAGAGGTTGATGACTTGGTGATCATATCGTCGATGTACACCTCCATTGATCTTACAATTTTGGGCTTCAACAACCGGTTGACCAACCGTTGGTACGTAGCTCCTGCATTTTTAAGCCTAAAAGGCATCATTTTGTAGCAATACAGACCCTGTCCGGTGATGAAACTGGTTTTTTCCTTGTCGACGGGGTGCAACAAAATTTGATTGTACCCTGAAAACGTGTCCATGAAGCTCAAGAGCTTTTTTTCAGATGTGAAGTCAACTAACTGATCAATTTTTGGTAGAGGAAAATTGTCTTTCGGGCATGCCAGGTTGAGGTCAGTATAATCGACGCACATGGACCACTTCCCATTTGCCTTTGTGACCATGACCATGTTGGTGATCCATTCGAGGTAATGTGCCTCTCTAATGAATCCCGCTTCGGTCAATTTGTCCACTTCTTCCTGGACCGTCGCATTTCTTTCACCGTTGAAGTGCCATCGGTAAGCAACAAAAGTCATTGGGATTCCAGGCATCTCTTCGTGACTCCAAGCAAAAATGTCATTGAACTCCGTGAGGAGCCCGGTCAAACCCTCTTTCACTCTTAGCTCAAAGGTGGCTCTGATTTTGATGAGCTTCGAGGGATCGTCCATTCAGATAGAAATCTCTTCTAGCTTATCCGTTGGATGGTCGCTGGCCCATTCCCTTCTCTGCTCCTTCTCGTCGGGCACCACGGGGTCATCCTTGGGGTGATTTATGGGTCCCGCATCTTCTAGGGTCAATACAGAGGTTGCCCCATCTTGGATCGTTGTCAACTGGGCAAGTTGTTTTGCTAGAGCTATTGGGTTGGCAGACATTATGTAGCATACTCTGGCTGCTTGATGGTCACCCCGAACTCCCCCCATATTGTCTCCTACTAGGAACCTCTGGAAGTTATGGTAAAAGGATAAGACCCCTTTCAACGATGATAAAAATGGCCTTCCTAATATTGCATTGTTGGTCGATATGGTATCTACCACCACGAAGTCTGTCATGATATTTTACTGGTGAGGTGTGGCTCCAATGATTACTGGTAGGATTTTTGATCCCACGGGTATGATTGAGTCCCCAGTGAACCCATATAGCGGTGTAGTGCAACTATTGTAACACCACTGTTTCAAGTTTAGTTTTTCCAAGATGTCTTTAAATAGGACTTCGACGTTGTTGCCTGTGTCGACGAGCACATGGTGTACCATGCAGTTGGCAATCTATACCGTGATCACCATAGGATCATCATGAGGTTACACGGTGTTGTAGACATCAACTTCGGTGAAAATAATCCGTGACAGCTGGGAGGGGTTGGTCGGGCTCTGGTCGACCTTAAAGATACCCCGCCCTTCGTCTAAACAGGGGACTTTTCTTGCATGGTTTTTCCTGGAATTGTTGGAGGTCCTGGCTAGAGTTGGCCCTTCGCTGATTGTATGTAATATCTGGATTTGGTGCATCAGATCCGTCTGCTCATGGATCTCAGCTTGTACTTCTCGTCAAGTCTGAATGTTATCCCTGACTTGCTGTAAGAATTCTACCAAACATCCTCCCCTTATCAAAGCCTCGATCTGATTTCACAGGTTATAGCACTCTGAAGTTTTGTGTCCCACGTCTTTATGAAAGTCACAATACTTATAACGATTACTCTTATCGACAAGGGCTTTCATAGGTGCGGGCTTCTGTACAACCCCTTATCTTGAATGGCGAGATAGATTGTTTCACTAGATGCATTTAAGGGGGTGTAACGATCATACCCTTTCTCATCTCGAGCTATTGGGGACACTGTTCTAGAAGGAGGTGAAGCTCGCGGAGGAGTTTATTTTACAGGATATTTTTCCAATCTGGGTTGAGAAATAGGGAAGCGATACGTTGACTTACTGGGGGGTTTGTTCTGGATTTTCTAAACTTGCTCAGGTTTGGGAGCTTCCTTCTTCTGTCGCTTTACAGCTCTCATATCGTCGTGTTCCATCTTGACCTAGAGTTGTTCATCGACTTCAATTTGCTCCAGAGCTCGATCATAGGCTTCTTGGTAGGTCTTTAGAGGTCTCTTGGCAAAAGACCGGAAAAGCTTGTTTGCCCACAAGTTCTTTCTAAAGTTGACGAGGGTTTCTTTCTCGATGAAGACCTCCATTTGGATGACTTCCTTATAGAAACGGTAGACATAAGCCCGAAGGGTTTCCCCTCTCTCTTGGATCACTTACTGTAGAAGGATTGGGTCCTTCAATCAGGGCTTAACTCCCTGGAATTATGAGTAGAAATCGGTCGACAGCTTCGTGAAGGAATCCATGCTGCCAGTAGGTAGCTTCCTAAACCAAGTCTTAGCGTAATCCATGAGTGTAGTTGGGAACATTCGACATATAGAAGCCCTAGTCATGTTTTGGACCTCCATCTGTTGAACGAAGCTCTCCAAGTGGCTCAAGCGATCCTCAGTCTTTGAGAATCTTTCAGTCAACATTTTTAATTTTAATAAAAGCTCCACCTCCCGGATCTTTCTGGTGAACAGAGCATTCATCTCACTTAGAGGATCATTCGTGTCCTTGTACTTCCCTTTCTTCATCAATTGGACCTCCTTCTGAAGCTCTGCCAACTGGTCTCTCAAGCATTTGATCTCGGGTTTCCTTGAGTTGATCGTAGTCTCATTGCTATCAGACCCTTCTAACAAACTGGTGATCTCTACCCGGCCCCTTCTTTGGAGGGGATCCACCTAGGGGCTTTGCTGACTTTCTTTTTCCCTAACTCGGCCTTCCCTCCTTAAAATCGTTGGGTGGAAAAACTCTCCCCGCTCTTGGGGAAGGATATCTGCCGTGAACTTGACTTTCTTGGGCTGGTAGCGTGGTAGCGCTTCGGGAACGGTGGGCATGGGCCCTAACCTATCCCGGATCGAGGGTGGGAGACCCGTTCTGTTACGAGCTAGCTCCGGAAGGGTAGGTCCCAAGCGATCAAAGGTGGGTTGCCTAGCGCCTGGCCTGCTTGACTCCGCTCGATTGTAGAGGTTTGCTTGCTGGATAGTAATACCCTCAGCGAGCAGTCGAAGGCAGACATTTTCCACGAAGGCCGCCGCTTGTTAGTCAAGCTCGAACTGGTTTCCCATAAGGGGATCCAAAGCCCGTACAATGGCTGGCTGGTCTGGGACCTGGCTTAAGAGCTTGAATTTTCTTCATTTCCTTGGGATCTTTCATGTCGACGCAGCAGAAGGTTGTCCCAATGCGCCTGCTGTCCTTTGGAGGAGCGAAGCCTCATGACTCCTGTAAAATAATAAACTTGTGAATATAAAGATGGTGGTGTGGGAGTTTCCCACAGACGGCTCCAGAAAGTGTTAACGGGAAATTTACTCAAGATAACAAATTCCCACTAACGCTCTCGAGACCACTACCACGGAGGTGGTGGCCAGGGTTGGTAACTTTGATACCAATCCTGCTTAGATAAAAATGAATGTTGGTATAACAGTAACAAGTGGGGACCTTAGTATCAATTACTCATGGAATACAGGATTCTCTCTTATATGCTCACTATCTCTCTAGAACGTAGGAAGGTGGTAGCTTCGTACTTGTCGAATAGTGGACATCACGACGGCCTTGTTCTGATAACAGAATTTAGGACTGACATACTTCTCTTTCCCTTTTACCTTGTCGTTTATATCTCGCCACTCTTTTTTTCTTTTTCGGTATATTTATATATGACTGAATCAATTTGAATAGGTGTATCTCCCTCCTTGATTCTCTAAACTTACTCCCCCCTTTATCGGGCGGGATCCTCTAATTGAAAGTCGTTGACTCAGAGTAAATAACGGAAGCAGTGATATTGTTGACGAAGATAAGTTTGCTTCCTTTTTGGAATCAAACTCTTGACTTGCATGTAAATGTTGGGTATTACGTAGATATGTTCATGTGCATACTTACGGCATGATTCTTCATAAAGGTTGTTGAGCTAGCCGTTCGTAGTTTTCATAGAGCGAGGTAGATATATGCTTTGGTTCCATTCTCAGAAGCTTGGAATAGACATCCTAGTAGGCATTCATATAAGGTAACATGGACCTGATTCACTTAGAGGCCTTCTTCCTCCTCGTATCGTGGAGGGGACAGCAAGCTCCAGGAGAGGTTGGTGGGCTTCTCGGTCAGGATATGAATCCAGGAGAGGTTGCTATGCTTGTCAGGCTTCTTTCAAATGTTTCTTGAGCCTGGCGACCCTCCTTGGCTTTCAAGGGGTGGTTGAGGAGCCCGACCCCAGGAACTGAGGTTCCCAGGTAGGTGGCCTCGAGAAGCCCGGATTCCAGTGTTCACGTGGGGGCTCGACCTGGTCGTGCCTAGCTTCTTCTCTGATAGTTCGGAAGCCCGACGATCCCTCTATGCTTTTGTGGGGTAGTTTTATGGTACATTCGGGGTTTCATGAATGTCTATTTTGGGCTTCGATTTGGACTGGGAGAGTGGAAAATTTCTCTTTGACCCCTAGCCAAATTTTACTATTAATATTAATTATACTACCAACAATAGTATAAGATTAGGAGACCTACTCCTATTAGAAAAAGATTTCGACTTTTAATTAAACAATTAATTAATTTCCACTTAATGAAAAAATAAAATAAAAAACAATATATTAAGCTATTTTATATAACCTTGCCGCCTAACACATATACATGGGCCAATATATATTTTTTCTTAATTTATTAAATCCACATGTGAACTAGATCCATTATTACAAAAAGAAACCAGTACACATGCCTTAATACAATTCTAGATGGACCCCTAAATTGGTCTGGTATAATATATCAAGTGATCCATGCAAGTTCATATGGGTTGGGGATCTTGGCGGGCTATCTAAATTTAAGCTCCAACGGACATAACCCATTCACAATCAACAAATGATTCACTTAAGCCGATCTATTAATTTTAGTTCATTCCACTAAAGAAATAAAATTGAACTCTTAAATAAAGATAAAATAAGTTAATATTTCTCATTCGTACCCTAGACAATCTTATTGGAGAAAGTGTATTCCCGTGAAGAATACTAGTAATTGCCAAGAGCTCATAGATTGCCTATAGCTCTCCAAGTTACCATATTTACTCATATGACCACATTTTGAATTTGGATATTTTGACTTGTCCAGAAGCCATGTTTCAATAGACACTATTGAAAACTTAACGTTAAGATTTAATATCTAATACCTTAAATTATCCATATGATGGTATTCTACTCAAATCTAACAAATGGAGTCACAATGTCTGTATCTATAAATGAAGTCCTCTATCGATTAACAAATGAATACCACTAAACTATTGACGATAGACTATGCTATATAATCGTACTCATTGGTAGCTCAAATGATAACACTTGCAACCATAAGTCCATCATTTATCTTAGGATTGAGATAGACTCTACGATAGTCATCATGTGAAAAACTTTTATCCACTGACTGTTGTGGATAAATGAATTCACTGTGAGCCTATTCAATGCACCTAGTGCACTGGATTCCTTTGCCCAAAGAAACCACACTTTGATGATTTTACACTCATCATAACACATTTGATCCCACTCAAATGCTAGCAAAAGAATCTATAACTTTGACAAGATAAAGGCGCCCAACCTTTTTATTAAGTTTTGAATATTATTCAAGACTAACTAAAGAATTTTGTCTACCTCATACATATCTAAATGTATGAACAATTATTCTTTTTTCATAATCTTTTGACCTTTTGATTATATACTTTTGTTAAACTATAAATCACTTTACTAATATGAAAAGATTGTCAAATATATTAGTATACTCTTGCTATCGAGCATAATCCCATCAGAAAGCTCCAGTCGACAGGTGAAATCGGTACAAGTACTATGATTTCCATGAAGACGTGGGGCACAACACTTCAGAGTACTATAACCTGTGCAATCAGATCGAGGCTCTGATAAGGGAAGGATGTCTGATAGAGTTCTTACAGCAGGTCAGGGATAATATTCAAATTGGGAGGGATGTGCAAACCGAAATCCGTGAGCACGCTGAGATGAGAACAGGGGAACAGGCAGATCTGATGCAGTAAATCCTGGTGATACATGCCATTAACGGAGGGCCCACTCTGGCTGGAACATCCAATAATTCCAGAAAAAAACAATAAGAGGAAGGTCCATCGTGTAGATGAAGGGCGAGGTATCTTCAAGGCCGACCAGAGCCCAACTGACCCCTCTCAGTCTGTGCAGATTATTTTTACCGAAGCGGATGTCTATAACACTGTGCAACCTCATGATGATTCCATGGTGATCACAATACATATTTCCAACTACATGGTCCACTGTGTGCTCGTCGACACCGGCAGCAGTGTCAACATTATTTTTTGAGATACTTTGGAAAAGCTAAATTTGAAACAGTGGTGCTACAATAGCTGCACAACCCCGCTGTATGGATTCACTGGGGACTCGATCATACCTGTAGGGTCGAAGATCCTTCCAGTAATCGCTAGAACAGCCCCGCTCCAGCAAAGTATCATGACAGATTTCGTGGTGGTGGATAACCCATCGGCCTACAATGCGATATTAGGAAGACCTTCCTTGTCATCCTTGAAGGGGGTCTTGTCCATTTCCCTTAACGTCCTTAAGTTTCCAGTAGGAGACAAGGTGGGGGAAACACAAGGTAACCAGCAATCAGTCAGGAAATACTATGCAGTGTCTGCCAACCCGACAGCTTTAGCAAAACAGTTTGCATAGGTTACGACAATACTAGATGGGGTAACCCCTGGGATGACCTTGGAAGACGTAGAGCCCGTAAATCACCTGGAGGATGATCCTGAGATTCTAGACGAAGAGGAAAAAAGTAGGGAATGGGCTAGTGGGCATCTAGTGGATTAGCTGTAAGAGATACCCGTCCGGATGGATGATCCCACGAAGGTCGTCAAGGTTGGAGCCACCCACGAACCGGGAGTGAAGGAAGGTTTGATTGGCTCCTTAATGAATTCAATGATATTTTTTCTTAGAGTCAAGATGAGATGCTCAGGATCCCGATATCATTGGCTGCTCACCGTTAGGCAGTAGATCCGACCTTCAAGCCCGTTAAATAAAAAAGGCGTCATTTTAGCGTCAAAAGAAATGCTGCGATTCAAGAAGAAGTGGACAAGTTGATCGAAGCAGGCTTTACTAGAGAGGCGCGTTACCCCGAATTGATCTCCAATTTGGTCATGGTCACGAAGGCGAATGGGAAGTGGCGTATGTGCGTCGATTACACCAACCTCAACCTGGCATGTCTGAAAGACAGTTTCCCTTTACCAAAGATCGATCAAGGGTTGACTCCATATTTGGAAACAAGCTCCTAAGCTTCATAGATGCATTCTCGGGGTATAATCGGATCATGAAGCACCTCACCGACAAAGACAAGACCAGCATCATCACCGAGCAGGGTCTGTACTGCTACAAGGTGATGTCATTTGGGATTAAGAATGCGGGAGCTATATATCAAAGGTTGGTCAATTCGTTGTTCAAGCCCGAGCTTGGAAGATCAATGGAAGTGTACATCGATGACATGATCACCGAGTTACCAAACGACCTTCGTAGATCTTTCATGATCCTAAAGCAAAACCAGATGAGATTGAACCCCTCCTAATGTGCCTTTGGGGTAACTACGGGAAAAATTATGGGATTCATGGATCATGAGAGAGGAATAGAGGCTAACCCAGAAAAGATCCAGGCTATCCTGGATCTAGAATCCCCCATGTCACTCAAATAGGTTTAAGTCTTGATCAGGCAGATAGCAGTGCCCAACAGGTTCATTTCTCGGTTCACCGATAAATGTTTCCCTTTCTTCAAAGCTATCAGGCAGGGAAGGAACATGAAATGGGACCAGAAGAGTGAGCAAGCTTTTCAAGCTTTAAAGATGTATCTGACAAGCCCTCTGTTACTGGTCAAGCCAAGTCCGGGAAAGGAGCTATAAAACTACATGGCCATTTCATAGACTACGGTAAATGAGGCCTTGGTCAAGGAATGTGAAGATAGGGTCCAGTTGCTTATCTACTACATGAGTAACGCCCCAACCAATCTGGAAAAGAATTATACCCTTCTAGAGAAGCTCGCCTATGCCCTAGTAACCTCAGCAAGGAAGCTCTATCCCTACTTTCAAGCTCACTCAATAGCAGTAGTGATGGACCAACCTCTCCGTCAATTATTGCAAAGGTCGAATGTGTCAGGAAGATTAGTTTTATGGGCCCTGGAACTCACCCAATTCGACTTAAGGTATAAACCCAGTATTGCAATTAAAGCCTAGGCTTTGGCAGACTTTATGGCAGAGTTTCAGTGCCCTCAGGCCAACCGACCTCTGTAATGACAAATATAGCTCCTGAGAAGATTTCAAAGCCCGACAGTTGGACGGCTAGGTTGTAAGTCATGGATCCTCTACACTGATGAAGCGCCCATACAAGCTGAGGAGGAGTGAGCATAGTCCTGATAGACCCAAAGGGATCTGAGTTTTTCCATTGTTTCAGATTCGAATTTAAAGCCACTAACAATGAGGCAGAGTATGAAGCCCTCCTAGCTGGAATGAAGGCGGCAACCGAGCTCGGGGTCGATTATCTACAGGTCAAGAGTGACTTGTTACTCATAGTCAATCAGGTTTTTAGGGATTATCAGGTAAAAAGGGATAACATTATTACCTACTTGAAGCTAATTCAACTACTTAAGAATAAGTTTAAGGGATTTAAGATCGAGCAGATGCCTCGACAATAGAATAGTCGATCTGACGTCCTAGCCAAGATAGCTGCGAATTATGGCCAGGCCTTACCACATGGAGTCCCTCTCCAAGTGATCTCCCTACCAAGCATAGTAGTAGGCAAGGAGACTTTTACCCTGGATCGATAGCCATGCTGGATGGACCCAATGGTGGTTTAGCTCCAAGAAGGAAGGCTTCCCGAGGAGCCTGACCAAGTTAGAGGAAATAAGAGGCTCTTAGTCGGCTATGGTCTGGAAGATGGGTGCCCTTATAGGAGGGGCAGGTCCCTTCTCCTGCTTCGATGTTTGTATCCTGATGATGCCAAATGGGCATAGAGAGGTTCACTATAGGGAATGCGGGAACCACATTGGTGGGGAAGCTCTAGCATATCAGGTGCTCCGCATGGGGTATTACTGGCCAACTATCCATCAAGATGCAAAGAATTTTGTACAATCTTGTGAACCATGCTAGAAGACTTCCAACTTGAGCCACCTCCCACCGGAACGTCTATCATCTCTCAGCTCGTCTTACCCCTTTGCTATGTGGTGAGTTGAACTAATCGGTCCACTTCAAACCGCTTATGGACAAGCCAAACATGTAATTGTTGCAATCGACTATTTCACAAGATGGGTCAAAACCGGACCACTCTCCCAGATATCGAAAAAGAATACAACAAGGTTCACAAAAAATAATGTAGTTTGCAGATTTGGGACCTCTCTTATCGTTATATTTGACCTCGGAAAGCAGTTTAATAATGTGGCCATCTCGGCTGCACAACCTTGCTGCCCCGACATGTATTAGGCTCTCTTGGCCAAAAGTTCTTGGATGGTAGTGGAAGAAGGTTATAGTCCTCCTACCAAGGTTTTAGAGGGTGGAACCATGATACTCAAGCCAAGGAGTGAATGGACAACAAATGAGTTTGAGGTTGCAAAATGGCACCATCGTGCTATGAATGCCATCTTTGGAGGAGTTGATGAGCATCAATTCTTCTACATCCAAAATCTTGAATCCGTAAAGGAAGCTTGGGATACTCTCTAAGTTACTAATGAAGGAACCTTAGTAGTGAAGAAATTGAGGCTTCAAATGTTGGCATCACAATTTGAAGGTTTAAGTATGGGTGAGGAAGAAAAGTTCGAAGACTTCCAATTCCGGCTTCTTAATATTGCTAACCAATGTCAAGCACTTGGAGTTCCTATCTCAAAAGAGCGTTTAAATTGGAAAATCCTTAGGTCTCTTCCTAAGAGATTTAAATCAAAGGTGACGGCCATTGAGGAAAGCAAGGATGTGGATAGTATGAACATCGATGAGTTGCTTGGGTCTCTCCAAGCTTATGAGATGTGCTTGAAGCCAAAGATCAAGAGTAAGGGAATTGCTCTCAATGCTATTGAGGAGGAGAGTGATGATGAAAATGAAGAAATGGCACTCTTGGTTAGAAGGTTCAAGAAGTTTCTAAAGAAGAATGCCAAAACTAAAGTCAAGTCTTCTAAGGAAAAATGAGTCAAGAGAACATCATCTCCAAGGATTGTGAAGAATAGTCAAGCCATGAACAAGAAAGAGGTTCAATGCTATAATTGTCAAGGTTTTGGTCACTTTTCTAATGAGTGCACCAAGAAGCCATCTAAGAAAGACAAGAAAGGCAAAGTGTTGGCGGCTTCTTGGAGTGATGATAATTCTAGTGACAATGAGAGCTCTAGTAGTGAGTCTTCAAGTGATGAAGAGTTCGTGAGCAACTTTGTAGCTCTAACGGCTTCTCATTCTTCACTAGATGTTGGTAGTACAATATCTTTGAACAAGAACCTTGATGCAATTCATGATGGATGCTCTAGTTCCATTCCTACTAATCTTGAGTTGTTGAAAAAGATAGAAAAGCTTGAAGAAGTTAGAGACAATGCTCAAAGAGAAGTAGTTGAGAAGGATAATTTGATCAAGAAGCAACTAGATGAGTTTGTGGTTGTTACTCGTTGACTTCTTGGAGAAAAAGATGATATTATGAAGAAGTTAAGAGAACTTGAAATGAGTAACCTTGAGAAGGATAATGTGATATCTTCTTTGAAGAAGAGAGAACAATAATTGATGGAAGAGATAGACACGGCTAAGGAGGTTATCAAGGATTTAGTGAATGATTCGGTTAAGGTGTCTAATGTTAGGAATCTTGTTAACTCTCATAGTGGTGAAGACGACTTGGTAGTTGAAGAGGAGATCTTGGAAGCACCACTTCCTACACACTTTGATGAAGTCGTGATTGATAAGAAACCACATAAGAAGAGAAGATCAAAAAGCAAGAAGAAGTTGGCGAACAAGGTATCTTTGCAAACTCCTAATGAAGCTAGTTCAACTCCAAAAGGTACAATCTCATCTTTTATTCCAATTTGTCATTATTGCAACACAATAGGTCACATTAAGCCTAGGTGTTATAAATATATTGAAAAATGCAAATTAGGAAATGAATCTAGGGATAAGGAGATTAAACTTCAACTTGAACATGCTAAGGCCTTGAAAGTTGAGAAACATGATAATTTTGCTAAGCATGAGAAAAAGTTGTGGAGTATAAATAATTCTAATCTTGTTCAACTTGACAAAGCTTGTGTTGAAAATGTTAAGGAAGAGTGTGCTAATGATATTCTTGTTAATCAAGTCATTGAAGGACTTTACTCTAGATTCAACATTGTTGTCAAGGATGATATTGGAAATGTTTGTGTAGGTACACCCAAGAGAAAGTGGTTCAAGGGTGAGTGCTCTTATCACTAATATGAGAAGCACATGTGAGATAGCTTTGAGTCTATATATCAATTGTGTTGAGAATTCTTGCTTGCTAGCTTTGAATACTCCATGTATTGATATGAACTTGGTTATCTCACATCATGATTGTTATGATGGTCAAAATTTGTTGATTAATTTTGAAGAAGTTCTTTTGTTATATGTGTTGATTGAGTTAAGATATTATGCTTTCTATACTCTTGTTGTGAAACATTATCAACTTGGTGTCATGAGGACATTCAAGGCAAGAGTGCTCATAAAAAGGGCGGAAGTATGATATTTGGTGAATATAATGTGCAAAACAGTATCTCTATACTCTAATGCATATTCTCTTAGATATTCATCTTTTGACTCAATTTTGACATACATCTCATAGCATGTCATATTAGAGAATTTTGTATAGTATACATATGGTTCTCATTGACATTTGCTATTTTAGGATCTAATAGTGATATTGTTCACATTGATCTTAACTTTGATGATTGTTTGTGTTTGGTATATTGAGTGACATTACTTTTGAAAATATGAGCTTCATATTCTTTGAAAGCTACTCATTAGAGAAGTAATGATCTTGAATAAGTCTCTACTTATTGCTCTTAGATCATGTGCTTATGAGCCATAAAATCTTGGTTTTCTAAAAATTGCACCTTGCTTCTCTTATATGTTTTGCTAGTAGGTTGAGTTTACTAATATGTAAACATTGGATACATCTTGAAGTTTTTGTGCTTAAGTACATTTAAAATGACCTACGGCTAGTATCCATTTTGCTTCGGCAATTACATAGAACTCAACGAGCACCTTAATGAAAAGGGCTACACACCTTGGTTGTGAAAGCTACCCAATGTTGGAAAGAGCTACACCATTGTGATGAGTGAAAGCCGTCATGAAGTGAATTTTTATTTATGTAAAAAAAATGGAAAAATCAAAGAAGTGTTGAAATGAAATCAATAAAAAAAAATCTTTGATTCAAAGCCTAAAAAGAAAAGGAGGAAGGCTTAAAAAGGAGTTTAGTTGAAAATCAAATGAGCTCGGGGTTGAAAAACATAAATGGGATGACGAGCCACATGCACACACACGCTTATATGTTGAAAATCTATTCTCTTAAAAGCAAAAAATTCTGGATGATAATCGGTTTGACTTTTTATGGAAAAATCTTAAGATGAATAGTTATTGGAAATTGTTTGCATGTTGATTATCAAACTACTTCTTGATATATATTTGAAGCATATCTCTCACACACACACTTTGTTTATGAGTATGATGATATCTTTGCAATTGTTGAATAATTATGAGAGAACTTGAAAAATCTTTGTGTATCTCTCTTAGCATATGAAGCCTATTTTGTTGATATTTCTTCAAATTGCTTGAATGTGTGATTGTGTGAACTTCCTTGTGAACCTTATGCTATCATGAATCTTAGTCATGGCATTTATCAAGGGGGAGCATTGTATGCTAGACATTGTTCTCTTTTATGATATGTTCACATGCTTCATTTTGTTACATGTTGGCATATTTTGACTTAATGATACTTGTAAGATATTACTCACTATCTTTGTCTTGCATGATGATTCATTCTTAAGTCATATGTCATTGTTTTATATTTTTGTGACTAATAAGCTTGTTTTGTCTTTCACTCACTTTTGTATGTTTATAGCATCTTATTTCACAAGAACAAATGGGAAGAACTAAAGTTACCGGAAGTGGAAATCAATTGAATCCCATTGTGAAAGCAAAGTCAACCTCAAAGAGATACAAAGCATCAACGTCAAAGGATTTAGGGATCTTTGCAACTAAGAAGATATTTCAAGAGAGAGACATTAACTTAGGTAAATGTAAAGATTCTTATGTTCTTAAATGCATTAAGAATAGAAATTTGGAATCTTGGGTGAGCATGCTAGGAATAGTGAATGACACTATTGTTAGAGAATTTTATCATGAATATAGAGAGAGCGCCACCTTATTGGATGCTTTGATGGATGTTAGGGGTGTTGTGTTTAGAGTTAACCCGGTAAACATTAACAAGTTTCTTGGGCTATCTAGTGATATTGATTCAAACTGTCTAGATGTTGATATCATTGAAAATCTTAATATCATAGGTAGAACTCTATGTGACAATGCTTCTTTTGAGTGGAAAGGTAGAGCATATATTAGTCAACATGAGTTAACTAAGGCAAGTGCATTTTGGCATCTTTTCATTTGCACAAATATTATTGGATCTTCGAATTCAACCGAGTTGAATAAAGACAAGATCAAAATAGTATTTGCCTTAGTGACTAATCAACCTATAAACCTTGGGGATTTGCTTATGTTTTATTTGGATAATGTTGCTTTCTCAACTAGAGGAGATAAGAAGCTTGCATTACCGGGGTTTATAACTTCTTTGTGTTTAGCTCGTGGTGTTCAAAGTAATGGAAATGATATGTTGGTACAACCCTTGGAAAAGTATAGTGATAAACGTGTGTCATACATGTCATATAAGGATAAGGGTAACACATGTGATACTTTTGGACTTTTTAGTTCACAAGTTGATTGTCAAGAGACTAGCATAAACATTCTTCCGGATTGGACTTTGCATTTGTAGAAGAAGGTTGATGAGCTTAGTGCTATAGTTGAAAAACAGGATGCTAGAATAAAAGAGTTGAATGAGTGTATTGCATCAAGTTCAAGACCACCTCTCAAGCATTATGTTAGGTCAACTACACGCACATCTCTCTTTGGTGGATCTAGTAGCTAGTATTTGAGTCTCATGGTATGTTTCTTACCTTTTGGCATCATTTCATGTCAAAAAGGGGGAGAAAGAGTTGTCATGAATTGCTAGTTACTTAGTTTCCTTTTTATGTTGTTTTTGTGAACTTTTGGACTTTCAATGGCTTGTAATAATTAGTCTTAAGATTTGGTTAAGAATTCTTGTATTTGGCATGTATTGAGGGGGAGATACATGTATTTGTGGACTTAATTGTATATTCTTATCCATATTATATGTTGCCATTTGTTGTTTTTCTCTTGTATATGCATTGTGCTTTGAGATGATTTATAGGTTGCTTCAAGAGAAGATCAAGATGAAGTTCAAGAGTTGGTGAAGATTAGTTATAGGAATATTACTCATTGTAATGTGAGGGAGTGATTTTGTGACCTATCTTCATTTTTATATTTGTAGTAAATGTATAGGTGTTTTGACATGAAATTTGCCAAAGGGGGAGATTGATAGGTTTTAGTTTGTGTTGGCATGAATTCCATATCAAAATGATGTTTACTTGTAATGACTTAGTTGTTTTGGTTCATGATGATTCAAGCTTCAAGGAAGAAGAAACAACAAGTCAAAGCAAGTTCTAAGTCTTCAAAGAGAAAGGATGCAATTTGGTTCTACAAAGGTATACTAAGACCTTATCTTTCTCTTACAAGGCTAAGGCACACACACACATATCATACATTTGTGTCCTTGCATAGTTGTGCACCATTATAGGCACACACACACATATCATACATTTGTGTCCCTGCATCATTGTGCACCTTTATAGGCACACATATACAATTCATTCATATGTGTCCCTGCATCATTGTGCACCATGTATAACACATTCACACACTTTAAGATGAATGCTCATGCATTGGTTTGGAAATAATATGTTTTGGAATATGCATGATTGGAAACTATCTCTATGTAGTTTGCATTCTAGTGTGAATTGTGTTTGTGTGTGTATATTTTTGTATAACATGGATATTGAACTTGGATTTAGTCTTAAATCATTCTTGATTGAGTTCCGGTCATTTCGGTTACTCATACTATTGATTTCAAGTTCAAAGTCAAAAGATACTACACTTTCAACTCATGTTTCATACATTGTCTTCGTCTTCATATATCGAGAAGAATTAATATATTCTGGGTTGAGTATCTTATATTTCCATGTCCATGTGAGAGTTACAGTTTGTAATCCGCAAACGGATTCGAATTCCGACTTCGGAGGCTGGAGAATGGTCGAAGAACGCAAGGGAAGCGCGAGGGGAATGCACCATGGCCAAAAGGCCATGGAGGTGTGCATGCCCAAGATGGCGCGTGGCCATCTCAACCGTACAACCTTGCTGCCCCGAGATGCCCACGTGCCATCTCGGGGAAGCACTTCCAAAGGAGGGCAAAAATGTCTTTTCATCTTTCTTCTTTCCCACTCCTTTATAAACTCTCTCCCTCTCACATTTCATTTTAAGAAGAAATTCAAATTAAGTGTGCAGAATTCTCTCTAAATTTTTTCACCTTCCAAATACTATAACTTCTTCATTTGAACTCCGATTTGAGTGATTTGAAGTTGAGAGTGTTCGTCTATTCATCCTCCATCTTTTCTCTGAAGGTTTGAGCTAATTTTGCTGCTTTTTTTGGTGTCTAATCGTACAAAAACGGGACTGCAGCTAGATCAACTAAGGTATTGATTTTCTCTCTAAGTTTTCTTTTAAAACTTGGTCAATTGCCTTGGGTTTTCTTCTTCTACATATATTTGTATATTGTAAGTGTTTTGATTTGTGTTTTGAACACTTTCAAAGCTAGGTTGAATTTCAATTGAAATCATTCATGTTGAGTTAGGTTTTGATTTTGCCTATGTTATCACATGTTTGGGATTGTATTGTGCTAGCTTTGATTCTAGGACTATTTGTGATCTTTGATTGATTGTTTTTGTGAAAAATAGTTCATCACATGTATTAGGCTCTCTTGGCTGAAATTCTCACATAATACATGTGCTTATGTTCTTTTGAGCTATTCATGTGATTTGTTTAATCTATGATTAGGAATATGCTCTAAAACTTATGCTTAGATCTATTTGACATTGTCATATGATTTTAGCATGTTTTAGGTTTTTATGATTTAAACTTGATCTTGTGATTTGTTGATCATATCTTGTGATTCAAGTTTAGATATATGCATGAATCTAGTTTGACTACTCATGCATGATAAACTAGACTATATCTGATTTGTGCATTCATGCACATGTCTAGTATTTTCCATAGGATGTTTTGATCATAGTATTCTATGTTGTGTGCTTGTTTGCGTTTTGCATTCATGATCAACTAGATGCCTTGTGAGAAGGAAGTCTTGACAATAGGTGTGAGACATATGGTGTTGAGCAAGAAGTCTTGGCAAGAGGTGTGAAGCCTCGGATTGTCGAGCAAGAAAGTCTTGGCTAGAGGTGTAAACCTTGGATAGTCGAGCAAGAAGTCTTGCCTAGAGTTGGGAGAACTCGGATAGGTGAGCAAGGAAGTCTTGACTAGAGTCGGGAAGACTCGGATAGTTGAGCAAGAAGTCTTGCCTTGGGTTGTGAAGATCCGGATAAGGTGAGCAAGGAAGTCTTGACAAGAGGTGTGAAGCCTCGGATTGTTGAGCATAGGGCGACAACTTCTAGAGTAGGATAGGACGGTAGTTTCTAGGTGAAAAGGTCACTTGAGAGATTGTACTTGTCTTATCTACCAGTGGATTTTGTTTGCCAGTGGCTGCTTGCCCGTGGATGTTTCCTCTTCGGAGGTTTACCACGTTATATCTTGTGTTAACTTTTCTCTATCCTTATCTCTCTAATATTTGTATTGTGGATAGAACTATTTATGTATTTTGACTTCTTATTTATAATATAGATTGTGTATGTGATACAATTACTTGTTTGTATCACACTTTACTTGTGTTTATATAATGATTAATTGTCTTTAATTAATATATATATTTTGATACAAGCAATCTAAAGGGACAAACTTTTGTTTGTTTCTAAGGGAGTCGAAAAAGGTGCCCAACCTATTCACCCCCCTCCCCTCCCTCTAGGTTAGCCTTGAGCATTTAACTTTGGTGTGTATTAGAAACCCTATTTTTTTAGAGGTATGTATTAGAAACCCTATTTCACGAGATTCTCAAGGCCCTTCTTCTAGAGGTATGTATTAGAAACCCTATTTTTTTTTGTTTCATATGCAGATTAAAATGAATACAGGTTGAAGGAGATAGTTAACTTTGGTGTGTTTTATTTTAAAACCGTGGTGTGTTTAATTGAAATCGCTTGGTGTGTTTAATTTATTATCCCTAGTGTGTTTAATTTATTGTCGTAGTGTGTTTAATTTGTTTTTCATGGTTTGTTGAATGTGGTGTTCCATTGTATTTTTAATGTTGTTTGTATAGTGTGTTTAAATGGTTTGTCATGGTTTTTCATGGTGTGTTTAATTGCTTTGTCGTAGTGTGTTTAATGTGTTATGCCCTGGTGTGTTTAATTTAGTGTTTCATGGTGTGTGTAATTGGTTTGTCGTGGTTTGCTTAATGTGGTATGGTATGGTGTGTTTAAACTGATTTATCCTTGTGTGTTTAATTAGATTGTCATGTTGTGTTTAATAGGTTACACCTTGTATAATTTATGACTTGTTTAATAAATTATATTCTAAATGTGAGATTTTGATTTGTTGAAACGTAGGAATGGACCCAACAAAATTGGTAATCACTTATGGTGGCAAATGGGTGGGAAACTTTTACGAGGGTGGTGAAACAGAGTTTGTGAAAGTTTGTAGGAATTTGACATATAATGAGCTATCCAGGGTTGTACAAGGTGTTACGAATGTTGACTTAACAAGATTAAGTATTGAGTTAAGAACTTTGGTTGATACTGGGGTTAGGCTTAGGCCAACCTGACTGGAAATTAAAGATGATAGCAATGTGGAAATGTTGTTGTACGATGGTGGACATGTTCCAAAGGTGTATGTTAGTGTTGTTGAGAAAGTTAGTGTACAACCCGGTCATTTGGGTGTTCCTACCGTTCAACCCGTTTATCAAAGTTTTGTACAACAATTGACTGCACAGATTCAATCCGGCGGTGGAAGCAACATCGTCTTGGGTTCTATACCAACAACTTATCTTGTTTTTCAAACCCCGACTGGAAACCCTGTTATTTTTTAGGACCCAACAATTAACGAATTTTTGGCCGAACCTTATAACGAGGATAAGAGTTCGATTCCAGAGTACAACTCCCATAGTGAGTATGGATTAGAGGATTTTGATGAAGATTACATTGGTGATGGTGAAAGTCGTGAGGGTGTGAATGATGAGGCAACATATCATCATGGAATGAGTTCGAATTCAACAGATGGTGGTCGCAGGGAGTCTGTTCCACCGGTTATTGCTGGTCTAAGTTGAGATACATTTGAAGATGGTGGCATTAATGTTGGTGATAGATCCGGAACTCTAGTCTCCCAACCTTGGATTATTCCCTAGCTTCAAGCTACAATTTTGAACTATTTAGAACATAGGACTCTAGTTCCTGTAATCGCTTATCCAAAAGTGGGATGTTCGAAAGCAAAAAAGCTTTGAAGCTAGCTTTGCAGGAGTACGCACTAAAGGAGAATTTTGAAATCCGTGTTACAAGTTCATGCATTCAAATCGCTTATTCAAGGGGTGCCTTTTTTATCAAATGGTTGACCAAACAATACATTGTTTGCTATCAAGAATAGTGTCATCTTCAACGAATCATCGGCCTCCAAGAAGTTGCCTGCTACAAATCGATCATACACAGTGGACAACTTCAAATCTTTGGCTTCTTCTTCAGGCCAATAACTTTTGTGGATGCCTTTTTCATTGGCCACATAAGGCGTGTTAATAATTTCAGAGATTTTCCCAAACCGTAGACCGGTCACCAAATAAAATTCTCTCTGTCCAAATCTTGCCTTCTTCCCACCAACCAAAAACTACAACTCGTTCTCAGATGCACCATCTATCTTAATTTCCCTCAACAATAAGATGTGTACGATCTGAGCTGAGAACAACCAATTTGTAGGGAACTGACCGAATTGCTTGAAACAACTCGCCATAAATTCAGCATGCTTCCCCTCCTTGCGTAGTATGTCCTCTATATTGTATGTACTTCAACCGACACCTAACTATTATTAATGCTTCTTGAGTTCATTTATTTCTTTAGACCTTCAGAAACTGATCATAATAGATGTTCTCCTTCTGTAAAATATAAAAAAACCGTGGGTTCAATTAAGTAAACTCTCATATTCTTAATTAAACAAATCAGTCATGCCCAATTAAACACACCAGTTCATGCCCAATTAAACACACCCGTTCACAACAATTAAACACACCAGTCATACCCAATTAAATACACCAGTCATACCCAATTAAACACATCAGTCATACCCAATTAAACACACATGTTCACAACAATTAAACACACTAATCAAACACACCCGCTCACAATAATCAAACACACCAATTCATACCCAATTAAACACACTAGTCATAACCCATTAAACACACCCATTCACAACAATTAAAAACATCAGTTCACAACCACTTAAACACACATGTTCACAACAATTAAACACACCAATTCAAACACAATTAAACACACCAGTCGTACCCCATTAAACACACTCGTTCACAACAATTAAACACACCGGTCATACCCAATTAAACACAATCGGTCATAACAATTAAACACACTGGTCATATCTAATTAAACACAACAGTTCATACCTAAATAAACACATCAGGTCATACCCATTTCACATCATTAATTAAACCACAAAAAATGCATAATTTCACATCATTAAAACACACCAGTTTACAACAACTCATTGACTGGGCCAATATTTTAATATTTATGTTGCTTCCAAAGTCTATCTCTATCAATAATTAAACCACAAAAAGCACACATACATAGTCAAAGAAAGAAACAAAAGACACACTCACTGTCAACACAACTTCTCTCAAAGAATGAGATATCCAAACAACAACAAAAACAACTGGGGTCTGGTCATCATCTACTGAGATATACTTATATACTTTTATGTTGTTTGAAGTTGGACCCATAAATTATGCTAACTATTTTAATATACAAATCATGCTAACACCAGATATAAAAAACACTCAAAGGCTTCAAGCTTTCTTAATGTATCTATGAAATCACAAGTTCAAATCATTTTGTTCAAATCTCTGTTCAAACTTCGAAATCAATCACAAGTGAACAAAATCAATTTTTTAAAATCCCTGCTCAAATTTCAAAATCTAATACAAGTGAACAAAATTAATTTGTTAAAATCCCTGTTCAAATTTCGAAAACTATCACAACTTAACAAAATCAATTTGTTAATGTATAAATGAAAATCAATTTCAGATTCTATCAACCAAAAATACAAAAAAAATCGATACCATAAAGTCAAATGTGAAGAGAAAGTGCAAACTGTTGGTGACTGCACATCGTCGTCGTCGTCATCGGTGGCTCTTCATGGTGGTTGTCGTCGGCAGCGCTAGTCTCTCGAAGTCGTCGGCTCTCGTCGCCACTCATCTGTCGCATCTCGTCCAAAGCTCTAGTCTCTCTCATCTGCACATTGTCGTCGTGTCGTTTTCGTCGTCTCATCATGGTGGTGGTGGTCATCGGGTTTTTTCTCTCGCAAGTCGTCGGGTCTGGTCTCCGCAAGTCGTCGCCTCTGGTTTCACTTTTTTGGTTTGACAGTAACACTAAGAATGAACTCTCAAGTCTCAGTTTTGGGCTTTTATGTTTGCAATTTGTTATTTTATTTTAATTCTTTACTAATTGATTTTGAACTTTTTTAATTATTTATTCAATTTTGTTTTTTCAAGTCATTATAACATAAGGGTAATTTTGTCCCAAAAGTAGAAAAATTGATAAAAACAATAAATTTACTAATCTTGAATAAAACAATAAATATACTAATTTGTTGGTTACTTTTAAAGTTCTCTCTATTATAATTATATTTATATGTGTTTTGAGGAAATGGGGAGAGGGGATAGAAATCATCTTCAAATTGAAATGAAGATGGGATGGGGACCCCTCCCCATCCTCATTTTAATATGGAGATGATTTCTATCCCTTCCCTCTTCCCCATTCCTCTATTTTTTTCCTAATTAGAGATGAAGGTACGGGAATTTGGGATCCCAGATAAAAGTATACATCTCTAGTCTGGTTAGAGGAGTGCGCTCCTGCTGTGGCTATTGTCTTGAGCGATTGCTCAAGTGAGGTTTAATTGGTTTGGTTTTTTAATATAATTTGCTTCATATATGTGTATTGATTAGTGATATGGGTGACCGGTAATATCGACACCCCTCTTTATTACATGATTAATAGATAACCTTATTCAATTTTACATATAACAAATCTAGAAGGGTACAAAAAAGAGGCCAGGTGACCTGGACAATCACTATTGATGTTCTCCCCAGTCACGTCCATGGCTGCTAAAAGTTAATAGTCGAATGCAACTAGTGCTGGATCAACTATAAGTGCTGTTAAGCTCATCAAAATCACAGTCAGCAATTCAACTTTTCTTTATCATTCATGCACCTCTATCTATTTACTTTTTGCCCACGTGGCATTACTGATATTCTATCAATTTATGGGTACATAGAATTTATGAGATAGAATTTAAGAAGAAAATTCTCTAGCATGAGATTTCTCAAATAATATTTATATATGAGAAGTCTTGATCGTTCATGCTAACATATCTAGTGACACGATTTAGACCTGTCAAGATCTGACTATGAACAATCAAAATTGTAATAATAACATTTAAGACTTCCTAGCTACATTAGAGAACCGTAAAAGTTAGTAACATATATAGTTCCTATAATACATCATATAGCCGTCAAAAATACATATAATGTGTTATAAAATTTAAATGGGAAGAATCGAAATTTCGTTTTGCTTCGGCGAAGTTTCCAAGCACTAACAAATTATAACCGTAATGTATGACCTATATATTTATATCAAATAATACAAGTGCCTGAATAGTGTATATATATTAGTGTGGGGCGTGCCATATGTTGCCACCGAATTTGAATTCAGATTGTTTGAGGTTAGAGATTAATTGACTAATATACACCAAGAACACACAGCATATGGAGGCGTCTCGTGGAGGCAAGAATATGGAGAAAAATGACAAGGGTAGATCGGAGGCGCGATACCGGGGGATTAGGCGGCGGCCATGGGGGAAGTTTGCAGCAGAAATACGTGACCCGACGAGGAATGGTGCACGGCTGTGGCTAGGGACTTTTGAGACAGCTGAAGAGGCTGCTCGTGCGTATGACCGAGCTGCTTTTGCCTTCCGAGGTCATTTGGCTATTCTTAACTTCCCAAATGAGTATCAATATCACAGCCAAAGCTCATTGTCGTTTGCATCTGCGCCTTCTTCATCTTCGTCTTCGATTTCTAGTGCTGATCATGGCAATGGTTTTGGCAGAGGAATTTCTAGTAGAGTGAAAGAAGATGAAGTGATAGAGTTTGAATATTTTGATAATGACTTGTTGGAGGAGCTTCTTGATTCAAAAGAAGATTGGCAGCCTAAAAACAACTAAATTTGTATATGGGAAATTATGGGTTTGGTGAATATATTTTCTTTTCTGGGTTTATGTACTTTATTCAAATTCATAATTTATGACACTCATTACATACATGATACATGTACTTCTTTGCATATGATGTAATTGAATTTTCCCAGCTCAATAAACCAACAAATTTGTTCAATTTCTTCTCCAGTAAAATTGGTCCTGTTTTAGCCTGGCGGTGTGAGGCAGGGGTGTTGGTGGACCACTGAACCTGGTGGCGGGTGAAGTGTGAGAAGAACAAGGTTCTTTTTTTTCTTTTTTTTTTATAAATGTGGATAATATATGATGCAACTGGTTCAACAAGGTATGACTTCTCATTATAATTCAATTCTAATCTTGAAAGTCAAATAACTCTGACATGTCATGCGGACCCGTCAGCAAAAACATAAAAAAAAAAAAAAGGTTCTTTACAGTTATGTGTCGATAATATTATAAAATCCGCCAGTAACTTTAATTGGTGAAAAGCATTAAACATATAAATTATTATAGACACCACAATGGACAAATTCCAGCTACTTGGACTGAATATACCAGAATCAAACTATGTTACGTAGACCACCACCGTGGCATCATCGCCAGGTATGGGCTTGGCTTGACAATAGCAGGTGCCAGGTGGTATATATATAAATGTTATAAAGAAGTGAACATTTTTCTTTTGTAAAATTTGTGTTTAGATAAGCAGAATCTTGAGCCCAGCAAAGGTTTCAATCATTCTTGGTTTTGTTCTGATCAAAATCGAGAAGTTCCTCCAACAACTTGTCATCCAAATACTCAATTTCAAATACTTGTTTCTCACCTTCAGCACTGGTTTTTTCTACATTCTGCAAAATTGTGGACGATGAACGCGAAGACGAGTAGGAAGAAGAAGAAGTACAAGTAACATTAGATGATGAAATATGTTCCTGAGGAAAGTTAAGAATGGCTAAGGGACCCCTCATTGAAAAGGCATCTGTGTCGTAAGCCCGTGCCGCCGCTTCAGCCGTGCTGAAAGTTCCTAGCAACACCCGAGCTCCATGCCTAGTCGAGTCTCGGATTTCTGCTGCATATTTTCCCCACGGTCGCTTCCTCCCACCTCTGTATCGAACGCTTGTTCCTTTCTCTTCTCTAACCTTTTTTCTATGATCATCCGCCATGATGAGAGTACTCTCTATCTCTACTTATATAGTATAGAAAAAAAAATGGAGGTTGACATGAATGGACCAATAAAGAGATGGGAACATTTTCAATATCTTAATTAAACAACTCTTTCGTTAGGGAGTCATTCTTTGTATATGCATAATATGTTGTGAATTGTGATTCTTTCCTCTTCCTTTTCGATTTATTAATGTTTTGGGGTGCATCAATAATTATTATCAAATAGGTAATAGGTTGGTGGTGATGTCAAGGGTATGACGATGCCTCGGTTCATCAGCATAGTAGCGTATTCGAATTGTTAAAAATTGTTGTAAATTAATAATAATGATGATCAAATCCTGATTTAGGGAATGGGGTCATGTGACTACGATGGCTGAGGGAATGAGGTCAAGTGTTAGTTGCTGTATCCAAATGGGATCGATTGGATAATATTAATGTTAATTTATTATACCACGGGGTTGAATTCAGACCGAGCAAGAATTGATTACGAATATGTCTGTGGGTATATTTATTTAATCAAGAGGGAGGTCATAGGACATGAATTTGCAGTTCAATGATTCTAACTAAATCAGAGTTTTTTAAGTTGTAGTTATGACTTCATAAGGCTTGCGATTACCTATTGAATCATCCTGATTATGCAATCAATTGCGTAAGAGAGTTGATGTTGATGGGGATGACGATGGTATTGTTGCAGTCTCTCACTAATTTCTGCCAAGATTGTATAGATGGGGTTGCATTTGATGAAATTGGAATCCATCTATATTCAGTCTTCTTTTCAGTTCCTTCATATTTCTGACACTTATAAGCCCCGGAAGTGAACATCATGACTAATATTTTTTTCTATGGGTTCATGGCGGATCATGGGGCGTGCAATTGATTTGGGTACATTTTTCCGATATTTAGTTCAGCTCTTCAAAAAAAAAGGCCTTAGTTTTAGAATTAGTTAAATTGGTACCAACATCAAATTAGAATAAGAGTCTATAATTTGAAGATTCACATGTCTACTTGGACCCCAAACAACTACACAAGCAGCAACTTGTATTTCTTGGGTTTGGAGAAATGACGGAGTGGTCTAAATCAAAGATCCAAATGGGTTGCCAAATACTTGCTGCCTCAGTTTTTTATAATAACATGCACAGTGATCTACTATATTTTGATTTTTAAATAACGGTGGTCCTGCCAAAGCTACTGTGTTTGTGTTAGTTTTTGTTGCTATCAGGGTCTTTGTTTTGCTCGGTGGTCCTCACTCCTCACAAGATGCCTATAGCCTCGAAAAAACAAATAATCGAATGTCCCATTACGGATTCTCAAAACTAGCAACGCTGTAATTGTCAAGAAATAAACAAATGTAATTTGCATCACTAAGGTGGTGTTTAGTTACAACAGTGGAATAGGAATTGGAATAGTAATAGAAATTAAAATTGGAATGGAAAAGAATGAGAATTGGAATGGAAAGAAATGGAAAGGAATGAAAATTGGAATGGAAAGGAATGGAAAGCTGATTTCTTTGTTTGGTTGAGACTTTAAAATCAATATCTGAATCAGTAATATTTTGATTGGTTAACAACTGAATGAAATATAATCAACTGTATTTTGATCAAAATACCCCTAATTATAAAACATTTATAATAACATTATTTATTATGGATAATAATAATAATAAAATATAAATATTATTAAATATATAAATATTATATATTATTATATTATTATATTAATAAAATAATTTATATAATTAGAAAATATAATAAAATAATATATATTTTAATATATTATTATTAATTAATAGTATATATATAATATTTATTTTAATATGTTTTATGTATATTACATGTAATATTTATAATAATAAAGTATAAATAATATAAATTACATATAATATATGAATAATACATAATATACTATAATATAATATAATATAATATATTTATATATATATTTATATATATATATATATAATATGTAATAATATAAGAATAATATATATAATAATAATATATATTATGATAACATATATATATATATATATATAATTATATATGTTATTTTTAGAAATGAGAGTATTTTTGGAATAGAGTTGGAGATAGAGGGTTATTTTTGGAAGATAAAATTTGTTAATGAAATGGAATGGGCATTCCATTGGTTTTTGGATGGAATGCCTATTCCACCAAAATGGTGGAATCCACATTCCAATGGAATGTCCATTTCTTTAGCATTTAACAAACCAAACAAATGGAATGGATTTCTTTCCATTCTATTCCACCCAACCAAACTCCACCCAACCAAACACCACCTAAGAGTTAAGAGCATCACAAATCACAATCGAGCTTCTAGAGCTAATTTGTGAAGTTGTTTTCTCTTGAAAGCGTCACACATAGAGAACTCAACCAAAAGCTATAACCAATATTCTGTAGACAAAGATTAGAATTCAATATTTTGTCTAGTCATTTAACTTGACTGTAATTTTGCAATGGCAGGCACTTAAGGGAAAACAGTGCTAGAAATCCAACAGAGAATAGGAAGCTAAATATTACCTACTAAGAAATTCATTTCCTTAACAAGAGAGGTAAAGAAAAATTTAATATGGTTTTATAATCCTAATAGGGTGCTTTAAACCACTCCCTAATCGGAAGCCACAGAAAAAAAAGAAACTTAGACACCACTAACAAAACATCTGCTGAAGCTATCATGAGCAGAGAGGAGCACAACTTCAAAACATTCAAGTTTCACAATGACAATGCTCTCAAGTGTTCTTACTTTGAATTAAAATGATCAAAACTGTTCTAACAAAGAACTTCACTAGTCCTTTCACTGAAAAATTGTCAAAACAATTTTAGATGGGCCTTTTAGCTCGGCCTCCAATAGCACTGCGCTATGAAAATTTATGCAGGGTTAATCTCTCACAAAGATGGCAACCGCGTTTCTTTTCTATGCATTCATTGCTTGAAAAGAATATATAATTACACCAAGCAATAACCGGCATAATTAAGGAGGTAACTAAACTTAGAAGATAAACTGAAACATCAAACAAGACATCTACAAAATGAAATAGGCATGATTCATAGTTCTGCATAATATTATTACCGTAATTAAATTTTTTTTAAAAAAAAACAAAAACCACTTTCAGTTTAGGATAGAAGTCATCACATTTTTGCATCACCTAAAATTACAGAAAACATAAATATGTTATTGCTAAAATATATCAACTATAAGTGACTTCAGGGTCAGAAACCGACTAACCTGAAGGTAGGTAACAACTAACAATCTTTGCCGATCTTTCAACTGAAACTGATCTTTTCTGCTTTTTGAAGATACCTCAAAGACAGGCATGCCTAATGACGAGACTGGTTATAATATAACAGAAAGTAGATCCTCTGTCTCATTCATCGATATTCGATACATCATGTACAATTGTTATCAATGTATTGCCCAATAAGTTTTTGCTGACAAAAAACATCAGGGAAATCGTCAAGATAGCATTGCATGACAATCATGTTTATCCATTTATAAAGATCTTAACAAGATAGCATTGCATGACAATCATGTTTATCCATTTATAAAGATCTTAACGGCTAAAGTGTTCACCTAAGGATTACGAAATATGTCTCACATGCTTTGTGCAAGTGAGAGATTATTGGGGTTTTTGCCCTAAAACTTTTGACATGTAAATAATGATAAATTATAAATAAAAAAAGTAGTATGTTCATTATATTAATATGTCTCGTACTTTTATATCATATGTGTTAAACTTCCAAGATTGCTGGATGTAATCTTAAACTAAGTATATAAGTGTCATATATAGAGAAATTCAATTTGAGACGTGCAATCTAAAGAGTCCGTAGAGAGCAAATAAAGTTGGGTACTTTATTTGTGGTTAATCTACAACGTCCATTACGTAATGTATGTTAGTCTTATCCTAGACTTCTCATATGGAGGCACTTTATATGATGTGATCATATAGGACTAGGTCACGATCTATATGAATCTCTCATCGATATCCGTTGCATGGGAAGATTCATATATATCGACAAACGATGGTTGTATATGGGTGATCTTAATCCTGAGTGTCTTATTGACTCTTTCAGGTTAGAACGTGATTTTTGATTTACCATGGGTGATATCAGAGTAGCATTCCCGATCAATATCTCTGTATCTTGGAATCGTAGTTTGGGTTGTGATTGGGAAGGTCTGTTCACAATAGTGAATTCTACTTCTTCCTGCGAGAAATAGAGAAGTAGTTCCCTTAAAAGTTGATTCAGAGCTTGAACAATTAAGAGCGCTATCTTTCTTCCGTAAATGAATGAAGAATATAATTGTTCATTAGAGAATCAATGACACTTAATAAAAAAGATATAATTATAGGGGTATAACGAACTTTATGACCCAGCTCTAATTATGAACTTCTTGTAGATGATCATATCATATATAATAACTATATTGATGGACACTGAATTTTGGTTTGTGTAAAAACATCTACATTTATGAGAGTACAGTATCGAGTTCTTAATGGAGTAACTCTGAGGTTAATAATAATAAAATATTAATTAAAGAGTTTAATTAATTTTTCTAAGGATTATTGAAGCTCAAGATTGTGGGTCCATTAGGTCCCCTTGCTAACCCGGAACGTTGATAGTAAAAATGATCACTATTAATTATTTGGATGGTCAAATTAATTATGTTGCGAATGTAATAAGGATTTTATTCAGAAAATTAATTAAATAATGTGATTATTTAATTAATGAAATAATAATTAATTAAATTTAATAATATGATTATTTAATTATATTAATAATTATGAATTATTACTAGAATTAGTTATTTTATAAAGGTTAAGGTTTCGAGTCTAGATTAAAGCAAAGATATAAAATAATATTTGATTATTTAATCTTTAGCATGTCATGTGTTCAAATCGCATTGATAAAGGAATTATATGAGATCTAGAATCCTATTTAATCTAGGTCACTAGTAAATTTGATATAAAAATATCATGTTTTTTTTATTGTTTTTAAAAATTTGATAATTTAAAATTTGATAATTTAAAATTTGATAAAGAATATTAGTTTTTTGAATATTAGATATTTTAAAAACTAATTTTACCATATCAAGGGTTGATATCTTTAAAAACTCTTTATTAATATAATTGAGAGTTGGTGAACAACGACACAGGCGTTAAACAAAAGAAATTAAGGAAAAGAAACAGGTGGTGCGGTTTAAAAGAAAAAAGAAAAAAAAAAGTTTTTGATCCTTGTTTTTAAAGAAGGTGGCCGAACGCTGTACAAGACTACCTCCATAGTTTATGGCACATCCACACAAGATCGCTGAAAACTAGGAAACGGTGAGAAAGATTCGTTATGAATCGAAAAGCAATATCAAGAAAAAAAAGAATGAAGAAGTTAGTTTAGAACGGACTCATATTAAAGTCAGAAGGATTCCATGTTCTACCTTAATTTAAAAAAAAATCTATTATATATATATATATATATATATATTAATTTATTAATTAATTAATTAATTAATTAATATTACATAAAGAGTGCAGTGGGTAGAGAGTGTCCATTTGATTGGAAGACAAGTGTTCAAAACCTAACACTTACATGTTGATTGATTTTAATATTTATTTCTTTTTAAATATAAGAATAAAAAATCAATTTTGCATGAAAAAAAAATCATTCTATTGTGATCTCAATTTTTCAGTATTTTTTGTAATATAATTGTTATTTTGTTTAAGTGTCTCACCTGGTTAAAATTCTTGGATCCACCACTGTTTGTAAGTAAGATTTTGAATTCTACATTTTGTTTATTCTTATACAAAATATGTGTTTACACAGTTTATAAAGTTGTTTAAATACTTTTTTAAAATAGTTTTAAAAATTTCTTCTACTGCGTAACTCCGGGGCTTACACTTTTTACCTTCGAACTCAATACGAAAGCTATCTTCTACTTAATCTCTTGCCTCACACACACACACACACACACACATATATATGTTAACAGAAAATTTGTTCAATATGAGAAATTTCAACTAATACCCTTGAGACCACTACCACGGAGATGGTGGCCGGGGTCAGTACTTTAGATACCTAACCTGTTAAGATAGAAACGAATATTCGAACGATAACATGGTGGCAAATGAGAATTTTATTATTGATCACTCGTGGTTTACATAAATCTCTCATATACACTTACAACCTCTTTAGGATATTGGAGGGTGGCAATCTCGTGCTTGTTGAATAGTAGATATACGGGCGGTCGTGTTCTGATCACAGAATTTAGGCCCTCTTCACTCTCTTTTTCTTCTCGTCTCCTCTGATTCTTCCATGCTTGGCCTTATTTATGTCTGGTCCAGGTAGGTTTAAACTCATAAATATCCCGCCACGATCCTATAAATATGTTCCTTCCTTATTGGGCGGGATCTATTATTTGAAAGTTGTTGACTTCGAATTGATAACGGATTCGAGGATATCTTTGACGAAGATAAGTTTGTTTCCTTTTTGGAGTCAAACTCTTGTCTTACATGTATGCAGAATTTAATGTTCATTATAACGTAGATATGATCTTGTGTGTATGCATGACTTCATGGAGGTCATCGAGTTAGCTGCTCGTTGTTTTGTAGAGCGAGGTAGATCCATGCTTTAGTTCTGGTCTCAAAAGCTTGGGACGGCCTTGTGGACACTTACTGGGGGTAGTGTAGATTAGGTGAGATTCTTCTTTCACGTCCAGGTAGGCTACAAACGTCCCTTAGCGAACTGGAACATTAGTTGTAGCATGAATCTGATCCACTTAGAGACTCTCTCTTCGTATCTAGTGGGGACAGCGGGCTTCTGGAGAGGTTGGTGGGCTTCTGGCTTAGGCTACGAGTTAAATCTGACTTCAGAAAGCCTTGACATGGAAGGGCTTCATTTCGAGTGTTTCCTGAGCTCGGAGATCTTTCCTTGCTTTCATGGGATGTTTCTGAAGGCAGGCCCCTAGAAAGCGGGGTTCCAGAATAGGTGATCTCGAGAAGCTCGAATAACCACGCATCGGGCTTTGCCCGAACTCCAGTGTTCGCGTAAGGGTTTGACCTGGTCGTGTCAAGCTCCATCCCTGATAGTTTTGAAGCCTGATGGCCCTTCCTCACTTCTGCGGGGTAGAATTATGGCATGTCCGGGGTTCAATGAATGGTGAATTCGGGCTTCGATCCTAGCTAGGAGAGTGAAAATTTTCTCTTTGATCCCCTAGCCAAATTTTGCTATTAACAATATATATAAATTTTTAATTCAGTACGTATCAACATAACTTCATCGGTGCATTGGATGTAGACCATTAGATTTACATACTTTGATTCAAAGTGTATACACTTATCAAAACTTCTCCATAATTAGTGATCCACATGTAATACAGTGATATAAATTATATGAATACGCACTAAGGAGAAAATGAATATATATATATATATACATATATATATATATATATGCGAATGATTGCGTGTGACACACATAACAGATATGTGATCACCCCACACATATACATGATTGCGTGTGCACAAGGTTTATCAAATCTAAATTTCAATTTGTAGCATGATAATTTTATTCATTTAACATATGACATAAAATTTTAGTTGAATAAAATTATGGTACATCCTCGTAAGTCATATCCCCGTATCAATAGACTGAAACTACTGAAACAGTCATGTCACAAATTGAAATTCAAGAAATAAGTTTAAGCATTATTATTGTTTTAACACACACGGTTGGTCAAATTTAAATTTCAACTTGTGACATCATAATTTTATTCAATTAACATATGAGTATATGACCAATAAATTTTTTATCGAATAAAATTATTGTGCATCCTCGTAAGTCATGACCCTGTATCAACAGAATGAAATAAGTTTAAGCATTATTATTATTTTAATTATAGACTAATTATCACAAATCCCTCTGGACTGCACCCGAATATATATATATTGTCATCTATTTTTTTTAAGTACTAAACCCCTTAAACTACTAGAGATCAATAAAAGTTGACGAAAACATAACGTCATCCATTGTTTTATCATGACAAATTACACTAAAGACCCTTATGATATGCATAATTGTATCAAATCGGAAAAAATATAATAATATAACATAAATACCTCTTTTACTAAAATTTTAAAAATAAAAATTTAAAATTTAAAATTGAAAGATTGGTTAAATAATAACAAAATTATGAACTTTTTGATAAAGAAAATTAAATAAATAGAGAAATAAAAAAATTAAATTGATTTAACAATTATTGAAATTATTATTTTTTTATTTAAATATCTCTAAATATAAAACCCAGATGAATATATAAATTATTTAAAACAAATTATCATTTAAATTATATTTTTTATTTAAATATCCCTAAATTTCGATTGTTCAATTACAATAACATGAGTATTTAAATAAAAAAGATAATTTAAATGATAATTCTCCATAAATAATTTAAATATCCATTGTTATAAAAGTTTAGGGGTTTAATGGTGAAAAAAAAAGTATAAGGTGTAAGGTGTAATGATATTTAGGGATATTTAAATAAAAAAGATAATTTAAATGGTAATGGTTAAAAAAAGTATAAGGCAATTAAAGTATTATTATTATTATTATCGTTATTATTATATATATATATATATTTTTATCATCATCATTATTATTATCATTTCATTTTTTATTTTTATTGTAGAAAATGATAATAGCGAAAAAAAGTATAGATTATTTAAATTATTATCATTATTATCATTATTTTAATTATTTATTTAATTTTTAATTTTTGTTTTTTACATTATTAATAACTTTGGTATTGTAAACGAACAAGTAATATTTAGAGATATTTAAATAAAAAAGATAATTTAAATTATATTTCATATTAAATAATTTATATATTCATTTGGGTTTTATATTTAGGGATATTTAAATATAAAAAAAATGATAATTTAAATGATATTGAATAAAAAAATATAGGGTATTTAAAGTATTATTATTATTATTATTATTATTATTATTATTATTATCATCATCATCATCATCATCATCATCATCATCATCATTTCATTTTTTACTTTTGTTTTTGACATTACCAATACCCATGTTATTATAATTAAACAAGTGATATTTATGGATACTTAAATGAAAATGATAATAGCGAAAAAATATAGGGTTTTTAAATTATTATTATTATTATTTATTATTTATTTTATTTATTTATTTATTATTATTATTTAATTATTTAATTTTTGTTTTTTACATTACTAATAACCTTGTTATTGTAAACGAACAAGTAATATTTAGAGATATTAAAAAAAAAAAAAACGATATTTCATATTAAATAATTTATATATTCATCTGAGTTTTATATTTAAGGATATTTAAATATCAAAAAAAGATAATTTAAATATTTTTTAAATCAATTTAATTTTTTCATTTATTTATTTATTTAATTTTCTTTATCAAAAAGTTTAGAATTTTATTATTATTTAACCAATCTTTCAATTTTCAATTTTATATATTTATTTTTAAAATATGATTTTTAAAAATTTGGTAAGAGGTGTATTTATGTCTTATTATTATTATTATTTTCCAATTTGATACGATTATGTATATAATAAGGGTGCTTAGTGCAATTTACCATGACAGAACTGTGGATGACGTAAGATTTTCATCTCCTTTGGCTAATTTCTTATAGTTCAGGGGGTTTAGTGCATAAAAAAAAAAATCAGACGGTAACATACGAATTCAGGTATAGTTGAGGAATCTGTGACAATTAGCCTTAATTATAAGGTGATGACAAGTATTCAAACTTATTTTGAGTTTATATATATATATATATATATATTACAATGATTTGAGATTTAGGGAGCTGAGGAGGAGGGACTCAAAACCATAACCATGTGGTGTTGGTTGTGAGGGGGCATACCACTGGAACAACCCATCTCTTCAACTTATTTTGAGTTTTAATTCATTTTTTGCATCCTCAATTAGATTTAAATATAGGGGTTGGCACTAAGTTCAGAATCGAACTGAACCAAAAATTGTGTGTTCAGTTCGGCTCGTCGAATGAATTCGGTTTAAACCGGTTCAAAAAAATGAAAAATAGAAAAAAAATCGGTTCAAACCGGTTCAAACCGGTTTGGTTACCTTAAAATTGATTTGAACCGATTAAACCCCCTATATAACTAAAAGAAAAAAAACCCTAACACATTAACACACTTCTTCTCTTTCATCTTTTCTTCTCCTTCTAGATCCTACCGTCGATTTCTCTACTTCTCTGAGTTCTCTCATCTTTTCCTTAACTCCTCTGCTGCTCGTTTCCAATTTGATCATCTCCGATCTACTCATCTCTGATCTGTTCATTTCCAATGTTCAACATCTAATTTGCTTATCTTCGCTGCTTATCTCCATTGTTCCTCAAATAAGGCTTGTCAGTTATCACTGTCTCTTCTTCTTTTTCTAATTTTATTCTTCTTTTTTTACTTTTCTTTTTGTCTTATTTTTTTTTTGTATCACATCTGATGATAGATCTGGTCTCTGCTCGTCTTCATTTCCGGTCAAAGCTTCAACGAGACAATGTTCAGCTCGTCCGATTTGCTATTCTTTTGCTCGTTCGATCTGTTTCTACGAGACAAAACTTCAAAGGTTGGTTGTTGATATAGCTTTCTTTCTTTTTGTTTTGAGTTAGCTTTTCTTTCTTGTTTTGGTTAACAAAGGTTGATTTGAGAAAGGTTGGTTGTTGATTTGGTTGATTGATCACAGACAAATCATGAAATTCGAATATGTGATTGTGTGTGTCTAATTACTTATTTACTTTAATATTGATGTATCAATCTGTGATTATTAATTTGTTTGTGTATAATCTGTCATTCGAATCTGTGTTATAGGCTTGTAGCTTTAATTATATTTTGTTTGTGTATATTATACATTGTTGAAAAATATTTGAATATGTGTATATTCTCATATGTGTTGATATATACATGTTTATAGAGAGTTTACTTATGTTGATGTATATATATATAGAGTTTACTTATGTTGATGTGTCATCATGTGTATATGAGATTATTAGTATATACGTTTATTTATATTTTGTTTATGTGTATTAGTATATATATATATATATATATATATATATATATATGTGTGTGTGTGTGTATGTGTGTGTCTAACTGTGTATATTCGAATCACGGTTTACTTGTGCTGTTGTGTCATTTGTATATGAGATTATTAGTATATATGTTTATTTATATTTTGTTTGTATATATTAGTATATATATGCTTTTTTGTTTCTATGGAGCATAAAGACTGAGTGACAAATGCATATATAATTTTTTTGTATCTACAGGCAGCATGTGGAGTGACTAAATGTAATGTATTTTTTTTTATGTATGTGGAATGTGGTGTGAAAACTAGAATTGAAATGTAAATTTAGTTGACTGGTTGCAATTTTGATTTGGAGTTATTCTAGATATTCTAGTTGTAATTTTGATTTTGTGTTAAATTATTTATTTTTGGGGATGTATTATTATGTAATGTATTATTATTAAATGATTTTTTAAACTTTTATTTTGGAGTTATGAATGTATTAATATGTTTTTTTTTTTTATTAGTTAGGTATGATTTGAGTTTTTTTTTGGGCTTGAACTATTAAAATTATAAAATTATGAAACTTTGGTTCAAAATTAGAATCCAACAACCCATCAAATTTAGTAACATATTGAAAAAGACACATTAAACCCATCAAACCAAAAAGCCCATTAGACCTAAAACCGAAATGAATCGAACCTAATCGAACATATTAAAACAAGTTTAGTTCAGTTCGGTTGCAATTTTTTAATCTGTTTAAACTGGTTCAATTTTGACGAACCGAAATATTTTCGGTTTAGTTCAATTTACACAAAACTGAACCGAACCGAACTGTTCCCACCCCTATTTAAATATATCATCAAATGCTTGCAAAGCAGTGGACCTTGAGTGAGAAAGAATAAAGGAAAGAAAAAACGGTGCAAGTTTTTGCGTCATGAACATGCCAATCACATATTTGTTTAAAACGAAAAAGGAAATAAAAAAATAGCAAGTTGAAGGATCGGAGATGCTGTTTCGCTAGTTTTCACAATTGATGAAGAAATCAAATATTTTTGGAGCTTACAAAGTCGTGAATAGCTTCAGCATCAGCAGACTTGGACAAGAAGTTGACATGAAAATCTTTAAATTTGAGGGCTCTATAATGTGGAGGATGATCACCACAAGCACTAATCAAACCTTTTGCAGGCTCTATAATGCTTTCACTCGATGGATATATGAAGAAGGAAACTGTTGTTCTTGCTTCACTTGAATTTGTCACCACCCGATGTTCAGCTCCATTAAGTTTGTCATTGCTCACTATCTGCACTCCAGATCCTTTACTAATTAAACATTAATAACCATTAACAAGAACAAAGTATTAATTGTAGTTCTGATAGAGCTGTAAATCATAAGGAGCCAAGAATTGATTACATGATACATATATACCTTTAACACATAGCCTATGTGTACGACAAATGCGTGAGGAAGAGGTTCGACAGTAATCCATTCCCCATCCTTGAAGACCTGAAGACCTTGCACGTGGTCTTGAAGAATGATGGTGATGACACTAGGGTCACGGTGCCTAGGCAGTCCCAGAGTTAGACTTGGCTCGGGGCACCGCGGATAGTGATTGATCAATATTGTTGGCCTTGTGCTAAGGCCACCGCTGAAGTATCCGGAGCTGAGTTTAAGTCCTTGAGAAATCAGTTTCAGAATTCTAGACCCCAATTGCTTTACTTCATTTGAATATGTCCCAACAACCTCTCTGAAACAATATGCATCAATATTTTCTTAATTGGACTGATCATTGTAAAAAAAAAAAAAAAAACTCTTGAATTTTAATGATTTGAAGTACCGTTATCTAGTTGGGTTTGCAGGCCAAAATTGCATGTTTTCCTCTATAGAAAGAGCAGAGTGCATCAAACAATCCCTCTAGTAGTGCACTTCCTCGGTCGCATACTTTTCGCTGCTTGTGTAGAGCTTGCAGTTTCTGTTCGGATCCTTGGAGCATTCAAGAAACTTGTCCTCGGCTGGCATTGCATGGAATTCCTTTACAACATTCCTGGTTTCATCCATTAACTCTTTGGAAACTCCGTGGTTGATTACCTGTTTTATCAAATATTTTGCACGAATATAATGCATATATCAAAACACAACACCTGAATTTACTTAATGGGATATGGAAATTAAAGAGAGAGTTGATATGAAGAAGCACCTGGAAAAATCCAAACTCTTGACTAGCTTTCATAATTTGCCGAACGATCTCGTTTCGATCGTGACCTCCAAGATCAAGCACTGGAATATTATTGGACTCGTCTGGACGAAAACTGAGTTCTCCTGGTCTTATTTCTGGTGGCAGAACATAAGTTTCGGGTAGCGATTGAACATCAAACAAGCTTGAAACAAGTCCCTCCATGGATTTCAATGATGGCTTTCTGTATCAGCTGATTAGGGTGCAATTCGAAGGTCTAAGAAAGAGATAAACATAATTGATCATGAGGCATTCAGAATATCGTTGCAAATTGTTGACCCTGAAAAAATTAATAATATAAAATTAAAATTGACTTGAAAACATAGCCAGATGCACATGCATCAGCAACGAAAATTGCAAATAATAGGGTAGGTACCGATAAAGGATAAATATTCAACTTCATTTATTTTGACAAAATCAAGCTGATATACAATATATAGCTGGAAAATTAAATTTAACTCGCACAAATGTTCTCATCTTTTATATATATATATTCCAAGGTGATGATGTTGTTGCTTATTGTATTTCTGACAAATTTTTTAAGCAACACATACCTGCATGCGGCTGCACCCCTTAATTGGAGGTGTTGATTGGAACAACCTAGAAATAAATTTGGAGATATCGTTGACGTTGATTTCTCGATGGATAAGAAAGTCAACAATGTTGGATTTGGTATGACCTGTCAAAAGAGAAAGAGAAAGAAAATGCAATTGAAGTTATTAAGACACGAGTTTACATGATAAAACTCCGGTGATCGGAGAAACGTCTACGAGTGGCTGAATAAACACCATAAAAAGGTCATTTCCGACGGCTAAATGCTGTCGGAAAATGCTATTTCCCGTCAGAAATACGCTTTTCCGACTAGAAATAGCCGTCGGAGGCCGTCACAAATACGTTTGTCGTAAATAACCATTTACCGACGAGCCGTCACAAATACGACAATTTCCGACGGTCAGGGCCGTCGGAAAAAGTAAAATATCGTCGGTAATAGTAATTAAAGGTGGTCAAAATTACTAGTATTTCCGACGGTAAATTGCCGTTGGAAAAAGTTTAATCATAAAAAAAAAAAATGCTCATTGCATCACCCCAGCTAATTCCATATGCTTATATGGTTCGAACTTACCGTTTTGCTATAACTTTATATTTAATATATTTTACATACTATTTATATATAAGCTATTTATATGTTTGAATACTATCTAATTAAATATATATTTTTGTATAATATTTAAATATAACTATTTATATTGTTTTTTAAAATATCATTTTTATTAAAATATTTTCCTTATATGATAGGAAATTACATTTTACTACTTTATCTTGAAATAGGATACGTATATTATACCCTTGTTGATTTTATTTTTTATAATCAACATTTTACTAAAAAATTAATAATTTAAACTTATTTCAATAAAATTTATAATTATTTTGTATGATAAACAAATAGATATAAAAAATATTATCAGAGTTTTTTTTTCTAAAAAATATAATATAGTAGCGTCATTAAACACAATTATAAATAACTAAGTAATTACAAGAATGTAATTACTAATAATTTTGCTATATTTTATATTTATATAATTTAGTTAGATGTACACATAAAGTAGACTACTTATTATTACCATTGTTTTGTCCCTAAAGTCTGGTCCATATTGTATAACTTTCTTGCAATGATAGTCATAATTTTTATTTTTTTTGTTTACATTATCTATGATATAGTTTTTTGAAAAATTCAAAATTAAATCAAAATATTTGATAAATTTTTTTTACAGTGATACAAGTTACATTTTTTTTAGTGTATAAATTTTCAAATACATTCCATTATAATTTATTAATTAATATTATAATAATAAATTAATTATTATTTTTCCATGACAATGCCATAACAAATAATGTAGAAAATAGTACAACATTTTTAATAGCGTAATTTCCATTAATATTAATTTGAATTAAATTTTATCATTTCTAACGACACTCTTTATGCCGTAAGAAACGTGTGTAATATTGATTGTTTTTTTCATTATTTCCGACGGCACGAAAAATACCGTCGAAAATATGGACTATTTCTGACGGTTACTCGGCCATCGAAAATGTGGTATTTTTTTTTCACTCATTTACGAAGACTCTAATATCGCCGTCGAAAAAGGTACCATTACTGATGTTAATTAATGTCGTCGGAAATAGTTCGTCACTAATATGCATTTTTTTTGTAATGACACAACCAAGCCAAATCCACTATTTAAATGAAGAATTACACCACTCGATCTCTTTTGTCTCTCTCTTATAGTGATTTTTTATGTATATTTTGTTCTATATATATCCCTTAACAATGAGATTATGGGTCTATTTATATTTGCATAGAACCCTAATCCTTATTGTACAAGTAAAGAAAAGAATTTGTATTTAATTATGATTGGTTGCTTGTTGGAATCGTTTTTATCTTCTTTCATGTTTCAGAGATCTTTTGAGTTGAATCTGAATCTTTGTAGGACTCTAATTACACGATCTGATTTAGGATTTTATTTTCCTAATCGATGTGCAATCTTTTAGAATGATAGAGTCGTTGCCTGATTTGGACTTGCTCCCTGTTTGACGTATTATCTTTCTAGAAACTCTCTTTGATACGGATGTCTTACGTATTAGAGCATGATTCTTGGATCACCCACGTGTGAATCTTGTGCTGGATTTCTTTATTCGGGTTTCCTGTATTATCCCGAGTAGAACATAATGTGCTAAGTACTCTGACCCGAGTAGGGACACAACGTGCCGAATACCCGTATTCAGACTTACTCGGGTTTTTATTCTTTTGTGATGTCTTGAAGAGTATCTTCAAGATGCCAACTCGGATGTCCATCTGGCAATTTTTTAAAGGATTGTCCAATTTGTCAGTGATATGTATATTCGATAAAATATACATATAACAATACCCCCTTAAAATATTTTTACCGAGTAGGATTTTGTTCTTAGCAAAAGTATTTTAATTGACCTTCTGACCTTTTATGCCTCATTAATATAGGAATAATCCTTAAACAACGCTTCACATGATGTGATTTAATGGTCACCATGCATGTGCAATTTGCCCTTTCACGCGAAATCTCAGTGATTATGATGTTTTGAAATTCTGACGGCTTGGTCAGTTCTTTCCATGACATGTGTCCTTCAACCGCTCAATTTCTCTATTAACATTTATGGGAAACGATGTATGGGTCTCCTGATATGCTGCCTACGTCATCAAATCCTTCTTTTTTATTTTTCCCGCTTCTCGAAACCTTAGGGTTTCGTATCCTCAACAATCAAGTGACCTATTTTAACTGAAAAGAAGTTGTTCCGGTTCATTTTCCGCAGATAGAAACAAATAACCCAAGCTTTTCTTGCTCACGGAGGATTCTTCATCGAAGCTTTTCCTAGTTTTTTTGCATCTGCTTTAATGGTCAGTTAAGATGGATCCAGTTTTATGACAGTGCCTTTTTGTTATAGATTTCGAAGCACTTAAGCTTGAAGATTTTCAATTGGTTTCTTGTGTTCGTAGGTTATTAGGGGAAATCCCTCTTGATAAGCCTGGTTTTTTAGATGTTGATGTTTTCGGGCTTTATCTTGACGTTCGTTTAAGTTCTAGTTCTGAATCTTCTTCCAGTTATGAGTCTCTCATTTCTGATAACAGGGTTCATCTTCGATCTCAGATGGGAAAGCATCAGAGTAACCGTGTGGTTCACAAACATGGTCCAAGCGGCATTCAAATCGGGAGGCAAGAAGTTGACGAGAAGGGTGTTGAGGAAGAGCATCGGGCTACTCGGATCCCTTTTTCTGTTGATTTTCTGAATGCGTATGATGCCGAGCCGAATGTGGTCGGGAAATAAGAAATAAAAAAGTATCGCGCTCGATTTGATATGGACGATTCGGTTTTACTAGCTCCTACTGGTGATAGAGTTGCATGGAACCCTCTTTCGGGCATGGTAGCAATTTATGGGTCCATGCTATGCTCTGGTGTGAATCTTCCTCTCTAACCTTTTATTGCTTGGTTTCTTACCGAAGCAGGATTTGCTCCAAACAAGCTTGCTCCGAACATCTATAGGATCTTGATATGTATGTGGCACATGTGGAGCCGGATGAACTTGCCACCGCCTTCCCCTCGTGAAATTAGACACTTTTATACTCTAAGACAATCTAGTCGGTCTGGGACTTACTTTCTTCTATCCAACCAGCCAGATAGCTGGATTTATGAGGGGATGAATGTGAGTCAGAGAGTTGATATTTCATCCGATGTCGAAAAAAAAGGCTTTGTGTGTGGTTTTCCTACCTCGACAAGCACTGGAAAAATAGCTGGTTTTTTACCAGAGGGAACTTAGGACTTGAGATCGAGCTCTTGGCAAGGGAAGATCGGGAAATGTTAAAGGTCCCCCGTTTCTTTTGCTCTTATGATCGTTGGAACAAGTCAAAACCTACTTATACTGATGCCGAGTTGACCAGACTTGCTCAGGCGGCCGTGCGTACTCTAGAAAAGAGGAGCATGTTTTATCTTTTTAATGAGAAGAAAATGATAGAACTTGGCTTCTTTACTCAGATTTCAAATTATCGTAGACGACGTAAGTATAATTTTCTTGTTATTATTTTCCTCATCATGTTCTCTTTTCTAACTCGTTTGTTTTCATTGTATGATGTAAACATCGTCTGTGATGTCCAGACTCGCTAGGTGAAATCGATTATTCAAGTGAGTCGTTAGGAAGCTTCTTACCAAAATAAGGAAGGGGTTGCTCTACATGATGATGAGTCGGATGAGGATTTTGATGAAGCTGATGAGTAAATTCCTGAGTACATTCCTGAAGTCATTCAGCCGACCACGGGGGTGTCAAGCGGTCCGAGTGGCCTTTTTGGAACTGAAAATGCCCCGAGGGTGTTTGAGGATGAAGGCAGGCATGAAGGGCATCCTAGTGGTGCAGTTTCCGGTGAGCATAACTCTCTGGTCGATAAAGTTCCAGCCGAGCATTTTGGGGATGAGAAAGGAGTTAGGGTACCCCCAATGAGCAGGCTAACCTCTATCCTGATCTTTTTGAATCCTTTCAAGATGTTAATGAAGATCAAGAAGATCATGTGGCTGACCTCGGCTTCCACCGTACTCGGGTTGAGAAAAGGAAGGCAGCTGACTCTCCTGCTTGTCCTCAAAAGATTCCTCGGGTGGTGTCATTTGTTGAATCAAGTGGCGATGATGTCAATGCTAGAGTTTCCCCGAGTGTCCAGGTTGAGGTGCCTTCAAGAGGAGTGGAAACTTTGGACAATCTGAATAAGGATACTTTGCCCCCTGAAGTTACGGATGTAGGAGTAGGATCCTCGGGTAATCCCATGTGTCCCACCCCTAAGATATATTGAGGACGATGTCATCTGGTCGGGCTTTTATTGTGGATGACCACTGGAGCTGTTTCAGAAATGGTTCTCTAACTGATCGTCTTCAAAACATTTTCAATAGTGCGTCTTACGTAAGTATTCTATCTCGACCATTGCCTTAATGTTTGTCTTAGATTTTTAACTCACTCTTCCCTACAGGTGGTTGCTGAGTTTGTTGAGTTTGTTCAGATGCAACATCAAACCGATCAGATAAGACGTCTTGAAGCTCGGTTGAAGGGAAGTGAGGACGGCCGTGCTCGGATTGAGGTGACCTATCAAAGGGAGGTGAGCTCTGCCTAAGAATTTACCGATCATTGCTTGCCTAAATAATTAGAGGCCTAGAAAAGAGCTTCTGCTGCAGAAGAGAAGACTGTATCCTTCAAAATTTATTGGCTGCTGCCCAAAAGTCGACTCAAAGTTGAACAAGAGGCTGAGCAGGCAGATCGTCTTACGAGCAAAAAATTAAAGACCTTGAGCACCGGGCACCGACCTTTGAATCCCTTTCGAAAGAGGCTAGGCTGGAACTTGAAGTTTAGGGGGTTGATCGCTTTAAGAGGTCCCCAGCCTATGATGCCCTACTCCTTAGGGAGTTTCAGCGAGGGTTAGTCTAGGCTGGTGAATTCTTCAAAGTCAAAAATCGAGCGACTGACAAAGCTCGAGCTAACTGCCAGCTATCGATCAAAAACCATGTGGACAGGTCCTTAAAATCTCTTCGGACTCAGATGAATGAATGGAGGGCATAATATCATAGCCAAGGTAAAGAGCCCTATCCTATGCATTTGGAGGTCCCGTTGGAGCATTCTCTTTCGACCTTTTATACTAGTCAGGAAGCTGGTGTGGATAGGTCGAAGCCTGACATTGGACTGGTTCCTAGAACGGATTACAGCAAATGGATAGATGACTCGGTAGACACAATCACCTGGCCTTCAAATGAGAGTCTCCTTCGTGAGTATGAGATGGTGACTGACCCGAGTATTGACAAGGTTTTCAAATCTTCAGCCCCACCTTAGACGCATTTGTGAAGATTCATTTTAATTAATAAAACTCCATTTTTTTTTTCCGACTGCTTTGTTATGAATTTGGATGTCTTTAAGTATCTTATTTAACTTGCTAATATTGTCTGAGCGACTCTTTAAACGCCGAGTATCTTATTAAACTCGATTTCATGCGCCAAGTATATTATTAAACTGAATAACATTGTCTGGACGACTCTTTAAACGCCGAGTATCTTATTAAACTCGATTTCATACGTCAAGTATCTTATTAAACTAGGTAATACAATTTTAAGTGCCAAGTATCTTATTAAACTGGCTAATATTATTAACCGAGTCATCTCGAAACATGCGAGTAGATTTATACTTGTGCTTCATACTTGGTTGCTATCCAAAAGTTACATCAAGGCTCACCACGATCATACGTTCGAGTCCTTGCACAAATCACTGAGGACGTCTCATAGTTTTGTCTGCGCAAGGGTTTGCCGAATCATTAAGCTTTTAAATTGCTTAACACAGCTACGCATCTCACCGGGATTTTTCCCGACTGTGCCTCGAGCCATTTTCCAGAATCTGATACATCGGGTTTGCCTTTTGGCTAAGGTCGACTGACCTTGCTCGGCTGGCATGCACCTGCGAGCTTCTCTGTCCATTCGAGAATTTTGCCAAATTAATGGTCCCCGAGCATTTTATCTTTTTTTATATGTGTTTATGATATACTTCTATTTTTTTTTTTGCATGTTCTTATTATCATGCTTCTTTTTCGCATGTTCTTATTATCATGCTTCATTTTCGCATGCTCTTATTATAATGCTCGTCTTTCATATGTTCTTATTATCATATACTCATCTTTCACATGTTCTTATTATCAAGTAATCTTTCACATGTTCTTATTATCATGTGCTCTTTCACATTTTCTTACTATCATGTGCTCAGATTTCTGAAATCCCTTGTCGGGCTTTTATTCATAACGGTAAAACTAACAATATGATAAATCTCAAGCTAAAAAATATCCTGACTAACAAAATTATACTGACTAGAAAAAGGAAACAAATTTCAAGAATAAAAAATCTTTAAATATTGGGCGTTGCATGGTCGGGGTAAAATCCCTCCATCTGGTCGGGCGATCCAGTATGCCCCATGACCTGTTATTCCTTCAATCTTGTATGGGCCTTCCCATTTGTTGACCAACGAGCCTACAACTTTGTTCTTTGTGTTCAACGATACTCTTTTGAGCACCAGGTCTCCTAACTGGAACTTCCGAATTTGAACATGAGAATTATAGTGTCGGGCTATTCTTTGTTGATATGCCGCGTTTTGTAGTCGGGACTTCTCCATTTTCTCTTCCAACTCATCTACGCTTTGTAATAGCATATCAACATTCTGATCTTCGTCATATAGCCTGACCCTAGGTGACATGTACGATGTTTCTACCGGGATAACAGCTTTTGTTCCAAATGCCAAAGAGAAAAGAGGCTCTCCTGTAGAAGTTCTTGTTGTCGTCCAGTACGCCCATAATACTTCAGGAAGTTTCTCAACCCAATTGCCTTTCTTGGCATCTAACTTTTCTTTGAGTGTATGCTTGATGATTTTGTTTACTGCTTCAACTTGTCCATTTGTTTGAGGGTGGGCAGGTGTAGCATAATAATTTGTAATTTGGTACTCGTTGCACAGTTGCCTGAATTTTTGATTGTCGAATTGGGTGCCGTTGTCAGTGATAATAGTATTTGGGACTCTAAATCTGTAAAGTATATTTTTCTTCACAAAGTTTGTGATACTTGCTTCCGTGATATGTACTAACGCTTCAACTTCTACCCACTTTGTGAAATAATCAACGGCCACAATTGCGTGCTTAGCTCCACCCTTGTTCCTGCTAGCATTGGACTAATTAAGTCTAGTCCCCACATGGCTAATGGCCATTGGATCTGAGGCTTCTAATTTGTTCAGGAGATTGCCGAATATCATTAGCGATCATTTGGCAAGCATTACAGCTTTCTGAGCATCATTGTGCATCCGAGAACAAAGAGGGCCAATAATAACCTTGTCTGAGTACCTTGTGTGCTAAACTTCAACCCCCAATATGGTTTTCGCATACTTCGTCATGGATTTCCTGTGGTATCCGATATGCATCTTCCTCTGATACACATCTTTGGAGTGTTCGGGAAAACCATCTTCTGTACAGTTTTCCTCCAATAAATGTGTATCTTGCTGACCTGTACCTAATGTGTTTGGCTCTAAAGGGATCTTCTGAGAGTACACCTTCTTCCATGTATCTTTACAACTGAGTCATCCAACCGTCTAACAATGTTCAGATTTCTAAGACTTCAAAGTTTTTCGGCTCAACTATACTCGGTCTGAGAAGATGTGCAACAAAAATATTTTTTTGGCCTGATTGTGGTTGTTGCTGATGCTAATTTGGACAAAGCGTCTGCCTTCTCATTTTCTTCTATAGAGATCTGAACAATCCTGTATTCCTAGAATTTTTGGAGGAGTTGTTTTACAATGCCCAAATAAGCCATCTTACCTTTATCTCTGGCCTGATACTCATTTAAAACTTGGTTGACGATTATCTGTGAGTTACTGAATATCTCAACCTTATCTGCTCCGAGAGCTATGCAAACTTTAAGTCCTGCTAGCAATGCCTCATATTCGGCTTGGTTATTTGTTGCTTTGAAATCGAATCTCATGGTACATTCAACATCATCTCCTTCTGGGGTGCATACCACGATCCCTGCCCCGCTGCCATAAGTGTTTGAGGAACTATCGACATATAACCTCCATGAGAAACTCTTGCCCAACATCTTTTTTGCTTCCAGGTTTGGTTCTATGATTTATGCTACGAAATCTGCCACTGCGTGACATTTGAGTGATGTTCTGGGATGTATTGAATATCGAATTCACTCAGCTCGATTGCCCATTTAGTTAATCTCCTCGAAATATTTACCTTCTGTAGGATTTGCTTAAGTGGGCAATCGGTGAGAACTTGGATCGTATGAGCCTGAAAGTATGGCCTCAGCTTTCTTGCTACCGAAACCAATGCTAGAGCCATTTTTTATGTCTGTGAATACTTGGTTTTAGCTGGAAGAAGAGCCTTGCTGGTGTAGTACACTAGCCTCTGTACTCCGTCTTCTATCCTGACTAGAAGCAAGCTTGCTGCTAATTCTGTAATGGATAAGTACAAGTGGAGTATTTCTCCCATTTTAGGTTTTGAAAGGATAGAAGTCTGCCCTATGTACTTTTTGATTTTCAGGAATGCCTGTTCGCACTTTTCATTCCATTTGAGTTATTTCCCTTTTTTGATCACTTTGAAAAAGGGAGTACATCTCTCTGTGGCCTTTAAAATAAATCTGTCCAAGGAAGCTAAGCATCCTGTTAAGCATTGCACATCTTTTAACGTTCTTGGCGAAGTCATTTTTTGAAAGGCCTGGATCTTTTTAGGGTTCACTTCGATTCCCCTCTGGTGAACTTGGAAACCAAGGAACCTTCTTGAAGGAACCCCAAATAGGCACTTGTTTGGATTTAACTTCATCTGATATCTCTTTAAGACATCGAATGTTTCCCGCAGGTCAGAAACATGTTCGTCTACCGAGACACTTTTGGTTAATATGTCGTCTATGTAAACTTACATGTTTCTTCTTATTTGACAAGCATAAATCCTATTGGCCAATCTTTGGTATGTTGCTATAGCATTTTTTAACCCAAAAGGCATTACTGTATAACAGTACAAGCCTTGATCGGTCGTGAATGTTGTTTTTTCTTCATCAACTTTATTCATTAGGATTTGATTGTATCCCGAGTAAGCGTCCATGAAACTGAGTAATTCATGGTCTGATGTAGCATCGACCAGTTGGCCTATTCTCAGAAGTGGGAAACTATCCCTTGGGTAGGCCTTGTTCAGATCCCTGAGTGACCCTGCCCGTATGTGTATTATCTGGAGATTTTTGGATATCCCTGAAACTGTCTTTGCTTCCACTACCAGCCATTGCTTAAACGGGTTCAGCACCGCCCCCTTCTTCTAGCGTCAGTTGTTAACGTTGATTTCTCGATGGATAAGAAAGTCAACAATGTTGGATTTGGTTATGACCTGTCAAAAGAGAAAGAGAAAGAGAATGCAATTGAAGTTATTAAGACACTAGTTTACGTGATAAAACTCCGGTGATCAGAGAAACGTCAACGAGTGGCTAAATACATAACCAAGCCAAATCCACTATTTAAATGAAGAATTACACCATCTCTATTTTCTCTCTATTATAGTGATTTTTTATGTATATTTTGTTCTATATATCCCTTAACAATTTGATTATGGGTCTATTTATATTTGTATAGAACCCTAATCCTTGTTGTACATGTAAAGAAAAGAATTTGTATTTAATTACGATTGGTTGCTTGTTGGAATCGTTTTTATCTTCCTTCATGTTTCAGAGATCTTTTGAGTTGAATCTGAATCTTTGTGGGACTCTAATTACACAATCTGATTTAGGATTTTATTTTCCTAATCGATGTGCAATCTTTTAGGATGATAGAGTCGTTGCCTGATTTGGACATGCTCCCTATTTGGTGTATTATCTATCTAGAAACTCTCTTTGATATGGATGTCTTGCGTATTAGAGCATGATTCTTGGTTCACCCACGTGTGAATCGTGTGCTGGATTTCTTTATTCGGGTTTCCCGTATTGTCCTGAGCAGAACATAATGTGCTAAGTACTCTGTCCCGAGTAGAACACAACGTGCCGAATACCCGTGTTCAGACTTACTCGGGTTCTTATTCTTTTGTAATGTCTTGAAATGTATCTTCTAGATGCCAACTCGGATGTCCATCTGGTAATTTTTTAAGAGATTGTCCTACATGTCAGTGACGTGTATATTCGACCAAATATACATATAACAATCATGATACAATTGCAAAAGGGTAGCGATCCTTTTCATTTTCATTTTTACTTTTTATATAAAAACACTACAAGAAAAGTGGTTTATTATTGACATTTAAAAACTGTTAATAAACTATCCTCTTGACAGTTTTTGAACTGTCAAGGAAGCCTGTGTCAACAATGATCTTGACACTTTTTAAATCGTCAAGAGTATTTGACAGTTTTTAACAGTCAAGAGTTTTGACAGTCAATAACTGTCAAGTATTTATTTTTAAAATTTATCAAAAAAATAGGATTTTAAGTTTCTATTTTTATTTTTTAATTTATATGATTTTAGTTATCCATCCAACAAACCAAATGCAATAGATTATATAAAAATAATAATAATTCTTAGAAAAAACTAAATTAAATATTGAATACTTTAACAAAAGTTTCATATTCATTAAATTTACATAAGAAAAATATATTCTATCGAAACTTTTATTATCATTCTGAAATATATTATACATATTTATACTTATTTATTGTGTACATCAACAATCAACAATGTTCATAACATTATGAATTTGCAATATGTCCCCATCAAATCCAACATGTTTCAATTTCTACTTAATCGGCACAAATAATTTAATAACACCATTAGACACAAGTATTTAAAAAAATGATTACAATGAAGGCAAAAAAAAAATATTATAGTAAATGCAAAAGAAATAAATAGAGGTGAAACCCAAACATTAATTTTTAAAAATATGTTACATACAGTAATAAAAAAAGGATTAAGAAATTTTAACTTCTTTGATAACAACTTACATCACACCCTTTTTCTTAGCAATAACATAGTCATGGATTTGTGGAGAACAATAAGACAAAAATGTTCTGTACCATATGAAAAATCATGACAACATGGTTGTATTTATAGTTTAGATCTGTAAAAGTTTAAGACACATAGATAGAAGGAGGAGAAAAAAACAAAGAAAAAAAAATAGTATGGAATAGGTATAAAGAGATTATGATCAAAGGTTTTAGATGAAGAGAGGGTGTAGAAGTTTTCTCCAAGTCTGACACACCACTTTGTTAAAAGATAAGAAAGGGTGGTTGTATTTGAATTAAATTAGTTATCTATTAGTATTTGGTGGGAATTAAAAACTTTTGAAATTTAGAAAAAGTTTACATTTTTTCAAAAAAGGTGAAATAGTTTTGACAGTTTCTAAAAACAGTCAAGATTAGTTCACATTTTTTTAAAAACTGTCAACACTTGTTCACATTTTTTATATTCTGTCAAAAAGTAATAAAATATGATAGTTTTTAAAAAATATCATAAAAAAACTGTCAAGACTAAAGCTTTTTCTAGTAGTGAAACGAAAACTGGATAATTTATATAAGTTTCTTGTGATGTTAGACAAGCAGGTGTTCGGTCCATTCAATGAAATGTAGTTATGAGGTTTTGTAATAGAAAATAAAAATCGGTGTGATGCATCATCTTTGTTAAAAAAATATTTAAAATTATTTTCTAAATAAATATAAGTTAATTCTCACATATTTGGTAATGAAAAAAATGAAACCTAAAATAATATAATAAAATTATTTCAAACTTAAATATTTGGTAATGAAAAAATGAAACTTAAAATAATATAATAAAATTATTGCAAACATATATAACAGTACCCTATAATCTAGTAGTGTGTGGAGAAAAAAAAATATCATTAACAAAAGTTTTCCATGGTCCTATATCAAACCATGTCCTGCAGCTGTTTTTCAATTTATTTTCGTTTTTGTTTTAAAAATGATTTCGAATTCACACTCACTAACCGATTTTCATTTTGTTTTTAGAAAACTAAAACAAAATGAAAAAAAAAAAAAAATCTAAAAACAAATGAAAAACAAAACTAGTGTTAATAGTGAAATATTTAAAAAACACAAAATACTTGTTTTCTTTATTTTTATTTTTGTTTTTCAAAAAAATTAACATTAAAAGTTAAAAAAAAAATATTTTTCTCTTTAAACGTGAAGTCTTCATCAGGGCTTCTCTTCTCTTCTTCTTCTTCTTTCTTCATCTTCATCTTTCTTGTCTTGTATTGTCTTCTTCTCCTTCTTTCTTCATCTTTATCTTCTTCCTCCTAATAGATATCAAAGTGTAAATTGGACAAGAGATCTAATACAATTACTATACAAGCAGCATAAAACAATAAAGAGAATAATACGATTCCAACAAAAATAGAATATGGTTCCATTACAAAAACTTATTTTACTTGTACACCAAGATTTAAGGGTTCTACGCATGTATAAATAGACTCTAATAACACCCATAGAAGGGTAAACACAAATTCAGTTTATGTGAGTACATGGGAGATTGAGGGTTGTAATAATCTCTTGCATAGTGAATTTTCTCACCACTATCGGTAACCGTGGACATTTCCCCACCTTAGGGTTTTCCTACGTAAAATATTTTCTTTGCTTTTACTCTTTTCTCTCTTAAGCAATTTATTATTTCATTGATTTATGTTTATTTGTGTGTCATGTAATAAATTCTCATTGATCCAAAAACCATCGTCAATAACATTGGGTTTGAATAATTAATTCTAAGAAAAAGTTTACGATAGGCGATCACTAACATGACAAGTCTATCTCCGTGTAACACCGATGTCTCGCGCGGTGCCAACGTCCCCAATCCTGTCAATGTTAATACCGTTGGAGAATATCCACCCTCTAGAACTCCACCGTATACTAGACCTGACATTATTACATTCACAAATGTAACCGCTGGTATTTCCTCATATGTGTTCCCACATATCCAGGAATCTATACGGAAAGCCATCGATGATGCCACTAGACAGAGAATCAACATAACAACCATTGCCAACCTGAGTTCGTCATACCAGCTTTCTAAGCCGATAGTAGACCAAGATCCCAGGATACGTTCTGCAATAATGGCAACCACTCCAAGAGCACCCTAGAAATTCGAAAGAGATAGGGCAGAACGTCGTGAAAGGATTACCTAACTAGGTTCTCGCAGGATGTGTCGGAAGTACATGATCCCAATGATGGCGCGGTAGTATCCACATTTATTAATAGTCTATAGCACAGTCACTTGACACTAAGCCTTAGACAGAAGGGGCCGACCACGTATGTAAGCATGGTAAATTAAGTCGGAGAATACGCCATGACGGAGGAAGAACATATAGCCCATGGTGGGGAGCTCATACATGAGGATCGGCCCGAGAGCAGCTGAAAACCTAAGGACGACAACTCAAAAAATAGTGACAATGGGGACCAGAAGAGCAATAGAGAAAGGGTAATGATGGGCACAATGATGATGATAAATGTGGCAAGCACTTTAAAAGGTAATACACCAATTACACATCATTGGCCAAGAGACAAGAGGAAATCTTGAATGTGATAGAAGATAATAATCTATACATAAAGCCCCCAAGATAGTCGAGCTTTGGGAGGAGAGACACCACCAAATACTGCAGATTTCACCAGGAGAATGACCATGAAACCTCTATGTGTTATTAGTTGAGGGATTGCATCGAAAAACTGATCTGAGTGGGAGATCTCAAGGATATTTCTCTGAGAAGTGGGGCAATCAACACCTTTTTTGGTAGGCCGCACACTAGGGGTAGCAGTAGGGAGAGAATGACCGAAGCTAGAGAAGCCATAGACGGTCAGAGGAATTTGGAAGTAAATTTGCTGGGCTCATCAGAAAAAGTACAAGTAAGGATGGGACTCGATAGTCTTCACCGAGGCAGACACACATGGGTTGGAGGTAAGGCCGAATGATTCGATTGTTGTATCGGTTTCACGTGGGTCACAAGGAAGTGAGAAGAGTGCTAATCGACAATGAAAGCTCAGCAGATATCTTGAGTGTAAAAGTGTTTGATCAACTTGGATTGCAAAGAAAAGACCTCCAGCCACTCAAGGTCTTATTGAGAGGCTTTAGGGGAGCAGAAGTAAGATCTTTAGGAACATTGAACCTACCTATAGAGATTGGGAGCTTTCCTTGCACCAAGACATTATTGTTGAATTTTATGATCATGAGTGTGGAAATTTGGTCGTACAACGCCTTCCTAGGCTGACCTTTTCTGAACAAGTGAAAAGCTGTGACTGCCATCTATGCCCTGATAGTGAAATTCCCAATAGAAGCTGGGGTATGCATCATTAAAAGTTCTCAAGAGTGAGTGAAGAAGGCAAATTTGGTTGTATACAGACATAAGGCAGATAGATATCTAAAGAAATGAGGGAGACCCGATGGTGGGTGAAGGAGAAGTTGCAACAGAAATGTCTACCCGATTCAACCTGTACCTAATGAAGGTATATCCGGAAGGTGGGAAGACCTAGGAATTTGAGCCGATAGTGGAAGTTATGATTGACGATGATAATCCTATTCAAACCATAAAACTTAGGGCCTGGTTAGTCGAGAAAGTTTGGGATGAGATGGTCAGCCTGTTGAATGAGTATAAGGATGTGGTCACATGGAAACATGAAGATATACCCGAAATCGATGTGAAGATAATTTCCCACTACCTAACCGTCGATCCCGATCGAAAACCAATCATCTAGAAGAGAAGGCGGTTTAACCTAGAGAGAAGCAAGGAAATTTAGAAAGAAGTAGAGAAATTGTTGGCGAAAGGGTTTCATAAGGGAGGTGCAATACCTCGAATGGGTTGCTAACATGTCACTAATGAAAAAAAAGTGGTCAGTGTTGGATGTGTGTAGATTTCACTGACCTTAACAAAGCTTGCTCAAAAGATAACTTTTCATTGCCCCAGATCGACCAATTGGTCAATGTAACGGTCAGTCATTGATTATTGAGTTTCATGGATGCTTACTCAGGTTACAACCAAATCCGAATGTTTGAGCCAGATGAAGACAAAACCTCCTTCACAACCGATCAAGGGTTATACTGTTATAAAGTTATATCTTTTGGTCTCAATAATGCTGGGACTACCTACCAGAGACTGGTAAACAAGATTTTCACCCGACAAATCATCAGAAATATGGAGGTGTACGTGGAAGACATGCTGACAAAGAGCACAACATCCGAAAAACAAGCAGAAGATCTCAGGGAGATGTTCGGGGTGCTAAGAAAGTTTGGCATGAAGCTCAATCCAAAGAAGTGTGTTTTTAGGGTGCCTTCGGGGAGATTCATTGGCTTCCAAGTTCATCAGAGGGGAATCGAATCAAATCAGGAGAAAATAAAAGCATTGGAGGAGATAAGGTCCTTAAAGACCCTGAGGAAAATTCAAAGGCTAGTGGGTTGTTTTGCATCCCTGGATCGATTCATTAGCAAGTCGATAGATAAATGCTTGCCCTTTTTTAGAGCAATCAAGAAAGGCAATAGGTATAGTGGAACGATGAATGTGAGCAGGCTTTCCGAAAGATCAAAGAGTACCTAGGAAAAGCACAAATCCTATCTAAACCTCTAGAGGGAGAAATGCTCTACATGTACCTGTCAGTCACAGTTGTGGCAACACGATCAATGCTGGTTAAGATTGACAAGGGAGTACAAAATCCAGTGTATTACACAAGCAAGACTTTACTTCCAGCTGAAAAGAGATACTCGTCAGCTGAACAGACGACATTAACACTAGTAACAGTAGTGAGAAAGCTGAGACCCTATTTTCAAGCTCACGAGATTGAGGTCTAGACGGACTGCCCACCAAACAATTTCTATAAAAACTTGAAGTGTCTAGGAGGCTAACCGAATTGGCAGTGGAGATAAGTGAATTTGACATAGCATACCTGCCAAGAGCCACAATAAAATGGCAAGTTATAGCTGACCTAATCACCAAGTTCTTTAAACCAAACGGTGAGGTGATTAAGATGCTGAAGGAGAAAGAAAATTTTATTTTGAAACTACATTTAGATGGATCTTCAAAAACGTACGATAGCGGGGCAGGCATAGTGATATTCACTCCGAAAAGTGATCAGGTAGAGTGTGCCCTACAGTTTGACTTTAAAGCCACTAACAACATGGCCAAATATGAGACATTTTTGGCAAGACTTAAGGTTTGTACGGTGCTAGGGGTGGATGAGTTAAATATATTCAGTGACTCATAAGTAGTGGTAAATCAAATCTTGGATGAATATCAAGCCAAAGACAACAACATGGCCACTTATATGGGGATAACCAAGATATTGCTTAGGAGATTCAAGGCCTATAGGATTACTCAGATCCTGAGGGAAAAGAACGAAAAGATAGATGCTTAGTTAAAATTGGCATTAACAACTATCAATATACGGTCGAAGACTATCCCAGTTGATTACCTCAAAAGACCGAGCATCGAAGATGAAGAGGAAGTATCGGAAGTAGAAGTGATCGAAGAGAGACAGGCCACCTGGATGACCCCCCGGTGAGGGAATATCTAGAAGATGGAACACTCTCAGCAAAGGTGACTGTAGTAAAAGACCTCAGATACAGAGCCACTAGATACTCGATAGTTGGAAGAGAATTATATAGGAGAGGATTTTCAAAGGCTTTACAAAAATGCGTCTGCCAAATAAAAGGTAGACAAATATTAAAAAGTATCCATAGAGGTATGTGTGGGAATCACTTTGGGGGTAAAAGTCTGGCGTACAAGACTCTCAGACATGGCTTCTCCTGGCCGACCATATTCCAAGACGCTCAGGTAGTCGCAAAACAGTGTGGTAGCTAACAGAGGATAGCCAATGATATCAAGAGGCCTTCCTCGAATAGTTAAAGAACTTGACATCATCATGGTCGTTTACCATGTGGGGGCAAGACCTGATTGGCCCAATGCTGACAATAACCAAATGAGGAGAAAAACAGGCTATTGTGGTTGTAGACTACTTCAAAAAATGGGTAGAGCTGATCAGAACAATTTATATACCTATTTGAGGTCCCCATTACCTAGATTTTGTTCTCGTTTTTTAGTATAGTTTGTTATTTTATGTGTTTGTGAATCTTGTATAGGTACATGTTCCCTACGGAAGGTATTTAAGCTTAATTGAAGAGTTTTGAAGGCTAAAGGGTAGAATTTAGAATAGCTTGTGTAGACACCCCAAATCGGAAGGTCATATCTCTCTCCTCCAATCAAAATACATTTCCCATAACCACTTTTCAAAAAGCCTAGGAAGTTTACTTTCCAACGCACTTTGCAGATCCTGATTCCGAGGTTTCTGGAGGAAGTTATGGTCATTTTTGTAACAATGCGCAGAGCTACGTGGTATGCCGTGTTGATGCGTACCACACTTTTTACCGCATTGGAGAGCAGTGGTTGTAAGAAGCTCCACATGCAGTATACTAACTGCATCAGAAGGAAAGGCATACTGCATCTCAAACCGTGGCTCTTGACATCCACTAAAATCATAATGATGTGCGGTACGGTGTGTTGATGCGTACCGCATCTCGAACCGTACCTCTTAGCAGCCGCTCATATCATACTGATGTGCGTTACGATGTGTTGATACGAACCGCACACCAAACCACACATCTAGGTAGAAATACATTTTTCAGCTATTTTAATAAGGGTATTCTTGTCTTTTCACCCCAAAGTCTTGCTCTGACCTCCCATACTATAAATACCCCTTTTTCTCATCATTCTAGGGAGAACTTTTCCCCTCTTTTTCCCTTTCACACATGTTCTCTTCTCTCTTCTATTTTCTTCATCTTCTTCATCTCTTCTCCATAAATAATGAGAGATCTTGTCCCATGGAGGTTTTTCCTCCGTGGGACCTCACCATACACCTCCACCTCACCACTATACACTTCTTCCATCCATATTAGAGTAGATTATAAAGGAATTAGGAGCCAAATTCGAGCTAGGAAGGCTTGGAGCATCTTTGGAGGACTTGTCTTTAAGGGTTTGCTCTTACTTACAAATTTCTTGGTATTTCTTGTTTTCTTTGATGTATTCCAACAATTTGGGGATATTGTAAACCTACACTTGTGTAATAAATGTATTGATTGTTCTTAAATTCATTTGGGTTTTGTTTTGCTCTTAATATGATATGTATGTGTATGAATTGTTAGAAATTAATATGTGTCCATGATTAGGTTTATGAGTAGTTGTAATTTAGAGTAGAAAGTAGATACCCATAATTGTTGATTGATTGATGGATGACTTGAAATTCCACGTATTGAGTAATTTGAGTAATAGGGATTTTAGCCCTAAAGAGTAGAAAATGTTTCAGTTCAGGCTTTTAGTTGCTAAATTGACCTTGGTTCATATCCTTCTTCTTAATGGTCTTTGTATTAAGACACGATTATCTATCCACGTGAAAGGATTGGGTAATAAATTGACTGTGGGAAAATTCCTTAATCAAGAGGATGAACCTTTAACCTAAATTGAATGTTCTTAATGATATAACAATCATATTGTTGCATGTAGTTGTTAGGTAAACTTGTTTCCCATGTTTAGTCATCCTAGGGAGTTGACTAAACCGAAAATTTTTCTTATGCTTGTGTTGATATATGGATGTTTTGAGTACTTAAAGCCTTTTCTTAATTGATCCATGGTTAGATGCTATGTACCGAGAGGAGACGAGTTTGACAATGCTTAGATAAACATTCATTATGCTTGACTAGAAAGTGCTAGAACCACTAGGGTAGCGTATAAAGTTCGATTTGTATTCCACGTGCTTAATGGGTTCATATATATTGTCCGGATTGCTCGAGAGAGATTTCGGGTATATATGGATACTATCTCTAAGACATCGAAAGATATTAGAGATTAATTAAGGGGATACGAGCCTATGATATACTTACACAATTGAGAATTAGGTGAGTCTAGAACATAATTAGGAGGATTGTCACGGCTGAGTTGTTTCCCTAGTGTAACCACTTTTCATGTATATCTCCATTATTTCTATCATTGTATATATTATTTATATAAGTTATTAAGTTATATTATTATTCACCTTTCTGCACAAGCAACACACGAGTCCGCTTGGAGTGTTGTAATAATAGCTAGAACTATAGAAGATCGGTGAATCCCACCTCCCTATGGGTCGATCCCTTCCTTGTCGTTGTGCTAGTCTCTGTGACTTGCGCCCTTACGAGGCTGAACTTAAATGTTCATATTTGACGACACTGCAACGGCGTGTCCTGTCAAATTGGCACCGCTGCCGTGGATGTAGCGCATTCATTGATTGTTGATAGTTTTAGCTTCCATTTTACTGCTTTTTATTGCTTTACGGAGTATATTGTTATGTTGAAAATAAGCACTTCTCTTACTCATGTCTTTCATTTTGTGCACGACAATGTTTAGGTTAGGTTTGAAAGGTGTTGGTCGTGTTTTTGTTTTCTTATGTTTGTTTAAAGCATATGCATTTGATTGTTTTTGAGTTGTGCTTATGCAAGGAATAGAAATTTTTAGGTTTTATGGATCACATGACTCATGAGAACTAGGTGTGCGCCTAACACACCGTTACAACTCTCCAAATGAAACGGCAATGCCACAAAGGTCATGTGGCTGCAGCCACAAGAGGTATCCTCTTAATTTTGATCTTAAATTTTGAGTGCTTGTAGAGTAGTTGTCGACTTGGGTGGGAATCGCCGATTCGATTAATGTTAGGAATGCTTTACTTATTTTCTTTTAATTTCATTTTTGTTTAGATCTAATAGTGGATTTGTGTTGTGCTTAGATCTTAGGGTGTTATTTTTAGAAAATTTTCAAATCTCTGTAAAAGGTGTGCTATTTTGAATATTTTATGGCAAATATTTATTTAAAACTGTACTAATTGGTGAGAAAAATAATTTGTATGCCCATAATATGTTCTTTGATTTTTCATTACGATTCTGAATATATAAAGAACGTAAAATTCTGGGCGGCGGTTTAAAAGTTATGATCATTTCTTCGACCAAAGGACAAGGGCGATGCCCTATTTTTTAAAACTGCACGTACATTGTTTTCATCGTCCATTTTCACACTTTTCCAATTCGAATTTTGAAATATTTTATAAATGAAAAGTGTGTATTTGTATATCTACTTGATGGTGTTAAAATATTGTCAAATATTATTAAGTGATTTTAAAGATACACATCAAAGTGTGGACATTGGACGAACTTGAATTTCGACAATTTTTGAAATTTTTGGCCTCCATGTTGAGTTGCTTTCTTTTGTGTGCCGGTAGAGATATGCATAGTGTGCTTTTAGCACCGTGCATCACTTAAATTTTCTTGTACAGTGCAAATATTTTGATATTGAGGTGGATAGAACTATTTGCTTGTTTAGCTTAGGAAAATAGTGGAGACTACCCGTGAGCTACACTTTGCCTAAAATAATGAAAAATTTATGGGTTTTGTTTCTACTCTTTAAACACTTTCCGATTTCATTCTTAACTATGATCTCATTGTAATTCAAATTTACATTGATTGCCATAGAACTTTGTCATGTGGATTGCTTGTTGAGATTTGTATTCCCTTGTTAGATGGACTTTTAGAAGTTATTTGGACTTGATTGTGTTTTTAAACTCCACAAATATAGCTCAAACACTCCTATGTCCATATGTGTGTTTTCATTATAAAAATTGTGCCCAAACACTAAACCTCCCTACACCAACATAACCCAAACACAATTCATACCATAGTTATTGATGATGTTAAGGTGTATAGCTTTAGAAAAGTTATATTTTGTTCTAAATTTTGTAAATGTGTACTTAGGCAATTACGTGTAAATGTGCAAAGGCAAGGGTTTAAAAAAAATAAAGAAAAGAAAATAAGTGTGAATTATAAACACTTAAGCCTTCAAGTTCTATAAATATAAAGTTACTCACTAATGAGTACAAGTGTAGCACAAAGGTGTAATGTAAAGTTTAGTGCCTAGTCACTTGTGATGTAATGTGTTTTATAGCTAACTAAAGTATTAAAATATGTATAATCATCTTGGCATGATTAGTAACTTTATCCTTCCCACTCTTACCATATCTTTCATCCCATACACCACCACAAATCACCTTAGCCCCAATACAAGTGAAGGAAAGTCCTTTTGATATCTTAGAAAGTCTATATTGGGAATATAAGTCAATGCATGCTGAATTGAATGTTCTTAATGATATACCAATCATATTGTTGCATGTAGTTGTTAGGTAAACTTGTTTCCCATGTTTAGCCATCCTAGGGAGTTGACTAAACCGAATATTTGACCTAAAAGTAAAGACCACCGACATTTTTAATATGCTTGTGTTGTTATATGGATGTTTTGAGTGATTAAAGCCTTTTCTTAATTGATCACTTTGTAATTGATTCTTGGTTAGATGCTATGTACCAAGAGGAGACGAGTTTGACAATGCTTAGATAAACATTCACTATGCTTGACTAGAAAGTGCTAGAACAACTAGGGTAGCGTATAAGGTTCGATTTGTATTCCACGTGCTTAATGTGTTCATATATATTGTCTGGATTGCTCGAGAGAGATTTCAAGTATATATGGATACTATCTCTAAGACAATGAGAGAGATTAGAGATTAATTAAGAGGATACGAGCCTATGATATACTTGCACATTTAAGGATTACTTGAGTCTAGAACATAATTAGGAGGATTGTCACGGTTGAGTCATTTCCCTAGTGTAACCACATTTCATGCATATCTCCATTCTATCTATCATTGTATATATTATTTATATAAGTTACTTAGTTATATTATCATTCACGTTTCCCACACGCAACACACGAGTCCGCTTGGAGTGTTGTAATAATAGCTAGAACTAAAGACGATCGGTGAATCCCACCTCCCTGTGGATCTATCTGTTTCTTGCCGTTGTGCTAGTCTCTATGACTTGCGCCATTGCGAGGCCGAACTTAAATGTTTATATTTGACGACACTGCGACGACGTGTCCCGTCTGTTGGGATTATGCTCGATAACAAGAGTATAATAATGTATTTGACAATCTTTTCATATTAATAGAGTGATTTCTAGTTTAACAAATCTTACAGCATTTGTAGTTTGATTATTATAATTGTCAAAAGTAAATAATCGTAAGGTCAAAAGACTACGAGAAAAGAGGAATTGTTCATACATCTAGATATGTATGAGGTATACACAATTCTTTAGTTAGTCTTGAATAATATTCACAACTTAAGATAAAAGGTTGGGCGTCTTTATCTTGTCAAAGTTTTAGATTCTTTTGCTAGCATTTGAGTGGGATCAAATGTGTTATGATGAGTCTAAAATCATCAAAGTGTGGTGTCTTTGGGCAAAAGAATCTAGTGCACTGGGTGCATTAAAAAGGATCACAATGAGATACTTTATCTAGAACAGTCAGTGGATAAAAGTTTTCATTCGAAGACAATCAGATAGTCTATCTCAATCCTGAGATAAATGATGGACTTGTGGTTGCAAGTGTTATCATTTGAGCTATCAATGAGTACGAATATATAGCATAGTCTATCTTCGATAGTTTGGTGGTATTCATTTGTTAATCGATAGAGGACTTCATTTATAGATATGGACATTGTGGCTCCTTTTATTAAATGAGAGCAGAATATCATCATATGGATGTTTTGAGGTATTGGATATTAAATCTTAACGTTAAGTTTTCAATAGTGTCTATTGAAACATGGCTTCTGGACAAGTCAAAATATCCAAGTTCAAAATGTGATCATATGAGTAAATATTGTAATTTGGAGAGCTATAAGCGGTCTATGAGCTCTTGGTGATTACTGATATTCTTCACGAGGATACACTTTCTCCAATAAGGTTGTCTAGGGTATGAATGAGTAAACATCAACTTATTCTATCTTTATTTAAGAGTTCAATTTTAGTTTTTTAGTGGAATGAACTAAAATTAAATAAATCAGACCTAAGTGAATCATTTGTTGACTGTGATTGGGTTGTGTCTATTGGAGGTTAAATCTAGATAGCCCGCCAAGATCCCCAATCCACACGAACTTGCATGGATCACTTGATATATTCTACCGGACCAATTTAGGGGTCCATCTAGATTTGTATTGAGGCATGTGGACTTGTTTCTTTTTGTAAGAATGGGTCTAGTTCACATGTGGACTTTTTATAAAGGTCAAATGGATTTATAAAATAAGAAAATAATATATTGGCCCATATATATGTTTTGGGCGGCAAGACTATTTAGAATAGCTTAATTATATTATTTTTATTTTATTATTTAATTAAATAGAAATTAATTAATTTGGTGATTAATTAATTATTTAATTAAAAGTCAAAATCTTTTTCCTAGTAGGAGATGATCTCTTAAAATTATACTATTGTTGGTAGTATAATTAATGGTAAAGACTATGTTTGATAAGTAGATAAATAAAAGGAATTATTTATCTAATCAAAATAGGGAGTCTTTAATATGGTTATAAATACACTATTGAGTTTGATTAGAAGTCTTGGTGTATGATAAAATTCCTTTTTGAAAAGGATTCTTAACCACCAAATAAATTTACCTAAGGAAATGATTCTTAACTACCAAGTAAATCCTTCTTAAGAAAAGAATTAAGTCTCCTAATTAAATTCTATGAAGAATTCGACCAGCTATATGTATATATCAAAGGATAAGAATTCCTTTTAGAAAAGGATTCTTAACTACCAAATAAATCCACCTTAGGAAATGATTTTTGCCAACCAAGTAAATCCTTCTTAGGGAAGGATTTGTGATCCTATATATACCCCCTTGTGAGTTTCGGCCAGCCCTATGATTTTAGAGTGAAAATTTCGGCCAACATAAGTATTTTCTAAGAGAAAATTTTGCTTGGCAAGAGAGAATTTTGAGAGAGAAAAATTTAGTATTTTACTCTAAACAAAATTCAATCAACTCTAAGATATAGGGTGTAGAATTCGGCCAAGGGGAAAGGAGAAAAAGAGAATGTTTTTGTTTTTGATAGTACACTAGTATCCTTTACATCAAAAGGGATTTGTGTACAAAATCAAATCGGGTGCACGCGAGTTTCAATCAAGTAGATTAATAATTCACAATTGACCGGACGTTCTTGGATTTTTCTCTTGGAAGATATTTGTAACTAACAAAGAAAAGATTTTGTTTGTCTCCATCCTCAGGTATACAATTTAAATAAAGGGAGCCCACACTTCTAGGTGATTCACGTTCGTGATTGGATTGGAAGATCTTGCAAAATCAATTAGGCGATTGTTCAATCGTCACGAGAAAAAGGTACGACACTTTATATATATATCAATTAATCTAGAGTTAAGGTTCTTGTTAGTCAAAAGGGAAATTTTTTATTTATACGAAAACCAAAATTTTTATTATATTTTCCCACGCTTCCGCTATGCGGGTTTTATTTTCCCTACACCGTCAAGAGGCAGAAGCACTAGTACATATAGCTAAGGCTAACAGGACCAGTTTTGTGAAGAAGAATATCATTTACCGATTTGGAATCTTGGATACAATAATCACAGACAACGGGACTCAATTCAACAATGATAACTTCAGTGACATGTATTAGGACTCTGCATAAAGAATAATTATGAGACACCAGCCCATCCTTAGACCAATAGCCAGACAGAAGCAGTAATCAAGATAATTAAACATACCTTGAAGGCAAAGTTGGATACTAAGAAATGGAATTGGTTAGACAAGCTGCATGGAGTCTTATGGGCATACCGGACCACGGAAAGGACTTCAATGGGAGAAATCTTTATTCACTAGCATTCGGGATAGAGGCAGTAATTATGATTGAAGTAATTATATATTCACCGAGGGTGCGACTCTTTCACCCCAGGGTGAATGTGAATATGTTAGAACAAAACCTAAACGAGTTGAAAGAGAAAAAAGACTTGTCGAGTACAAGGAACGTTGCCTATCAGCAAAGGGCAGCCAAGTACTATAACTCACATGTCCGAGTCAAAAGATTTCAACTCGGGGACTTAGTTCTTAGAAGGGTGTCACCCAATACGAGGAAGAAATCAGCTGGATCGTTGGCAGACAAGTGGGAAGGACCGTACCAGGTGGTCGGATTGGCTGGTCGTGGAAAGTACCATCTTGTCCGACCAGAAGGGGACGAGCTGCCCAAGCCATGCAATGCTTAATACCTGAAGACATTATACCCCTAAGGATTTCTTGTTCTAAAAGTTCTTCTTTAGCTTAGAAACTAGTTCGCTTTGTTTTAAATAAATTAGCTAATCTACTGATGTTTTTTTTTTGCATTCAATACAAATCCCCCACCCCGCGAGGGACAATTTCAAGAAGTGGTAAAAAGTGTTATGAATTTGCTTTCGTTTATAAAAGAAATCTCGAGTCCCCCTAGATGTCGCTCAAATACCAACAAGAGCTCCCAATAGGCCCAATGAGGGGACTAAAAACACATGCCGTAAAGGCAATGTACACTTATAAAAACTGGGTGTAATGAAACACTGTTAGGGCGCCTTCGGGTCATAAGCACCTGATGGGATGCGCCAAGAGATGAATGAGGGATAAAGTATTTTTACACAAAAACAACTGCGAATAAAAGCTAAGCACCTGTAATGTTAGTACAATATAAGATGCCCCATCGCAACGAATCATGATCAATAGACTATTGGGAGACGTCCCAATGACTTGGTTGACAGATAAAAGACAATCGTCTATAAACTAGATACCATGCAAATGATCGGTAAAAAGAATACAACTTGGCAAAAAAGCGGCAAAGCAATAGAGAGGCAAGACAATCGGTCGGGCTAAAACCATATTGCCTAGCGCAGTTAGAAAAGTAACTAACGTTAATGAACAAACCCTACCACATTAAAATATTTGGTTGAAGTCAGGGTGGTCAGTGTAGTGCCACAAGACGTGTATAGTTAAAATTAATAGATAGCTCTGACCTATCATAAATTGTTCGGTCAAAGATGGGTCATTCTATTTAGTATGACAGAAAGTAGGCGATTAAGTTACAAAATAATCCTCACCATACGTAAGGATTTGGTTATAGCCGAGATAGTTAGGTTGGTACAGTATAATGTACGTAGTTCAAGTTAGCAAATGGCTATAACCATTCGTAGATTGATAGGTTTTTATTTAGTTACTCGATTTGGCTCAAGCCCCCGAGTAATCCCGATCATACAAATAATTAAAGAGATAGCTTAGCAAGCAAAACACTTAACTTGCAAGAAGATAGTGAAGAACTTACCAAACAAGATGTGATAAAGCAAACCTATCCATCGATGCACTCTAAATGAACTTAGAAGATGCAAGATGAATTTTTTATGCACATGGGAATACTCTGAGTGATTAAAAATGAGTTCTTGGAAGAGTTTTTCCTTTGAAATGTGTTCTAAGGAAAATATGTGATGTTCTGAACTCTTACACGACCTTAAAGCAAGGAGTTATACATATATGAGATCCAAACAAAGTGAGGTCGTTTTGGAAAAAAATGTTCCAGCTTCCTCTGTGTGCGCTGGTGACGTGCGCTGGTCGAGTAACGTACAACCTAATTTTACAATAGGCACTGGTCGATCGGCGCAGCTCAGTGATGCAACACATGCAACGATTCACTGGAATGTTACGCTGGTGAGGTTGCGCTAGTCAAGTAGCGCACCACCAGCGCACTGCCCATTTTTGCATCTTTGCGCTGGTGCAGTAGCGCAACACATGCTACAATCCACTGGAATATTGCGCTGGTGAGGTGCGCTGGTCGAGTAGCGCACCACCAGCGCAAAGCCTATTTTCAACACTCAAATACACACAATCAATAAGTTTAAGAGTGATGAAAAATGCATCATATTCTAATGCCAAGCATGACATAAAACATTTAATTACAATATGCAAATAAATCAACAAGAGTCATTTAAGCCAAAATGCACACAAGAATAAACACACAACATATATGAATAAGAGTTATGCATGAATTTGTGAGTGTGTGCAACTATCTCTTCAAAGCAAGTAAGCACAAGAATTTTACTTTTGGTGCTTCTCCTCTCGAGGTCTTGAGAGCCTAAGCTACCCTTACATAATACCCCAAACATGTGATTTGTTCACGAAATAAGCCAATCAATAAATAAAGACTTTACAATCCCCTTCTTTGGCTATTTAGTGATAAAACCACCACTCACATTGATCCTTACAAAACAAAATAAAACACCAGGAAGATATTCTACATTACAAAGAGATAAACATAAAAAAAAACCTTCAAATCTTCAATCTCCTGTAGAACTATCAACCCTACACATAAAGTAAGCACAAATACACTTTCCAAACCAAGTGCATGTGAGATGATCAAGTGAATATAAAAACAAAAGCAATTGCATTCAAGAATATGAGTATGACATCATGTAATTCTCATGCAATGCTCCCCCTCAAAGGGTTACTCCCCCAAAATGTAATCTCCCCAAAAACAAGCACTACTCCCCTTGAAGCCAACACATGCTACCACATGTTACTCCCGTAACATCACAATGCTAGGTCAATGCTACTCCCCCTTTTTGTCATGATATAGGCAAAGGAGAAGTCCCCGATCGGGTCACTCAAGACAAAGAAAGAAAGGAGCATATAAGGTTGTTGCATAATTATATAAGCCACATTTATGCCACTCTATTAATAGGAGAGAAACAAGGAGATTTATTTGAAGAAAATGTGTAAATCAAAAATGCTTTGCATACAAGACATGTTTCATTCAAGTCCAAAAAACAATAGTATTTGGCAAGGCAAATGACAAAGGTTTCCAATATAATTCAAACCAATTTCACCATTTGTCATGTGAGAAGCAAGGATATAGAGATTTTATAGATAACAAGTTTTAATGACACTATATCCAACTTTATAAGCTAAGCATGACATGAGCAACTTTGCACCCTATTTGATTTTTCCGGGAGAATACCCGTATGATAGTAGCCATGTTCAACTAATAAAGAAATAGAGACATTGATGCAACATTTTAATCTCACTAGCTTCTTTTCACACATTATTTTGCATTCAACAATTGCAATCATCAATTCATGTTTTATCATTTTTCATTAGCATGTCATCAAAGAATCATCATGTCATGGAGATAATTATAGGTCATTCAATATGTAATTCCTATGTAGATCTCCTAGTCCAAAAATTCATGTTTGAACATAAATATGACATGGATTGTACTCAAAGCAAAGTTCACACTTATTGAAGAAAATACAATATACAATAGTATAAGTGCAACCAAGCTACTCAAGCAATCAATAAAGGAGCATAAACATTTTAAAAAAAATAATTGCATGCAACAAGTATACAATAGCACTCTTTGCTTGAGTTCCCCTTATGGGGTCAAAGACCACAACTCATCACTCCATCTGACAAATCCCAATAGATCTACTAAATCCATTGGACCTAGTTGAGCTTATGGGTGAAAACTTAGCACAATAACAAGCGGGTTCATCTTTTTTAATCCACTTAGGTGACACGTTGTCATTCCTAGTGGTCAAGATCATCATATTACTCCTAGGATCATTAACAATAGCTTTCCTAGGCACATGCATATTGGCTCTACCCCTTTTTCTTTCAATCATGCTCTTAGTTCTACACATGTTAATGTACTTGAAGCAATTTGGTCTAATATGACCATCAACAGCACAAAAATGACATGAAGGAATAAAATATGGGGTCATACCATTCCTTTGTGAGGACAAAGGTGATTTCCTATGTCTTTGAGCTTTCCTTTGGTGTGGTATTAATTCTCTTCTCCCTTGTTATTGAGTTGGAGAATATTGCTTCCTTTGTTGAGCATGCAGGAAATACTTCTTGGCTTGATGGCTTTTAGTTTGAGGGATAGTTGCTTGAAGTGCTCTCATTGGTTGAGCTTGAGCTTGACTTCTTGGTGCCATCTTGACTTGGAAATTTCTAGAATACTCTCATAATTCAATTTTCTTCTTAGGATGAAGTGGAGTAAGAGGTTCTTTGAAGTCCAAGCTCTTGACAAATATCGTCTTGCTAGGAGTTGAGGTCTCCTTGTCATCTTCAAACCCTAGACCTCTATTGTCACTTGGCTTCTTGCCAACTCCCAACATGTGGTCAAGCTTCTCCATACTCGAAGTCATCCTAGCAATCAACTATCTAGCTTCTTTAAGCTCCTCCTTCAAGCTTTCTTCCACTTTTCTTCCATTCTTCACTTTCTCACTTAAGTGAGCCACTTCGGTTGATAGCTTGAGGTTCTCTTCCTTTAGCTTTCAAACCTCTTTCTTTATATTCAACCTTGAGCTTTGAAAATGCTCAATGAACCCTTCAAGGTTCATACTGTCTACATTTCCATTTGTAGAGTGAGATAAAGAACTCTTATCACTAGAGTCATCACTAGTGTCACTTGTTGCCATGATGGCATCATCAACATAAGTAGATTCACTTATCACTCTCTTAGCTACTTTTTCATCTACTCCTTTTTCAAGGTCACTATTTAAGGTTTTATTGCCTTTTTCTACATCTTCCACAAAGGAGGCTCCAAAAGCCGTGTAGTTAAGAATAACTTCTTCATCACTTGAGGAATATTCTTCACTTCAACTCTCACTTGATGAGGCAGCCACCAATTTTCCTTTCTTCTTCTTCTTCAAATTAGTACACTCGGTGGCTATATGACCAAACCCATTACATTTATAGCATTGAATTCCTTTTCTTGTAGGCTTCTTTTGCCTTGGCACAGTCTTCTTCTTTCAGTCATTATTGTGAAGTTTCATAAACTTCTTGAATTTCTTCACCATAAGAGCCATCTCCTCATCTGAGTCATCCTCCTCCATCTTTACTTTGGATGTCTTCAAAGCTATGTTCTTTTTCATCTTAGGAGATGTAGATGTAGAAGTCCACCTAGACTCATAGGCTAGAAGCCTTCCAATCACTTCACTCGGCTTCATAGTCTTGTAGTTTTTATTTTCTTCCAGTGCTGTCACCTTGGACTCAAATCTCTTGGGGAGTGACCTCATGATCTTTTGCTTGATCCTTCTATCTGAATATGGGTCACCTAGTTGATGGCTTTGATTTACGATGTCCATTAACTTCACTTGGAAGTCATTAAAGCACTCGTCCTCTTCCATCCGAATTGTCTCAAATTGCATTTGAAGGACTTAAAGCTTGGAGTCATTGACCACTTCGGTTCCTTCATGAGCCGTTTGTAGAATCTCCCAAGCCTCCTTTGCATGCCTAGTATTTTGAACCAACTTGTATTGATTGTCATCCATGGCACACAAGATTGCATGTATAGCCTTGTTGTTCGACTTGGAAGCTTCAAATTCTTGTGTGCTCCAATGAGACTTAGGCTTGAGAACTTCAACTCCATCATCATTGGTCATCTTCAAAAGAATGTACCCATATTCAACCGCCATCCATGCACAATCATCTATTTGACAAATATAAGACTCCTTCTTGCCTTTCCATGAGGCATAATTATCACCTTTAAGCAAATGTGGTCTTATACTTGATACACCCTATTTGCTCATCCCAAGCTCACTCATAGTGTTTGGGTTAAATGAATGAGATGCAAATGTAATGCACCACACAAGATGCAAACAACAAAAATGCATAAGCAAGACACACAGAGCATGGATCACCTAAGTATATCTAGGCACCAGCTCTGATACCAATTGAAACAAATATAATGGTGTGTGTCTATAACCTAGAGGGGGGGTGAATAGGTTATAATTGAATCAATTACCAATTTTTCGATTAATCAATATTAACACAAATTACCCCGAACTAGTCACAATAATATCACAAGTGTAATAAGTGCGGAAATAATAAAGACACCTGAGATATACGTGGAAACCCTCCAAATAGAAAAAACCACGGGCTATTAAGTGTGCCACACTCGAACAACGAATCCACTGATAATAGAGGCGTTACAACCTACTCTTGGTATATAACCCACTACCACTACCTAATCCCGGTATTAAGTGGACCTAATCCAACTTGCTTATGCTTGAAGCAACCTACTCCCTGATGCAACGCAAGACTTACTTCTCTTCAATGAAGAGATAAACACCCTATGTGAATATAAGATGATATTCAAACAACAAACAAGGCTAGGGTACCTTATATGCTTATCTAGGATTATGAGATGACAATTAATGCAATCCTAGATATAATGAGCTAAATGACATGTCATAAAGCTTAGCTAAACATAGAACAAGCAATCCTATGAAGCTATCATAAAACCCAAATCAACACATGTTATCATTAAGCATGACAAGGACTATAATGCAATCACTAAATGCAATTAATGAGTTCTAATCAACAATGTCTAAATGCAATGCATAGAGACTTAGCAAGAAGGGAAAAAATGTCCTAAATTCAAGCTATCAAAATACAACACTCAATTATGTCATCACAACAATCTCTAATTTGTATCTAGAATATGATCTAAGAGCATACAAATAATTAAAGAGATGGCTTAGCAAGCAAAACACTTAACTTGTAAGAAGATAGTGAAGAACTTACCAAACAATATGTGATGAAGCAAACCTATCTATAGATGCACTCTAAATGAACTTAGAAGATGCAAGATAAAGTTTTTATGCACATGGGAATGCTTTGAGTGATTAAAAATGAGTTCTTGGAAGAGTTTTTCCTTTGAAATGTGTTCTAAGGAAAATATGTGATGTTCTGAACTCTTACACGACCTTAAAGCAAAGAGTTATATATATATATATATATATATATATATATATATATATATATATATATATATATATATGAGATCCAAACAAAGTGAGGTCGTTTTGGAAAAAATATTCCAGCTTCCTCTATGTGTGCTGGTGACGTGCGCTGGTCGAGTAGCACACCACCTGTGCACAACCTAATTTTACAATAGGCGTTGGTCGACGGGTGTAAAGAATGACCAGAAGGGCAATTTGTTCTTATTCTGCCATGACATATCCCCCAACATGATCTACCATGCTTGCATATGTGGTAGCTCCCCGCTGCCTCAGGCTTAAGGTTAGGTGACTGTGTTACAAGCAATTTATGAATGCGGACACCACTGCGTCATCATTAGGGTCCTGAACCTCCGATACCTCCTGTGAAAACTTGGTTAGATAGTCTTTAATTTTTCATCTTTTCTTTACCTCAAGGCATAAAGAGCTAACACCTATTTTCTCCGCTGAATATTTCCAACGCTTGTGTCAATCCTTTGAAACTCCGGATGGATCCCGATGATAATCCCCCGAACCACCTGGACCCCTGATCTCCTAATGTCTGAGGGAACATACGACACATGAGGGCATCATCATAATCGTACCGGGCCATGACGCTCTGGTATCTCCTGACATGTTCCTGCGGATCGAAATTGTCTTTGAATTGCTCCATATACGACAACTTGAATTTCTCCGAAAAGCGAGCCTGCCTTATAGCATCAACAACGGATTCCCAAAACTCCCGACCATGGGGTTATCTTGATTTTGCTTTTTCTCCAAAGCTTCTATCCTCCTAAGAAAATTTTCGTGCTCCCATTAGGGTTCGCCACGCCTTTCTAACCTTTGGTGGTCTGTGAGCCCATACGGGTCCCTTCGCCCTCTGGGAGTGTGCTCGTCATCACTTAAATTTGGTAGGGGCTTCTTACTCCATCCATCATACCTATCTTCTTTATCAAGGTATTTTCTGGTATCGTCATACCCTACGGTATCCTCGTGTGAGCTTTACTCCTCGCATTCCTCCACTCTTATATCCTGGTGAGAGCTGTTTCCTTTTCCGTGAACATCCTCTTTTATCCCATTTCTCTCCCCTATCTATTCCAAATTTTTACGGTGCGTTTAGAGTAGTCACCACAATCTCATAGCGCATCTAGGGTCCTTAAGCTACCATGGGTGTAAAGAGCTGGTACGGTGAATTCAAATATGTGGTTACGGTTATGCTAATTCCCTGTCTAGCGGCATCATCAATGACTCTCCACAAGGATTCTTGAATTTGCCTAAATGCATCTAGAGATATTCCTGTAGTCAAGCCCGTGGTTGTGACGACGTCCTGTCTGCTTGATGGTGGAGTTCTTGAAGGTGAATCTGTTCCCGGTACATCTGCGTCCACGATATTTGCCTCTCATGGGACATCAATGTTGCACAGGGAAAAATCTCAATTAATGCTAGAAACCATGATTTTACTTTGTATGACTAAATCTCTGGTTGATTACAACGTCTAAGGTTCACCCTTTCCACTAGCGCTAATTGTTGACGGTGATTTTTAGATGGATCACACGTCGAACAAAATGTATATGAAATCACACAATTACTAATTACGAATAGTTAAGAAAGCAAAAGAAACATAAGGATTTTATATGGTAAAACCCCAAGAACGGGGAAACGTCCACGGTTGCCGGAAACCGGTGAGGAAAGAACTTTACTATGAATAATCGATTACACACTCAGTCTCTCGTGCTCTCTAGAATCTCAAATTATCTTTAACCTTTTCATGGGTATTATTAGGGTATATTTATACATGCATAGAACCCTAATTCATGCTATACAAGTAAATGAAGTTGACGTGTTTGAGTCATTTTATTCTTTATTCCTGTTTCGCATTCTTCACGTATTAGGTCTCTTGCCTAATTAGGACTCTAGCATCTATAGGGAAATTCGCTTATTTATCAAAGTTTGCTTCGAGACACCTTATTGGAGTATGACTCATTCTGTATGTATTTGAGTCTTGACTGCATGTATTTGATAGTATCCACGTGTCGATCTGTCGATCATCTACCAAAACCCGACCAAGCCTTATTCTCCCCGACCAATGATTCAATCCCGATTGGAGGCTTTGACCCGACCATCTCGATAGCCCCGACCGAGTGTTATGAAACCATCTTTGGTCAGCTTAGGTAGGTTCAGGCTTAGGTAAGTTCATGAAGGTTGACTCTTGGTGACGTCACATCTCTAACTCCCGTGTCTTTGGGTAGTTATGCTGACTCATCATTCTTTAGATTTTACCAATAACAACACTAAATTTTTAGTGGTTGCCTCTGAATCGTATGTGATCACATCACAAAAGTTATTCAAACATATAAATTTTGAAGGTGGATTAGAAATCAGATTGCCCATGATGTTGTTGTGTGATGCGATGATGATGTTATAGGTTGGTCTACTAGCTATATAGAGGGATTTTGTTCAACTAATTCTTCAGAGATGAGCCCCCCTAAGCCTACTTAGGAGTTGATCATTAAGTGGTGTCTTTCGGAGTTGGGTGAATCATTTATATTTACACTGGTGTAACCCCTCATTTACCTCTGTTGTATGCTTGTTTTTCGAATAAGAACTGTGTTTTTAATGTGTTTATCTAGTTTTACAGAACTTGTAATTGGTTTTGTGTTTCTAGCAATTTTTGATGAAGAAGAAGTAGAAAGGAACGGAAAAGATGATGATAATGAAAGCTTGAAGTTGGACCTCCTGTCACTTTTTTTTGTGTTTCTCTCCAGTGGCATTGGCGACTTAGAAAGCTACTTGTCCAACTGCCCACTGGGAAGTGGCGTTTTGGTCATTGTGAGGAATATGACAATTTTGCCCCTAACCTTTTCACTTTCCTATATAATCTCACTTCTCTCTTTCTTCAAAGGATCTTCTCTCCAGCATAAAAACTCAAGAAACTCTCTCCCAAAATACACCAAAAGCACATTCCCACCTTCCAAATCCATAAAACCACTACATCCAACCTTAGATTCATCATCCAAACCTCAGTTCTACTCCATAAAACACTAAATAACCAACTTCCCTTCAAGTCCCACCATTTCCCACCATTAAAACCCATTCTTAAAACACAAACGGGAGCATCAAGAGAGAAAAATAAGCCAATCACTTCAAGTCATCCAAGGTGGAGTTCTTCACTATAGTTTTCTCTAAACTTTTCCCTCATTATTTATTGTATTGTATTTGATATGGCTTGCATGTTAAGTATATCTTTTGTAGCCATAATGTGTAATATGAACTAATTACATCTTGGCTAAGGCCAAGATGAAGCCTTTTCCATGAATCATCAATGAAGACCATTACTTTATTCCATTGCATGTGTTAAGTATGTGTATTTCTAATGCTTAATGCTTCTAGTTGCCTAGCTAACACTTAGGGTTAGAAACAAATTGAGGGGCACAAATCTACATATTCACTTGCTTACAATATCCAAATGATGTGTCTATAATTGATGAGAACTGAGAAGGTGCAATCAAGGCCTTAGCCACATTCACATACATATTTACACCCAAGTTCTGGAGTTTGTTAATTGCTTGTTTAGTTTCATTAGTTGCTTACAATTGTAGCTTAATTTAGTTCACTTTGAAATTGTATGATCAAATCACCAAATCTTTGTTTGTCATATTAGTAGTCCTATCGATCATTTCAGTATTCCCAACCTCATTCCTCATGGGAACGAATTCTATTCACTATTGCACTACACCACGGCCTCGTCCTATTGTGAGTGCACGTTTCGGTGTTGTCATTAAGGTATTTTAATGTTAACACTAATGTGGCGGTGAATAGGTCCCATAATCATATTGGAGTTCATATCATTGTTCATTCATGTGTGTTTCTCTCCCCAAGTGGCGGAAGGGGAAGCCTTGCTTCATGGTATCAGATTTGCTGTGGAGGCTGGCCTTATCCTTGCTATTGTTAAGGCTGATGTGAAATCTGTTGCGGATCTTGTGAATTTAGAGATGGTTCCAGCTGTTGATATTATGGTGATAATAAGTGATACCTTTTCTAATTTGTTGTAACTCTATTACTGTTGTTTTGTTTCCAGGAAAGCGAATTTAGTCGTCGCTCATAGTCTTGCCAAGTTGGCACTCTCTCCTGATGAGGGTTATTTTTGGTTAGAGTCTTACCCTCCCTGCATGGAGTGCTTAGTTATGGCCGATTGCCAACCTAGTCTGTTCTTTTCAGTAATGAATTCATTTTTTTTTTGTATAAAAAAAGGTGCACAATGCACCGATGTATTATAGATTAGCCATATATTTAAACAACTGGCCTTTATAATTTGAATTTAAAAAGTCAATTATTTGTATATAATATCAAAATTTCATTAATATAAATAAAAGTTCCGTATAAATTTATATATCATTAAAAAAAATCAATTATTTTTATATAATATCAAAATTTTATAAATATAAATAATTATAACATAATTAAGAACAAAGTAATGACTTTAATGAAATCTATTAATTTTAATTAATTTTAATTTAAACATTTTTGTGACTGATAAGTTCAATAAAATCTACTTGTATATAAAATTTTAAAAAATTGCAAGCACTACAACTATTTTTTCCTTATTTTATTAAATATGAAGCATTGGAAAAATGGTGAAAATTTGGGAAAATGAAAATAATAATAATAATAGGTGTTTGTGATTGAAAACTTTTAAATTTTATATACTAGTAGATTTCATTGAACTTAATTATCATCCACGTAAAAATACATATTAAACTATATATATATGTGTGTGTGTGTGTGAATATATATATATATATATATATATATATATAGAGAGAGAGAGAGAGAGAGAGAGTAATACTAGATAATCTAAAAAATTAACCCAAAATTCAACCTAAATGATATAGGAAATAGTTGTCATCACCATACAAAATATGAGATAATGTGATAAATGATATGATAAAAACAAATCATTTACCACATCATTTAGTTTTTAGGATAATTTTTTAGGTTGACTAGCTATTATATGATGAACAATAAAAAAATCAAGATAAATAATTAAAAATTCATCAAACTCTATATTAATTATGTACGAAATCTATAGAATCTATTGAGTCCATCAAAATCCATCAAAATCCATCATTTAAAACAAATCTACCAAACTCCAACAAGCTCTACTCTTCAAGTTTAAGCTAGCTTTTAACTAGTATTAGATAGAACCAATTGTTTTGACAACTCTTTTAAAAGAAAATTCGAATTATAGTATTTGCTTTTGCTAATGCGTTCCCTTACAAGATCCATTAACTTAATTAGAGCAATAATATAATCCAATTTAATGATATTGTTGTAACAAGATACAGTTTGTCTAGTAATAAATCTGTCACACTTGGATCAAAATAGAGGAAACTCTATTGGAATTTTGGAAAAAAAAAATATTTTATTGAAATTAAAAATTACTTGATAAGAGAATTTAGAGCAAAGTTTCATTAAGGTTATGAGTTTGAGTCATGTCTCTTCAAACCTTAAATTTGTAATAGTTAAACAATATTATTTTAATAGGAACATCTTTTGGTACAATATGGCCATACAGATTAGATTTTGGGGTTATATATTGTTTGGCCAAATTTCTAAAGAAATATGATTTTGGGCTATTAAGAGGAGACAATTGATTGTTGATATAGGTATTGAAAGATAATGTAAATATACTATTTTTTAAAAAGGTAAGGTAACAGAACAAAACAAACTAAGGACAACCATCATGGACGAACCTCTCCACACCTCTCCATATGCACGGAGGGTAGGCTCTATCTAGAAATAGTCCTCAACAGAGAGACTGTGGGCAACAAAATTCAACTTCCTAGAAGCGAAAGCAACCAGACACCTCGATAATCTTTGAAGAAGATCTAGAATTTCGCTCACAATCATGCCAATATCCGCAGAGACACTGAAATGATAATTAATATAATTAACCGCCTCCAAGGAATCTGACTCCACAAGAATCAACAACAAACCTCGGACCCTTATAAATAGCCAAAGCCTCTGCCACTGAAGGAGAATAATTCACCTCAACATTTTGAGAATTTGCAGCCATAACAAATTCTGAGTGGTCCCTAATAACCAAGCCCAAACCCACCCGGTGAGACTGCACATCAATCGAAGCATCTGTAATAAGTTTATATATCCCCTCACTCAGTGGTTACCACTTAACAGGGTTCAAAGGAACCTGCCCCAAATTGTTGTCAGCATGAAGATTATCAGCAGTGAAATCTGACAAATAGCTACCACACAGACACCATAGAATTCATATCCTGATGCTCAGAACCATGTAACTGAAACAACACACAACAGCTCTAGTTCCTCTTTCTGTAACCCATTCACACAAGAACAAAAGAAATCTTGAAAGTGCACATTATCATTAAGAGGCATACCCTTCAGAGCACCAATGGCAGACCTCACCACTTTCAGGTCTGAGCAACCCCACACCGCATGAATCGTGGTTTTAAAAGACTTGGAACACATCGGGAATGAACCATCCACCATAACTTTTCTCCTAGCAAGGTTGACCATAGATGACAGCTACTAATGACAAACCTGCCACACAAAGACTTTAATCTTAGAAGGCAAATTCAAACCCCATACCTTTCTCCAATCGAAGCCAGCTTCCTGAGGATTTGAAGAAGATGGGTGACTACTGTTGGAAAATTTCATCATATGGGGCCACACATGTGAATATTAAATTTTTTGTGCTATCTTTTGGTTAAGCCTAAATTAAAGTGATCTAATTAAGATTTAAAGTATTAAGGCTTAAGGGTATAATTGTCATGGAATTAATGTGTAGATACCAGAGTGCTATTTTTAATTTGTTGAGGGGCCGAATTAGAAATAGCCAATATATAATAATTTGATTATTATATATATTTAGAGTTATGATCCCCAAATTACACGATACTTTCGTTTTGTCTGTATCCCCATCAACAGAGTAAAATAGAATACGGTAGGGTTCATAAAGGTCGAGATAATTTGGAAGATCACCACCCATCCACCAACCTTCGGTAATGGATTCAGGTACGCTTCCACTTTCTAGATTTACTTCTTTTCTCTTGAATTGATATGGGTTAGTAATATGTCTTTTAAGGTTTGATTAATCATGATGTAGAAACATGTTTAGGTTATTCGGATTAATTTTGTGCCTATGCATGTTAGTTTTGTATTAATCGAAATCCTTACAAATGGTATCAGAGCTACCCATAGTTGATTCTTGAGGATTTAAGATTTGGATTTTCGGTATTAAAAAAAAATATGGACTTACTTTGTTTGCTGCGACTGATGCAGTTTTATTGTTTAATATATGTATTGAATCTATAAATAAAATATTATGTTTGTGTTTGATTTGTGAGTTCTGTGACATAGATTTTTTTGGGTTTTTGATCTTCTGAATAATGTTTGAACCTGTTATCAGACTCACCAATTTAGATTTGCTTTTGAGTCCACGGGTTTTCTAACCCAGACCCGATCCATTCTTGGATCTCACCCAATCCGGTTTCCAACTCGGTCAATGCCTGGTTTCCGGTGAGAACCCGTGTGTTTTACGATGATGAGGACAACTGTCGGTGGTCCATCACGATCTGGTTCAGTTTGAGCCAAGATCGCGCCGCCGCTTGTTCGATCGGTTTGAGAGGATAGATATCTGTCGGTCGTCCGTGTGTTCCTGGTCGTCATCCTCCGCCGTTCATCGTTGCCTTGTTGTGACGGCATGAAGGATTCAGGCGGCGGCGACGACGATAACCTAGGGTTAACAGAGGTTGATTTTTGCTTAGGCCGACTTTTGAAAATTTGATAATTTTAAGGGACTGTTTTGCAATTTATTTAGGTCATTATGTGATTTTGATAAACTTTCGGGGTCAATTTATAATTTTCAAAACCTACTGGGTCTGTTTGCAATTATGAAAATGTTTTAGGGCAGAATTATAATTATTGAAAAGTTACAGGGTCACTTTGTAATTTTCAAAAGTTTAAGGCCAAATTTTAATTTATGAAACTTGAGGGGCCTTTCTGTAATTTTACAAAATCAGGTTCACTTTTTTAATTTTAATAAAATAAAATGAATTTTTATTTATTTTCATTTTATTATAAGGATCAACTTAAATTCAAATATTTAAGTATACCTTTTATGGTTAACTAATGTGGTTCATCATTCTAAATGGGCTAATTGAAACAAGATGTCGTCAAAGTGACATCTCTTGTGTAGATTATTCATGAGGGATGTTGGATGTTTGTGTGTGTGTAAATTCATGTGAGTATTAGTCGACCCAAAGGAAGGTTAATACTTGGCTGAATTGCACCCACACCTGTGGTGATAAATATGTGACGATTATAAGGTTTTACATGTGAATAATAAGTCGATCCAAAGATAGATGTATTATTTGACATTAATTATTGTCAATGTTTGATCACTACAACAAGAGTACTACTTACAATTAATATTACTGTCCAAAGACTTAATATTAATGATGTGCTAGGTATCTTGAGATGGGATTTTCTATTATTTGAAATTATTGATTATTGTATTTGGTTATTAATGTGAGCATGTTTGTTTGTTTGTTTTGTTCTCTTTACAACTAGTGTTTCTTCTATATCTGCTAATATCAACTTTATACTTGTACTTAATGGGACCAACTTTAAGGATTGCAAGGAGAACATAGAAATCGTTCTCAGCTGCATGGATCTAGACCTTGCACTTTGGGTTGAGCAACCAGCTTCTCTTACAGATGCAAGTTCTCCTGATGACAGGAAGAACTTTGAGAAGTGGGATCGCTCAAATCGCATGAGTCTTATGATCATCAAGCGCGGCATTCTGGGGGCATTTAGGGGTGGGGTATCTAAAAAGATAACCAAAGCCAAAGAGTTCCTAGCCGAAATTGAAAAGCATTTTGTAAAAAACGATAAGGCAGAAACAATCACGCATTTGCAAAGCTTGATTTCTATGAAGTACAAAGGCAAAGGGAACATTAGGGAGTATATTATGGAAATGTCTCATATTGCTTATAAGCTTAAGGCACTAAAGCTCGAGCTGCATGACGACATGCTCATGCATTTGATATTAATATCACTTCCTGCACAATACAGCCAGTTTAAGGTCAGTTACAACTGTCAAAAGGAGAAATGGACTCTTAATGAGCTCATTTCTTACTGTGTGCAAGAGGAAGAAAGACTAAAGCGAGACAGGACCGAAAGTGTTCATTTGGCTAGCACCTTTAAAGATAAGGGCAAAAACAGAAAGAATAATAAAGTTGCAAAATACCTTATGAGCTTTGGATAGGCAAAAGGCCGAGTCTAAAGCATTTTCACATTTAGGGATGTCCAGCTGAGGCAAGTCCTTATAGGCCACATGAAAGGAAATTGGACTCTAAAACTGTGAGCAGCTATTTCATTGGTTACTCTAAGCGATCAAGGGGCTATCAGTTTTATGATCCCACACTTAGGTCAATTTTTTGAAACGGGAACTGCAACATTTTTTGAGGATGTTGAGTTTGGGGGAGAAGTAAGGTTAGAGACAAAAATAAGGTTGAAGACATTGTCTTTGAGGAAGAATCAGTTACGATTCCTATTATCGCTTTTGACAATGTGCAGGTTTCTATACCTGTCATTGATCAAGAAACAAATCTGGATCCTCAACCAAACAATGTTGAACAATCCCCTATTCAAGATGAGGTAATTGTTCCTAAGGAACAAACTCAACAAACTCAATAACCTCAAGAACCAGTGCCATTAAGGCGATCCACTAGAGAAAGGAGAAATGTTATTCCGGACATGAGGAAGACATTGGAATGATAGAAAATGATCCAATCAACTTCTATCACGCCATATAGGGTTTCAACTCTCAAAAGTGGATTGATGACATGAATAAGGAATATAAGTCTATGCAAGACAATAAGATTTGGGAACTTGTCCCATTACCATAATGTGCGAAACCCATTGGTTGTAAATGGATATTTAAAACCAAAAGGAATTCAAAAGGTAATGTGGGGAGGTATAAGGCTCGTCTTGTAGATAAAGGCTTTACCCAAAAAGAATGGATTGACTATAAAGAGACTTTCTCTCCAGTTTCAATGAAAGACTCTTTTAGGACAATCGTGACACTTGTTGCACATTTTGACCTTGAGCTTCATCAGATGGAAGTCAAGACGGCGATTCTCAATGGTGACATTGACGAAACAATTTATATGGTGCAACCAGAAAACTTTGAGTCAGGAGACCCAAATAATGTGGTTTGCAAATAGATAAAATCCATTTATGGACTCAAGCAAGCTTCCCGTCAGTGGTACCATAAGTTTCATCAAGTGATTATCTCGTTTGGTTTTGAGATAAACGTTGTTGTTAATTGTGTGTATCACAAATTCAGTAGGAGTAAGCAAATATTCCTAGTTTTATATGTCGATGACATACTGCTTGCCACAAATGATATAGGCATGTTGTATGAAATCAAGAGATTTCTATCAAAGAATTTTGAGATGAAAGATCTTGGTGACACCTCTTTTGTATTAGGGATTCAGATATAACTAGATCGCTCTCGGGGTATTCTTGGATTATCATAAAGGAGCTATATCGATACAGTGCTCAAAAGGTTTGGCATGCAAGACAGCAAACCAAGTGACACCCTTGTCGCTAAGGGAGACAAGTTCAAACTCAATCAGTGCCCTAAAAGTAATCTTGAAGCTAAGGAAATGCAGAAGATTCCCTATGCATCAGCTGTAGGGAGTCTAATGTATGCTCAGATGTGTACGTGTCCGGATATTGAGTACATTGTTGGTATGTTAGGCAGATATTTAAGTAACCCTGGAATGGATCATTGGATGGCAGTCGAGCGGGTTCTGAGGTATTTGAAGAGAACAAAAGATTACATGCTCACATATAGCGGATCGGATCAATTGGAGCTCATAGGGTATTCCGACTCCGATTTTGCTGGATGCTAAGACAGTAGGAGATCCACATCATGCTACATATACTTGTTAGCTAGTGAAGCTTTTTATTGGAAGAGTGCCAAACAAACACTCATAGCTTCTTCCACCATGGCAGTAGAGTTTGTAGCATGTTATGAGGCATCCAACCATGGAATATGGCTGCGGAATTTTGTCACAGGGATACGTATTCTGAAGGGTGTTGAAAGACCACTAAAACTATATTGTGATAATAAGTCAGTAGTGCTATATTCTAACAACAACAAGAGCTCATTTAGGTCAAAGCATATTGACATTAAGTTCCTAGTTGTGAAGGAAAAAGTGCTTAGTGGACATATATCCATAGAGCATATTGGGACAAACTCCATGATAGTGGATCCTCTTACAAAGGGATTACCACCCAAGGTCTTTCATGAGCACACTACTCATATGGGTGTTATTTTGTGTGAGGATATCACATTATAGTGAGAGTTTGTATAATTTTGTATTTTATTGCTCTATTTTTTTGAAGAGAACAAAAGATTACATGCTCACATATAGCGGATCGGATCAATTGGAGATCATAGGGTATTCCGACTCCGATTTTGCTGGATGCTAAGACAGTAGGAGATCCACATCATGCTACATATACCTGTTGGCTAGTGAAGCTTTTTCTTGGAAGAGTGCCAAACAAACACTCATAGCTTCTTCCACCATGGCAGTAGAGTTTGTAGCATGCTATGAGGCATCCAACCATGGAATATGGCTGCAGAATTTTGTCACAGGGATACGTATTCTGAAGGGTGTTAAAAGACCACTAAAACTATATTGTGACAATAAGTCAGTAGTGCTATATTCTAACAACAACAGGAGCTCATCTAGGTCAAAGCATATTGACATTAAGTTCCTAGTTGTGAAGGAAAAAGTGCAGAGTGGACATATATCCATAGAGCACATTGGGACAAACTCCATGATAGCGGATCCTCTTACAAAGGGACTACCACCCAAGGTCTTTCATGAGCACACTACTCATATGGGTGTTATTTTGTGTGAGGATATCACATTATAGTGGGATTTTGTATAATTTTGTATTTTATTGCTCTATTTTTTTATTTTGGATATATTTATGCATTTATGTATTTGGATTTTTTTCTAATCAGTAATAAAGTATTCGGTTAATTACACTCTGTTACATTGTGTTAAGTATTGATCTCACTAAGGAATAAAGTAGGACCGGTTGGAATAGACATGTATAGATCACATTGCATGTAATTTCCATGCTACGCATCCATGATTGATCTATGTCATTTGGTTATGTTAGTATATGTGATCATTGATGGGTTTAGTCACGCTAAATGTGACGAAAACCTCTTTGATCCTATGTCGGCATAATCAATAGACGAGATTGTTCGGATATACCCTAAAATTGTGATAGCAAAATTTTGGAGCTCATAAAGTCATACACATTTATAAAGTTATATATGTGGCCCAGTGGGATATTGTTTGAAAATTCCATCATATGGAGCCACACATGTGAATATTAAATGTGTTGTGCTATCTTTTGGTTAAGCCTAAATTAAAGTGATCTAATTAAGATTTAAAGTATTAAGGCTTTAGGGTATAATTGTCATGGAATTAATGTGTAGATACCAGAGTGCTCTTTCTAATTTGTTGAGGGGCCGAATTAGAAATAGCCAACATATAATAATTTGATTATTATATATTTTTAGGGTTATGGTCCCCAAATTACACGATACTTTCGTTTTTTCTGTATCCCCATCAACAGAGCAAAATAGAACACGGTAGGGTTTATAAAGGTCGTGATAATTTGGAAGATCACAACCCATCCACCAACCTTCGGCAATGGATTCAGGTACGTTTCCGCTATCGATTTTCTCCACTTTTCTCTTGAATTGATATGGGTTAGTAATATGTTTATTAGGGTTTGATTAATCATGATACAGAAACATTTTTAGGTTATTCGGATTAATTATGTGCCTATACATGTTAGTTTTGTGTTAATTTGAATCCCTTACAACTATCCAAAGAAAGACCCAACTTGTACCGGCCTTTCATAGAGTAGTCTCTGTTGCTCGAAAAATGCCAACAGTAAGAGTCTTCTCTTCTACAGTCACTAAATGGGATTGACGGACCATTCTTGAATTACATCATCTTCCATAAAAAATTCTCGAATTAACAGACCATTCGACCTCATAAAGACGCCTTCAGATGACTCACAAGCCAAACATCCCCTCGAATTTTAGGAGTAAGGACTTTAAACGTATTTAGACGTGGTAGCCATCTATCTACAGAAATTTTGATGAACACTCTGACCCTGACCCAATCCTTATAAATTTATATCTTGATTCAATTGTGTCTCTAATAATACCAAAAATCAGACCTAAATTCTCCTTCAATTTCAATTTAATATTACTTTAATATAACAATATCGGTTTGATGATTCATAAAATCTCTATATGTAACCACTTTAGAAATAAAAACTCCATAAGATAAGCATCACCAAAAATTCTGAAAATTATCATCCAAATTGATACGTGACTACTATTCTAAATTTCTAATACCAAAATTTAGAATCAATAGTGATCTACAAACATAATAAAAATAAATGACACTGTAACATCTTCTTCATCAATATAAAAACAAATCGAAACTGCAACCTATACTAATACTCAAATTTGAACTCCTTAATGATGAAATTTATAATTGAGCTTCGTATATATATATATATGTGTGTGTGTGTGTGTGTGTGTGTGTGTGTGTGTGTGTGTGTGTGTGTGAATAATTATAAAAATAATGAAGATATACAATTCCACTGATTTTGTTAATTGTTAATAGTAAAATTTGGCTAGGGGATCAAAGAGAAATTTTCCACTCTCCCTCGAATCAAACCCCGAATTCACCATTCATGGGACCCCGGACAAATCATAAAGCTTCCCTGCAGAAGCAGAGAAGGATCATCGGGCTTCGAAATTATCAAGGATGAAGCTAGGCATCACCAGGTCGAGCCCTCACGTGAATACTGGAATCCAGGCTTCTCGAGATTGCCTATCCCAGAACCTCAGTTCCTGGGTCGGGCTCCAAAACCATCCTGTGAAAGCAAGAAAAGATAGTCGAGCTCGGAAGCACTCGAAGTGAAGTCCGAGACAAACAAGAATGAGCTCTTTCCAGGTCAAGGCTTCCTTAGGTTAGATTTAACTCGTAGCCTAAGCCAGAAGCCCACCAACCTCTCCAGAAACCCGTTGTCCCCATTAGATACGAAGAGACAGCCTCAAAGTGGATCAGGCTCCTGCTATAGCTAATTTGCTAAGGGACGCATGTAGCCTACCTAGACATGAAAGAAGAATCTTGCCTAATCTACACTACCCCCAGTAAGTGCCCACGAGGCCGTCCCAAGCTTCTGAGACCATAACTAAAGCATGGATCTACCTCGCTCTACAAAACAACAAGCAGCTAACTCGATGACCTCCATAAAGAATCATGCCATGAATACACACAAGATCATATCTACGTTATAGCGAACATTAAATTCTGCATACGTGTAAGACAAGAATTTGTTTCCAAAGAGGAAGCAAACTTATCTCCACCAACGATAATCTTGAGTCCATTATTCACTCGAAGTCAACGACTTTTAAATAGAGGATCCCGCCCAATAAGGAGGGAATAGATTCAGAGAATCAAGGCGGGAGATACACCCGTTCAAATTATTTCGGCTATGTATAAATATGCCCAAGAATTCGGAATGGGGAGGGAAAACGAGGAGAAAAGGAGAAGGAAGATGACCTAAATTTTGTAATCAGAACACGACCGCCATTGTTTCTACTATTCGACTGGCACAAGGTTGCCACCTTTTTATGCCCTAGAGAGATTGTGAGTGTATGAGAGAGATTTTTGTATACCACGAGTGATCAATAATAAAGTTTCATTTGCTATCACATTATCATTCAAGTATTCGTTTCTATCTTAATGGGTCAAACATCTGAGGTACTGACCCCTGCCACCACCTCCGTGGTAGTGGTCTCAAGGGTGTTAGTTGGAATTTCTCATCTTGACCAAAATTCCAGTTAACACTTTCTAGCGAAGTCTTTGGGAATGCCCACACCACCATCTTTATATTCACAAGTTTGTTGTTTTACAGGAATCATAAGGCTTCGCTCCTCCCAAGGACAGCCAGGAGCATCAGAACAACCTTTAGTTGCGTCAACATAAAAAGTCCAGAAGAAATGAAGAAAATCCGGGCTCCGTAGCCAGGTCCCAGACCAGCCAACCACAATGCGGACTTTGGATCCCCCTATAGGAAGCCAGGTCGCGCTTGACCAACAAGAGGCAGCCTTCATGGAAAATTTCTGCCTTCAACTGCTCGTTGAGGGTATTACTGTTCAGTAAGCAAACCTCTGTAATTGAGGAGAACCAAGCAGGCTCGGGGACTCGGCAACTCGCATTTGATCACTTGGCACCTACCTCTCCGAAGCCAACTCGTAATAGAACTGGACCCCAGCCCTCGATTCGGGATAGATTATGCCCCCCGTTCCCGAAGCGCTGCCACGTTACCAATCCAGGCTAGTTAAGTCCGTGGCAGACGTCTTTCCTCGGGAGCGACGAGAGTTTCTTCACCCAACGACTTCAATGAGGGAAGCCCAGGCTAAAGAGGAAGAAAATAACATAGTCCCCAGGCAGATCTCATCAGTAGAAGGAGTCGGGTAAAGGTTGCCAGCTCATCAGAAAGGTCTGACAGTGAGGAATCCGAGATTAATTCAAGGAAACCCGAGAACAAGCGCCTGAGAGACCAGTTGGTAGAACTTCAGAAAGAGATCCAGTAGATGAAGAAGGGGAAGTACAAGGAAGATAAGAACGATCCTCTAAGTGAGATAAATGCTCCATTCACCAGAAGAATCCAGGAGGCAGAGCTCCCGCTAAAATTTAAAATGCCGATTGATAGATTCTCTGGGACAGAGGATCCCTTAAGCCACTTGGGGAGCTTCGTCCAGCATATGGAGGTCCAGAACACGACCAGGGCTGCCATGTGCTGAATGTTCCCAACCACGCTGATGGATTATGCTAAGATCTGGTTCAGAAAGCTACCCGCTGGTAGTGTGGATTCCTTCACGAAGCTGTCAACTGATTTCTGCTCGTAATTCTAGGGAGTTAACCCCCGATTGAAGGATCCAATCCATCTACAGTATGTGATCCAGGAGAGAGGGGAAACCCTTTGGGCTTATGTCGAGCGATTCTACAAGGAAATCATCCAGATGGGAGTCTTCACTGAGAAAGAAACTCGCCAATTTAAGGAGGAACTTGTGGGGGGGGCAAGCCTTTTCGGTCTATTGCCAAGTGACCTATAGAGACCTACCAAGAAGCCTATGATCGGGCTCTTGGGCAAATTGAAGTCGACGAACAGCTCAAGGTCAACATAGAAAACGACGATATGAGAGCCGTAAAGCGACAGAAGAAGAAAGTTCCCAAACCAGAGCAAGCTCATAAGAACCATAACAAAACCCCTAATAGGTAGACATATTGCTTCTTCATTTCTCAACCTAGGTCGAAAAGGTATCCAGTAAAATGAACTCCTCCACGGGCTTTACCTCTTCCTAGGACAGTGGCCCCAATAGCTCTAGATGAGAGAGGATATGATCATTACACCCCATTAAATGTATCCCATGAAACAATCTATCTCGTCATTCGGGATAAGGGGTTGCTACAGAAGCCCGCACCCATGAAAGCCCTGTCAATAAGAGGAATCGTTATAAGTATTGTGACTTTCACGAAGATGTGGGACACAACACTTCAGAGTGCTATAACCTACGAAATAAGATCGATGATTTGATAAGGGAAGGATGTTTGGAAGAATTCTTATAGTAGTTCAGGGATAACATTCAGACTGGAAGGGAAGTGCAAGCCGAGATCCGCGAGCACGCTGAGAAGAGAAAGGAGGTGCAGGCAAATCTGATGCAGCAAATCCAGATAATACATACCATCAAAGGAGGGCCTACTCTGGCTGGCACCAGAGGAAAATCCCTCGTGTTGACTAAGGGCGGGGTATCTTCAAGGTCGATCAGAGCCCGGCTAACCCTTCCCAGATGTCACAGATCATTTTCACCGAAGCGGATGTCTACAACACCATGCAGCCTTATGACTATCCCATAGTGATCACGATATAGATTGTCAACTGTATGGTATACCGTGTGCTCGTCGACATAGGTAGTAGTGTTGACGTCCTATTTAAAGATACTTTAGATAAGCTGAATTTGAAACAATGGTGCTGTAATTGCTGCACTACCCCACTGTATGGGTTCACTGGGGACTCAATCATACCCATGGGATCAAAAATCTTGCCAGTAATCATTGGAGCCACACATCTCTAGTAGAATGTTATGAAAGACTTCGCGGTGGTTAATACCTGATCGGCCTACAATGCGATATTAGGAAGACCATTTTTATCATCTCTGAAAGGGGTCATGTCCATCTACCACAATGTTCTGAAGTTCCCAGTAGGAGACAAGGTAAGGGAAGTGCAAGGTGACCAGCAAGCAGCCAGGAGATACTATGCAGTGTCTGCCAACCCAACAACTCTAGCAAAACAACTTGCCCAGGTAACAACGATCTGGGATAGGGCAACACCTGTATTAACCTTGGAAGATGTAGGAAATACAAATCTCCCAGAGGATGACCTCGTGGTCCCAAACAAGGAGGAGCAAATAAGGGAATGGGCTAGCGGCTACCCAGTGGATAAGTCAGAGAAGATTCTCATCCAGATGGACGATCCCTCAAAGATAGTCAAAGTCAGAGCCACCCTTGAATCGGGAGTGAATGAGGGTTTGATCGGGCTCCTCAAAGAGTTTAATGACATCTTCACTTGGAGTCATGACGAGATGCCTGGAGTCACGATGTCTTTGGCTGCTCACCAATTGGTAGTGAATCCGACCATCAAGCTATTCAAACAGAAAATGCGTTACTTTAACACCGAAAGAAATGTTGTGGTTCAGGAAGAAGTGAAAAAATTTACCCAAGCGGGCTTCTTCAGAGAAGCACGTTACCCCTAATGGATCGCCAAGGCGGTCATGGTCACAAAGGCAAATGGTAAATGCTGCAAATGCATCGATTATACCGACCTCAACCGGGCATGCCCGAAAGACAGTTTCTCTCTACAAAAAATTGATCAGTTGGTTGACTCCACCTCTGGAAAAAAGCTCATGAGCTTTATGGACGTGTTTTCAAGATACAACTAGATTATGATGCACCCCGCCAACCAGGAAAAGACTAGTTTCATCACCAGACGGGGCATGTATTGCTACAATGTGATGCTGTTCGGGCTTAAGAACGTGGGGCCTACATATCAACGGTTGGTCAATCGGTTGTTCAAGCCCAAAATTGGAAGATCAATGGAGATGTACATTGATGATATGGTCACCAAGTCCTTAACTGTTGAAAGCTATCTGGACGACCTTCGCAGAACTTTGTGATCTTAAGGGAGAACAAAATACGCCTTTGGGGTAACTGCGGGGATGTTTCTAGGCTTCATGGTTCATGAGAGAGGCATAGAAGGTAACCTGGAAAAGATTAAGGCTATCCTGGATCTAGAGTCCTCCACGTCACTTAAACAGGTTCAAGTCTTGACTGGGAAGGTAACAGCGCTCAACAGGTTCATTTCTCGGTCGACCGACAAATGTCTCCCATTCTTCAAAGCCATCATGTAGGGAAGAAACATGAAATGGGACCAAGAGAGTGAACAAGCTTTTCAAGCCTTGAAGAAATATCTGTCAAGCCCTCCGCTATTGGTCAAGCCAAGTCTTGGAAAAGAGCTGCAAATCTGCTTGGCCATTTCGGAGACTGCAGTAAGTGGGGCCCTGGTCATAGAATTTGGAGATAGGATCCAACGGCCTATCTACTACGTGAGTCATGCTCTATCCAAACCAGAAAAGATTATGCTCTTCTAAAGAAGCTCGTGTATGCCTTGATGACCTCGGTAAGGAAACTTTGTCCCTGCTTTCAAGCTCACTCAATAGCAGTAGTGACAGACCAACCCCTCCTTCAATTCTTGCAAAGGCCGGATGTATCCGGAAGATTGGTTTTATAGGCCCTGGTACTCACCCAGTTTGATTTAAGGTATAAGCCTAGGATCGCAATTAAAGCCCAGACTTTGGAGGACTTTGTAGAAGAGCTCTCAGTACCCCCAGGCGAAGTGACCTCTGCCACGACAAATATAACCTCTGGGATGATTCCAGAATCCAAAAACTGGCAGGAAGGTTGCAAGTCATGGATCCTCTACACATATAGAGCATCCGGGCAAGCTAGAGGAAGAGCGGGCATAGTTCTAATCGACCCAAAGGGGACTGAGTGCTGCCATTGTTTCAGATTTGAATTTAAAGCCACTAACAATGAGGCAGAGTATGAAGCCCTCTTAGCCGGGATAAGGGCGGCCACAGAGCTCAGGGTCGATTACCTACAGGTCAGGAGTGACTCATTGCTCATAGTCAACCAAGTCTTTGGAGATTATCAGGCAAAATGGGATAACATGGTTGCTTACTTGAAGCTAGTTCATCAGCTTAAGAGTAAATTCAAAGGATTTAAGATTGAGCAGGTACCTCGACAACAGAATCGTCGAGCTGACATCTTAGCCAAAATAGCTGCGAACGGTGGCCAAACCTTAACACAATGATTCTCTCTCCAAGTGATCCCCCTACCAAGCATAGTAGCATGTAAGAAGACTTATACCCTGGATCGGCAGCCATACTGGATGGACCCAATAGTGGATTATCTCCAGGAAGGGAGGCCCCCCCGAGGAGCCAAACCAAGCTAGGAGAATCAAAAGGCTCTCAGTCCGGTATTGCTTGGTAGATGGTTACTTACACAGGAAGGGCAGATCTCTTCCTCTGCTTCGATGTTTACATCTTGATGATGCCAAATGGTCATTGAGAGAGGTTCACTCTGGGGAATGCGGGAACCACGTTGGTGGGGAGGCTCTGGCATATCAGGTACTCCACATGGGATATTATTGGCCAACCATCCATCAAGATGCAAAGAACTTAGTACGATCCTGAGAAGTATGCCAGAAGACCGTAAACTTGAGTCACCTCCCGCCAGAGCGGTTGTCGCCCCTTAGCTTACCTTACCCCTTTGTTATGTGGGGAGTCGACTTGATTGGACCGCTTCCTACTGCTCCTGGTCAGGCCAAACATGCTATCGTGGTAATTGACTATTTCACAAGATGGGCCGAAACTGAACTGCTCTCCCAGATATCGGAAGAAAATACAAGATTCATCAAAAATAATATAATTTGTAGGTTCGGGACCCCTCTTGTCATTGTAGCTGACCTCGGCAAGCAGTTTGATAACGGCCGGTTCAAGGAATTTTACGAAGACTTGAGAACTAATCTTAGATTCGCTTCAGTAGCCCGCCCTCAGACTAACAGGTTGATGGAATCCACCAATAAGACTATTAAGAAGTTATTGAAACAAAAGTTGCAGCAGAAAAAGGGCAGATAGGCCGAGGAGCTTCCCGATGTCCTCTGGGCTTACCGCAATATGAGGAGAACGGCCATCGGGGAAATGCTTTATTCTTTGGCCTTCGGGGTTGAAGCAGTTCTTTTCATTGAGCATAAAATTACATCTTTCAGAGTTCAACATTTTGAACAGGAAAGCAACGAGGATAAGCTCCGAGCTAGCTTAGATCTCTTAGAAGAAAAACAAGATCGGATAGCAGAGAAGGTAGCAATTTACCACAGCAAGATTGCTAGATACTTTAACAGGAGGGTTAATGCTCGAAACTTTAAGGAAGGGGACTTAGTTCTCAAGAAAGTGACATTGAATACCAGGAAGAGGTCAGACGGAGTCATGGGGCCAAACTGGGAAGGACCTTACTTAGTAAAGCTAGTGGTCCGCAATGAGGCGTACAAGCTCGAGGAAATGAATGGCTGACTAATCGATCATACTTGGAATGCAGATCACTTGAGAATATTCTACCCCTAAACAGGGGACTCGTGAGCAGGTTACCTCCGCCTAGTTTTTAATCACCAACAATAATGTACTCCATTCTTTTTTTTATCAATAAAGCCTGTTTTTTTTGTCTTCAAATATGTTCTACAGTGATTTGGTTCTACATGGGAAAATTTGACATTATCATTCTAAGACCAGAGATTAGTCGGGGAAGCCCCCTCGCTATCCCTGATGCCTTGGCCGAGCACTACCCCCCACTAAGAAGGGTCTGAGTGTAAGAGCATAGTTTCCATTCAGATATCAAGACTAGAAAATAGATAGATAGCCCTCATGATGCCTTGGTCGGGCTACAACCCCCAAGAAGGATATGAGTATAAGAGCATAGTTGCCATCCAAATCTCAAGACCAGGAAATAACTAAATAGCCCTCCTGATGCCCTGGTCGGGCTACCACCCCCAAAAAGGACTCAAGTATAAGAGCACGATTGCCATCCCAATCTCAAGGCTAGGAGATGGCTAGATAGCCCTAATTGATGCCTCACTGGGCTATAACCCTCTGGAGGGGCTCGAGAATCAAAAGCTCTTTTACTTAAACTCCAATGCCCCAGTTATTAATGGTCGCTAATCCTCCGTGTATATGTGGTTGCTTAGTATGACATGTGCAAACTAGCCTGCAATCACACAAGGGGACTATCTACTAAAGTCACCGAGCTACAAGTTTCTGTTAAGAGTTGAAAGCTCGAGCTAGCTGCCTACTTTCACACTTAAGTAGTTTTTCTATCTTGTTGCTTTTCCCAAGTTGAGTTAAGTCAAGTTATTTTAGAGGTTGCACCTAGATCGAGATCAGAAATGAAGCAAGTACATGCCAATCAAGTCAAAATTCATTGAAGAAAACATGAACAAGACCTAAAGTCAGTTTTCGTAAATGAAATGGGGAGCCTATCCCCTAGTAAGGCTACAGCAATCAAGTAGGGAGCCCAACCCCCGGTTCTGGACTACAAAAAAAATGATGATGATGATCAAGCATGAGCAACGATGGGATGTCCACCCCTCTTTCCGGGCATTCAGAACAAGTCACAAGAATATGGATTCAAACTTCTGCATCTTCCTGATTTCCTCCAGCTTCCCCTCCTTCAGGATGAACCTCGCCCACTACTCCTCCTTCCAGTAGTTGCTCATTTTGAAAGACCATCTCTGCTACTCCTACCTTCAGAGGCTTCTCGATTTCCTGTTGTTCAGCGGGGTCTTCCTCCCAGACCTTGTTAACCACTGATATAACCTCATGATGGATGGCGGCGATAAGAAGGTTTGCCAGAGATTCTACCCGACTTGGTTCAACGTCTAATCTCTTTTTAGGGGTTTCGTTAGGGCTATTGCGGGTCTCACCTCGGGCTCCTGAAAGGTCACCCTCGGGTTGGGCTAATCGGACCCCACTAAAGGTCTCCCCGGGACCCGAGACTGGAAAGACTGGAGGTGGAGGAAGAGGAAGATGAAGATGATCGATTACAGCTTTGTGCTTCCTAGCTCCAGCCCCATCACCCTCTGGAAAAGACATCTCTACAGCCTTCGACATAATCTCCTCCCTATCCCAGTTAGCAATAGTGGATAGATCGAAAAGGAAAGGGAGGGCTTCAGCAACTTGGTATAAGGCATAGAAGTATTCTTCACTGAAGGAGGCATCCACCTCAGCATGAAGCTTGGCAACCTGGGCTTGCAGATCTTGGTTCTCAACATCTAATGCCTTTGCTTCTTCCCTCTAGTTATCCCGCTAATTGGCTCGACGCTGAGACCGAAGGGTTTCTTGATCGAAAGACCGCTTCAACCTCTCATGGTCGCATTGAAGCTCGGCCAGTTGTGCTTACATCCCCCTATGGCTAGAGGTCATCTCTTGTACCAAGGCTTGAGCCCGAGCCAACAATCCTATGGCCCGATCAGCTTTAGTCTCAGCCCTGGCTGCTCGGTCGCGGAGAGAAGCTACCTGGTGACTTATGGTTACTTGAAATTTGAAGGCTTGCAAAGGGGGTTCAAGTTAGGAAACGACAAATCAAACTATTACATGAGAAAATAAAGGTGATGACTACCTCGGCTAAGAGGGTAAACCATTTGGTAAGCAGGATGTCCACAGGCATTGAAGCCATCCTAGAGCCCGCCACCCAGGCAAGACGCAACGAACTACTTCAAAACCTTATCCTGACCAACCGAGCCCGACTAATGGTGGGGACGGGTAGGGGAACCTCAGGGATACCAACCTCGGGATCCTCTAAAGCATGAACTGCTGGGGGCGTAGATGGAACAGTTGAGGTAATGGGTAATGTGACTGAAGAAGCAGTAGCTATAGCAAGGGCCACCGATGAAGGGGTTGAGGTGGTCGCATTTTCAGCCTGGAGAGCGGGCCCTCCTCGATTTAGAACTCTAGCAGCCCGCGAGGCAAGAATAGCCATCTTAGAGCTCACTTGGGAAGACGATGAATGAGAAGATTTCTTCAAGGAGTACACCAGTCAGTGCTCACCACGTCATTTGAGCAATGAATGAGAAGATTTCATTCGAGATCCTCAGTAATGATTTGGTAACTGAAAATTTCCCAATTAAAAGATAAGGAATCTGACTCCAACCCCAACTTTACCACTGGTGTTCAAGTCAGAGGGGATTTCTGTTAATAGCAAAATTTGACAAGGGGATCAAAGAGAAATTTTCCACTCTCCTAGCTCGAATCAAAGCCCAAATTCACCATTCATGGGACCCCGGGTGAACCATAAAGCTTCCCCGTAGAAGCAGGGAATGATCATCGGGCTTCAAAATTATCAGAGATGAAGCTAGGCACGACCAGGTCGAGCTCTCATGTGAATACTGGAATCTAGGATTCTCGAGATCGCCTATCCTGGAACCTCAATTCTTGGGTCGGGCTCTAAAACCATCCCGTGAAAGCGAGGAAAGATCATCGAGCTCAAGAAGCACTCGAAGTGAAGCTCTACACAAACAAGAATGAGCTCCTTCCAGGTCAAAGCTTCCCAAGGTCTGATTTAACTCGTAGATTAAGCCAAAATCCCACCAACCTCTCCAGAAGCCCGCTATCCCCGTCAGATACGAAGAGAGAGCCTCTAAGTGGATCAGGTTCATGCTATAGCTAATTCGTTAAGGGACACTTGTAGCCTACCTAGACATGAAAGAAGAATCTCACCTAATCTACACTACTCCCAGTAAGTGCCCACAATGCCATCCCAAGCTTATGAGACCAGAACTAAAGCATAGATCTACCTCGCTCTACGAAACAACGAGCAGCTAACTCAATGATCTCCATGAAGAGTCATGCCATGAATACACACAAGATCATATCAACGTTATAGCGAACATTAAATTCTGCATACTTGTAAGACAAGAATTTGTTTCCAAAGAGGAAACAAACTTATCTCCACCAATGATAATCTTGAGTCCGTTATTCACTCGAAGTCAATGACTTTTAAATAGAGGATCTCGCCCGATAAGGAGGGAACAGGTTCAGAGAATCAAGGCGGGAGATACACCCATTCAAATTATTTTGATCATGTATAAATATGCCCAAGCATTCCCACGGAATGTGGAGGGAAAACGAGGAGAAAAAGAGAAGGAAGAGGGCCTAAATTCTATAATCAGAACACGGCCGCCATTATTTCTACTATTCGACTGGCACGAGGTTTCCACCTTTCTATGCCATAGAGAGATTGTGAGTGTATGAGAGAGATTTCTGTATACCACGAGTGATCAATAATAAAGCTTTCGTTTGCTATCACATTATCATTCAAATATTCATTTCTATCTTAATTTGTCAGATATCTGAGGTACTGACCCCGGCCACCACCTCCTAGGTGGTGGTCTCGAGGGTGTTAGTTGGAATTTCTCATCTTGAGCAAATTTTTCGTTAACACTTATATATTCAAATCTTTCTAAATGTGGAATTGACTTATTTCAAATATCATGGAATTGAGTTGTAATAATACTGGAGAATCAATCACTAATGTTTATCGTCAAAATATTATGGTTTAATACCAGATGATTTAGTTACCTTAACAAAAAAAAATGAATATGCTTTTATTATTATTATTATTGTTATTAAAGTGAATATATATATACATTCGTGTCTTACAACTCTTTCCCCATAAAAAAAAATCGTCCTCAAACTTTGTATGATTCTCAAACACCGAAATATTAGGGAATTCACCTTTCACTTATTGCATATTGCAAAAATTATATAATCATTCTAATCATTTTCTTATACTCCAATTTTCCATTCACACATTATACAATCAGGTGATCATCTTCAAATCAAAAATCATGTTATTGACTTTCAGTGGCAAATTTTATATCAAGAACTTATCTATCTAAAAGATTACAAATCAAACTAAGGTAAAAAAAAATAGTATCCATCATTCTCAAATCAATACAACTAATGAACCTACGGTATGATCGATTGATATTAGAATCACATATCAGCACAAGATAGAAAAAAGATGAATAGAACTGTAAGACCCATAATTTAATTATAGTATATAAGTTTCCATAGGTGTTTAAGTTTTAATAAAAAACACTTATGTTTTGTAAATTATACTGATTATGGGGGTTAAAGTTTTAAAATATAGATAAGAATTTAAAATGTGTTTTTCGTTTTTAAAATAACACTTTACTTTAAATGATATTATATTTCTTTTTAAACATTTTGATTTAAAAGACTATTATTCTCTCTTTTTACGTTCATAAGGAGGAAAAAGTATATACATTTGTTTCCGACGGGTAACTTCAGCTCCGATATGTGATATGTACTAAGTTCTACTATGCAATAATGGATAAAGGGAACCTAGGAAAAAATCGATAAATATATGATTTGAATGATTTATGAACTGAGTTTTGAGATTTATGGCATTTTTGTGTTATTTTCGTATATGTATAAAATATGTTTAGTATGCTTACTGAGTTTTCAAACTCACTTAATTCATTATGATTTCAGATTCTTGAAGTTGTGTTTTGCACATAGCATGGATTGGCATCTCGGAATAGTTTAAATTCTTGGTTCCCTAGGAGATAGGAGTTTATTTAATTTCAGAATATTACTTTTTTTATGAACTTTGAAAGATTGTTATTATTTCGGTTTTATTTTGAATGTTTTTTTCCTTATATATTTGATAATAAGTAAGATCATGTCTTAACTTTCGGGTTGAGGCATGACAAGAACATAATCAAACTCAACAATTAAATTGGTGAGGCTAAAATATGCACACTTAAGTTCAGTCAAAATCAGATGATGAATTTAAAAAAAAAATCGAGAAAAGATTTTAGTATGAGTTTAACTCATTTTAAAGCAAAAAAGCCGATCACAATTAAAAAAAAATACAATTCATAATGTTAAGTAAAAGTATATTCCAACCTTAAAATAAAAACAAAAGCAAATTAAAGAAATCCCATTTAAAATAATTATAAGACCTTAAGAGCATGAAATCTCAAAAATAGAAGTGCTTTGATTTTACAAGAAAGTGACACTAAAATTCTAAACACAAATCAAATTTTATTTTTGACAAATAAATTATAGAGACAAATCAATAAATGAAATAATCAATACATTTAAGATATTGGAAATATATATATATAAAAGTAGCATTTAACATATAAAATAACAATTTTTTTTAGAAACTAATTTATTTATATTAAAAAGAGAGGATATAAGAGAGGACGTAAACAATCACTAGTAGAACTAGTTATAAGAAAATAAAAAGCTCAAAAGAAAACAAAATTTAAGAAATCATACCTTCGAAATACTCTTACTCAATCTATGAGATAACATTTTGCTATGTTCTTTTGGTATATATATATAGTAATATCAATTAAAAGTAATACAATCATACTAAAATTCTCACTTTTCTACGCTTGTTTCTCCCTACCTAATGAACTTAGCAAAATGTCAATTAAAAGTGATTGATATATAAATATATATATATATATATATATATATATATATATATGAATAATTATAAAAATAATAAACATATACAATTCCACTTATTTAGCTAATATATTCAAATCCTTTTAAATATGGAATTGATTTATTTCAAATATTAACTTGTAATAATACTAGAGAAATTACTGATATTCATTGTCATAATATTTTGGTTTAATACCAGATGATTTAGTTGCATTAATAAAAAGAACAAGATTTTATTTCTATTTATATTATTATTATTAAAGTGGAATATATATTCGGGTCTTACAGTCCAGGAGTTGCCCAACCCACCGGGCATTCCAAACCAAAGCCTTTAAGGGCCGTTTGGTATGGGGTAATCAAAATAATGTGATTCCTGAGAAAGTTAAACACAGGAATGTGATTTCTGGAAAACTTGTACACGTGTGTTTGGTTGTGTATGGGAATATTACGTAGGATTTCTGGGAATATCAAGTAACCCTGTTTGGTTGTACATGGGAATTTGTTTTTTTATTATTAAAAACTAAGAAAAAAAAATCAACTTAAATGGTGAAAAGATTAACCAGATCCATTTCTCAAATCACCAACCCATTCATTCGTTCATCCCTTTCTTTCCATCTCTCTCTATCTTTCTCTCCAAATCATCTCCACGTCGTCATTGTCGTCGCCTTCTCCTGCCGGTCAGCTCCTCGTCGTCGTCTACATAGCTTTCGCCATCGTCTCCTTGCCTCCACATCACCGCCGTCGTCGACTCTGGTCGGGATCTTGTTTGTCTTCGTCGTCGCCGTCGTCTGGTTGGGTTCGTCGTCACAGCTCCTCATTGTCGTCGCCTTCATCTGGCTGGGTTCTTCATCGTCTTCATCATCGTAACTCCTTGTCGTCGTCTTCATCATCGCAGCTCCTCCTACTCGCCGTCGTCATCGTCATCGTTATCGTTATCGTCATCATCGGGCAGTCATCATCATCATCGGGCAAACACAGATCTTGTGTTGTTTCTACTTGCTGTAATTTTTTTCTATTACTATTGGTGATGGTGTTTGATGTTGTTTGAACAAACCCAGATCTTATATTTGATGAAGATGAAGATGAAATTGGGTATTGTTTGATTGATGAAAGTAGGTTTTGAAATGAAATTGGGGATTTTTGGGTATTGATTGACTGAAGCTCGTTGAAGAACAATGGTGAAGAAAATAAAATAAAAATATATATTTTTAATGATGGTAGGTCCCACGGTAGGAATCAGATGGAGGTAATCTGAAACCCACCTATTTTGATAGGAATCACATTACCTTCCTGGAGGGTAATGTGATTCCCATGGGATTCACATTCCCGGGAAAACAAAAACCCAAACCTGCTACCAAACAAGGGAATGCGTTGAGATTCTCATTCCCATACAAAGACGCCCCCATACCAAACGGCCCCTTATTTCGTTCAGTCAGCCGGTAAGACCTTGCCACCGATATTCAAGCACTGCCGACAGTACCCGCTTCAGAAACCTTTCCCTTCTCGAAACTCCTAACGCCGACAGCTGCTCCACCATCGTGGTTCGCAGAAAGACTAAGAACATCATTAATCCATACAGAATTGCGCTTGCCCAAAATGACCGGATCCCTAACAACACTCCCTGACTTATTTCGCCCAAATTTCTTTAAACACTTTGCATATAATCCCCGTTTTGAACCCTATTTGGTCACCAAATCCCTAATCTTTTGATTTTAATCCGGCTCAACCAGACCCAAGTCTGCCCCAAAAAGGCCTTCTTCAACACTCGAACTCTTTTTCCACTGATCGTCAACATTTGGTCCATTTACGCCACCCCCACCCCCCCTCTCAGCCTTAATTTTACTAACCCAATAGCCACTTTTGATCTCCCAATAGGCCAAGACTCCAGCTAGACCCCGAAAGGTCCATCCAACATAGATTGATTAGAAAAACTGGGCCCAACTTTCTCCTTGCCCTATGTACTTGGGCTTTCAGTTATAATGTTACCCACTCCCGGCCTATCCGTGGACTTCACCCCACCATCCCTCTTGCTCATAAAAGTGAATCTTCCATTAGTTACCTCCTCAATTAAATCCTTAGGATACATTTGGTACAGAGATATGACGATACGGGGATGAGACGGGACGGTACGGGACGGTACGGGAAGGGACGGGACGGGACGGGACGGGACGGGACAAGACATGTTGTTCTATATTATGTTTGGAAGTCCTGGAACAGAACTGTTAATTGTACTGTTATGCATTTGGTATGGCTAAAACAAGATGGGACAAGATGTTCAAATGACTAGAATTCCCCTATTATATTATATTATATTATATATAATATTAGAATTAATATATATATATATATATACTATAATTTATGTAATATTTATGTAATAATGTATATATATGTATATATATATATATATATATATATATATATATATATATATATTAATATGTACATATGTATATTTATATTAATATATATATAAATATAATAATATATATAAGATATATTAAATATTAATATAATAGATTATAGATTATATATATAATATAATATATATAATATTATATTTTAATATATATTATTATCATATTATATATATAATATTATGATATATATTATATATACAGTAATATAATACATACTATTTTATATGTAATAGTATTATAATATATTATATATATATTATAATATATATTTATTATAATAATATATGTAATAGTATATATTATTAAACAAGTTGTAATTTTTTAAAAAGTTAAAGGTATATTAGTCTTTTTTACTTGTCCCATGTCATGGGACAATCTTGTCCTAAGGTCTTGGGTGGGACAAAAATTGGTGTTTTTTGTCACACCTTGTCCCCGTCCAGTCTCATACTAAAGACATGCCAAATATGGGATAAGAGAAAGTTGTCCCACCTTGTCCCATCCCGTCCCGTGTACCAAACACACCCTTACTGTTATTATGCCCAGAATCAATCATACCAATATGCCCATCATTACTCTCGCCAAAACCACGATTGCTTTATTTACAAATAATATCTCATGACTTACTTGTAACCCCCAGCTGCCAAGACCTTCCACTTTCACGACCGGAAAGCCATCCCCCGAAATGACCCTAATTCCTTTGATTCCACCACCGGTCTGGAGTTGTGGCTTATATCTATGGCCCAAAAGGCAAATCCGTCCTACCATTAGCTTCTCCCTCTGTCACGGGTTCAGTAAATTCTTGATTCAAAATGTCTAATCGTTTGCACCGGTGACAGTGGTTTGGCAAACATTCTTAACAGAGTAACACGATCATTTCCTCCCTATCACCCAGAACAACTGTTATGTTTTAGATTTGTGTTGGTTTGGTTCCATAAAAAAATAAATTTGTTTGTATTGATTAGTTGCTTATGTGGTTCGTGCTTGATGTGATCTTCAACGAAGGAAAGCAACTTCTCAAGAAAAGTTCATCTTTAAGAGGAAAAATGCTTAACTGGATGCTAAGTATCGAGATTATTTCTCCTCTTGCAAGGCTTGAGGCACACACACAAGCATTGCATTCATAAATGTCCCTGCATTATTGTGCTCAATTGGTATAACACATTCACATAAATATTAATGTATGCACATACAATAGATTTAAATTGACCAATTTGTGCAACAACAAAAAATACATGTTCTAGGACAATATCTAGGAAATGACATAGTTGTGTATTTTTATATTTATTTATGTGTTTTATTGATATCGGACTTGAATACATTTGAAAATACAAACATAGTTAATTTGCCTTAAGCTAACCTAGAGGGGGTTGAATAGGTTTTTATACCTCTTTTCAATCCCATAGAACAAACACACTTTTGTCCTATAAGTAGCTTGTATCACAATATATACCAAAGACAAGCACATATAAAACAATGAAAGACATGTTTAGTCAAGCAAAGTCAACATAGTTATAAAATTTACATGTGACAAAATTTCACTTTATAAATAAGCTATTAAGCACTAGCCTTCACATATACAAAAACTTGATCATATAAGAATATCAATTACAAATGTTCTAAACAAGATATTCAACAACACATATACAAATATCATAGAGAAAAGTATAGAAAAATTGAACACATAAGTTTTACATGGTAAAACCTCTTAAGAGGAAACATCCACGGGTTGATACCATAACCACCGGTAAAAACAATTTTCACTAGTTGGATAAAGTACACTCTCATAAGTGATCAATCCATATGATACACTTCATATTGGATATCCTTCATATCCTATCCTTAGGCCTTTTACTAATGAAAGAGTTGTCTTATTGCTTAACTATTCGGATCACCCTGACCCTAGTCAAGACTCCATGCTTAGCTATCCGGATAACCCCGATCCTAGCCAAGACTCCTTGCTTAACTATCCGAATCATCTCGATCCTAGTTAAGACTCCTTGCTTAGCTTTCTGGATTACCCCGATCCTAGCAAAACTCTTTGCTCAAATAGAAGATACAAACTTCAATAAGAGACTTCCTACCTTTTGTAAGGAAAATGGTCTAAGTGAAATGCAAGTGATGCAATCACAAACAACATAGAATATATGATCAAAATATCCTATAGAAACTAGAAATGAACAATAAGCACACAAAGTATGAATCTCTAGTTCACAATCCTAAAACCATGCAGTCATACAAATGATGCATGTACATATGAAATGTACAGATTAAGTACACTTCATGAAGAACAAAAATTAATCATTAAATTGCACAAAGAAAAATTATTTCGATCTTATGATATGAACAAACATCTAGAGTATGTGAAACACCTAACACACACCAAAGACCTAGATTCTATCCAATCAATTAAAAATGCTAGAATCAATTAAAATGTTCAGTTTAAATCTCTAGCAAACATTTAGAGCATATAATCACTGTTGGGATTATGCTCGATAGCAAGAGTGTAATAATGTATTTGACAATCTTTTTATATCAATAAAGTGATTTCTAGTTTAACAAGTCTTATAACATTTATAATTTAATTATTATAATTGTCAAAAGTAAATAATCATATGGTCAAAAGACTTGAGAAAAGAAGAATTGTTCATACATCCGGATATGTATGAGGTAGACACAATTCTTTAGTTAGTCTTGAATAATATTCACAACCTAAGATAAAGGTTGGCTGCCTTTATCTTGTCAAAGTTGTAGATTCTTTTGCTAGCATTTGAGTGGGATCAAATGTGATATGATAAGTCTAAAATCATCAAAGTGTGGTGTCTTTAGGCAAAAGAATCTAGTGCACTGGGTGCATTGAATAGGATCGCAGTGAAATACTTTATCCAGAACCGTCAATGGATAAAAGTTTTCACTTGAAGACAATCAGAGAGTCTATCTCAATCCTGAGATAGATGATGGACTTATGGTTGCAAATGTTATCATTTGAGCTATCAATGAGTACAATTATATAGCATAGTCTATCCTCAATAGTTTGGTGGTATTCATTTGTTAATCGATAGAGGACTTCATTTATAGATATGGATATCGTGGCTCCATTTATTAAATGAGAGTAGAATATCATCATATGGATGTTTTGAGGTATTGGATATTAAATCTTAACGTTAAGCTTACAATAGTGTCTATTGAAATATAGCTTCTGGACAAGTCAAAATATCCAAGTTCAAAATGTGGTCATATGAGTAAATATGGTAACTTGGAGAGCTATAGGCGGTCTATGAGCTCTTGGCGATTACTGATATTCTTCACAATAATACACCATCTCTATTAAGATTGTCTAGGGTATGAATGAGTAATATTAACTTATTCTATCTTTATTTAAGAGTTTAATTTAAGTTCTTTAGTGTAAGGAACTAAAATTAATAAATCGGACATGGGTGAATCATTTGTTGATTGTGATTAGGTTAAGTCTATTGTAGCTTAAATTTAGATAGCCCGCCAAGATCCTCAATCCATGTGAACTTTCATGGATCACTTGATATATTCTACCGGACCAATTTATGGGTCAATTTAGAATTGTATTAAGGCATGTGGACTTGTTTCTTTTTTAGTAAGAATTGGTCTAGTTCACATGTGGACTTTTTATTAAAAGTTCAATGGATTTAATAAAATAGAAAAAACAATATATTGGCCCATGAAAAGGCTTGGGCGGCTAGGGCTTGTAAAATAGCTTAATATATTGTTTTTTATTTAATTATTTAATTAAATAGAAATTAATTTATTATTTAACTTAAAGTAAAAAAAAATTGCTAGTTGGAGAAGGTCTCCTAGAGTCATATTATTGTTGGTAATATGATAAATATCAAATACTATATTTGATAAGTAGATAAATAAAAAGAATTTATTTATCTAGTCAAGTTAGGAAGTATTTGATTTCTATTAAAACTCTAATTGACAATTGGTAAAATTAGAAAGTTTTAATATAGTCACAATTTAATTATATTTAATAATTGGTTATTGAATAAATACACTATTTGAATTGGATTAGGAGTCTTGGTGTGGAAAATAAATCTTCTTTGAAAAGGATTCTTGATCACCAAATAAATCCTCTTTAGGAGAGGATTTGGTCTCTTAAATTAAAAACATGTAAAATTCGGCCACTATATATATAATAGTGTAGAATTCGGTCTAAGTGAATTTTCTAATATAGATTTCGGCCAAGAGATAGAATTTTGAAAGAGAAAAAATTTAGTTTTTGCTCTAGACAAAATTCGGCCAACTCATAGATTTGGTGTGTGAAAATTTGGCAAAGAGGAAAATGAAGAAAGAACATTTTGTTTTCTATAGTTCACTAGTAGCCTTTACATCAAAAGGTTTTGTGTACAACATCGAATCAAGGTTCGCACGAGTTTCAATCAAATTGATTAATAATTCACAAGTGACCTAACATTTTTTTGTTTTTCTTCTTGGAGAAATATTGTGACTAACAAAAGAAAGAGATTTTGTTTGTTTCCATCCTCAGGAATATAATTCAAAGAAAGGGAGCCCACACTCCTAGGTGATTTATGTTCGTTATTGGACTGGAAGATCTTACAGATTCAATTCGGCTCAACTTCAATCGTCACGAGAAAAAGGTACGATACTTTTCATATAGGTCAATTAATCAGGGATTAAGATTCTTTCTTTTAAATGAAAATTTTTTTAAATATATCAAACCCTAATTTTACGCTTCCACCGCGTTTTGAATCGATTTTTCCCTACAATCACAAGATATTCAATTATATTCTATTAATCGAAAAATTTGCTCGGAGTGAGGAATTTCATTTATCACCCTCAACCTCACTACCAGATATGTCACAGCGGGGTAGGTACCTCGTACCGTGAGTTTTGAATGAGTAAGGTGCAGTAGATAAGGGAAAAGTCACCCCACCCATCGGGGCGTCGAGTATAAGGAGGAGATATGGCGTTTGAGATTCCCTTGTTGGTGCAAGGGATTAGTCTTAGTCGCTAGTCCTTAGTCTTGGTACCTAAGTCTTGGCACTCGGTTCTGCTGCCCGGTCTCTTCTCTAGGTCTCCCCTATAGTTCCCTGATCTAAATAGCATGCAAGGAGGAATGATAGGATAACTAGGACCATTGGGGTTGGTGCCTTGCTCACAAATATGAATAATAAAATAGATAGATAGGAGAATGACAATTCTTTTGGTGTAGGTGAACTGACCTAAGGGGAATAAGCATCACGAATGATCATATGCCGAAAAACCCCTACATAGTAACTGGAGGAAAGATGGAGATCCTTCTTTATATGTATATCATAAGAAGTGCTCTGAAGAGCTTACAAATAGAAAAATAGTACAACATAGGTGCACCAGAGAGCATATATTAGTAGTCAATTGCTAGCCGGTTCTATTTCTTTGTAAAATAATCGAATCTCGGATCAACTTCAGGCTCCATTCGGGCATGCCTTTCTTAAAGAGAGCTTTGTCATATTTATAGGTCCTAACTCTTGTTGTCCAATCTATTAATTTAGTTAATCAGTTCGTAATCATCAAAACACTGATTGGCAATGATGGAGTTGACTATTTTCTCATTAATGGCGTTGAGAATGACCATTAAAGAGTTGACCGATTTCTCATTAATGACATTGATTATCTCTATTAATAGGGTGCTTTAAGTGGTAAAAAGGTCAACCTTCTATTTTGCTTTGTTAGAGATGAAATTGGCTTCATTCCTTTGGATGTAGTACCGTTCCTGGGTTCGGGGTGTACCGGTCCTCTCTTAAAGTGGTGGTTCCCTTCTTAGCACCCTGGAGCATTCTTGTTATCGCTCTCCATGTTGGATGGATGAGATACGCTTATTGGACCAGTCCAGGATCGGTATCGTGGTACTTAAAGGCTAGGTAGCTGGTATTGTGGTACCGATACACTTTGATTCTAGGGAAAAGACCTACTATATTGTCAACCCTTTCTAGATCATGGCATCTACATTTCTCGGTACCAAGGAAGTAAGATGGTCCGATCCAGGTACTATCAGGATTCCACCATATGGAAAATTCTTCTTTTGACCCCTACCAAAAGTGGTTGTTAATAGAAGTCCTCTCTGACTTGAACACCTGTACATGGTTTGAGTCAGGATCTGTAATGCTTGAAGAATTTTGCTCATCGTTTCTTACTAGTAACCATTGCCTGAAATGAAAACTATTCCCCACACACTTGGTTTAGGCGAATCAAGGTACTGGACATTCAAATATCATGAGTCCTGGTACTTATGAGAAAATACCCTGGTAGGCAACTAATGTCACTTTCACACCAAGTCTTTATACATAGCCGAAACATAGATGAATATGGGTACCTAGCATTCCTTCAAAATAAATGAGTGGTGGCGTCTATGGATAGGGATATTCCTTTGGGTGGAATTTCTGACATTCTAGTCAGTATAAAATTTGATAAGCGAGATAGGTAAGACATGACAAACTGTATTGCTTGATCATTTGGGATGAGGTTCCGATGGCCAATCTGGGTACCTAGCATTCCTGTTTCATGAATCCTGGTACTTATTCTAGGAATTTTGGTACTTAGGTGAAATCGATCCTGCTATATAACTATGCCATTCAGACCTTTCCTGGCGAGATTGGTTTCCGACCAAGGCATCATAATTGTTATTTGGTTGTCCTGGTCTTGAGAAAGTGACAGACAACCAGGACCATAACTTTGCGACCTTGGTCTAGTGGGCAATTATGCCTTTATGAACCAGACACTTTCTAGCAGGGGGTGGCACCCAGCTGAGGCAGTAGGAGGGTCATTTGGTTGTCCTGGTCTTGAGGAAGTGATAGGCAACCAGAGCAACAACTTCGCAACCTTGGTCTAGTATGCAACTATGCCTTTATGAACCATACCCTTCCTGGTGGGTGGTGGTACCCGACCAAGGCAGTAAAAGGGCCATTTGTCTATCTTGGACTTGAAGAAGCGATAGGAAATCAGGGCCACAACTTCGTAACCTTGGTCTGTAGATAACTATGCCTTTTATGTACCAGGCCTTTCCTGGAGAGGGGTTAGCCTTGTGCAAGGCATCGGGAATGCCATGTGGCTTTCTTGGTCTTAAGACGGTCGTAGGCGAACTACCATGGTGATTTCTAGCGATAAAATGCAGACAAGTTGGAAGATGTAGAATGAGATAGAAATTCCTCTTTACTGATAATTCAACGGGCGATAAAAAATCAAGGTTGTACCAGTGCGAGGTGGTATCAGCATAAAGTGGTACCGGTCAGTAACCAATCTCTCTCCAGGAGCTTTTCACGAGTAGAATCTCTTGAGATGATCTGTATTCTAGGTATAAATAATGGAGAGACCTTTCGTAAAGGTGCTTTTTTTTATAAACCGGTCACTATGATGGTTCTTCTCATGTTGGGGTCACGCCCCTTCCCCATAGGAGTACTGGAGAGAATAGTGAGCTTCTAGTTCCTAAGTAATGTAACCAATTTAGATGTTTGCTTGGGGCACATAAGAGTCGTCAACAATCATAATGGGGCTCGAGATTCCATTTGAGCAAACCGGGACCTCGATAGCTCACTGGAGCGTTGAATTACCCTGTAAAAGGTGAGGAATAACTAATCCTCCTCAAGAGGCATGCTTGGGCTTCAAAATGACCCTTGCAGATGAAATGAGGTTTTGGACTGCGCTCAAATGAATTGAGACCTCGGTGGCTCACATGGGCGCTGTGAGAGGCCTAATGTAATAAAGTGAGAAACCATAGGTCTTGGAACGGTGTTGTTTCTCCAAGGGCTTGTCTAGGCATGTATGAGGCCTCAACAAATATGGAAATCCTCTGGACTCTCCTCGATTAGATTGGGACTTCAGTGGCTCGCTAGGGTATTGATTGACCCGGTATAAGTGGAGATGAGCCACCAGTATGAGACTGATCCAAAGGCATGCTTGGGATCCTATAAGTCCCTACCAACTGTAATAAGGCTCTAGACCTACCTGGAAAGAATCGGGACTGTAATGGCTCACTTGGGCGTTGAATGGCCCCATACAAGAAGTGAGGAGCAACTAGGCCTTACAACAGTGTTGTTGTCGCCCTATTGGCTTGCCTAGGAATGTAAGAGGCCTCAGCAAATGTGGGAAGCCTCTGGGCCTTCCTCGGTCAGATCGAGACTGTGGTTGCTCGCTAGGTTATTGAATGGCTCGGTATAAATGAAGAGAAGCAATTGATTTTACAGTGGTGCTACTGCTCTAGGGGCTTGCTTAGGCATGTAGGAGGCATCAAAAAATATGGAAAGCCTCTAGGCTCTCCTCCAACGGATTGGGACTTTGGTGGCTCACTAGGGCGATAAATGGCCTGGTACAAACGAAGAGGAGCCACCATAGAGGTTTGCTCAGACATGTAGAAGGCCTCAGTAAATATGGGAAGCCACTGGGCTCTTCGTGATGAGATCAGGACTTCGGTGGCTTGCAAGGGTGTTGAATGGCATAGTACAAATGGAGAGGAGCCACTGATCTTGTAGCGGTGTTACTGCTCTGCAGTCTTACTTAGGCATGTAGGAGGTCTCAGTAAATATGGAAAGCCTTTAGGCTCTCCTCGAATGGATAGGGACTTTAGTGGGTCGCTAGGGCATTGAATGACCAGATTCAAGTGGAGATGAGCCATCGACATGATATTGGTTCAGAGGCATGCTTGGGATTCTAAAAGTCCCAAACAAATGAAATGAGGCTCTAGACCTACCTGGAAAGAATCGAGACTGTAGTGGCTCAATTAGGCGTTGAATGGCCCGCTACAAGAAGTGAGGAACCACTAACCTTTATGAGGTATTACTGCCCTAGAGGGGCTGCCTAGGCATGTAGGAGGCCTAAAAAAATATGGGAAGCATGTGGGCTCTCCTCGATCAGATCAGGACTTCAGTGTCTTGCTAGAGCGTTGAATGGCCTGGTACAAGTGGAGAGGAGCCACCGGTATGATACTGGTCTAAAGGCATGCTTGGGATCCTAAAAGTTCCCAGCAACAGAAATGAGGCTTTGGACCTATATGGGATGAATCAGGACCGCAGTGGCTCACTTGGGCGTTGATTGACTCGATACAATAAGTGAAGAGCCATTGGGCCTTACATGGGTGTTGATGCCCTAAAGGCTTGCCTATACATGTAGGAGGCCTCAACAATTATGGAAGCCTCTGGGCTCTCTTTGATCTAATCGAAACTTCGGTGGCTCACTATGGCACTGATTGACCCAGTATAAATGGAGAGGAGATAGCGGCATGAAAATGGTCCAGAGGTATGGTCGGGATCTTAGAAGTCCCCAGCAACTAAAAAGAGGCTTTAGACCAATCAGGAAAGAATCAGAACCATAGTGGTTTACTTGGGTGTTGAAAAAGAATGACGAGTTCGCATGGAAACTACATGTAGATGGGTCATCAAACACGCACGGCAGTGGGGCTGGGATAATCATATCTACCCCAAAAGGCGATTAGGTAGAATGTGCCATGCGGTTTGACTTCAAAGCCACCAACAACATGGCCGAGTATGAAGCACTTTTGGTAGGGCTCAGAGTTTACACGGCCTTAGGAGCGAATGAGCTAGAAATATTCAGTGACTCACAAGTGGTGGTAAACCAAATTTTGGATGAATATCAATCCAAGGATAACAACATGGCTGTATATTTGGGGGTAGCCAAAACGCTACTATGAAGATTTAAAACGTACAGGATCACCCAGATCCCGAGGGAGAAAAATGAAAAGGCAGACGTTTTGTCAAAATTGGCATCAACTACTATCGGTGTACAGTCAAAGACCATCCCAGTCGCCCATCTTAAAAAGCCTAGGATTGAGGACCACGAAGAGATATTGGAGATAGGTGCGATTGAAGGAGAGCAAACCACTTGGATGACCCCGGTCAGAGAATACCTGGAGAATGGAACACTACCAATAAAATGAACTAAAGCGAAACGTCTCAGGTACAGAGCTACAAGGTACTCGATGGTCGGGGAGAGTTATACAGGAGAGGATTCTCGATAGCCTTGCATAGATATGTCTGCTCGGTGGAGGGCATGCAGATATTAGAAAGCATCTATGGGGGAGTATTTGGGATTATAGGGATGGCAAAATGGATTGGATCCATTGGACATTGTCCAGATTCATGTGTTTTGGATTGGGTATATATCCAACCCGTGTCAATTATGGATCCAAATGGATTTTGTCCAATCAAACCCACAATAAATATGGGTCGGTTATGGATCTTGACCGGATATAATTTGGACCCGTAAAAAAACCACCCATATCTTATTTTATATTTATTTATTAAAAAATAGGGTTTCACATTTACATCGTCTTTTTTTCAACGCCTCCTTGGCTCCTTTCACAGTTTCACACCATCCCACTCTGCTGCAGTCTCCATTCACGTCTCCATCCCACTCTCGCCGCAGTCGATATGTCACCGACAAAGCATATCAGTTAGTCGTCTCTCCTAGTATTTTCGAATCTCGGTTATTTTCGAACCTCTTTGCCTCTTCAACAGGTACGACTATTTTCGAATCTTTCTTTTTTTGTGATTTTCGTGTTGATTCGTTTATGGGTTTTGAATGATTACATGATGGGTTTCAATGATAGGTTTTGTGATTATCGTCTGATTCTTTTTTTGTTATTGTGGTTTTCGTGATTTGTGGATGATGGGTTTTGAGGGTTTGGTTTGGTTTCGTTAATTGGTTTGGCTAATTGTGAGGTTTCTTCACCAATCTCACTCTGTGTATTAACAATTATTTATTTCATTGTTTTGTTTTTTTGATGGTTTGCTTTAGTACATAATCATGTTCTCTGGTTTGAATTTACACAAGCCTACTATTATTCCATCTGTTATCTTAAATATATTTTAGTCGGATAAACATAACAGAATTATTCAAAATAAATAGCAATTTCTAAAAGATTGAAACTTGTTGTTTGTTTATGTACTTGCGTTATGTTGATAATATGAGCTCGTTTAATGGAAATGCGTTAAATAGAATTGAAGAAGTTAATATCATATAGTAGACATTGTCTTGCAACTTGAATCTGGGATTGTTAGGTGCTATGGGATAATTTGATAACATAATTAATAGTATATTTAATATAGTTTATATATTGGAACTAAATGGAAGTGAGAATGCCTTAGGAATGTTGAAAATATAGCTTGAAGATGAACATGAAGTACGAGAGAAGATAAGTATTTAAGTAATATTTTAGTGGGAAAAAGTTACAGATGGGTTTTGGATTTTCTTATCACATTTTGAATAAGCACACTATGTGTTGTGGTATTATCAGAGTGGGCTTATACACCACACTCCACTGAATTTTTTCGAATTTATTAGACATTGATAGTTTGGCAATTGGCACATTGTTTAACAAAACTGTATGTATATATCTATGATTGATTGATTGTGTTAACAACTTAACATGTACTGTTAGGGTACAAGTTACGGGTTAAAATTGAAATAAAAATTTATATTTATTTGTTCATGTAAATTCATCAATTTTTTTTTGTTGTTGTGATTTTCGTGATTTTTGGATGATGGGTTTTGATGGGTTTGGTTAATTGCAAGGTTTCTTCATCAATCTCTCTTTCTGTATTAACAATGAGGCAGAATGGCAACATGAAGGCCAAGGAAGCAAACAAATACTATTATGCCTATTTTTCGAATAATCAACTATTATACCTATTTTTCAACCATTGCAGTTTTTCCTTGGAAACAAGGATATCATACTTTTTGTCTAAAACTGATTCGTTCAAACCTGTATTTTGTATGGTTTTTTAAGTATAGCTTTTATAGAATTTTTTAATTATTACGCAATTTTAAAGAGCAGAGTAAAACAGCCATGGTAAATGCAATGAATTCGTCCTAGCATATATGCTACAATAGATATAGATATATTTATTATTTATATATATTATTGGTTGCAACTTATTTTTTTTTACTTGATTGATTTTTTAGGTGGCATTTCGGAAGCAGAAATATATGGAAGAGCCATTAGCATCTTATGTGATGTATTATTATTATTTTTAATTGGATATGGGCTGTAAAAAATTAATATTTAGAGATGTGTTATTGAACTAATATTTGAGGTTATTGTTTTTATTGGATATGGGTTCTAAAAAATTAGAATTTTATAGACTTTTAAAATTTATTAACTTTTAAATTGAATTAGATATTTATATTTAACTGAATTTGAAAAAAAAAGGCCCAAAAAATCTAGGTCCAAAAAATCTAGATTGTAAAAATTATGGCCCAAAAAATTGGGTCAAAAATCCGGGTTAAAAATATGGGTCAAAATAATTCGGGTCTATGGATGGGTTGGTTAAACCCGGAAGATGAATGGGTCGAGTTCAAATCCAAACCAGCTGTTTATTTAGTGGTTATGGGTTAGGTCTAGATCTATTCATTCTCTCTGGGCATTTTATGGATCTAGGTATGGATTTGATCTAGATCCATATTTTGCCATCCTTATGTGGGAATCACTCAGGAAGCAAAAGCCTGACACAAAACTCTTAGACAAGGTTTCTGTTGGTCGATCTTATTCTAAGACACTCAGGCGGTCATGAATCAATATGGAGGTTGCCAAAGGATAGCTAATGTTATAAAGAGGCCTTCCGAATAGTTGAAGACTTTGTCGTCACCTTGGCCATTCACCATGTGGGGGTTAGACTTGATCGGTCCGATGCCAGCTGCAACCAAGGGTGAAGCAAAGCATGCTATTATGGCTGTAGATTACTTTACCAAATGGGTAGAGGCAGAAGCGTAGGTGCATATAATTGAGGCCAACACGACGGGTTTTATCAAGAAGAACTTCATCTACCGCTTCAAAGTCCCAGACACGATAATCACGGATAATGGAACTCAATTCAACAGTGACAATTTCAAAAACCTATGTCGGGATTTCGATATAAAAAATAATTATTCCACACTAGCTCACCCTCAGACCAATGGCCAGACAGATGTTATAAACAATATCATCAAGCACACCCTGAAGGCAAAGCTAGATGCCAGGAAAGGGAACTGGGTAAACAAGTTATATGAAATTCTATGGGAGTATCGGACCACAGAAAGGACCTCGACGGGGGAAACACCTTATTCATTGGCGTTTGGGACAGAAGCTGTGATCCCGGTTGAAATATTTCATAGCTCACCTAGGGTTCACCTCTTCCAGCCCGAGTCAAACGCCAGAATTCTAGATCTTAGACGAGTTGGAAGAAAAAAACAGATATGTCGAGACTAAGGACAGCGGTCTATCAACGAAAGGTCGCTAGATACTATAACTCGCATGTTCGAATCAGGAGATTCCAACTTGGAAATCTAGTTCTGAGAAGGGTGTCACCCAACACGAGAGATAAGTCAGTTGAGGCTTTGGAGGATAAATGGGAAGGTCCGTACAAGGTGATCAGGTTAGCAGGACATGGGGCGTACTGCCTTAGCCGATCAGAAGGAAGCGAGTTACCCAGGACATGCAATGCTCAATACCTAAAAATGTTCTACCCTTAGGTGTCCCTTAGTTCTTCTTGTTTGTTTTTATTTCTTTAGAGATTGATTTTATTTTGTTAGCTGCTTATTTTATGTTTCCTTTTAGCATTCAATAAAAGCCCATTTGACGGAACAGTTTCAGAAGTCAAGAAAAGTGTTCTAAAACTTTGCTTTCGTATACAAAAGCAATCTCGGGGCACCTAGAAATCGCTCAGTATCGGGTGAGGGCGCCTGATAGACCTTGTGAGTGGGCCCAAAACTTATGTCGCAAAGATAGTGTACATTCACCGAGACTAGCTGGTTGCAATAAAGCACTACAGGGCGACTTTAGGTCATAAGCGCCTTGAAACAAATATTACAGTGTGTATAATATTAATCTAGAGGGGGTGAATAGATTTTAAACAATTTTACCCAATTTTCGTTAAAGGTCAAGTCGACAAAAATGCCCCTAGCTAGTTACAAAAATATCACAATTGTAAAAAGTGCGGAATTAATAAAGACACTTGAGATATACGTGGAAACCCTCCAAATGGGAAAAACCACGGGCTGATATGTGTGCCACACACGAACCTCGAATCCACTAATGGCAAAGGAATTACAACCTAATTCCGGTTTAAATCCACCACCACTACCTAATCCCGGTATAAGTGAACCTAGTCCATCTTGCTTGCGATTTAAGCTACCTACTCCCGGAAGCAAGACAAGTCTTACTTCTCAATGAAGAGATAAAATGTCCTATGTGAAAATATGAGGATATTCAAAGAACAAACAATGCTAGGAAACCTTATATGCTCATCTAGGATAATGAGATGACAATTAATGCAATCCTAGATATCATAAGCTAAATGACATGTTCAAAAAGCTTAGCAAAACATAGATCAAACAATCCTATGAAGCTATCACAATACAACACTCAATCATGTCATCACAACAATCTCTAATTTGTATCGAGAATATGTTCTAAGAGCATACAAATAATTAAAGAGATGGCTTAGCAAGCAAAACACTTAACTTGTAAGAAGATAGTGAAGAACTTACCAAACAAGATGTGATGAAGCAAAACTATCAATAGATGCACTCTAAATGGCTTTAGATGATGCAAGATGAAGTTTTTATGCACATGGGAATGCTTTGAGTGTTTAAAGATGAGTTCTTGGAAGAGTTTTTCCTTTGAAATGTGTTCAAAGGAAAAGATATGATGTTCTGAACTCTTACACGACCTTAATGCAAAGAGTTATATATATATGAGATCCAAACAAATTGAGGTCGTTTTGGAAAAAACGTTCCAGCTTCCTCTATGTGCGTTGGTGACGTGCATTGGTCGAGTAGCGAACCACCAGCGCACAACCTAATTTTTCAGTAGGCGCTGGATGAGTGGCGCAGCTCAGTGGCGCATCACATGCGACAATCCACTGGAATGTTGCGCTGGTGAGGCTACGCTAGTCGAGTAGCGCACCACCAGCGCAATGCCCACTTTTTCAACACTCAAACACACAAAATCAACAAGTCCTAGAGTGATGAAAATGCATCCTATTCTAATGCCTAACATGACATAAAACTTTAATTACAAGATGCAAATAAATCAACAAGAGTCATTTAAACCAAAATGCACACAACATATATGAATCAAGAGTTATGCATGAATTTATGAGTGTGTGCAACTATCTCTTCAAAGCAAGTAAGCACAAGAATTTTACCTTTGGTGCTTCTCCTCTTGAAGTCTTGAGAGCCTAAGCTACCCTTATATAACACCCCAAAAATGTGATTTGTTCACTAAATAAGAAAATCAATAAATGAGGACTTTACAATCTCCCTCTTTGGCTATTTCGTGATAAAACCACCATTCACATTGATCCTCACAAAACAAAATAAAACACCGGGAAGATATTCTACATTACAAGGAGATATACATAAAAAAAAAACTTCAAATCTTCAATCACTTGTAGAATCATCAACCCTACACACAAAACAAACAACAAGTACACTTTCCAAACCATGTGCATGTGAGATGATCAGGTGCAAGAGTCAACAAAAGCATTTGCATATAAGAATATGAGTAATACACCATATCATGCAAAGCTCCCCCTCAAAGGGTTACTCCCCCTAAATGTAATCTCGCCGAAAACAAGTTCTACTCTCCTTAAAGCCAACACATGCACCACATGCTACTCCCCTACCACAACAATGCTAGGTCAATGCTACTCTCCCTTTTTGTCATGATATAGGCAAAGGAGAAGTCCCCAACCGGGTCACTCAAGGCAAAGAAAGAAAGGAGCATACAAGATTGTTGCATAATTATATAAACCATATTTATGCAACTCAATTAATAGGAGAGAAACAATGAGATTTAGTTGACAAAAATGTGTGAATCAAAAATGCTTTGCATACAATACATGTTGCATTCAAATCCAAAAACAATGGTATTTGGCAAAGCAAATGACAAAGGGTTCCAATATAATTCAAACCAATATCACCATTTGTCATGAGAGAAGCAAGGATATAGAGTTTTTATAGATATTAAATTTTAACGGCACTATATCCAACTTTATAAGCTAAACATGGCATGAGAAACTGTGCACTCTATTTGATTTTTTCGGGTAGAGTAGACATGTTCAACCAATAAAGAAAGAGAGACATTGATGAAACATTTTAGTCTCACTAGTTTTTTCACACAATATTTTGCATTTAACAATTGCAATCATCAATTCATGCTTTATCATTTTTCATTAGCATGTCATTAAAGAATCATCATGTCATGGAGATAATTATAGGTCATTCAATATGTACTTCCTATGTAGATCTCCTAGTCCAAAAATGCATGTTTGAACATAAATATGACATGGATTGTAATCAAAGCAAAGTTCACACTTATTGAAGAAAATACAATATACTATAGTATAAGTGCAACCAAGCTACTCAAGCAATCAATAAAGGAGCATAAACATTTTTTTAAAAAAAATTGCATGCAACAAGTATACAATAGCTCTCTTTGCTTGAGTTCCCCTTATGGGGTCAAAGACCACAACTCATCACTCCATGTGACAAATCCCAATAGATCTACTAAATCCATTGGACCTAGTTTAGCTTATAGGTGAAAACTTAGCACAATGACAAACGAGTTCATCTTTTTTAATCCACTTACGTGAAACATTTTCTTTCCTAGTGGTCAATGGTACATAGGCTCTAGATGTCCTAGGAACAATCAAATGTGGTTCATTTTTCCTAGAGACATGCACCTTGGCTTTAGCCTTTTTCTTCTCTATCATGCTTTCAATTCAACACAATTTAATGTATCTAAGGCAATTTGGTCTAATGTGACCATCAATACCACAAAAATGACATGTAGGAATGAAGTTAAGAATCATACCATAACCTTGAGGATGCATTGGAGCCTTCCCATGTCTTTATAGTTGTCTTGGTTGTTGAGTAAGACTTGATTGCTTCCTTGGTTGAGCTTGCATGATAGGTATCTTCCCTTTATGAGCTTTCGGTTGAGGGAAGTTAACTTGAGGAGCCCTTGTAGGATGGGCTTGAGGTGGCTTCTTGGTGCCACATTCACTTGAGCACTACTTGAACACTCTCCTAGGTCAAGTTTCTTCCTAGGCGATTGATGAGAAGAGGACCCATTGAAGTTCATGCTTCTTACAAAAATGGTCTTGCTTGGTGTGGATGACATCTTGTCATCTTCAAACCCAAGCCCCTTCTTGTCACTTGGCCTTTTTCCAACATTTAGCATGTGGTAAAGTTTTTTGGTGCTAGAGTTCATCTTGGCCAACAACTCTCTAGCATCTTCAAGGACCCTTCTTCACTCCTCTTAGATCTCACCAACTCTTCATTTAGTTGATCAACTTGAGTTGAGAGGTCTAGGTTTTCTTCTTTTAACCTTTGAACCTCTTTCTCCATCTTCAACCTTAGACTTGAAAAATGCTCAATGGGCCTTTCAAGGTTCATGCTCTTTACATTTTCATTTGTAGAGTGAGGTGAGACACTCTCATTACTTGAGTCATCACTAATGTCCCTTGCCATATTGGCATCATCAACATAAGTAGCTTCATTAATCACTCTCTTAGTTAATTTTTTATCACATCCTTCTTCAAGGTTGCAAACTAAGGCCCTGTTGCCTTTTTCTACATCTTCTACAAAGGAAGCTCTAAAAGCCGTGTAGTTAAGAATAATCTCTTCATCACTAGAAGAATCATCTCCTTCATTGGAGTTATCACTTCCACTATCAATTGATAAGGTGGCCACCACCCTTCCTTGCTTCTTCTTCTTCGAATTAGCACATTCGGGGGCAAAGTGGCCTATCCCACCACATTTATAGCAGTGGACCCCTTTCCTTTCGGTCTTTTCTTGCATAGGCTCAAACTTCTTGAAAGGAGCCTTTTTCTTCAAGTCTTGACCCTTGGATCCGAAACCTTTTCTCTCAGACTTGTAGAATTTCTTGAACTTCCTCATTAGCAAAGCCATTTCCTCATCCAAGTCATCATTTTCCACCTTCTCAACTTTGGAGGCTTTCAAAGCAATATCCTTTTGCTTTTTTGATGGTGTGGGGTTAGGACATTTCCTAGATTCATAAGCTAGAAGCCTCTCAATCACCTCACTTGGCTTCATGTCCTTGTAAGCATTGTTCTCTTCTAAAGCAGTTACTTTAGACTCAAATCTATCGGGTAGAGATCTCATAATCTTTTGCTTAATCTTCATATCCGAATAAGGATCACCAAGTTGATGACTTTGGTTCACAATGTCCATCAACCTCACTTCAAAGTCATTGAAGCACTCGTTCTTATCCATCTTGAGCAATTTAAATTGCGTTTGGAGAACTTGAAGCTTCGATTCCTTAACCACATTGGTTCCCTCATGTGCAACCTCTAGGATATCTCATGCCTCCTTAGCTATCCTAGTGTTTTGAACCAGCTTGTACTGATTCTCATTCATTGCACATAGGATGGCATGCATTGCCTTCCTATTCCACTTTGAAGCCTCAAACTCTTGTGCATTCCATTGTACATTTGGCTTGAGTACATCATTTCCTCCATCTGTCGGAGTCATCATGTGTGGAGTGCAGCCGTTTTCAATCGCCATTCATGCTCTATCATGAATTTGAAAAATATACGACTCCATCTCGTCTTTCCAAGCGGCATAATTCAACCTGGTGAGAAGTAAAGGTCTTGTGCTAGAAGCGCCCTCGTTGCCACCGTTTCCACTCATTGTATTTATGAATGAATGATATGAATACAAGTGCATGAATGATCAACAACACAAACACACAAGATGCAACACACACCAAAATGAGCAAGGATCACCTATATAAGTCTAGGAACCTGCTCTGATACCAATTGAAACAAATATTATGGTGTATATAATATTAATCTAGAGGGGGGTGAATAGATTTTAAACAATTTTACCCAATTTTCGTTAAATGTCAAGTTGACGAAAATGCCCCTAGCTAGTTACAAAAATATCACAACTGTAAAAAGTGTGGAATTAATAAAGACACTTGAGATATACGTGGAAACCCTCCAAATGGGAAAAACCACGGGCTGATATGTGCGCCACACACGAACCTCGAATCCACTAATGGCAAAGGAATTACAACCTAATCCCGGTTTAAATCCACCACCACTACCTAATCCCGGTATAAGTGAACCTAGTCCATCTTGCTTGCGATTTAAGCTACCTACTCCCGGAAGCAAGACAAGTCTTACTTCTCAATGAAGAGATAAAATGTCCTATGTGAAAATATGAGGATATTCAAAGAACAAACAAGGCTAGGAAACCTTATATGCTTATCTAGGATAATGAGATGACAATTAATGCAATCCTAGATATCATAAGCTAAATGACATGTTCAAAAAGCTTAGCAAAACATAGATCAAACAATCCTATGAAGCTATCACAATACAACACTTAATCATGTCATCACAACAATCTCTAATTTGTATCTAAAATATGTTCTAAGAGTATACAAATAATTAAAGAGATGGCTTAGCAAGCAAAACACTTAACTTGTAAGAAGATAGTGAAGAACTTACTAAACAAGATGTGATGAAGCAAAACTATCCATAGATGAACTCTAAATGGCTTTAGATGATGCAAGATGAAGTTTTTATGCACATGGGAATGCTTTGAGTGTTTAAAGATGAGTTCTTGGAAGAGTTTTTCCTTTGAAATGTGTTCAAAGGAAAAGATATGATGTTCTGAACTCTTACACGACCTTAATGCAAAGAGTTATATATATATGAGATCCAAACAAAGTGAGGTCGTTTTGGAAAAAATGTTCCAGCTTCCTTTATGTGCGTTGGTGACGTGCGTTGGTCGAGTAGCGCACCACCAGCGTACAACCTAATTTTTCAATAAGCGCTAGCTCAGTGGCGCAGCTCAGTGGCGCATCACATGCGACAATCCACTGGAATGTTGCTCTGGTGAGGCTGCGCTAGTCGAGTAGCGCACTGCCCACTTTTTCAACTTTGCGCGGCTGCAGTGGCACAGCTCAGTGGCGCATGACAAGCGGCGTTCCACTGGAATGTTGCATTGGTGAGGCTGTGCTAGTCGAGTAGCGCACCACCAGCGCAATGCCCACTTTTTCAACACTCAAACACACAAAATCAACAAGTCCTAGAGTGATGAAAATGCATCCTATTCTAGTGCCTAACATGACATAAAACTTTAATTACAAGATGCAAATAAATCAACAAGAGTCATTTAAACCAAAATGCACACAACATATATGAATCAAGAGTTATGCATGAATTTATGAGTGTGTGCAACTATCTCTTCAAAGCAAGTAAGCACAAGAATTTTACCTTTAGTGCTTCTCCTCTTGAGGTCTTGAGAGCCTAAGCTACCCTTACATAACACCCTAAAAATGTGATTTGTTCACGAAATAAGCCAATCAATAAATGAGGACTTTACAAGCCTGATAGGATGCGCCAAGAAGTTGAACAAAGGATAAGTATTTTTACTTAAAAACGGGTGAAATCAAGGCACCTGCTAAGTTAGTAAAATACAATATGCTCTGTTACAACAAATCTTGATCAACAGACTATTGGGAGACGTCCCAATGACCTAGTTGGTAGATAAAAGACAAGAGTCTATAAACTAGATACCATGAAAATGGGTTATAAAAGAACAATTCCTGACATAATAGCAACGAGATGATCAGGAGCTTGAGTAACCGATCAGCCGAACCGAACAGTCCCCAACCCTGCCTATGCAGGGGCTACTACAAACCCTGTCATACGAAGTTACTTGACCAAAGTCAGGGCAAAAAACTCAATCAAGCTTAGGTTAATAAAACGTTATGGTCAAATTAAAAAATCGGGTGAGAGAATGCGATCACAACTGAACGATTAACTTAGATGTGGCTCGACACGCATGGTTCAAGTTGATAGGCGATTACAGTTAGTCGTAAAGCATTCAGTTTATGCAAAAATAACAAGGAGAATAAATTTCATTTCATTTATGGAGTGGGCAATTACAAAGCAGCAATTACAAAAAATAATAACAAAAAAAACTCTTAAGCATTTGAGGCGTTAGAAGGACCTCCGGGCCCAGAATCGCTAAGAGGAACATCACCACCATAGTATTAGCTCAAGTCAGTAAAATCTTGCCAAGTGATATTATACATGAGCTCATCGGCCATGAAGGAAGAGTAGTCCGTACCCAACAAAAGATCAACATCAACCCCCTTGGTTAAAGTGCCACTTTCTTCACTGGCATGGAAAACCACCAGAGAAGACGTTAAAGGAAGCTGTAGATGCATGGGGTGAGGATCCTTCCCGATGGACCAGTAGTTGGCCCTCCAACAAATCCTCTGATTCCTTATAGCTTCTAGGGACTCATCCTTATGTCTTTTGATAGTTTTGTCCCATTTACAGCAAGCCTCCTCTAAGGATCTCCCCTTGCCCTTGAAGAAAGCCCGAATGGTGGTCAGTCCCCTCTTGAATTCCTTCAGCATGACAGCGTCAAAAGCTGGGGATCTTTTACAACGGTATATATTCTAGACTTCAAGGGTTGACCTAGCCTTCTAAGAAAGCACCTTCATGCTAACTTGATGTTGCTCCAAGTCCTTGGCCAGGAGTTCATAATGAATCTGAGCCTCCTCAGAAGCCTGCTAAGTTTCAAGCATGACCTGTTGGGAAAAGGTAAGGGTGTTTTGGGAAAGCCCGGTCTCCTTATGGGCTTCATTCACTTCTGTCTCAGCCAGGATAGTCATCAACTCAAGTTGTGCATTTAGCAATTCATCTTTAGCGACCCTCTTATCTAACTAGGCATTCCTCGTGGTGAGCTGCTTGAGAGTAGCCACAGATGCCAAAGCCCTACCCTGGACATTCGATATGGTTTTCTTAGGGCAAGCTCAGTCACAGTTTGGGCCTTCAGCTGCTCTTCATACTACTTAACTCCAAAAGCACTGGCAGGGGAAGACTTAAGGGCATCAAATTTTTCGGCGAGAGCCTTCTTAAATTGAGATATCTTCGTAACCTACCTCATTTGATCAGCAAAGGCCCAGGTCAGCTCCTCTACCACTTAAAAAAAATTAGAGAAAACGAAAGTTATGCAAGCAAAAGACGATACAAAAGGCACTTATAAAAATTCCATTGTTGAAAATCATGAGGACACGATCAGAGGGACTAGTCTCCCTGGCCCCCTTCCAGTAACCATCACCAATATACCCTTCGTCGGCTGACATGGAGCGAAGCAGAGAGAGGGAGTTAGCTCAAAAATTGCTTGAGCAAGGGGACCCAAAAATTGGAGCATCTAGAATCATCAACGGGATGGATCGATCATGGCCAGAAGTAGAGGTAGTCAGAAGCATAATAGAAAGGGTCGGGCCAGTAGTGTTTGGCTTCTGTGAGACCACAATACTCTCACCAGCTTGAGAGGTGACCACAAGAGCTTTGCCACTTTGCCCCTCTGGAACTTGACCTTCATTAACACCGTCCTTATGAAGGGATCACCGTCAATAAATTGTTCCTCCAAGTTGTGTTCCCCGTCATCGGAGTCTGAGTCAGTGAAAACTATCTGGTGTTTAAAGAAAAATCCCATGGGAGCCTTCCCCGGACGATATACTGGGAGCCCCGTGGGGGAACGATTGGGTTGAATCTGAGAAGGCAAGGGACAAGCTAGAAGTATTGCTACTTCAGTTGCCTTAGTTGGTTCAAATGAGACAACGAAAGACGTCGAAACCTCCCGATCACCCTCTTTTTTTACCGATATTCCCTTAGAATCAACTCAGTCAGGGTACCCTAATCGTCCTCATCTTCCTTATCCAAAATAATGGGGTCAAACTCTGACTGAGATGGTAATGGATCAGCATCACTTGCAATCTCCCCTCTTTTACGGATGGCCTCGGGGGTAGAAGATCCCTCGACTATCTTGGCCACTTTATTACCAAGGACATTATCACCAGGCTTGGTCCCATGAGATTTGCCCCTATTTGGCTCCTCTTGACACTGCATATCCTTTGTGGACTTATCTCGGCTCGATCTTTTGAAAATACAATCACGGTTAAAAGCTCAATGCTAACCTAGAGGGGGGGTGAATAGGTTAGACACCTTTTTCGACTCCCTTAGAAACAAACAAAAGTTTGTCCCTCTAGATTGGTTGTATCACAATATATATATATATTAATTAAAGACAATTAATCAATATATAAACACAAGTAAAGTGTGATACAAACAAGTAATTGTTACACATACACAATCAATAATATAAAGAGAAATTCAACATACATAAAGAGTTCTATCCATAACACAAATATTAGAGAGATAGGGATAGAAAAAAGTTGACACAAGATATAACGTGGTAAACCTCCGAAGAGGAAACATCCACGGGCTAGCAGCCACCGGCAAACAAAATCCACTAATAGATAAGACAAGTACCATCTCTCAAGTGACCTCTTCACCTAGAAACTACCCTCATATCCTACTCTAGAAGTTGCCGCCGTATGCTCAACAATCCGAGGCTTCACACCTCTTGTCAAGACTTCCTTGCTCACCTTATCCGGATCTTCACAACCCAAGGCAAGACTTCTTGCTCAACTATCTGAGTCTCCCTGACTCTAGTCAAGACTTCCTTGCTCACATATCCGAGTTCTCCCAACTCTATGCAAGACTTCTTGCTCAACTATCTAAGGCTTCACACCTCTAGCCAAGACTTCCTTGCTCGACAATCCGAGGCTTCACACCTCTTGCCAATACTTCTTGCACAACACCATAGGTCTCACGCCTATTGTCAAGACTTCCTTCTCACAAGGCATCTAGGTGATCATGAATGCAAAACAAAAACAAAAACGCAACATAGAATGCTATGATCAACACATCCTATGGTAAATACTAGACATGAGCATGAATGCACAAATCACATATAGTCTAGTTAATCATGCATGAGTAGTCAATCTAGATTATGTAAGATATGATCAACATTATTCACAAACTAGATTCATGCATATATCTAAACTTGAATCACAAGATATGATCAACAAATCACAAGATCAAGTTTAAATCAGAAAAACCTAAAACATGCTAAAATCATATGACAAAGTCAAATAGATCTAAGCATAAGTTCTAGAGCATATTCCTAATCATAGATTCAACAAATCACATGAATAGCTCAAAAGAACATAATCACATGTATTATGTGAGAATTTCGGCCAAGAGAGCCTAATACATGTTAGGAACTATTTTTTCTCAAAATCAATCAATCAAAGATCATAAAATAGTCCTAGATTCAAAGCTAGCACAATACAATCCCAAACATGTGATAACATAGGCAAAATCAAAACCTAACTCAACATGAATAATTTCAATTGAAACTCAAACTAGCTTTGAAATTGTTCAAAACACAAATCAAAACACTCACAATATACAAATATATGTAGAAGAAGAAAACCCAAGGCAATTGACCAAGTTTTAAAAGAAAACTTAGAGAGAAAATCAATACCTTAGTTGATCTAGGTGCAGTCCCGTTTTTGTATGATTAGACACCAAATAAAGCAGCAAAATAAACTTAAACCTTCAGAGAAAAGATGGAGGATGAATAGATTAACACTCTCAACTTCAAATCACTCAAATCGGAGTTCAAATGAAGAAGTTAGGGTGTTTGGAAGGTGAGAAAATTTAGAGAGAAAATTCTGCACACTTGATTTGAATTTCTTCTTAGAATGAAATGTGAGAGGGAGAGAGTTTATAAAGGAGTGGAAAAGAAGAAAGATGAAAAGACATTTTGGCCCTCCTTTGGAAGTGCTCCCCCAAGATGGCGGGTGGGCATCTCAGGGCAGCAAGGTTGTGCGGCCAAGATGGCCACGCGCCATCTCGGGCATGCACACCTCCATGGCCTTTTGGCCATGGTGCATTCCCCTCGCGCTTCCCTCTCGTTCTTCTACCGTTCTCCGGCCTCCAAACTCGGAATTTGAATCCGTTTGCAGATTACGAACCGTAACTCTCACACGGACATGGATATATAAGATACTCAACCCAGAAAATAATAATTCTACTCGATATATGAAGACGAAGACGATGTATGAAACATGAGTTGAAAGTGTAGTATCTTTTGACTTTGAACTTGAAATCAATAGTATGAGTAACCGAAATGAACTCAATCAAGAATGATTTAAGACTAAATCCAAGTTCAATATCCATGTTATACAAACATATACACACACAAACACAATTCACACTAGAATACATAGAGATAGTTTCCAATCATGCATATTCCAAAACATGTTATTTCCAAACCAATGCATAAGCATTCATCTTCAAGTGTGTGAATGTGTTATGCATGGTGCACAACGATGCAGGGAAACATATGAATGAATTGTATATGTGTGCCTATAAAGGTGCACAACGATGCAAGGACACAAATGTATGATATGTGTATGTGTGCCTATATTGGTGCACAACGATGCAGGGACACAAATGTATGATATGTGTGTGTGTGCCTAAGCCTTGTAAGAGAAAGATAAGGTCTTAGTATACCTTTGTAGAACCAAATTGTATCAATTCTCTTTGAAGACTTAGAACTTGCTTTGACTTGTTGTTTCTTCTTCCTTGAAACTTGAATCATCATGAACCTAAACAACTAAGTCATTACAAGGTAAACATCATTTTAATATGGAATTAATGCCAACACAAACTAAAACCTAACAGATTTCCCTGCTGGACCTCTCACAGTCAGACCCCTTTATGGAGGATTGAACCTGATCGGATCTATCTCTAAATGATCCCCTTCGACAGCTTCGAGGGGGAGGGGCATCACGACCACTTGCTACTGCCTGGTCAGCAGAAACCGTCAGAAAATCACGATCAAACTCGTAAACATGTTCTACCAAGTCATATTTCAGATGAGCAATGCCTTGAGCCACTTGATCGGCAGCCTCTTTCTGCTCACTCGATCAAGGTTCTTAGCCTTTTTGGCCTACTCACCAGTGATAATGTCTAGTTCATATACTGAAAAGAAAGATCTCATGAGAAATAATGAGGGAAAACGTAAGCAACCACCGGGAATTTTAAAGACAGAGACTTACGATGCCTGTATCAAGCAAATATCTCGGGAAAGAGACCTAGGTCAATCAACTCCTTCTCTAAGTATAAGCTGTTGCGGTCCCTAACCTCCCAAAGAGTCCGGGCTGCTTTAACGACCGTGTCAGCTTGTTCCCTAGTCATAACAGATGCAACCTTGTTCCATAGCTCGGGGCTATAAAAATACCTCGGGATGTTGTTTCAGTTTAGCCGACACTTTGGATCGGCCACCGCGACCTCACCCTAGTCTCCACTATCAAAGAACAAGTTGTTTTTCTAGTTATTATTGGAAGAAAGAAATCCCCAGATGAAACCTTTGTAGTCTTTATGCGTTGGAGGGGAAGGCTTCTCTTTGTAACCATGGGGAATCCAACTGCTCTGTGACGTTGACTGGAGATAAAAAGTCTCACCTGTATTTGATCGACCCATAGTATAAAATTTATGTATCTCTTGGGGGGTTGGGGGGGGTTAGCTCCAATCTTTCCCCACAAATGTCATAGACTGATCAACACCTGATATGAATTATGGGTCAGTCGAGCAGGGGTAACACCCGCCTTAGCCAAAAAACGGGCAATGAAAGGCTGCACAGGGAAAGTGACCCCAGAAGACAGTACGGCCTCATAAATCGCAACTACACCAAGGGGTGGATTCTATACTTCGTGATCATCACCGCAAGACAGCTTCACCGAGCAAGGGAGGTCAAACTGATCCCTAAACTTTGCAAGTTCTTCGTCAGTTACCACATTTAGTTCAAAGTCGAAGGCGCAAGGGTGGTCCGCTATAAACCTTAACATACGAGCTCACCATTCTCTAGGAACATCCTTCACCTTCAATGTCTAGGAAACTATCTTTAGGTCGTTCATCAGACGAGCGGTTTCCATGGGAGAGGCCCTGGAAGTTTACTTTGTCGTCTTCGATATATCTGAATAGACACCAGTAGAATTAGAACCAAGAGGGTTAGAAGAAGAAGGAATCAACCCAGGACGGGCCATAGAAAAATCTACATTTAAAGTGACGGGTAAGGATGAAGGAAAATGACCCTAAAGAAAATATTCAAGCCTAGCAATATTCTCGTTATTGCCAGCCTCGATGGCATGCCATGAAAAAATAATAATAATAACTTAAACATACTTCGCCGAGTGGGTTCCATTTCAAACGAGGTATTCGGTCTTGTATGTTTAAAGGGGTGTTGTTATTGGAAAATTCTAGATGATGCAACACGTCAGCAAAAGACTAGGGTCAGGAGAGCCACGTCACTGGAAGACGGTCAGATTTAGTCAACCCAAATAGGTCGAAGAAGACCCGACCAGTTCACCCAACTAAGATAACACAGATGATCGGGTTAGTAAATCTGATCGGGTAGTCAAGATGGTCGGGGCCAAGGTCAGGTAGAATCGCTGATCAAGAGGAAACAAGAATTGTAGAAAAAAATAGATGATCGGACCCGTGACACGTGGACAACACCCAAATTCGATGGAATCATGACTTAAATACGCTGAAAAGGACTCTGATTTGAATAAGGCTTCTGGAAACGCACTCTGATAAGGAAAAAAACTTCCTTATAGATATCAGAGTCCTGATCATGAAAGAGATCTAAAGATAATTGAAATAAAAATCAACCTCAAATAGGAAAGAAAGAAAACACAACTCTAAGAAGTTAGAATCTCATTAAATGACAACGACTTTCCTTACGTGTACATTAACAATCAGGGTTCTATGCATTTATAAATAGACCCTAAAAATACCTAAAACGAGATTAACGCGATTTGATTAGCAAGAGAATGAGAGATATTGAGTGTGTAATCTTCTTTTAACATAGTGAATTCTTGTTGCCACTATTGGCAACTGTGGACGTTTCCCCACATTGGGGTTTTACCACGTAAAACTGTGTCTTATTTATTTTCCGTTTACTTTTTGTTTGCAACTAGTTGTTATTCTACATTAATTGTGTGACGGAGGTTAATCCAGAAATCACTGTCAACAACACCTATACGATTACAAAAATTTACAAAATGAAGATTGATCACAAAAACTCACCCTTACATTACATTGAGTTAATATTATTAGACTAATCTTCAACAAATCTTGAATTCTTTCATGTAGTCTTCTCTTGTCATCACCTAAAATCATCTTGAAGCACAAAGTATATACAAGATAAACATACATATATGGCAAGATATTTAGATAAAAAGCAATATAGTCCAAATGGATACTTGTCTTCCCTTAAATACATGCATACTATCCATCAACAAAATATCTCATCCAAGTATTACAAACCCAAGAATTCAAGATATAAAATTCAAAAATACGCAAAAACTATATATATATATATATATACTAAGATTAAGAAAGTATAGATTTTAGTATCATTGGTTTTCTCCCCCATTTTGATATGATATGAAGCCAAAAGGTAAGAAAAAAATAATACCTAAAGATCAACTATCATCAAAGAATGTTCTTCATTTAATTGATCTCACATAATACTTTGTAGTGGATGAATTGCTAAAGACAATTATTTCTTCTAGGTTCTTGATTCTTTCCTCTTGTTGTATCAATTTCACACCTAGTTCCACCACTTTAGCATCAAGCACCTCAATCTTGTTCATAAGCCAGGATTGAAATTGTATGGCCCATTCTAGTAGAACTTGAGCTTGACACAATGCATGATTCATGATTCACACCAAAAACCTTACAAGTATCTCTAACAGTTTCCTTTTTCTTTATAAGACATAAGCACCAATCGTTTTTTAGAAAAATGCTCTAAAAGAGGTAGAAGCACGTCATCATCAAGCTTTGGAACTCCAAGATTCAAACAAAAATGAGAAATAAACCCCGAAAATGCAATCTTCTTGTCCAATGTAGGTGAACGAGCCGCGCTTTCAATGTGTTCTATCAAAATATCACCAAGGTTTAAGGGCTTGTTTGTAACCAAGGCATATACAATCTTGATCTTCCCTTTGTTTAGCTCGAAAGCATTTGTAGATCCAACAGGATTTGCACAAACAAAAAGATGCCAAAAGGCACTCACCTTGGTTAACTCACTTTGGCCTATGTAAGCCCTCTTTCCCCATTCAAATTCACCATCATCACATAAAGTCCTCCCCATTAAATCCAAGTAATCAATATTATTCATATCAAGTAGTTCCGAAATAATTTCATTAGAAAGACCAAGGAACTTATTGATATTATCCGAGGAGACTCTAAATGTTTTTCCTCTAACATTTACAAGGCATTCTCAAAGGATGCACTCTCCTTATGTTCAAAGTAAAATTCTCTAACAAGACTTTCATTTACAACTCCAATAAAATTAACCATGTACCCCATTGCCTTTCAAGAATAAGACGATGAATGTAAGAACCCTCAACCAAATCTACACCCCTTTCTTGATAAGCGTCTTTGTTCCCATGACACCCAAGGAATTCATCTTATTGGGTTTGGTCTTTTTAGAGGTTGAAGAAGTATATTTGTGTTTATCTATGGGTTTTTGAGAATGGATAAGATTGGAAACTTTGTTTCTTGCCAAGGCTTTGTAGTCAACACTAAAACACAAAAACACATGAGTGGAAAAGAAATTCAAGTGTTAGTAAACAAAGATAAATAAAAAAAGACATGATAAAATACTAAATCATAAATGCATAAATGTTTCTTTCACGCACATAAGTGAATTTCACCAAAATCAACAAATGCATTTAACAACAAAATCAATATGTCAACATATAACAAAGTAAATCATGTGAACATCCCATAAAAGAGAACAAAGTCTAACATACTATACTCCCCTTGATAAGTGCTCTATCCAAGATCAAGATAGAATAATGTTCATAATGATATCTACACAATCACATATTCAAGCAATTTGAATATAAATTCAACAAAAATAACCTTAATAAACTATGAGAGATACACAAAGATTTTCAATCTCTCTCATAATTATTCTTAAATTGCTGAAATAACAAAAATACTTATAAACAAAAGTGTGTCCGTGTGTGTGAATTTTGCTTCAAGCATATGTAGAAAAGTAATTTGATAATTAACATGCAAATCATATTCACATCTATTCATCTTAAGCTTTTCCATAAAAGGTCAAACCAATTATCATCCGGAAAATTTTTTACTTTTAAGAGAATATATTTCAACATATGAGCGAGTGTATGCATGTGGCTCGTCATTTCATTTCTATTTTTCAACCCGAGCATTCATGATTTTCAACTATACTCCTTTAAGCACTTTTCATTCTATTTAGGCTTGAATCAAAAAAAAATTGATTCTTTCTTTTTCAACACTTCTTTGATTTTTCTAAAATAAACATATACGTTTCATGATGGTTTTCACTCATCATAATGGTGTAGCCTTTTCCTACATTGGGTAATTGCACAACCAAAATGTGCAGCCTTTTTCATGAAGGTGCTCGTTGAGTTCTACGTAGTTACCGAAGCAAAATGTATACTAACCATAGGTCATCTTAAATGTGCTAGTCATGAGACATCAAGATGTATCCATAACTTACACATATTGAAACTCAACTTACTCAACAAAACATACAAGAGAAGCAGAGTGCATTTTTGAAAACCAAGTTTTTATGGCTTACAAGCACATGATCTAAAAGCAGTACAAAGAGATTTACTTAATATCATTACTTCTCAAGAGAGTAGCTTTCAAAGAATATGAAGCTCATATTTTTCAAAACATGTCACTCATCATTCAAACAAACATTTCACACATCATATAAAACCTTTGTGAACAACATCACTATAATATCTTTAGAGAGCAAATGTCAATGAGAACCATATGAACATTATACTTAGTTTTCTAAAATGACATGTTATATGATGTAGTGAAAATAATGAGTTGAGAGATGAAAAGCCTAGAATGCATGCATTAGGATATAGAGATACCTTAGCAAGCATTTTCATTAAATGCAAAGTCTTCGCTCTTTTTATGAGCTCTCTTGGCTTGTTTGTCCTTAGGATAATAAGTTATTGGTATGTCATTCCAAGAGAATAAAAACTAAGCATTTCATCTCAAACACACACACACACACACACACACACACACACACACACACATATATATATATATATAATAACTTTCTATAAAAGTCCTAACAAAAATCTATCATCATACAAATTTCAAAAATGGATTTCTCTTAAAGTCGATCAATAGATTTTGACTATTATAACAAAAATGTGAGATACCAAAGTTCATGTCAAGTTATAGAGAAACGAAGTTAGCTTAGCTAAAAATCTCAACTACTTGACTCTAATCTTAAAGCTAACTCACATGTGTAACTTACACTAATGGTAAGAGCACTCACCCTTGACCCATTTGGTCATGGGTGCACTTACACAAAAATCATGATCATCTTTGACTTTAATATTGAACCTAGAATGGAGATCTTCAATAATTTGATTCAAAAGAATAAAATTTATACTTATCTCTTCAACATTATTTGGAACACATGTTTTGTCAAGATTCTCACAAGGATAAGACTTCTTCTTCCAATTCTTTCTAACATGCATTTTGGAGGCATCATGCTTATCAACATCTAAAGCCCTAGCATGCTTCAAATTAAGGTCAATCTTCTTATCTCTAGATGCATTTCCTATTTTGCAAAACTCAATGTACTTGTATCACCTTGGTTTGATATGACCAATGGTATTACAAAATTGACAAATAGGAATAAATGTTGAGATTAAACCCTATTGACTTGAAGAAGCAGTAAGAGTTTGTGAAGATACTTTGTCTTTCTCTTTACCTTTAGCTTTGAGAAGATTGTTCTTGGGAGACTTTTTGATCTTCTTGTTCTTAGCCTTTCTTGAAGAAGATGATGCTATTACAAGCTTCTACTTGCCTTTCAAGTTGCTAGATTATCCTTGAGGTTGAGCAAGATCCATGATGTTCTCCATGCTGACTGAACCATTGACTAAGTCTTTGATAGGTTGCTTAGCAATGTTGATCTCCTCAATATATTCTTGCTCTCTAACCTTCATGTTTGAAACAATCTACTTGCTTTCAAGTTTCTTAACCTTATTTAGTCTCTTCATGATATCATTCTTATCACACAAGAGTCTATGTGAAGTTTCAACAAACTTATCCACTTGAGATTTAATCAAGTCATCTTTTTCTTTAACCTCTCTCAAAGCTTCATCTCTTTGTTCCTCAAGATTCCTAATCTTGTCCATAAGATCGAGATTGGTTGCATTCAAGCTTGTATATTCTTGAGGACTTTGATCTATCTCCTTGTTCCCGGAAACAATACAATTATCTTCTAGCTTTGTGAAAGAAACCATAAGAGCAACAAAATTGCTAACATGTTCTTCTTCACTTGAGGACTCATCACTTGAGCTTTCCTCATTGCTAGAACTATTATCACTCCAAGTGGTCGCCATAGCTTTTCCTTTCTTGTCTATTTTAGTCTTTCTATTAGGACAATCATTTTTAAAATGTCCAAGACCTTGACATCCAAAGCATTGAGTCCTCTTTCTTGGCCTGACCGTTCCTATCGACTCTCAGAGAGGATGATTTATTGACTTCATTTTCCTTAGAAAAGTTACCACCAGGCTTGCTATTCTTAGAAGCTTCTTAAATTTTCTAACCATTAAAGCCATTTCTTCGTTCTCATCACTATCCTCTTCAATGGCCTTAAGAGTGATACCCTTACTTTTGGTTTTCGGCTTCAAGCACATCTCATAAGTTTAGAGTGATCCAAGCAATCGATAATGCTTAAGCAATCAACATCCTTGCTTTCTTCTATAGCCTTAACCTTGGCCTTGAACCTCTTTGGAAGAGATCTTAGAATCTTCCAATTGAGACGCTCTCTTAAGATTGGCACTCCAAGTGCTTTGCATTGGTTAGCAATATTAAGAAGCCTAAATTGGAAGTCTTCAAACTTGTCTTCATCACACATTTGCAAGCTTTCGTATTATGACGTTAACATTTGAAGCCTAGATTTTCTCACCATCGTTCTACCCTCATTTGTAACTTGTAGAGTATCCCAAGTCTCCTTGGAGGATTCAAGATTTTTGAAAGTAGGAGAATTGATGCCTATCAACTCCTTCAAATCATGGCTCGGTGATGTCACTTAGCAACTTCAAATTCATTGGCCGTCCATTCACTTCTCGGTTTGGAAATTTCGGTGCCATCTTCTAAAATCATACTATGAGTTATGTAAACCTTCTTCCACAACCATCCACACTCTCTCATCAATAGAGCGGATATAAGCTTCCATCCTTAAATTCCAAAACCCATAGTTATGTCCTCTTAGTAATGGTGGCCTTTTGTTTAAAGCTCCTTCCGCCATTATCTCTTCTTGAAGTACCACAGCTTCAAAGCTTTACAAATTACCATGAGTGTATCTCGGGATCTCACTTAAGTACCCTCTAATGACCCGCTTTGATACCAAATGAAAATACACACTCCAATATGAGACTTCCTACCTTTTGCAAGGTAAATGATCTAAGTGAAAAGCAAGTGATGCAATCACACACAACATAGAATATATGATCAAAATATCCTATGGAAACTAGAAATGAACAATAAGCACACAAAGTACAAATTTCTAGTTTGCAATCCTAATGCAATGCAATCATAAAAATGTTACAAGTACATACGAAATGTATAGATTAAGTACACTTCAAAAAGAGCTAGAACTAATCATTAAAATGCACAAAGCAAATTTATCTAGATCTTAAGATATGAACAAACAACCTAGAGTATGTGAAACACCTAACACACGCCAAAGACCTAGATTTTGTTCAATCAATTAAAAATGATAGAATCAATTAAAATGTTCAATATAAATCCCTAGCAAACATTTAGAGCATATAATCACAAGATATTCAATTATATTCTATTAGGCTCAAAATGAACAAACAAATGTGTTATTTCTACAAATATTCAATTTAAGAGATCTAGCACATATAAAGGCTATCAATCATCAAGATAAGAGCAATCAACACACAAATAGCCCTAGATTAAAAGTTAGCACAATACAACTCCACAAGCATGTGAAAACATAGGTTTCTTAAAACCTAACTCAACATACAAGTCATTTTAAGCACTAACTAGCTTCAATAGAGTCTCTTACTCTAATAAATGTTTATACATCAAACATATACATAAAGAAGAAGAAGCCAAGGTAATTGAAGACTTGAAGAACAAAACTCATAAGAGAAATCAAAACCTCAAGTGAAAAATGTGCAGTTTCGTTTTTATGATAGAGGATACCAGAAATCTTACTCAAATGACTCCAAGCTCTTTTGAAAATGATAGAGGAATGGTATGCAAAGATTCTCAAACTTGAATCACTCAAAACGAAATTCAAATGAGGGAGTTATGGTATTCGAAAGATGAGAAAGTTTGAAAGAAAAATTTCTACACAAGTTTTCAATTTTTCTTCTTAGAATGAAATGCGGGAGGGGGAAATCTATTTAAAGGAGAGGGAAACATGAGAGATTTGAGGCTACCAACGAGGTCATACCACTTCTGCATCCCATGCAGGTGCATGGCCTCCATGGGGGTAGAGGGCACTTCTTCCTATGGAGGCCACGTGCCTCCACGGGAAGGAGTGCATGGCTCCTCTTCTTCCCTTTGTACGACCCACGCGTTCATCGACCAATCTCTGGACTCCGAACTTCAATTTTGAATCAATTTTTGGATTATGAATTGGGACTCCCTCATGCACATGGACGTCAAAAAAAATCATAAAAGATATGGAAATCGACTCGATACATAAGGATATACACCAAGTACGATAAATGTACGAAAAGTTTAGTAACTTCCACTACGAAACTTGAAAACTAATGAATAAGTAATCAAAACTCAATGAGGAATAATATAAGCACAAACCCAGGCCTGATATCACATAAACACAAATAAACTAACACATAAACACACAAGTATGTCGTTTCCAATAGATAGCCCTAGAACATGCCATTAACAAAAGTTATCAAATTAAGCCTAATGCATGTGCATACAATAATAAGCGTGTGTGTGTGTGTATGTGTTTTACCAAATGTGCACAACGATGCAGGGACACAGTTGGAAACAATGTGTGTGTGCCCCTAGGCCTTACAAGAGAAAAGAGATCTAGATATACCTTTTGATATGCAATAATGCTTGATCCTATTGTAGCCACCACTTTGCTTGAAATGTTGTCCAACTTCCTTGAAGCTTGATATACCGTGAATCCTAAACAACTAATCAATAAAAAGGAAATGTCATTTTGATATAGAATTAGGACAACTCAAGAATCAAAAACCTAACAATGTTCTTGTTGTTGGTATAATTTGCAGAGCGTGACACGTCAGCAATAAATAAGAGTCGATGGCACCACGTCACCAAGAAATCGACCAAGTCTAGCCAACCCTAGTTGACTAAAAATAGTCCCATAACACCCAATCGGGGTTACCCAATAGATCGGGTATAGATAGCCTCATTAAGATGATCAGATTGATAATCGACAACAAAAGTGATCAAGATTACCCAGACGGTTAGGACAAAACCTACGCTCAGGGGTAAAACCACCGGTCGGGGGTAAGAAATATAGCCAGGAATGTTTGATGGTCCGTTGATTGGCACATGGACAACACTCTGATTTAATACAGTTACAACTCAAGTACGTAGAAAAAAAGTATGATTCAAACAAGGCTTCTGGAAGCACACTTTGATAAGAAAACAAACTTCCTTATAGATACCAAAGTCTAGGTTAGGCAAGAGATCTTAACACAGTCGAAATACAATCAATCCTAAATGGGAAAGAAGAAGAACCCAACTCCAATAAGTTTGAGTTTCATTAAATAACGAGAAATTTCCTTACTTGTACATCAAGAATTAGGGTTCTATGCATGTATAAATAAACCCTAATAATATCCATAAAAGATTAACGGAAATTGGCTAGCAAGAGCACAAGAGAGATTGAGTGTGTAATCACCTTTAACATAGTGAATTTTTCTCGCCGTCGTCGGCAATCGTGTATGTTTCCCCACATTGAGGTTTAACCACGTAAAATATTATGTCTAGCTTTATTCTCTCTCTCTTGTAGTTTACTATTTATGTTTATTTAAGTCTACTTGTGTGACGCATGGTGAATTATAATTGATCCAAAATTCACTGTCAATAATTAGCGCTAGAAGGAGAGGGCCAAACCTCTGTCAGTATCAAACTTGAACAGTTAATTTTAGGAAATGCTTGTGAAAGATAGTATCATGGCCACCAACAAGGATGGAAGCTAATCTCCATGCAACACCGGTGCTTCGCGTGGTGAAAACACTCCAAACACAGCAGACGCTAGGTAATAATCTCCCTAGATGTGTTCCTACAGATCCAGGAATCCTTACAGAGAGTCATTGACGATGCAACTAGACAGGAAATCAACATAACAACTACTACCAATCTGAGTTCACCGTACCAGCTTTCCACATCGGTGGTAGCTCGAGATCCTAGGATACACTCTGAGACAGTAGCAATAACTCCAAGAACTCCCTAAAAATTTGGAAGAGATAAGGCGGAGAGTCTCGCTGAAAGAAGGCACTCACAAAGGGGGGACAACCATTTAGAAGACCGGGGAATAGAGGAGCACAAGGAATCTAGATCACGAGAAGATGCAGGAAGATTTGGTGAAGATAGGCCCAGCCTAAGCAGGTAGAGAGGCGTGAAAACTGAAGGAAGAGGTATAGCTCGGTTTTAACTGATGATGAAACTACACCAAATAGGCGTAGGGAGCCAACCCCGACAGTAAGGCATAACTTGTATGATGCTCATATCACCGGACGAATCCATAGAGACCTATACGGGCTCACTATCTGCCAAGGATTTGAAAAACAAGGAGAACCAAAAAGAGAACAGAGGTCCTTCTCCAAAGAATAAAGGCCCTAGAATAAAGGCAAAGTCAAGGAATCCTGTTAATGATAAATCTGGTAGCCCGCTCGTAGATTCAATAAGGCAGTCCATTTTTCAGACAAATTCAGGATGCCACACGTAGAGTAGTTTAAGGCCAATACTGACCCGTAGGAGCATGTTAAGAGATACCAAAGCATGATGACGTAGTAAGATTATAATGACGCTCTCATGTATTGAATATTCCCCTAGACCCTGGGGGACTAGGGGTCTAGGTGGTTTGGAAGACTTATAGCAGGATCCATCAAGAATTTTAAAAACTTATACAAGCTTTCACGAGGCAGTTCATGGGAAATATCCAACGAAGGAAATTTATATTAGTCTTGTCGACCTTAAGACAAAGGAAATATGAGAAACTGAAGATTACCTTACTGGGTTCACACATGAGGTTTCAGAAGTACAGGACCCCAATAACGATATGGTAATGTCTGTGTTCATTAATAGCTTACAGCATAGCCACTTGTCACTAAGTTTAAGATAGAAGGGGTTGACCAAGTATGCAAACATGATAGATGATGTCAGAGGATAAGCTATGGCAGGGGAAGAGCAAATAGCCCACGAAGAGGAGCTCATACATGGAAGCCAGCTAGAGAGCGGTCAAAAACCCAAAGATGGCAACTCGAAGAATAGTGGCAAGGGGGATCATAAAGGCAATGGGGGGAAGAGCAAGGATAGACGCAAAGATGATGATCAAAAAGGTGGCAAACACTTTAAAAAAATATATACCAATTACACCCTGTTTGCTAGAAGAAAATAGGAGATCTTGAATGTAATATAAGACAAGGACTTGTAAAAAAAATAAAAACCCCAAGACAGTCTAGCTTTGTAAGAAGAGACACCACCAAGTATTGTAGGTTTCACTAAGAAAACGGTCATGAAACCTCCAAATGCTACCAGTTAAGGGATTACATTAAAAAGCTAATCAGGGTGGGGTATCTCAAATATATGATCTTGAAAAATGGGGTTGATCAAAACAAAGACACCCCGAAGGAAGAGCACGAAAAAAGAGGCAGCCCTAGAATGAGTTCAAATAACGGAGTGATCAACACCATCTTTGGTGGACCACACATGAGAAGCAGTAGTTGGGAAAGAATGATCGAAGTTAAAGAAGCCATAGATGGTCAAAGGAATCTGGAAGTAAACTCACTAGGTCCCGATCAGAAAAAGTTCAAACAAGGATGGGACCTGGTAGTATTCTCCGAGGCAGACACACATGGGTTAGAGGTAAGGCCGAATGATGCGATTGTCATGTCGGTTGGCGTAGGTCACATTGAGGTAGGAAGAGTGTTGATCGACAATGGAAGCTCAGCAGATATCCTGAGTGTGGAAGTGTTCAATCAACTAGGACTATAGAGAAAAGACCTACAACCACTCAAGGACCCACTAAGGGGCTTTGGAGGAGCAGAAGTAAGGTCGCTGGGAACAGTAAAGCTACCAGTGGAGATCAAGAGTTAACCCTACACCAAAACAGTACTATTGGATTTTGTGGTCGTATATGTAGAAAATTGGCATTTCAATGCCTTCTAAAGACACTGTTCTTAAACAAGTCAAGGGCCAGTGACCGCCACTTATGCCCTGAAAGTGAAGTTCTCAACAGATGCTGGGGTGGGTGTCATGAAAAGCTCTCAAGAATGGGTAAGAAAGACAAACCTAGCTAAAGATGCAAATTTTCCCCGGGACCCCAATTCCCCACGTTCATATCCCCATTTAAGGATTTTTTTTGGGAAAATGGGAAAATAAGGGGGATGGGGATGAAAATCATCCCCAAATTGAAATGGGGATAAGGATCGGGGGCCCATCCCCATTTCCCCATTTTCCCCACTAATATATTGAAATGGGGATAGGGATGGTCTTCCATCCCCATTTCCCCATTTCCCCCAAACATATGTAAATATAATATAAAGTTTTAATTTTTTTTTATTCTTTGAAACCCCAATTATATATACACATTTACTCGTTTTACTGCATTAATGGATTTTATTTTGTATTTTTAATGAAATGTTTATTTTTTTTTAGTTTCATTTACAATTTTTAGTTAAATGGGAAAACGGGAAAACAGGGAAAATGAGGAACTGAGGTTAGGGATGGATATACCTCCCCCCAAAATTTCCCATCCACATTTTCCTCAAATGGAGAAATATGGTGAATGAGGGAAGGGTCTAGGAAGTACGGATGTGGATAGTGTGTGAAGCTCAAGATGGTTCAGGAGATTGCCCCCAGCGAGCATTGGAAGTTTCAGTAAGCTAAGCAGGAGTTTCTCAAGGCAATTTCTGAGCAATGTTCACAGGAAAAAATCAGTGGCTTACCTTTCTCAAATAAAACAAGGGAATGATGAGTCACTGAAGAAATACCTAGGGAGATTCGGCCAAGCGGTATCAAAAATTGGCAGAGCAAACGATGAAGCAATAATTGTTGCATTCATCAACAACTTACAGAATGGACGGTTATCTTTTGACCTGAGAAGAGCCTGTCTTACCAGATACGCAGATTTGATGGATATGGCGGGAAGATATGCATTAGCCGAAGAAGAAGAGTTAGCCACTGGAGGATGCTACATGCATGGAGGAAAACCCCAAAAGGATGTTGAGTCCAAGGTACAGAACCAAAAGGGAAAACAGAAAAGAAACAGCAAAGAAAAGAGCAAGGACGGGGGAAACGGGAGTAATACCGAACAGACCATGGAAAAATACCGAGGTAGATACACCAACTACACCCTTCTTCAAAAAAATAGGAGGAAATCCTGGCCATACTGGAAGTAAATAATCGGGTACCAAAGCCACGACGACAGTCTCAGTTCGCCCGACGGGATACAACCAAATACTACATATTCCATAAGGAAACCGGTCATGAGACTTCCAAGTGTTACCAGCTCAAAGATTACATAGAAACCCTCATTCGGGAAGGACATCTACAGGATGTAATCTTGAAAAGGGATGAGAAATCAGAAACAAAGAAAGAGATCAGGGTCGATCATAACTCTAGTCAAAATCAAAGGGCCAGTCCAGAGGCCAATGAAGTAATACATACAATCTTTGAAGGACCATCCACTGGGATAAGTAACCAAGAGTGAACACAGGAAATCAGAGAAGTAGTAGAAGCAAGACATAACTTTGACGTGAACTCGGTGGAGCCAGACCCGAAAAGGGTAAAAGAGGGATGGGACTCAAAAATATTCACAGAAGCTGACTCACATGGGGTCGACGTTCGACCAAATGACGTCTTAGTCATAAGTGCCCGGATTGGTCATCGGGAAGTCAGGAGAATCTTGATAGATAATGGAAGTTTGGCAGACATTCTCAATGTAGCCGTCTACGATGAACTCAACTTGGACCGAAAGGATCTACAGCCTTTCCATACTCCACTCAGAGCCAGGGGAATTAAGGTTAGGTCACTCGGGACGGTAAAGCTACCCGTAATAATCGGAGTGGCACATTATCAGAAAACTTTATTGCTCGACTTCGTGGTGGTAGACTTAGACAATTGGCCATATAATGCGCTGATGGGTCAGCCATTCTTAACAAAAACTAAGGTCGTAACAGCCACTTACGCATTAATGATCAAGTTCCCGACCGAATAGGGGATCGGTGTAGTCAAGGGATCCCAATAGATGGCACGAAAAGCTAGCTTGTCAGTATATAAAGACAAGAATGATGAATAGGTGTGCACTATAACGCAGCCTAGTCAGAACAAAGAATCACTGTCATTTGAATTTGACCCAAGAGAAGTTTCGAATGAATCCAAAAACAAATCGGTCGAAGAAATTATCTTAAAAGAAGATGAACCATACAAAAAAGATCAAGATTGGGGCAAATTTGGAAGGAAACGTCAAACAAAGCCTCACTGGTCTGCTCAAAGAATACAAAGACTTGTTCGCTTGGAGTCATGAAGACATGGTCTGGATAGATGCCCGAATTTTATCTCACCATCTCGCGGTGGACCCGAATGCAAAACCAGTGATACAAAAGAGAATGACATTCAATCATGAGAGAAGTCAGGCAATCAAACAGGAAGTAGAAAAGCTACTCGCAGTTGGGTCAATTAGAGAGATCAACTACCCTCAAAGGGTAGCTAATGTAGTTCTCGTCCAAAAGAAAAATGGACAATGGAGAATGTGCGTAGATTTCACAGATTTGAACAAGGCATGCCCAAAAGACAGTTTTCCGCTTCTGAGGATAAATCAATTGGTGGATGCTACATCAGGCCACGAATTGCTCAGCTTCATGGATGCCTACTCGGGATATAACCAAATCCGGATGAATAAGGCTGACGAAGAAAAAACAGCCTTCACAACTGATGAGGGCTTTTACTGTTACACAGTAATGCCCTTCAGGTTAAAAAATGCATGGGCAACATATCAAAGGCTGGTCAACAGAATCTTCGCACGACAAATAGGAAGGAACATGGAAGTGTACATTGATGACATACTGACCAAGAGCATCTCGACAGATCAGCATACCTCAGACCTGCGAGAGACATTTGATGTTTTGAGGAAATACCAAATGAAGCAAAATCCGAACAAGTGTTTATTCAGGGTTCCTTCAGGCAGATTCCTGGGTTTCCAAGTTCACCAAAGGGGAATCGAAGTCAATCCTGAAAAGATCTAAGCCCTACAGAGAATGACCTCACCAAGGACATTAAAAAAAGTACAGCGCTTAACATGATGTTTAGCTTCCTTGGGAAGATTCATCTCAAAGGCCACGGACAAATGTGCACCCTTTTTCAGAGTAATCAAAAAAGGAAAAGGACTCGAATGGAATGAAGAGTGCGAGCAGGCTTTCTTGAAAATAAAAGAGTACCTAGGGTAGGCTCCCATCCTCTCAAAACCATAAATGGGAGAGATACTCCATTTGTACTTATTAATTATAGAACTAGCAGCAAGCTCAGTTCTAGTCAAAACAGAATATGGAGTACAGAAGCCAGTATAATATACCAGCAAAGCACTTTTACCAGCCGATACCAGTTATTCACAAGCAGAAAAAATGGCCCTAGCATTGGTTTCAACAGCAAGGAAGCTAAGGCCATACTTTCAGGCTCATACAATCCAGGTTCTCACCGACTGCCCATTGAAACAAGTTTTACAGAAGCTAGAGATTTCAGGAAGACTAACGAAATGGGCAATCGAGCTAAGTGAGTTTGATATCCACTACGTCCCCAGGACATCCCTTAATGGACAAGCAGTGGCAAATTTTATAGCAGAGTTCACATAGCCAAACCTGGAAGCAAAAAGGATGTTGGGAGTTGATGGCTCTTCAAACACTCATGGCAGCGGGGCAGGGATCGTAGTAGGCACTCTAGAAGGAGATGATGTCGAATGTGCCATGAGGTTTGATTTCAAAGCAACCAATAATCAAGTCGAGTACAAGGTGCTACTAGCTGGACTCAAAGTCTGCATAGCTCTCGGGGCAGATAAAGTCGAGGTATTCAGCGATTCACATGTAGTTGTCAACCAAGTCTTGGACGAATACCAAGCCAAGGATGAAGGCAAGACAGCCTACCGAGACATTGCAAAACAGCTCCTCTAGAAATTCAAAGAATATAGAATTGCCCAGATCCCCAGGGAGGAGAATGAAAAGGCAGACGCTTTATCCAAAATAGCATCAGCAACAACCACAATCAGGCCAAAAACTATTCCGGTTGCACATCTCCTCAAACCGAGCGCTGAACCAAAAAACTTAGAAATTTTAGAGATCCAAACACCGCCAGACAGTTGGATGATTCAGCTGAAAAGGTTCCTAGAAGAAGGCGTGCTCCCAAAAGATCCCTCACAAGCAAAACGTATCAGGTATCGATCAGTAAGATACACGTTGGTTGGAGGAGAACTATACAGAAGGGGGTTTTCCCAAACACTCCAAAGATGTGTATTAGAGGAGGATGCATATCGAATATTATAGGAAATCCACGGAGGAGTTTGCGAAAACCACACTGGAGGTAAAAGTTTAGCACACAAGGTACTCAGGTAAGGCTATTATTGGCCCACCTTATTCTCATATGCACAGTGATGTTCGGAGAGTTGTAATACTTGCCAAATGATCGCTAATGATATCCGACAACCTCCTGAACAACTCAGAAACCTCACATCCCCATGGCCATTTTCCATGTGGGGTTTGGATTTAATCGGCCCAATGCCAGCCGAGACAGGGGGTGGAGCGAAGTATGCCGTAGTAGCCGTTGACTATTTCACAAAGTGGGCAGAAGCTGAAGCATTAGTGCACATCACAGAAGCAAATACCATAAATTTCATGAAAAAGAATATACTCTACAGGTTTGGAGTCCCAAACACTTTCATCACTGATAACGGCACCTAGTTCGATAACCCGAAATTCAGACAGTTGTGCAAAGAGTATCGGATTACCAATTACTATTCCACACCTGCCCACCCTCAAAAAAATGGGCAGGTTAAAGCGGTGAACAAAATCATCAAGCATACACTCAAAGCAAAGCTAGATGCAAAGAAAGTAAGTTGGGTTGAAAAGCTTCCCGAAGTATTATGGGCATATCGGACTACAGTAAGGACTTTAACAGGAGAAACCCCATTCACTTTAGCATTTTGAACAGAAGTTGTTATCCCCATAGAAACGTCATATACGTCACCCCGGGTCAGGCTATATGATGAAGATCAGAATGTTGATATGTTATTACAAAGTCTAGATGAGCTAGAAGAAAAAAGGGAGAAATCCCGAATACGAAATATGGAATATCAGCAAAGAGTAGCTCGCCACTACAACTCTCATGTGCGGGTCCGGAAATTCCAATTAGGAGACCTGGTACTCAGGAAGGTGTCATTGAACATAAAAAATAAAGTTGCAGGTTCCCTAACTGATAAGTGGGAAGGCTCGTACAAAGTCGAAGGAATAACTGGCAATGGAGCATATTGGATTGCACGACCCAATGGAGGGGTTTTACCCCGACCATGCAATGCCCAATATCTGAAGATTTTCTATCCTTAAATTATTTTTTGTTCTTTTTTCTAGTTAGGACAATTTTAGTTAGGTTAGATATTAGCTGTGGAATTTAAATCTTTGTTGATTTTGCAGTTATAAATAAAAATCAAACTTGGGATTTCCGAAAGATAAAGCATATGATAATAAGAACATATGGAAGACAAGTATGATAATAAGAACATGCAAATAGAATACTCGGGACCATTGATTCCTGAATGGGCGGAAAAGCTCAAAGGAGTATGCCAGCCGAGCAAGGTCAATTGACCTTAGCAAAAAGGCAAACCCGATGCACCAGATTCTAGAGAAAGGCTCAGGACGCTATCGGAAAACATTTCGGTGAAATGCGTAGCTGTGTTAAGCGATTCAAAAAGCTTAACGTAAACCCTTGCGCATAAAAACTGGGGAGACTTCATCGGTAATGCGTAAGGACTCGAACATATGATCATGGTAAGCCTTGATGTAATGTTCGGGTAGCAACCGTGTATGAAACATAAGTATAAACCTACTTGCCTGTTTTAAGATGACTCGGTTAATAATACTAGCCAGTTTAATAAGATACTTGACATGAAGATAGCAACAGCCAGTTTAATAAGATACTTGGCGTTAAAAATTATTCGGGTGACAACCGGTTTAATAAGATACTCAGTGAGGTTACCCGAACATCAGAAATAGTCATTTTAATAAGATACTTGGCATGAAGATTGCAACAGCCAGTTTAATAAGATACTTGGCGTTAAAAATTATTCAGGTGATAACCGGTTTAATAAGATACTCGGTGAGGTTACCCGAACATCAGAGATAGCCAATTTAATAAGATCATTGACATAAAATGTGATAGCCAGTTAATAAGATACTTGGCAACAATAGAATAAAGTTGAAGATACTCAGTGAAATTCCTTGAGCAATGAATCAAATCAAAACCACTCGATTTTCAGAAAGTTAACTCGGGATTTTATTAAATTATTTACAAAGAATCGTTACAAAAAGAATCGTTACAAAGATTTGTTACAAAGAATTCTTTACTAAGAATTGTTACAAAGAATCTCTACAAAAAACTTATGAAAATTCTACAAAAATCAAGGTTGTGAGAATTTAGAGCTCTTGCAGATACTCGAGTCGGGCACCATTTCATATTCACGGAGCAGACTTTCGTTAGAAGGCCAAGTGATCGTGTTGACCGAATCGTCCATCCACTGGTTGTAATCTTCTCCTGGGATCGGTCTGACATCAAGCACCACACCCTCTACGACCGACTCCTGACTGGCGTAAAAAGTCAAAAGGGAGTGCTAGGATGGAACCTCCAAATGCACGGGATAAGTATATATAGTCCATTTCCTCATCAATATCAAATCTAGAGTTGGAAGAGGTACTCTCATCACTAGATTCATTTATTTCTTCATTATCACTCATAACTTCCTTGCCATTATGAGATGTTGTGAAGGCAATGAAGTTGGCAACTATATCTTCATCATCCGAAGATTTTTCTTCCTCTTCTAAGTCTTCACTATCACTCCAAGTAGCCGTCATTGCCTTCCCCTTCTTCTTCTTCTTCTTTAAATTTGTATATTCTGGAGCAATGTGACCAAAACCACTGCATTCATAGCATTGAATGCCTTTCTTGGAGTCACTTTCCTGAGACTTTTCCATCTTCTTGAAAGGAGTTTTCTTTTTCACTTCCTTTCCCTTCAAACTTCATAAATTTCTTGAATCTTGTAACCATGAGGGCCATTTCTTCATCTGAGTCCTCCTCCTCTTCTTCAACCTTAGTGGTCATCAAGGCAATGCTCTTTTTCTTCTTCGGAGGTGTGGGTGTGGTGTTCCATCTTAACTCATAAGCTAGAAGTCTTCCAATGACTTCAATTGGCTTCTTATTCTTGTACTCACTATTCTCTTCAAGTGTCGTCACCTTTGATTCGAACCTTGACAGAAGTGACCTCATAATTTTTTGCTTGACTCTCTTATCCGAATATGGGTCACCAAGTTGATGGCTTTGGTTGAAAATATCCATCAACTTCACTTGGAAGTCATTGAAGCATTCATGCTCCTCCATCCTAATCATCTCAAATTTCATTTGGAGGACTTGGAGCTTTGAGTCCTTGACTACCTCGGTTCTCTCATGTGCCGTTTGAAGAATGCCCCAAGCCTCATTTGCAATCCTAGTGTTTTGGACCAGCTTGTACTGATTATCGTCCACGGCACAAAGGATGGCATGCATAGCCTTGTTATTCCACTTGGATGCTTCAAACTCTTGAGTACTCCAATTAGACTTGGGCTTAAGATCTTCTCCACCATCGTTAGTGGTCATTGTTGGAGGAGTATACCCATCTTCAATAGCCATCCAAGCACGGTCATCTATTTGGCAAAGATAGGCTTCCATCTTACCCTTTCAAGAAGCATAATCCACCCCATTGAGCAAAGGGGGTCTTGTGCTTGAGGCTCCCTCATGACTATTTTCGTTTCCACTCATAGTGTTTAAGGGTAATATATTATATGAAGATGCAAATCTAATGCAACACACAAAATGCAAACAACCAAAAATGCACAAGGTAAGACACACACAATGCACGGATCACCTAAGTATATCTAGGCACCGGCTTTGATACCAATTGAAAATCCCTAGAAAGTGTGTGTCTATAACCTAGAGGGGGGTGAATAGGTTTTAATTCGATAGATTACTAATTTTGCGAATTAATCAATATTAACAATTCTACCCCATTCTACTTAAATGTTCAAATAAAAGACAACAAACATAAAACAATAACAACACGCAATATATACGTGGAAACCCTCCAAATGGGAAAAACCACGGGCTGTTTAGAGCGCCACCCTTGATCCTCAAAATCCACTATTGAGTAAAGGTTTACAACCTAGGTTGACCTCCCGTCTAACCCTCCAGTTACTAGCCCTTTCACTCTACCCAACGGGCCTTAATAGTGATTTTTGATCACTAGCCTTGTACACTAACCACTTAGCCACAAGCTAAATCAACAATGAAGAGATAATGGCAACCTAAGTGAATATGCAAGAATATTCAATATGCTAAAATGCTAGGTCAAGACATTCATGCTTATCTAGGATTAATAATGATAATTAAAGCAAATCCTAGATATCAATGTTCTAAATGCAAAGGCAAGAAGAATTAGCTAGAAGGGTAAAATCGTCATAAATGCTAGTTATCACAAATTAATGCATCTCAACCAACAATCAATACACAAGCATGTCATAAAAGCAATTAAACATACAAGCAAGCAATTAATATGCAATAAAGACTAAAACCCTAGGTATACATGTCTTAGTAATGAAAACATAAAGTTTAAAACATGTAGAGAATACCTGGTCATGAACACACAAGAAACTCATGCTTGAAAGATGCTTGATGATTTAGATTGTAAGGATGGTTGAGTAAAAATGGCTTCTCGGAGCTTCTCTCTAAAGAACCTTATCTGTCACTCAAAAATAGGTTAGGAAGCTTTAAAAACGAGTTGGGAAGAAGATAGTATATTTATATGAAGCCTAAAAAGAAGCTATGTCGTTTTGGCAAAAATTGACCAAAAGACGCAATGTGCACTGGTGACTGTGCACTGGTCGAGTATCCCACGACTAGCGACAAACCACTGGACAAGTTGCGCTGATGAGGTACGCATGACAACCAACGTACCACCAGCGACAAACCACTGGAAAGCTGCGTTGGTGTTGGCACGCATGACGACTAGCGCACCACTGGAAAGTTGCGCTGGTGTTGGCACTGGTGGGGGCGCTGCTCGAGTAGCGCACTGCTCACCACCTTCACACACACATACAATTCATGCAAGAGAAAAGAGGTGAAGAGAATGCATCATAATGCCTAACATGACATGAAATTTAAATCACAAGATGCAATCAATTCAAACAAGCAAGAGATAACAACATTAGGCACACAATCAAGACAATTAAGCACAAATGCAAAGTGATCAAAAACATGCATGAGAGTGAGTATGTGCACTAAATCTCTTCAATGAAGTTAAGCAAGTGATTTTACCTTTGATGCTTGAAAGAGAACTTGAGCAATGATTACCTAAGCTACTCTTACATACTGATCCCAAAATATGGTTGTCAAAGAAATGAGCCAATCAAAAACCGAGGAACTTACACCATAGATTTCCACCATGCCCGGGGGAGGATTCCACGCAGCTCTATCACCAGTGGGAACCAGAATAACCGAGTTATCCAAATCGTATCGGGGCATGATACTTCCCGATCTCTTCTACCCCGACCACATTTGGCTCGGTGTCAAACCCACTAGGGCGATCAGTAGAGAAAGAGAGACGAGATACTCTGAACGCCTCTTCAACATCGTTCTCATCAACAGTCTGCTCCCTGATTCGGACTCTGCCTGAGTTGTGCTTGTGGACTTCGCTTCTACTTTGATGTTTTCCCATTCTTGATCGAAGTGGTACCCTGTGATCAGAAATGACAGATTCAGAACTAGATGAAGAACTGGATATAGAAAAATGAATGTCAGGGTGAAGCCCAGAAACGTCAACTTCTAAAAAAGAGGTTCATCATGGGGGATTTCCCCCTGTAATCTTCGAAAGCAGGAAACCAACTGGAAATCCCCACGATCGAGCGTTTCGAGAGCTATATTACAGAGTCGGAGACGGGAAGTTGGTTCCATTAAAACTAACCATGAATGAAATCTGAAGCAAAGACCTTCAACGGAGAATGGCACTTTTCTGCGTGATGAAATCTGGGATAAGAAAATTTTCTGGTATTGAGTTTTTAATGAACCAGTGCAACCCCTCAGTGAAGAATTTAAAGGGATGATAGCATGAAACCCTAGGGTCTCAAGGCGGGAAAAATATGTGATGAGACTTGATGATGTAGGCGGCGCATGGGGAGACGGGTAGGTCGTTTCTCATAAATGGTATGGAAAAATGAAGCGGCACAGGACACGTGTTAAGTGAAGAACTGGTTTTCGCCGTCAGAACTCCAAAACGTCGCCATCATTGAAATCTCGCGTGAGGAGGCAAATTGAATTTACAGGATCACCATTAAGACATGCCATTATGACAAGACATTTACTCTGGCACTGAAAAGATATTGAAAAAAATTGATTAAAATACTTTTGCCCGAAACAAAACCCTGTCTGGCAAAAATATTTTAAGGGGGTATTGTCATATGTGAATTTTATCAGACGTACACGTCATGGATAAAGAGAATAAAATTGTCAGGTGGACGTCCGAATAGGCATCCTGCAAGACATCACCAAATAAGAGAAGCCCAAATAAACAAGTATTAAACAAGACCTGCTCGGGGTCAACTGACGTCATATACTACTCGGGGTCAGTTAAACATACTCGAGGCTAGTTGGTGACATTTTCTACTCAGGATCAGATGACGTCACTCGGGATCAGATGACGTCACTCAGGACCAGCTGATATCGTGTTCTACTCGGGACAAGCATGAAGAAAACTGAATAAAAGTCCAGCGCGTAGCTCACAAGAATCTAGTCATGAAAATATGTGAAGACATCCATATCAAAGAGGAATTCCAAGAAGAACAGAATATCAAGCGGAAAGGGTTCATGATCAGGCAACAATTTTATTTATTCAAAAAGACTACGCTTTTAGAAGGAAATAAGTCTTAATTGGACTACACTACTAGAGTCTCATTCGATCTCAATACAAGTCTCCAAAACAGGAAAGAAGATAAAATACTTCGAACAAGTAAACAATCATAATTAAATACAAAGATCTTTGATTACTTGTACAAAGAATATTAAGGTTCTATGGACATATAAATAGACCCATAATCTCGTCACATAAGAGAATATACAGAAATCATATAGAAAAATACAAAGAGAAGAAAGAGAGATCAAGAATTGTAATTATTTTATTCATAGTGGATTTTGGCTTGGTTGATCATTCAACCACCCGTAGACGTTTCTCCGGTCATCGAAGTTTTACCACGTAAAAACTTGCGTCCGATTACTTTCTCCCTCTCTTTCTCTTTGAAATCATAGATGGAATCCAAATCTTGTTGGCTTTTCTCATACAACCAAAAATCGACGTCAACAATGATTTATTAGGATTTTATTTTTATTTTTTTATCTTTATTTTTTTTTTAGTTTTTCCTAAGAGACATAATTAAATTTGTTTCATTTTTTTATATTAATTACCTTAGATTAATTCAAAAATTATGAAAAATTATATATATATATATATATATATATATATATATTATAAATATTATAATAAGAATCTAAAATGCAAACCCACTTTCTAGAAAAGTTGTTGTATATTTATCCTTTTATTTTGTTATAAGAATTCAAATCTTACATTTGTCTATTAAATTGAAAAGAAAAAAAAAAGTAAAGAAAGTCTCTATATTCTATGCAAACCACTTTCTAGAAAAGTTGTTATATATTTATTCTTTCATTTTGTGATAGAAATTCAAATCTTACATTTGTCTATTAAATTGAAAAATATAAAGAAAGTTTATGTATTCCATGTACGATTATTTGGCTATTGGGACGAAAAAAAAAAAGCTTCCCAATAGCCTTTTTTTGTAGTGAAGTTAGAGTTTCATTTAATTATGGGAACTTTCATTACTTGTACATTAAGAATTAAGGTTTTATGCATGTATAAATAGACCCTAATGGCACCCATAAAAGGGTTAACAAAAATCAACTAACAAGAGCGTAAGAGAGATCAAATGGTAACCTTCTTTCAACATAGTGAATTTTTTCTTGCCGCAACCGGTAACCGTGGATTTTTTCCCCACACTAGAGTTTTACCACGTAAAAACTATGTGTCTTATTTATTTTTCATTCACTTTTGCTTACAATTGGTTATTATTCTGCATTAATTGTGTGACGGGAGGTTAATCCAAAAATCACTGTCAACAAGTATTATTTTATGCTTGTTTTACATATCATATTTCCTTGCTTTTATAATCGGTCATTAATAGTAAATTTTCATAATATGTAGAATCTATTTAAAAACTATATATATATATTGACAAATAAATCAATATGAGGGTTGGTGAGTCATTTATTAAGCATTTAAATATATTGATTAAACAATTTTCAATGTGGGAGTTTTTGAGCCACTAAGTATTAGAATATATTGATTAAAAAAAATAGATAAATCCAATAATTGATAGCTAATGAATTGACTATATATCAATTGTTGAAGAAATCGGCGACTAGGGCCGACTAGTCACCGATTAGTCGCTCGGCGGTGCTCTACCGCCGCGATTCAAAGCCAGTCTGAGTATTAGGCGTTTTCAGACAAAGTCGGTCAAAATCGGACGAAATCGGACCAAGTCGGAGATGAAATCGGACCAAGTCGGACGAAATCGGACCACTCTCTTCTTCTCTCGCTGACCGATGACCACTGTTTCATTCTGTCGCTGATTGTCGCTGTCGCCAGTTGTCGATCATCGTCTGTCGTCGCCCGCCCGTCGCCCGTCGCCAATCGTCCTTGTCCTTCACTTCGCCGGTCGTCGATCGTCCTTCACTTCACCACTTCAATTCTTCGTCTGCTTCAATTCTTAGAACTGGTTTCAGAATGATGTAAGCTGAAAGAGGTGTGGTGTGGTGAGGTGAGGTGACTGGTGTGTGTTAGTGAGTTGGTAAAGTTGTGTGGTGTTAGTGTGTTACTGAGTTACACCGTACACGTGTGTTAGTGTGTAATACACTAATACTGTAATGTTATACATTACAATTGTTTTTTTTTTTAATGATGTTTAGTTTAATAGTTTATACTTTATAATTTATATACAACTATACAAGTGTTAGGGTGTAATGTGTTATAACTTATCAATAGATGAAAATATATGAATTACAATAACATTTACTCAATTACAATTTAATATAAAAAATTATATAACAAAAATATATTTCCGGTCAGCCTCCGGTTTACCGTCGACCGACTGGCAACCGATTTCCGACCATCCGTCTAGTCCCCGATTAATCCCCCTAGACGTTAGGCGGTGGGTCGCCGCCCGACTAGCATCTAGCGACTTTTACAACACTGTAATATCTCATTCGTGCGTACTGAGAAAAAAATTATTTGTATATATAATTTAACCCGGTCTGTAAGTATTTCCTTGGTCCGCCCTGATCGTTCACACAGTTGAAATGAAAGGCAAAAATATTTTTTGTCACTATCTCAATTTCCATACCCTCGTTAACCTTCCAAATTGTCGAAATCAGCCTCATGAAGGCTCCTCTGTTCACCATTTTGTTTGTCAGATCCTTCTCCACCAGACTAAAAGCCAACCTCCGCAACCCCGCCTCCTTTAGGTCCACCTGCAGCTGACGCACTGGCCCATCATTCTCCAACAACGTCAAATTTGCACACAGCTTAGCTATATCTTCTGAACTCATCCCGAACCCTCAAAAATTACGTAAACTCTAATAATGAACTGGAAAATTTCAAAATATTTTCCTACTCTAAGGTTCAGGGAGAACCCAGAGACTCTTGCATCATTTTGCCCTCAATATACTAGTTTATTTTGTTCCATGCCATTGATAATTGAAGTATCAGATGTTATTGTCTGCCAACCATCAATATGGTAAGAAATATAACTATAATTGTATAGAATTTATTTATTTTTATGAAGTATATATTCCATTATTGCATAAGATCTGGGTTTTTTTTAGGGAGACGAAGGACTTGAATCTACAATCTCATGATGTATGTACGAGGGATTTATTACAGAACCAACCTCAGTTTGTCATAATTGTATAAAATTTATAAATAAACGAATAATGACATACATTCAGTCCACGAATGAATTTCTCTACCTGTGCCCACTCATCAGACAATTTAAGAGATCACTCACCAACTCGATTGTATATTTGAACGACAAGATGAGGCTAACTCGGTGGTAAGCTTCACATACCTACATCTAGGAGTGTGTGGGCTAGAGCAATGCCCACCCCTAAATCTAGAAATATTGTAATAATGAAAAAAATAAAAATAAAAAATATATATATAAAACCTAACCCGATTGCACGTTACAAGACTTCACATCAGTGTATCTAGAATTTGTAAGGTCTTCCTGTAATCCTGTTACATTTCTTTAATACTAAAAAAACCTTGATCATAGCAGAAAATCATGGGACCTACAGCCACTCCAAATGGCGACCAGATAATCATTCTAGCTCAATAAACCCAAAAAAAAAAGTCGAGGGGTTTCATATATTCTTGCTTGAAATGGAAGTCATTAACACAATTTGGCCATGTTTACTCCAGCTATCTTCTGCATGTTTGTGCACTCTTGTTAAAACTACATGTGCTTCTCCAAGCTTTTCTATTGGTGCTCTCCAAATTTGTTTCCAAGCAAACAAAATCTTTTTCCTTTTTTTAACACAACTACACTTTTCTCCTCCCACTTGGGTTTTCTTATAAACACTTGGTAATTTAGTCAAACTCTCGTTATCTCCATACATTTTTGCTTCAAAAATCTCTTATTCTTCATTTGGGATTTTGTTTGGTTATGGAACCAAACCACAGACACTTGTATGACCTGGGATCTCAAGCTCTATCGCCCATCAAAAACCAGCAAAGCTTCACAAATCAACCACCAATGCCTCCTACTTCAGACTCTGCTTTTCCTATTCTAGCAGTTGCTGTTCTAAGCATCATGGGAACAGTTTTCTTGTTAGTTGTCTACTATGTGTTTGTGAGCAAATGCTGCAACAACTGGAACCAAATTAATCTGCTGAGACGATTTTCTACCTTGCGAGCAAGACAATACGAAGAATCGTTTATAGCTTTCTCTCCAACAATGTGGAATCGTGGCCTTGATGATTCAATCATTCGCGATATCCCAACATTTCAATTCAAAAGAGAAGGCCAGGACATAAGTATCTACGGATGTGTGGTTTGTTTGAATGAGTTTCAAGAACAAGATATGCTAAGAGTTCTTCCCAAATGCAGCCATGCATTCCACTTAGATTGCATTGACATATGGCTTCAAAGTAATGCAAATTGCCCTCTTTGTCGAACAAGCATTTCAGGCACAACTCGATATCCTGTCGATCAAATTATTGCACCAAGATCTTCACCTCAAGGCCCACAACCATATACAGATAGCCTCATAGGAGGGGATGAAGATTTTGTGGTAATTGAATTGGGACAAGAAGATGGAGAAGGTTCTTTACCTGATGGGCGACATGAAAGAGACAATTCGGGTGAAGTTTTGGTGCAGCCTAGAGCTAGAAGTCGGTCACCAAAAACATTGGAGCAGAAGCATGGAGACTTAAAATCCAAGAAACGCCACCATGTTTCGATCATGGGGGACGAGTGCATTGATATAAGAGAGAAAGATAATCAGTTTTGCATCCAACCAATTAGGAGATCTTTCTCACTGGATTCAGCAGCAGATGGACAGTTTTACTTAACTGTTCAAGCTATCGTTCAACAAAACGGGCATAGTAGAAAGGTTAACACTAATGAAGAATTCAGTACTAGAGTCCGAAGATCGTTCTTTCCGTTTGGACATGGCAGGGGACCGAGAAATGCAGTTCTTCCTATTGAATGTGAGCTATGATGTGAGATAGTTTAATTTGAATATTAATTGTTTATTTCCTTTTTTTATATATCTTTGTTTTTGAGGCTGAGTTGTCAGAGTTTTTAGGATGCCATTGAACAGTTGAATCAGATGAGTGTAGAGTGACTTTTGGATTGGTTTCTTACATGATGACTTGAATGGGCATGAGAATTATTGCTTAAACCACTATGGGTGGATAAGACTATCTTTATTTTGTCATGAGTTTCTTCCTCTCAACTCTCCATGAATGGGAATAATTGCTTTACAGTCCTTTAATCCAGAGTTTTTCAGAAAGGAATAAGGAGAAAGGGTGGAGGGGGAATGATATAATGGAAGCCAGAGCAGAGGGACCCAAAAAACAATGAGTGAAATCATAAGTAAAACAAGGACAAGTTTCCTTTGGAAATATGATCACCAACCACTTTTGTCTTTGTAGTATAATTATTTTGACATTGCTCATGAAGAGCAGAAACCATGTTCTGCTCAAGTCTAATCATGGGTTTCAATGTTTTCATAAATTTCGGCCACAAAGAACCAAGTTGGTCTTTATATGCTTAAATACAAAAGGAGAAGAGTGGGATTCCCTCCTGCGCATATCCATTAATTTAGCAAACATAATTATTTCCCAAGGCAGTGAGTGCTTCATCTTTAACATTATCAACCATGTCAACTTCAGAGACTAAACCGGTCATCTTATCATCATCTAATGAGGATTTCACAAGTTTAGTCTTTAATGTAATTACCACTCATCTACAAAACAAGATAAATGAAAATGGTGAAAGCTTTTTCAAGCACAGGTTTTTCTCTTGAATGATTAAAGCTCCGAAAGATTAAAGGGAAACCTGAAATTCAACCATTCACAAAACATTACCTTGATGTGAGATTCATATTGTGTGTGGGAACTAGGAAGTTATTCAGCTTGAGAATGGACTAATCAGTTTCCTTTTCCAATAAGAAAAATATCACAGCAATATGCACGAGTGAGCACTAAATCATCAAGATATTCCATGAGGAAAATATACTCCATGATTGTAGCTAAGTTTATAAGCATTATTCCCTCCCTCAGATAATTATTAGACAACTGCTGCATTCATAGCATTATTATCAAGAGGTGACAACTAAACATACTAATTCTTCCTTGATAAAGAGTGAAAAATTCAGGGAAAAAATAAACTTGAAAAAAGGACTTTCCTCATATTGGTAATCAATACCGTGTCAAAAAAATTTGTGACATCCAGGACTAGTTTTACAATAGCCCGTTGATGGCTTCCTGATGTGTTCTCTGCCATGTTCCATGCAGAAGACAAAGAAACCCATCAAGACCTACAAACAGAAAGATCGTTTATAGAGGAGCTGGAAATCAAGAATGAGACCCTTATATATTGCATTTTCACATTATATGATTCAAGTGATACAATCATGGAAAACATGTTGTAGCCTCATGAATCATAATCAATTTTTTGGCACATTGTGATGCAGTTGAGAAGCAGAAAGAAGTAAGCATGCTTTGTTTTGCCATCGAATCTAAATTTCTTAGAGGAATCCTATGTTTTCAATTGAAACCATAATGTCTAAGGTTCATTGAATAGTCACACCTTTGCATTCATGGCTATAGTATTTATAGGAAATAAAACCCTAATACCCTGATAACATTCAATTTCAAGCCTTAGAATAAATTCAATCTTCACCATTCATTTATTGCATAAAACAAGATAAATATATACCCAGATAACCTTCAAAAACCCCTCAACAGTGTCACAAAATGTACAAAGTATCTAATTCAACACATAAACAGTACTCCTATATTAACACCCACATAATAAGTCCTTCAAACTTGAATTGCACATGCATGATGATGACAGGATCTACTTTTCATGCAACCTCAAGGTCAAACCATGGATGAAGATGACTAAACAAAATTCATTGAAGCTCGAAACTTACTGAAAACAAAATATGGCAAGAGCAACTTATATTACTATATTGGAATTAACACTTTAGATTCCCAAACAAAATCAAAAAATATTATCTGTTTGAGTGCTTAAATGAATAGCTAGAAGCATAAACAAAAAATCTAATACTGCAACCAGTGATCCTCACCACTTTGATAATATAACTAACCAGATAGAAACAGTGTAAAGAGATGCCAGATCATGCAGTAGCCAGGTTTATAAAGGAAGTGTACTATATAGAGCTTGTTAGCTTCTGGTTAACAGAAATGCCAGGTTGTGAGCTTTGCCCAGAGAGATTGGTATGGGGCAAGGGCAAGGCATTTGTAGGAAGCTGGTTTATGGTTGCAGCAGAAGCTTTACTCTTTAATTGTTCAAGAACTCGACGGGCTTCTCTGAGTTCATCTTCTGCACTAGGTCCATGGCTTTCCCAGGCACCAATTACTCGCTGCTGGAATTCCATAGCAAGGGTATAGCTGCAACATGTAAGAAAATTTGTATATTACATATCTTAAGCTAACAGCCAAAGCATATTACAGAGAAATCATATTTTTAACAGTTTCATTTAATGTCAATTGATTCCTACCATAATGAATGGATAAAAAGCAGACATAACGTGATTTTACATAGGCAAGCAGACATAACGTGATTTCACATATGCCTGGATGGATGGATGGATGGATGGATGGATGATTACATATCTTAAGCTAACAGCCAAAGCATATTACAGAGAAATCATATTTTTAACAGTTTCATTTAATGTCAATTGATTCCTACCATAATGAATGGATAAAAAGCAGACATAATGTGATTTCACATAGGAAAGCAGACATAACGTGATTTCACATAGGCCTGGAGGGAAGGGAAAATAAAGCTTTTCGCTACCAAAGAATTCTACTTCCACTCTTGCACCCGATGGATGGATGGATGGATGGATGGATGGATTTCGCTACCAAAGAAATTCCACTTCCACTCTTGCACCCGATCCATCCATCCATCCATCCATCCAAGTGGAAGTGGAATTTCTTTGGTGGCGAAATCCATCCATCCATCGGGTGCAAGAGTGGAAGTGGAAATTCTTTGGTAGCGAAAAGCTTTATTTTCCCTTCCCTCCAGGCATATGTGAAATCACGTTATATCTGTTTTTCGCTACCAAAAAAATTCCACTTCCACTCTTGCACCCAATAATTTAAGTACATTCTTTCATTAAGCTTCAGAATGTGTTTTGCACATCAGATGACTCGTGCTGTGAATAATACTTTAAATGTGTACACATATCTAAATAATAACATCAGCACGAGAATATCATCTGGCTTTCAGGTAAGGCACAATACTGATACACGATTTCTAGAACTTTTCTTCTGTTCGACCAATCAATGCAAGGAAAAGAAAGTTTTGATGCATCCAAATCAATTGGTATAATAACAAATAAATAAAAGGAAACGTGTATATGATCCACGTTAACAGATCAATGGCTGTGGGAAATGGAAGCAATTATATTTGACAGCATCAAAGATTTTATAAGTTATAAGTCTAATAGATGCAGATACAATGCATTTTTCTTCCTTCCAATAATCAATTATTTGAATAAGCATTCCTACCTTCCCATGGTACTGTATGCTTTTGAAAGATTCTGACATGCCTCAATTGAATCTGTGTGATGAGGACCAAGTGAAACATCCATGATATCCTTTGCAACAGCAAACAACTGTGCGGCTGACTGAGGTCTATCTAGTTCTAAGTATGCTGCTCCCAAATTGTTGTAAATATAACCCACGCCAAAATGCTTGGGACCAAAGCTCTCTTTCAACCTCTCAGCTGCACTCTCCAAGTAAGGAATTGCCTGAGGAACCTTACCTGTTAAAAGAAGTAACCACCCTATTCTAGCAGAAACACTTCCTTCCAAGTGCTGTTCTTGTGGAAGCTTCTCAAGTAAAGCCAGAGTTCTCTTCAACAAAGATATTGCTGTCTCAAACTCATTCATGGTCTCATATTGCATGGATATCTCCGAGTATGCATCAGCAACTTCTGCTGGAGAAACTGTCTCTTTCTTATCTAGAATTCCACAAGCAATCTCCAAACACCTCTTTGTGTCCGGAAATTTATCCTGACTGCACAACGCTTTCGCCATCGAAATAAAAACTAAAGCTCGAGTCTCACTGTCTTTCTCTGTCTGCTGAACAATACCCCTCAATGTATTAATAGCCTCTTCGAACTTTCCCAATGCAATTTGCATATTTGCAGCATCAATCTCCGCACGAAGCAACTCAGAAGTAAGACCCCAGTTTTTCAAAACCTTCTGTGACAACTCATTCTGCTCTAATGCCTTCTGATGCTCCTCCAACCCACTATATATCACTCCAAGAACTCTTCTATCATGTGCAACCTCTACAGAATTATCCCCCAGTCTGTTCTTATGAATCTCTAATGCCTTCAAACCATATGGTAATGCCTCCTTAAAATTCAAAACAGCAACATAAGCTTCAGCCAAATCTCTATTTGCCACTCCTAGTTCCTTACTATCATCCTCCAAAATCAATTCCTTAATCACCAAACACTTACTGTGATGTTCTAAAGCCTCCTCTCTCCTTCCCATGGCAGTCTTCACATTAGCTAACTCAAGTTGCACTGCATGCATAACTGGCCTAATATCTTCGACACGACCCAAACCCTCTCCCTCTAAACTGCCCAATATCCTATTAGCTCTATTAAGATACCCCAAACTGTCATTAAACTTTTTCAAGCTATAATTAACAGAACCCAGCAATTGTAAACACATAGCAACAAGAAAAGATGGTCTATTAGTGTTATCACCCTTGTCAAGCACTTTCAAAGCCCTATCAGCAAAAAAGAAAATCTTTTCAGGGTCCTCACCTTCCTGGTCAAGCTTGAGACCAATTTTCAAAGAAGCCAAACCAAGCTCGCCCTCATCAAAAGAAGCCTCCATCAATTTGAAAAGGTGAAGCATTTCTTCAGAGGTCTTCGCAGACTCAAAAGCCTCTTCAAGATCAGATTTTTCTTTGGTTTTTCTTTGTCTGGAGGAGAGCTGAAGAGGGTTCTCGACAAGGGTGGTCATTTTATGAGATGGGTTGGTCTGATTTCGGTGGTTTCTGACGATCAAGCCATGAGATGTTGCGCAGGGTTTGAGTGGTGAAGACGAGGAGGCCAAGTCAGAAATGTAATATTTGGAGATAATAGGATTGAAATTCTCGGATTTGTGCCGAGAAAGCCGCGAGAGAAGTGAAATCGATGCTCTTTTCATGGCGATTGCTACAATTTAGTAGGTTCTTCTGTGGTTGCTGTGGTTTTGTTAAACCCTCACAAAACCCTACTCTGTTTTGCCTCGGCGATTATATATTGAACTGTTCAAACTTGGGGTGTTCACAAAACGGGACCGACTAACTTCACGCATAGTTTTGGGTATGTTCGATTATAAATATTAAAAAAAAGGGATGGTTCGGTTTATCAAAAGGACAACATATTAGAGATGGTGGTTCGATTTGAGGTTAGTTTCGGGTTGCGACGTAACCTCAAACCGAACCATATATTTAGAAAGTATAATTAAAATTTAAAATTTAAAATTTATATACGTTTTCCTATTTAGAACAAGTTGAATAACTTTTATTGATTATTTTATACTTTTTATATTTTATTTATTTATTTTAATACAATTTTTCTGATCGATAGATGTGTTAGTGTTTTAAAAGCACACATATCATCAAATATATATTTAATCGGTACATATATAGAATTACTATTTTTTATTATTAATTTTTGTTTAAATATTTTTTATAATATAATAAAAAAATGATTTTTTAATTCAGATCTAAACTCATAAATCTATCCAAACTAACCTGATCTTTTTTGTTTGGTTTGAATTGGTTTGGAAAATCAAATTAGTTTTGTTTTGATCGAAATATATTCAAACTGATCTATATTAGTTTGGTTTGACATTGAACTTCAGTCTAAACCAAACCGAAAATTCACCTCTGGTTCAAACTTTTTGTATAACTTCATATATTTTCACCAAAATATTCAAAATTACATAGACAAATTCCATTTATTATACAATTTCTTGAAATAAAAGCTGAATCTTTATTTAACAATTTTCTTCATATTCTTCACACAAAAAATCATCTTGATATTTTTGTTTTTCCTTATCTATATTTCACACACTGAATTTTTCTCTTTATTTTCTACTTTCCAAATAATTATGACCTCAAACTTAGGTTTGACGATTAGTATTAATACATATATTTTTGGTTTAAACGAGTAAATATTATACTACCCAAATGATACTTTAATTGAGTTGTTTTAACGTACAAATCATAGCAAGTGAGTTGTCCTTGGTTCCTTACGATACAAATCATGATATGATATCTAAAATTCAACTCAAACATGTCAAGTGAATAGATGATATATTAAGTACAAATCACTTCGGTTAATGGTGAATAAATAACATGTTAACAATAAATCATTTGACATATCATTTGAATTGATTTACAGTCCAAGAAACCTTTAGGTAAAGATGCTTATTCACAATTTTTATATATCAAAAATAACTTAAAATAACTAAATAATATTCGCTCTCAAAGAAAAGAAAATAATAATAAACTTGGATACACCCAACACAATGCATCCATTGGATCGATTCATTGCATCGGGTGCAAAAAAGATTTTCTCTTTGGCACTTCCCACTTCCCTCCAAGCTCTATATTTGCCCATTAAAATTAAACCTCATAATATGGGGAAATCCCATAATATAAAGCTATACACACAACTCTATACACAAACACAAATTAAGGGGAGTGTATTGGTTCAAAATTTTATTAGACAATTTGATAAAGTAAAAGTCTGGTGGTAATAAATTGAGATATTTTAACAAATTATATATTATATTTCTATGACCCTACCACTACCAATAATATCTAAAATCTTTAGGACCACTAGAAAAAATTGATCAAATGATTTATCTATATCTACAAAAAATAGATTTGGCAAAAATTAAAAATAAAGAGAAAGTTGATTTTTAAAAAAAATATATATTTATATATATGCCTAATAAAAAGAGTTGATGCATTACTGATAATATTGCTCTTTGTGTAGCTTGAGTTCAAACAAAAAAAAAAGATAATCACCATTTCTATTGGTTTATTGTCTGAGCGAGTTAAAAAGTTATGGGCCTCTTACAAAACCATGCTTCTATAAAATTTAGATACATGTTTTTTTCTTGGAATCCGATAACGGAAAGGTATGCCGAAACCTATCGATTGCAAGCACTAGTTGACCGTTTGGAGTTTTTTTTATAATATATATATATATATAATTAAATCTTATAAATCAATTTGTTGTTATTTACATTTATATTAAAAAAATTATTATCATGCCCCCACCATCCAAATTTAACCAATGCATACATAGTATGTATATCAACTCATCTCAATGGACTTGAATCATCTATCACTAACATGAACGGGTAACATACACTGCGCATGCCACTAGAGAAAAAAAAAAGATTAAAAGCAGTGAATATTGGAGTTTGATAACATATGAATTAATGAAGTCCAACAAATGGAAATACTTCAATGTTCAAGCTATTGTTTTTCCCATGTTTCATGTCATTTCTAGTGAGGTAGTGGGGGATGGGTTGTTGGTTATTATATTTATTTCATATGGTAACATTTTCTACACCATATGAACCAACAGAAAGTTATATGTTGGTTGGTTGTATTTTAAAATTTTATTATTTCTTTTCATGTTTTTCATTCAATTTGTGTTGTTCAACGACTGCCCTAAACACTGGAACCTAGGGAGAAAATTGAATACTACTATCGACTTTTGAACGTCCATATTTTTAAAAGTCCAAAAAGTTTTGAAATAAAATCTAAATAACCCTATTAGTCTATAAATAAAGTCCAAAGACTCTTTCAGAATCCTAAAAGTATAGTCTAAACAATCCGAATAATCCTAAAAGTATAGTCCAAACAGTCCGAGTAATCCTAATAGTCTTATAAATCCATACAATCCTTACACCCAAAATTATCTATTAATATTTCAATTCAATACACCCCTCTAAATTAAATTTCTTGCCAAGTTTGACCGAGAGGATTAACTTCTCTAAACCTTATATTTTCGCTGCAGGAAATTTAATTTTTTAAACTTTTCACTTAGAAAGATTGAAACATAATCACATATTAACATAATAAAATTTATTATTGATGGCGCTAAAGACCTTGTTGATTTGGAACTTGTATGGAGATGTTTACAGCAATAGGCAAAATAATAAATTTCTATGGACTCACACGAATCCTGCATGCACACATGTAATATGGGTAGTAGCCGATTAACAAACACAGATCAGACACATACAGGCAACGTTTGTCAATTGGAATGAAATTTGAGACGATCAATAGATTGTAAATGAATGTACAGTTTTAGAATGATTACCTTCTAAAATGAGGCCTAGCCAGAATCTAACCTCATAATGAATCTATTTACAGCAAAGAATACACCCATATGCATTCCATGAATCTGAAATCAAGAATCTCTCGACAGACTAAGAGAAAACAATTATTACTCAAAGCTTGAGGGCTCTGGATTCACAATTGGACTTTCAGGAGGTTTGCAATAAATATCATCAAAATGAAGATTTACATCCCCTCCGATTTCAAGGTCATCCATGAAAGTGGTGCGCATTAACCTCTTAGAACTTCTCCAGTCTAAGAGCTGTCCTACATCCCCTCCGGTTTCAAGGTCATCCATGAAAGTGGTGCGTGTTAACCTCTGAGAATTTCTCCAGTCTAAGAGATGTCCTTGATCCTCCATGCTTTTTTCCGAAAGATTTTCATAATAGTTAGCATCTGAAGTATATTGATTGAAATCAGGAGGCTCAAGAAAGCTTGTCTGAGGCTGTGCATCATTCGGGCCACTTCTATCCCACCAATGGTTCCTTGTTGGGTGTGCTGAGTTATTGGAATCGAGATGCTGAAGCACACTCTCCCGGAAAAGTGGAGCTGATGTAGAAGCCTCTAGATGAGATTGAGATCGGTCGTCATAGTGGTTTCCCCAGTATTCTTCATACCTTGCCTCATTCGGTGAAAAGTTAGGCGGAATCCAATAGTCCCCATGATGTTGCTCAGTCTCTTGAAGTGGAACAGTCGGTATGTCTACTCTGTGATCATCTGGGCACTGGTACCGTGAGGTATAAAACCAATCAAGTAGATATGGGTGATTCTTTTGTTCTGCATCAAGTAGCCACAAAGAACCCAGATGATAGCCGCCAATTCCAGGAGCATTATACGGCAAGTCCCTCAATAACATGCTGTTTCTATCTCCATGGCCTCTCAAATTAGGGCTCCCACGCCACATTCTAGAAGGTGAATATGCATGTCTAGTACCTTGTTCTTGCAACTTCTGTTCTCTGAAAGTTCTAAGGTTCGTCATATATTGTTTTCCTTGAGCATTTGGCTCCCAAGAAGGATAGCTACTCTGGAAACTGCAACCAAATTGAGATTATATGACAATCATATGCAACAAACATGAAATCTCATCAATTCTACTATCTGCGTGTTGTGTTCATACCCCAAAAATGATTTCTCAATCTTCCCTTGAGAGCTCCTCTGGGTACGAGGTGTATGATATGGGGACCCATAATTGCTGTTGCCATGGTTTTGAAAATCAAATGTGCTGAAACTGCCAAATGAAATTGCCAAAAACTTAATCTCTTTGATGTTTAAGCACAAAACAAAGCTCATAACTGCTTACTATTGAATCTACAAAGATAAATGCTTCGAAAATTGTGAACCAAATAGAGCCAGGATAGACTAACCTACAAACATGACCTACTCCTTCAACATTCACTGAGAAATCTGCAATGAACTGTAAAATGTCATCCACCCGCTGCAAGATAAAACAGAACATAAATTTGTTAACCAACATAAATGATGTGAAAGTATTAAAGAAAGCTGCAGCATATCATCCGACAGAAAGAATAATGACCTTTGGAACAACAAATAGGAGCAAAAATGGAGTGAGGAAAATTGAGGCCATCTCCTCAAGCAACATCATTCCAGTATACTGCATCACAAAGTAATTATATCACAATACCATTAATACAAAAACAACACATAACTATGGTCTCGGTGTTGGCAGAGTGAAAAAATCTATCATCTTTAATTCCCAAGTCCAACATATGATGCCTTAGAGGAAACAAAACCTACCAACCTAAACTTCTTAATGCATTTGTTGATAGTACAGCAGCATGTCAGTGAGCAGACAGGAATGGCTGTAGTAGGCATGGGCAACTATCCAAAAGTTTAACCATTTTTGTTACTATCTACAGCACAAATATTGATGATATTTTAAACCATTCATGGAGAGATATATTTCTAAATCAATATCGAATTCTATACTGTACATACCAAGGTGCAACTGAGAATTATATTAAACAATAACTTCCAAATCTATCGATTTGTCTCTAGTGACACTGTGACACTGTATTATATTCTCAGAAAGCACAACCAAACTTTCAGCAAACGTCAATTTACAACATCCAATTTAGTATTCAGCAATGTACCACTAAAATTAACCTAGAAGACAAGGAGGATGGGCTAGGATTGTAAGGGAGGTAGGGAATAACAGCAAGTAGAAGCTAGCTGCTAACCAATTCCAACAAGAACTTGATCAACTGATAACCTGTACAATTTTATTTTTCCTGTTTTGACAAGTGATAAATTCATGATAAAAACCCTTTAAAATAAATTGGAGCAAATCTAATACAAGGGCAACATGGGAAAAAAAATAACGGATAAAAATAAAACAAAAAAAAGCAGTAAATAGGAAAATATTCAAGCCCAAAATTCAACAGAATCAGGAACTCCATATAAGACCAATGGATAATTAATAATTATCATAGTGTAATAGGAATGCAGATTTTTCAGTTCCGGCAATCATGCCATTCCTAGTTAGTGAAAACACAGGAAAATTACACTTCATTGGGTTTACCTGAAAGAGTGTTTCAAACTCTATCCGGACCATCTCAGTACTTTCTTTACCACGCCATCTCTTTGGCATATAATGTGTATGTTGGACCACCATTGACATTGCCCCTTCTGGATCAAAGACCAATAGATCATCTGTAACTGCAGCCCGGCTAATAGCAGTTATGGTTCCGAAAACAGCGGCATACCATAACAAGTTGCGACCAAATATCTACATGATGTATAATAATACCATTTAGACAGTGAAGAACATATTACCATTATCTACATTAATAAGATTTTATGTTAGGTGGTAAAAATAAAAATATATTACATGGCCCTCGAGAAGAGATTCCTCCAGAAATGCAATGATGAGTAGGATAGCAGCAAAGCCACCAGATACAAATGAAATAAACTTGGCAATGATAGAAATAATGGGTGAGGGAAATTGCTTCAGATAATCAGAAGCATGAACCACACTGCTATTTACCCGGTGCCTAAACAAATGGTCAACCTGTAGGAAAAAAGTGAAAGATTAATAAAAGTACAGACTCTGCAAAAATAAAAATAAATAAATAAATAAAAGAACATTCATCTGTTCTTGACCCTTTGAACATACAGTGGGAAGAAAATTACCCAATCACTCAAGCAGTAGATATGACATTGTATTAAACCAGAAATAAAAAAGGAAATATTATAATAGTACCTCATTGAATTCCCTAAAAATCCACTTTGACAGGTTTGACCATCTACGAGATGATGCTGTGCTTGGATGATTATAAAATTGTTCAGCATGCCTTAAGAAGAGATATACTAGCATGAATATGACAACAAATGGAGAGAGGAGAAGCATTGCAATCCCAACTACCATAAGCCTTTTCTTTAATGTTTTAGGATTAGAAATGAAGTCCCTTCTGACACAAAAATTTCTACAAAAACAATAAATTCAGGTCAGAAAACACCATATACCTCAGCAAGAATATAGAAAGATAAATATAATGCACATCTAGAAGTAAAAGACCAAATGGTTAGGTTTTAAGCTTATCCACAATGACAGGTATATAAATGAATAAACAATGTCAAACAGATATTTTCCACAATTAACACTTTTATGCAAAATGTACAGAATATCTCAGATCAATAAAATCTTATCCCAATTCGAAACTTTACAGGGTTTTATCATGCATGGTTGGGCAAAAAAGAAAAGAAATATAAAGAAAATTTAATCTTCCAAAGCTTAAGCATATTTCAGACTCAAAGCTGCATATGAAAAGGGTGAATGAACAGAAAAGCCTAAACTTATTGCAATAAAGTATTATATTGCACAGTTTGATTCTTGAGTGAGGTCCCACCATAAATTTAGACCATCTCTACTTAGGCAAGACCAGCACCCTACAATTTCCTCACTTCAGAAATTAGAGCCAATCTTAACACAGCAGCATAGTCAAGCTTCTAAATATTAATACCTAAGTGCATCAAACAAGACAAGGAAAAGGTTTACAAGATTATTAGTTGTAACTCATCTTGCAATGCTCTCATGGGTTTTGATACCGGAGAAAAGATACAGGTTAGTGAACACTGCCAACACAAAGAGCATGATACATTCTTGGGCACATAATATGATTAAATAGAGGTGTGAACAACGAAAATATCACCCAAACAAAAATGCAACAAGTTTGTCATCTCTCCCAAAATATGAGGGAATGATTCATTCTAGTACACAGTGTATTACTAATTAAAGGTAAGGTAAAAAATAAATAGATAAATGAAGCGACCTACATATAACCAGACATTTGTCTAAAATCCAACTTACTTATCAAACATGCTCTGCAGTATGCACCAATTTAAGGTCCATTCCATGGTCTTTGTGAGTATCAGTCGATGCTGTTCTGCATTTGAGCCAGATCTGACAGTTGGACCAGCACCTGGGACCCACTGAGAGATTGGAAAAGCAAGAATCCCTTTGTTGAGCATTCCAATTAAGTAGTTCTCTTTCCGCATCAACCGCATCACAACATCATGAGCAGAAAGATCCTTAACCACACACAATTGCTGAGAACTTTGTATCTGAACAACCTTTTCAAGAATTGTTGCCCATGGCATGGTCTGAATTTCACTGTCTGTCACATGGAGACTGCGTGCATATAATAACCTAGCTCACTGAATTGATAATAAAATGCCTCCAAACACAACAAAGAAAAGACAACACTCAAGACATTTTGAGCAGAGATCAATTCAGACTTACCTGTTGTAATAGAATTGACGGATTCCTAGAGTATCCTTTAGTTGAGCAAAAAATCTTAAAAAACAGAAGATCCAATATATGGAAAATAACCCCAGATATCCAACAATAATAGCTTTGGAAATTGTTAGAGGGATTAATGGGTGCTGATGAAGAGCTTCCTTAGCAAGATCACAGGGCTTAATTCCAGATTCAACTGCATCCATCCCGCACTTTGCATTACGAAGACCATTCCAATCAACATACAACAAAAAAAATGCTGAAAAACATATGGTGAACCCAAGGGTCAGAAGCTCAACTATCCATTTTATGATGATGCACCAAAGTCCTTTCTCACAGTAGTAGCTATACAGCCTTTCGAAAAAAAGGTCTAAATCAGCAATCGGTGCCACATTCAAGCTTTCACCATTAAGTAGCCCTGTCGGACTCTCACTACCAGGACTTGGTATTCTTCCATACCCATAGTTAGACAACTCAATCTCAGGGGGCACATCCTTAAGCAAGCTTGTTGTCAATGACGAATCACCACTCCATTTCCACTTCAATACACTGAGAGGATTTGCAGCCTTTTTCCCACTGAACATCATTTATAAACACTGACAGCAGGCAAAAGCAGCCAGTCCATTCCCCAAACTATGTAAAGGTTGAGATTAATATCTTCTGGAAGCATGTACAAACAAGCTTAATATATGCAGAAAGGAGTAGGAAAAACAATGGTAGCAAAGAAAACTACAAAATGCACACAAATATGCCCCTTGGACAGAGGATGATAAGAATTTCATGAAGAACATAGTCAGACAACAATTTTCCCCAAGATTATGTTTAAATTAAACAGACTTCTGTTTCTTTAAGAGAAGAAGTAATATCCAGAACCTTGAGATTAGATGGTTACACATCTATGCAGCTGATCTTGCCGATTTGGTATAAAGTTAAAACTCCCAATAGAATAAACCTCCATCAATAACTTCTTCTTTTTCCCCATTTTTCATCAACACCATATGCAGAAAAAGTACTTTACACACCTTTTAGAAACTTAGGATGGGAAGGCTCTTGATTGGTTCAATAGCTTCAGTGATTCTGACTCTTGAGTGGAACGTCTTATACACAGACTACAGTAACATATTTAAATCCAAAAGGAGAAAAGGATCTGTTTAGGGTACAATTATTACCTAAAGATTACAGGTCACAACATGACAAAACTAACTTTCAAGGTGGCAACCTAGAAGATTTTATTTTATAACAGGCATTGAGAGAAAAAGAAAAGACAAAGCCGAGAAATCCATAGTAATGGCATGTACAGGTGTTATTATTTAAATAGACAATGCAATAATGCATCCATATCTGTAGCTGCTTCCCTTTAAAACAATATGCCATTACCAAAATATTCTGCCAGTCTAGACAGTTACAAGTGAAATTAGGTATCATGTTTCTCATGTATTGCAATAAAACAGTACATACCTCTTTATTCATAAAACTCAATCCCAATGCCAATAAATTCTTATTCAGTGTTGCAAAGAAAATTTGGAATTCTACTGTCCTGAAAATATAACAGCAGAAGGTTTTTTTTCAAACAATGTTAATAAAATACAACTAAATGTACATACACCAATGACACCATATGGCCACTGCTAGACAATGCATTTTCTTTGTAATAAGAAACCAAATAAAGGGAAACTGTGCAATACAATATAAGAGAACCAAGTTGCATAAAGGCTTTCGGTTTTTCAAAAAAGTAACAAAATTTATTTATTTTGGTACATATAATGATGGTCTCAGTTGAAAGCAAAATGTTCATCAGAAGCAACCTTTGTAAAGGTAAAGATCCTTAGGTTCTGCCTTCATTATAAACACCATTATGAAGTATCGACAGTATTAAATTAAGGTTCTAAATCCACACATTTGTCCAGAACTGCTAGCAGAATGTTTTGGGATGTTATTTAGAATAGTTTCTATGTAGAAGTCAGAAGCACAGGTTAGCAGCTAGGAAATTAATGACAGATGATAGCATTTATATATATATATATAGTAACTTTCTAATGTGGGATCCCATACGAATTTTTACGTGCAGGATCCCACACTTGATAATTTTCCTATATTAGTAACTTTATAATGCAGGATTTCGCACGAAAAATTCTTACGGGTCCCGCACTTCATACTTTTCCTATATACATACTAGAAAAATAGTATATTCCTATTATTAGTGATTATAACATACAGAAAAGTACTCCCGATTTCTTGAGACTACCCAGATGCATTCTTGGGAATACATACATGCTAACCCTAAGTTTAATGTGGTAACTACCAACATTCCCCAGAAACTCCATCAACCGAAATCATGCCCTGTGCAAAACTCCATACAAGTGGTATGAAATCATCCAAAGACGAGAGAAGACGCCAAATATCTTCTGCATCCTTGAATTAATTCAGTTACAACAAATTAAGAGAATAGAGTTAAATTCAGTTATTTCACTTGCAAATCAGGCGGAAGCTATGCAATGCCAGTACAGAACCTGTGATTGGTTTCAAAGAATCTCTAATGCAATCATAGCGTCTGTGTGTACATATCACAAATTCACAAGCCTCCTAATTCATTCAGATCATTCAAAATATGTAGAACCCGGATAATTATTCAAACGTAAATTATTACCCTTAAAGAAGTTTCATAAATTCAGTCTTAGTTAAACTGAATTTAAAAAATAAAAAAAAAAGTATTAAAAGCATCAAATTTACACTGATCAAATATCACTACAATCCAAAAACAATAACAATCAGCAGAATAATGAACTGATGCAAGCTTACAAACATATTGAGCTAAAAAAGGAGGGGGTTTTGGTGAATTACAAGTCAACCTCGCATGCCCATATCAATAGAATGCAAAAAGAAATCATCCATTCAAAACCAAACAACAATTCGCTAATTGAAAAGGAAAAAGGGTGAAATTGAATTAGGGAATGTCACGTGATAAAAAATCAAATAATTTAAAACCAGAAGCAAACAAAAGACGAAATTACCTGCGACCCACCAGAGAACAGCCACGATAAAGCAGCGAAACAATCAAGAAATTGTCTCGAAATAGAAATTTCTCAATACCCAGTAAGGATCATCGTCCCAAAAGAATAGATTAACAGATGAGTGATTAAAACAAAAAAAAAAACAAAAAACAATTAGAGAGAGCTGGGGCGTTTGGTTGGTTGCGTGGAAGCAAGAGGAATTTTTGTGAATTGTTAAATTGATAATTAGAACTCAGAAGGGGCTTGTATTTCGAGAATGAATAGCTTGTGTGTGTAAGGGAGACGTGAAGATGAGTAATACCTTGTATTTTTTTTGGGTTTTAAATAAAGGCTTCTTTCTTGGTTGAGCAGAAGAACTAGAGAAGAAGTTGCTTACCAATTTACCATCCATCCTCTGAGGGATTTCTACTTTCTAGTAGTTAAACCGACAACTAGTTCAGCTTCTTCTCCCTCAGGTTGCAACAATTATGGATTGAGCTAAATGTCACCATAAACACAATGACTAAATAAACCCCACCCATTTATCAAACTTAGAGCACGAGTTTAGATGGCATGTGTTTACTTTGAAAAAAGAAAATAACCTCTCCACTTGGCTTTCAAGACCAAAATCATACTGAAATAAAAATCTGGTGTTACAGAAGGGATGATTTTCAAAGATTTAAACAAAAATCAAATTAAAACACTGTGATATTCAAATTCAATAGCTTTGTCTCTTTTATGTTTTTGTTTTTAAATAAACATTTTATGGTTTTTTCTTTTTTCTTTTTAACGAGAGATTTAAAAAAAAAAAAACAAATTGAGCTGAAATCAGCCACTATTTATTTATTTGAATTAATAGATCATCAATATTATGAACAAAAGATAATTATATATATGATAATACTATATGTGGTATATTTATAACTATTTAGTCATTTAATAGCTTATTTTTTAAAACAAAATCATTTAATAGCTTAACTTATGGGTAATGTTGGAATTTAAAAAAAAAATACTAATATGGTGTGCATCAATAGTTTTAGAGGAGTGCAAATATGGTCTCTCTTCTCCAATCATGTTAGAAAGAATTATGAATGAAATAATCTCAATCCATTCTAATCAGGTGAAAATTGAATAGCAAACTATTATAATAATTTGTTAAATGAAATAATTATTTAATTTATATATTATTAAATAAAAATAACCAAGGACATTTTTAAATAAAATTATAATTTCATATTATTAATTTTAAATTCCTCATATTTTGATTGAGTTATTTTGTTGACAAACCACATTGGGGTTTAATCTGTAAGGGTAGATTAGGCTTTTCTTTGTTCATATTCTCAAGACTTCAAGTTTAAAAGCACTTCAAATGCATATATATCACTTGACTCTTTGAAGAGGTTCAGACACACTATTTATACATGTTTTATTAATCTTGCATTTGTGTTCATCGCTGATATGTGTCCATCCATTACCTATCACTCGCACCTCATTATTATATTTAAGTTTGGTTGCGTGTTATGCAATTCGTTTCCTGAAATATGTTCGGAAATGTTCGAGCTTGCACGATGGTGTGCTTGTATTAGCACGATGTGTGACCACTAGAGATGTCCTTTTTTTCCTCTCTTGGATTGGTCTTAGGTTACATGGTCTTATACCTTGAATTTGGGAAGTATTTGTGTTGTCCAAATCTAACCTTTGGATACTCAAATTACCATATATCTTTCTACAGATATCGAAACCTTATTCTATATAAAGGAATAGAAAGTAGGCATCCATACTTTTCCAACGGTATATTATTCATAATATTTCATGACTGTTTGGATTGGTATTGAAATCTCTAAAGTGATCATACTACAAGAAGAATGGTCTTCTTCGAGAGCCAAAAGTCGTCAAAAAAAAAAAAGTTAAAATATCCTCAGAATGCTCAATTCATATGGAAAGGTTGTCGTCTCACTCGAAAATAGTATCGTGGGAAATAACCCTTTTTTTACTATCCCTCGGAAATAAAATTATTTTCGAGGGAAAAATTCGTTAGAGTTAGAGGAAAGAGGTTGTTAAAAATGTTACAAAAAATGGATCAAGAGAACATTTGCAATAGTCTTTATCCTCGGGAATAATGCATGTCATTGTCGGAAATAACAAAATCAATAAATATTACAGTCTTTATTATCGATGAATGTGATGGTCAAAAATAAAAAATCACAGAGGAATGATTTTGGATCGGAAATAATTTATTTTTTCTTGTTAAATAATGCTATCAAAAATACAATTATTATTTTTTTGCATATTACCCTAAAAAATGTTCAAATTTTAATTTATATCAATTACAATGTATATAAAAAAAAGGAACTAGAATATCAAAAAGAAAAAAAAAAGAAAAAAAAAAGAAAAAAAAAGACATCTATAAATATTTATAAATGAATATAATGGAAGTATAATATAAATTAATAGTGAATTGAAATACATAGTCTCAAAACTATTAACTTATACATAAGAATATACGTTAATAATTTGTTAGCATTTTTCATTCTCTAGTGCTTGAATTTGTTGTTGCAGTAGGTTATTGCGAGTCCAATTTTTACTGCAATGAAATAAAACAATAAATAAATAATTTTTTCCAATCAATATATACATATGCATTATCATATAATTGAAAATATAAAAGTTATCAAAAAATATAATTGAAAATATAAATATTTTAAACCAATAAATGTAAGAAAACTTACAAGAATTTCCATGGCTTTTTTAACTAGGCCAAACTCATCCTCTACTAAATGAAAGTTTTGAAACTCATTACTACAATAAATATAAAACACCTACAACAGTCCAAAAAGAATTTTTTTTATAAAAAAAAATTAGTAAGAATATGAAAAATAATAAATAAATAATTACATGTATATCTATTTAATTCTAGTTCATAATTAAGCTATATTCGAATACAAGATTTATAATAATAAAATAAATTGTCCCCTTTAGAAATATTAAATTTATAAACAAATCTAAAATCCAAATTCTTCATAGCCTTTTTATTGAACATATTATATGCAATCACTATATCATTAGAGAAAACATATAGCAAAACAAAGATCCCAAATAATGAAATTAATCAACAAATATTAACACCCAAATAATAAACCAATATAATAAAAATTATTTTCTCTTAATTTCTTACAATTGTTATTGTAAAAGACTTACCAAATGAGTGATCTATACCGTAAGAGTTTTCAATAAATAAATAAATAATTGTTTATTCTATGAGATTTAGTTGTAGCTTTTAGAGAAATTATAAAAGATTGGAAGAATAAGGAGTAAATAATTAGAGTTAGCATAAAAAGAGAGTAAGAAGCGTGTTAAAGATTAACAAAATAAAACTGAACAAGAAAATGGTAGAAGATAGACGGCCTGGTGGAGATAAGCAGGGTTAGGGAAAAAATAGGAAAAGAGTAAAATGTGGAGAAAGAAATAAAACGGAAAAAAAAAAATTGACAGGAGAGATACTTGCTAGGTAAACAGGATTAAAAGGAAAAAAAAAAGAAATTAGTAAAAGTGTTAAGTAGGAATTGAAAGTTATAAGAAAGGAAATATAACAGCTAAAATAAAAGAAATAGATATAAAAAATTGTGAATATAAGTAATAGGAAAATAGGTAATATTTTGAATAGAATATATATATAGTGAGTCTCCAATAACGGGTTCTTTATTTTAATTTTGGTAAGGACCACCATGAAATCACATTAATTTGATTTTTTGTGTGGATGATAAGTTCATTGAAATCTACCTATAAATAATTTTTTAAAAAAAAAATCAAACACTAGAACTATTTTTTTAAAAAAAATCCTATATTTCGCCCATTTTTTGATGCATTTATTTTAAAAAAAATCGGGATAAATATTTTTAGTTCTTGATTTTAAAAAAAAAAAATTATTCATAGGTAGATTCCAATAAACTTATCATTCACAAAAAAAAAAATCAAATTAGAATTCATTTAAATCAATATGATTTCATAGTGGTCCTTATCGAAATTAAAATAAGGGATCCCTTATGAGACTCTCTCTCTCTCTCTCTCTCTATATATATATATATATATATATATATATATATATATATAATTCCATGTTTAAAAAAATAATTAAAGTTTAACATGATAATAGTATAATTTATTTTTAATTTTTATCTTAACATTTAAAAATTAATAATTCGAAATTTTATCCATTAACAATGATCATCAAATCCTACCCATATAATATTGTATTTCCAAATGCTAATGTAAATATATAAAATTGTGAATATAAGTAATAGGAAAGTAGGTAATATATTGAATAGAAATATATATATAATGCCATGTTTAACAAAATAATTAAAGTTTAACATGATAATAGTATAATTTATTTTTAATTTTTATCTTAACATTTAAAAAAAAAAATCGAAATTTTATCCATTAACAATGATCATCAAATCCTACACATATAATATTGTATTTCCAAGTGCTAAATGTAAATATATAAAATTATGAATACAAGTAATAGGAAAATAGGTAATGTATTGAATAGAATATATATATATATATATATATATATATATATATATAGTGAGTCTTCCATAAGGGATTCTTTATTTTAATTTTGATAAGGATCATCATGAAATCAAATTGATTTTAATGAATTTTGATTTGATTTTTTGTGTGGATGATAAGTTCATTGAAATCTACCTATGAATATTTTTTTTTTAAAAAAAAAACAAGCACTAGAACTATCTTTTTTTTTTTAATTTTCCTATATTTCGCTCATTTTTTTTATGCATTCATTTTTTTTAAAAAAAATCGGGATAAATAGTTTTAGTTCTTGAAAAAAAATTAAATTTTATTCATACGTAGATTTCAATGAACTTATTATTCACCAAAAAATTCAAATCAGAATTCATTTAAATCAATGTGATTTCATAGTGATCTGTACCGATATTAAAATAAGGGATCCCTTATAAGAGACTCCCCCCCCCCCCTTTCTCTCTCTCTCTCTATCTATCTATCTATCTATCTATCTATCTATCTATCTATATATATATATATATATATATCTATATATATATAATGCCATGTTTAACAAAATAATTAAAGTTTAACATGATAATAGTATAATTTATTTTTAATTTTGATCTTAACATTTAAAAAATAATAATTCGAAATTTTATCCATTAACAATGATCATCAAATCCTACCCATATAATATTGTATTTCCAAGGACTAAATGTAAATAAATAAAATTGTGAATATAACTAATAGGAAAATAGGTAATATATTGGATAGAATATATATATATATATATATATATTGAGTCTCTCATAAGGGATTCTTTATTTTAATTTCGGTAAAGATCACCATGAAATCACATTGATTTGATTTTTTGTGTGAATGATAAGTTCATTGAAATCGACCTATGGATAATTTTTTTAAAAAAAAAATCAAGCACTAGAACTATTTTTTTTATATTTTCCTATATTTCACCCATTTTTCTGATGCATGCATTTTTAAAAAAATCGTGATAAATAGTTTTAGTTCTTGAAAAGAAAAATCATAGGTAGATTTCAATGAACTTATCATTCACAAAAAAAGTTCAAATCAGAATTCATTTAAATCAATATGATTTCATAATGGTCCTTACCGAAATTAAAATAAGGGATCCCTTATGACTCTATATATATAATATCATGTTTAACAAAATAATTAAAGTTTAACATGATAATAGTATAATTTATTTTTAATTTTTATCTTAACATTTAAAAAATAATAATTCGAAATTTTATCCATTAACAATGATCATCAAATCCTACCCATATAATATTGTATTTCCAAGCGCTAGGTATTTGTGGTCGGAAAAATTTATTGTATTTCCGAGGGGTAGGTACATGTGGACGAAAAATCTATTGTATTTCCGAAGGGTAAGTTCACATGGTCGGAAATAGTATTATAGCCTAAACTTGGCTTCATTTTCACAATAATTTTGATGAATTTCAATATTGTTTGTAAGGGGATTTTTGTTGCCGGAAATGATATGCAATATTTTTATCCTTTTTTGACGATATGATTTTTACGGTTAGAAAACAACCATTTTTGACTAATTGTTGGCTTTATCGGAAATGACCATTTTTCTTGTAGTGTCACTAAAACAGGTGTTAGGTTTTTGGTTTGTGTTGGTATTAATTCCATATCAAAACAATGTTTCAGTTGTATTGATTAGTTGTCTAAGATTGATGATGATTCAAGCTTCAAAGAAGATATGACAACCTATTAAGCAAGTTCAAGTCTTCAAAGAAAAATATGTTTCATTGCTCTACAAAGGTATATTAAGACTTCATTTATCTTAATAAGGCTTAGGCACACATACATATTGTATCCATATGTGTATCTACATCGTTATGCTCATTTTGTATAACACATTCACACATTTAATATCAAATGCTCATGCATTAGTGCTAAATTGACTAGTTTTGTAAATTGCATATATTTGGACTATGTTCAAGTAATAGCATTCTTGTGTGTTATATGTTTATATGTTTATGTAACATGGACCTTGGACTTGAATTTGGTATTATATTTTTCCTTATCGAGTTCTGGTCATTTCGGTTACTCATACATTTGATTTCGAGTCAAGAGTCAAGAGTTACAGAACTTTTTGGACATTTTATATGTATTGTCTTTGTCTTTGTATAATGAGTCAAATTCATAATTTTTTATCAAGGTTTCATAGATGTCCATGTACATGAGAGAGTCTTGGTTCGTAATCCGTAAACGGATTCAAATTCGGAGTTCGGAGGCTAGAGAACGGTTGAAGAACGTGAAGGTGCCTGAGTGGCCAAAGGTCAACAAACCACTCCTCCTTGAGATGGCGTATGGCTATCTAGAGAAGGACCTCATTCTGCCCCCGAGATGTCCACGCACCATCTTGAGGATGGAGGAGGCTTGGGGGCATTTTTGTCATTTCTTCTCTCCATTTCCCTCTCATTTAAATACACTTTCCCTCTCTCATTTTGAACAAGAAAAAAAAATGAAAAATTAGAGTGCAAAAAATTTTCTCTCAACTTTCTCATCTCCCAAACACCATATATTTTTTGTTTAAACTCTGATTCAATCGATTCAAGTTGGAGATTGTTCGTATTTCATTTCTTTATCACTTTCAAGAAGATTGAGGTCATTTATTCAAGTTTTTCTGGTGGTTCTCCATAAAAAAAACGGGACTACATTTTTCTTCTAAAGGTATTGAAATTTTCTCATGTTTTGATCTTCAAATATTTTCAATTACCTTTGGTTTTCTTCTTCTATATATGTATGTTTAATGTGTATACTTTGATTAGAGTTTTAGCCTCTAGAAAAACTAGATTTAGAATGATTAGAATCTCACATGTTGAGTTAGGTTTTAATTAAACCTATGTTTTCATATGTTTGTGTTTTGTATTGTGCTAGCTTTTCATCTAGGACTATTTTGGACTTTGACTGATTGATTTTGATAAGTCATAATCTTTACATGTGTTAGGTCTCTCTAGTTGAATATATTTTGGAATAACACATTTGATTAAATTACTAGAGCTATTTTGTTGTGATAAAAATATGCTCTAGATTTTAGCTAGATCTTTGATTGATATTATCGCATGATTCTAGGATTTGTTTGTGTATGTTACTAAAACCTTGAATGTATGCTTAATATATATATGCTTTGATTCAAGTTTTAGTCATATGAATGATTCTAGGATTTTAATGTGTTTGTGATGTTTCACATGATTCTAGAATATTATTCATGTTTAGTAACTAGACTACATTTGTTGATAATCTTTCATGCATATGTCTAGTTCTCATAGGTTATGTTTGATTATCATATTATATGTTGAGTGGTTGTTTGTATTTATGCATTCATTGATCACATTTAGGAAGTCCTTGTAAGAGGCATGAAGTCTTGGCTAGGACATGTGATCCAGATAGCTAAGCAAGAAGTCTTGATTAGGACATGTGGTCCGAATAATCAAGCATGGGAAACTTTCTAGAGGCATGGGTGTCTTGGATAGAAAGTAGACTTTGTTATTGGTAGACCCAGAATATTAAGATGTGATGGAGCCCAATAGAGGGTGAGTCATTTGTTGACCATTCTTGAGGAATTTCCAACTTCTTAATGGTGTTGGTTAAAGTGAACTCCAATAGAAAGTGAGTCATTTGTTGATCACTTTTGAGAAATTTTCAATCTACCAATAGGGATTGAGTAGATGTAGAGTCTAATAGAGAGTGTCATTTGTTGGTCAATTTTGAGGAACTTCTTATATACTTTCTAATAATAAAGTACCTAATGGTTGTATTCAACCCATGGATGCTTCCTTCTTAAAGGTTTTACCACGTTAAAAAAAATACTTGTTTCAATTCTTCATATCCATTTTATATACTTGTATTTGTATGTTGTAATCATGTTTCATATCGTTCATCTTTAGATATTTTTAAAAACAAGATTCTTGTAATATGTGATATACAAGAACTTTATATAATCAAAGATGTATATATCCTTGTATGTATATTTGAATATAATTTTATATAATAATCTTTGTTTGAATACTTGTATATGTTAAATGATCTTAGAAAGACAAGTATGGTTTGTATTAGTTACTTTTTGTTCACCTTTTCATTAGCAACATGCAAGCTTGTTTAGCAATACTTGATTAGATAGAACACATTTTATTTTTACATGTGATTTATTATCTTTAGTATTGTTATTCAAGCTAGCTTGAGGGACAAACATAAGTTTGTTTTCAAGGGATTAAAAAAGGTGTAAAAACCTATTCACCACTTCCCTCCTCTAGGTTCGATTAAGGCAATTCAACTGAGCTTGTGTAATTTCATTTGGTATCAGAGCGGGTCACTAGACTGCACTTAGTGAGATTTCGGGGTACACTCACAGTGAATTACTTGCTATGGATTACAATCTTAAGTCTTATATTGTTTGTGTTGATTGTCCACCTCTTGTTGATAAAACAAAAAAGGCTTGGGAGATTCTTCAAGCTATTTGTAAATATGGTTCTCTATTTTCTTGTCGGTATTTTTCTACTAACAATTTTGTTGATAAGCTTAAAAAGAATAATAGTGACAAAAGCGAAGATGTAGGAGGGACTAGATTCCTTGGAAGATATTGTTTATATAGGTAACCACTTATGTGACACGACTTCGCATCAAGAAGAAATTGGAGAAAAAGAGAAGGATTTCCCGATGGACAATCATGTTAGACATTATCACTTGTCTTTACAACTTAATGAAGAGAATTGCAAGTCAAGGGCTACCAACTTCAACTTGATAGAAATAAATGAAGCTTTGAAGGAAGTTGAAGTGAAGAGTGAGGTGATCAAATGTAAAGAAAAGAAGATGGTTGAAGATACTCTTGTGTTAGAAAATTTAATGAATGATTTTGCTAATGATTTATTTTCTTAAAGGAAACAATCAAAGGCAAAGAAGATGAATTGGCAATCATGAAGGCCAAATAACTTGGTAAACTTCATGGAGTTTCAAGTGACTTAAGCTTTGTAGATGAGCAAGTGAAGTTTCCTACAATTAAAGGCAAGTCACTAAGGAACAAGAGGATTTCAAAGGTCAAGTCTTCCAAGGTCAAAAGCAAAATCAAGAAGAGTAAAGAGTATTCACCATTGGTACGCTCTCACCTAAATGGCAACTTTTATAAATTTATTTCGGTTTGTTATTATTGTAATATGGTTGGTCATATTTGGCCTAAGTGTTATGAATACATTAGGCAATGCAAACTTGGAATTGCGCATCATGAAAATGTTGATAAAAAGTTGCTTAATCATTCTCCTAAGCACGTGGTTAAATCTAGAATCATAAATAACATCTCTAAGTTTATCCCGGTTTGTCATTTTTACAATGTTGTAAGGCATATTAAAACTAGATACCATGAGTATAATGGACAATGCAAACTAGAGAATGAGATGAATGATAGTGAGATGAGAAAAACTTATATGAATGTTTTTAAGTATGATAACACTTTGAATGTTGTATATGATAGTGATAATCATGTAAAGAATATCAAGAAGATTTGGGTGAAAAATAATGTTTCACATAATCATATGCATAGTCTAGATGATATCTTTGTTCATGGCAATAATGATGTGTTTAACATGAGTAATATTTTTATAAATAAGATAGTTGTTGATTTATCTTCTAAATATAATATTTCCATGAGAAAAGATCATGATGGTTTTTGTGTAAGTTCACCCAAGATCAAGCGGTTCAAGGTTGAGTGCTCTTACCATTAGTATAAGTTGCACATGTGAGTTAGCTTTAAGATTAGTGTCAAGTTGTGATATATTTAACTTACTTGCTTTGTTTTGTTATAACATGACATGAACTTAACTATCTCACAAGATTTGTCATGACAGGCGAAATTTGTTGATTAACTTTAGATAAGTTGGATTAATGAAAGTCTATATGGTGTTGTTTATGTTAAGACTTTTAGAGAAAATCATTTTTATATGTGTTTGAGTTGAAGTGTTTAGTTTTTATTCTCTTGGAAAGACACACCAATAACTTGGTGTCATGGAGACAAACAAGCCAAGAGAGCTCATAAAAAGGGAAAAGGTTTTACATTGGATGAAAAACTTGCTAAGGTATTCATATATCCTAAAGCTTGCTTTCTAGTTTTTCATCTTTCATCTTTCAACTCTATGTTTGTATTACATCATATAACATGTCATATTAGAGAGCTAGTATAACATTCTTATGGTTTTCATTGACATTTTCTCTTCTAAGATCTCTTAGTGATGATGTTCACATTGATCTTAATCATGATATGTGTATTATATGTTTGATTGTTGAGTGACATATTTTGAAAAATATGAGCTTCATATTCTTTGAAAACTACTCTCTTGAGAAGTAATGCTCTTGAGTAAATCTCTTTATATTGCTATTAGATCATGTGTTTGTAAACCATAAAACATGGTTTTTCAAAAATGTACTTTGCTTCTCTTGTATGTTTTGTTGAGTAAGTTAAGTTTGCTAATATGTAAGTTGTGGATACACCTTAAAGTCTTTTGACTAGTACATTTAAGATGGCCTATGGTTTGTATCCATTTTGCTTCGGCAACTACATAGAACTCAACGAGCACCTTCATGGAAAAGGCTACACACTTTGGTTGTGAAGCCGCCTAATGTAGGAAAGGGATACACCATTGTGATGAGTGAAAGCCGTCATGAAGAGTATATATTTATATTTAAAAAAAATCAAAGAAGTGTTGAAAAGAATCAATAAAAAAAAAAACTTTGATTCAAAGCCTATAAAGAAAAGGAAGAAGGCTTTAAAAAGTTTAGTTGAAAATCAAAAGTGCTAGGGTTGAAAAACAGAAATGGGATGACGAATCACATGCACACACCCGCTCAAATATTGAGTTTTATTCTCTTAAAAGCAAAAATTGATGATAATCGGTTTGACCTTTTATGGAAAAACTTAAGATGAATAGATATAGATATGATTTGCATATTGATTTTCAAACTACTCCTCTACATATACTTGAAGCAAAATTCACACACACACACACACGCACACACACACACACTTTTGCTTATAAAATATTTGATATTCTAGCAATTTTACATGAATTATGAGAGAGATTGAAAATCTTGGTGTATCTCTCATAGTTTATGGAGTTTATTTGGTTGGATTTCTTTAAAATTGCTTGAGTGTGTGATTGTGTAAATTTCTATGTGAATATTATGCTATCTTGATCCTAGATAGAGCATTTATCGGGGGGGGGGGGGTAAACTTTGTTCTCTTTTATGATATGTTCACATGTTTCATTTTGTTGTTTGTTGACATATTCTTTACATAATGAATCTTATAGGTGCTATTCAAATATTTCTTGATTTGCATGATGATTCATTGTATTATCATATATTTTATCTTGTAATTAACTTGCTTTGGTTGTTTCTACTCATGTTTGTTTTATGTGTTTAGTATTTCTCTACATAAGGTCATGGGACGAACTAAGACTACTGGAAGTGGCAATTCATCTAAACCCATAAACAAGTCCAAGTCTTCCTTTAAGAGATCCAAGTCCTCTAAGGTTAATCCTTTAGGATTGATGGGAACCAATACGTAATTTCAAGAAAGAGGTTCTTCAAGCACTACCAAGCTAAACAAAGAAAAAATAAAGATTGTACATGCCTTAGTGACAAATCGAACCATAAACCTTTTAGAGATTCTCATGTCATATCTAGATAGTGTGGCTTTAACAAGTAGATTGGATAAAAAGTTTGCACTACTAGGGTTTATCACTCAATTGTGTATTGATCATGGTGTGAAGACACAAGAGGAAGATGTTCTATTATTTCCCTTAGAAAAGTTTAGTGATAAACATGTGACATTTATGTCATACAATAACAAAAGAAAGACTTGTGATACACTTGGACGCTTCAGTGGATCTCAAAATGCAAGCCATGTGAATAGCTCAAGTTATCTTCCGAATTGGGCAACTCAATTAAAGAAAGAAGTTGGGGAGTCAAAATTGAAGATATAAGAACTCAAAGCAATGGTAGCTCAACAAGATGCTAGGATTCAAGAGTTGGAGGATAGTATTTCTACAATCAAGAGACCATTTCTAAAGCAATATGTGAGATCTACCAACCGCTCGAAGTTCTTTGATGAAACAAGTGGCTAGTGGTATGACCATGAGGTGCATTTCTTCTCTTATCCTTTTGGCTTCATTTCATCTCAAAAAGGGGGAGAAAATTAGATAAATTAGATGTGCTGGCTTACTTAGTTTCTTTCTATCTTATATATGTATTTGGGGAGATTTATGTGTTTAGTCTCTCATTTAATTTGTTTCATTTTAGTTTTATGTAGAAACTTAAACTTTGATGGCATGTTATATTGTGTTAACTTTGGTTAGAATATTTTGAGATGACATGTATTAAGGTGAAGATACATGATTCATTTGGGATTTAAATGTTCAATTCTCACCAAATTATATGTTGCCATATGTATTTTTTCTCTTGTATATCCATTGTGCTTTAAGTTGATTTTAAGTGGCTACAAGAGAAGATCAATAAGAAGTTCAAGACTTGTTGAAGATTAGACTAGAAGCGTGTAAGTCATTGTAAATCATTGTGACTCACAGTGACTAATATTCTTTGTAATTGTTTTTATTGTTTATAGTGTATATATAGGGGTTTTGATATGGAATTTATCAAAGGGGGATATTGTTAGGTTTTTGGTTTGTGTTGGCATTAATTCGATATCAAAACAATGTTTCAGTTGTCTTAGATTGATGATAATTCAAGCTTCAAAGAAGATATGGCAACCCAACAAGCAAGTTCAAGTCTTCAAAAAGAAACATGCTTCATTGCTCTACAAAGATATATTAAGACCTCATTTCTCTTACAAGACTTAAGCACACACACACATTGCATTCATATGTGTCCTTACATCATTGTGCTCATTTTGTATAATACATTCTCACATTTAATATTGAATGCTCATGCATTAATGCTAAATTGACTAGTTCTGTAAATTGCATATATTTGGACTATGTTCAAGTAATAGCATTCTTGTGTGTTATGTGTTTGTATGTTTATATAACATGGACCTTGGACTTGATTCAAGTTTTAATCACATAAATGATTCTAGGATTTTAATGTGTTTGTGATGTTTCATATGATTCTAGAATATTATTCATATTTAGTAACTAGACTACATTTGTTGATAATCTTTCATGCATGTCTAGTTCCCATAGGATATGCTTAATCATCATATTCTATGTTGAGTGTTTGTTTGCACTTACTCATTCATTGATCACATTTAGGAAGTTTTTATAAAAGGTATAAAGTCGTGGCTAGGACATGTGGTCCGGATAGCTAATAAGAAATCTTGATTACTACATGTGGTCCGGATAATCTAGCATGGAATACTTTTTAGAGGCATGTGAGACTTTTTAGAGGCATGTGTGTCTTGGATAGAAAGTATACTTTGTTATTGGTAGACCCGGGATATTAAGATGCAATAGAGTCCAATAGATTGTGAGTCATTTGTTGACCATTCTTGAGAAATTTCCAACTTTTTAATGGTGTTGGTTAGAGTGGACTCCAATAGAAAGTGAGTCATTTGTTGATCACTTTTGAGAAATTTCCAATCTACCAATAGAGATTGGGTAGATGTAGAGTCCAATAGAGAGTGCGTTATTTGTTTATCACTTTTAAGGAACTTCTTATATACTTTCCAATAATAAAGTACCCGATAGTTGTATTCAACCCGTGGTTGTTTCCCCCTTATAGATTTTACCACGTTAAAAATATACTTGTATCAATTCTTCCTATCCCTCTTATATACTTGTATGTATATGTTGTAATCTTGTTTCATTATTGTTAATCTTTAGATATTCTTGAAAACAAGATTACTGTAATATGTGATATACAAGCATTTTATATGATCAAAAATGTATATATCCTTTTATGTATATTTGAATATAATTTTATATAATAATCTTTGTTTGAATACTTGTATGTGTTAAATGATCTTAGAAAGACAAGTATGGTTTGTATTAGTTACTTTTTGTTAACTTTTTCATTAGCAACATGCAAGCTTATTTAGCAATACTTGATTAGATAGTACACATTGTTTTCTTACATATGCTTTATTATCTTTAGTATTGTTATTCAAGCTAACTAAAGGGGCAAACGTAACTTTATTTTCAAGGGACTGAAAAAAGTGAAAAACCTATTCACACCCCCCCTTTCCCCTTCCCCTTCCCCTTCCCCTTCCCCTCAAAGTTAACTTAAGGCAATTTAACTGCGTTTGTGCAATTTCAACAGAACGACTCTATTTTTGTTTGAATCTGACGTTTGGTCACTCAAATGACCATAACTCTTTCTATAAATATCGAAATCCCCCCCCCCCCCCCTCAAAGTTAACTTAAGGCAAATTAACTGCGTTTGTGCAATTTCAACAGAACGACTCTATTTTTGTTTGAATCTGACATTTGGTCACTCAAATGATCATAACTCTTTCTATAAATATCGAAATCTTATTTTTAAATAGTGGTAAAAAGTGGACATTCATACCTTTCCACCTGAATATTATTCGTAATATTTCATGACCGTTTGGTTTGGTTTTGAAATCTCTAAAATGGCCACTAAAACAGGGCAAATCTGTTTTTGTCCGAATCTGACTTTTGGTCACTCAAATGACCATAACTCTTTTTATAGACACAAAATCTTATATTTATAAAGGACTAGAAAGTAAACATCCATATCTTTCCAATGGTATATTATACGAAAGTTTCGATATAGTTTGGTCATGTTTTGGGTTGCTCGAATCTTGAGATGTTGCGTTGTCGCATTCTTTCCTGAGAACAAAGCGACATAGAAACGACCTCTCAACCAAGTTGATTTTTGATGCCTATAAATTAGTTTTTCTTCTCCAAAATGACGTAGTTTCATTTAGACCCTATATATACTTCATATTCTTCCCTATTTCGACATAGAGCTCCAAAAATTCACATTCGAGATAGATGAAAAGTTCCTAGTGAGAGAAGGTTTAAGAAACCATTTTTAACCCTCCAAATCTCAAAACTCAACTTCATCTTACATCTCTATCAACATTCAAGAAAGAGTCTTAATTAATGTCTTCTCTATGAGTTGGTCGAATTTTGTCCAGAGTAAAAACCAATTTTTTTCTCCCTCATAATTCTCTCTTGCTTGGTCGAAATCTCTATTTAGAAAGTCCCAAGCTTCGCCGAAATTAATTCTTGCAATTAATTATGGGCTGGCCGAATTTCAAACACATATATATATATATGATGATTAATCCTCTCCTAAGAATGATTTACTTGGTTGGCAATAATCATTTCCTTAGGTGGATTTATTTGGTAGTTAAGAATCCTTATCTAAAAGGAATTCTATCCTCCTCTTATATATACATAGCTGGCTGAAATTCATAGGCTATGTATTAGGAAATTTAATTCTTTTCCTTAGAAGGATTTACTTGGTTGTTAAAAATCATTTCCTTAGGTAGAATTACTTGGTGGTTAAGAATCCTTTTCAAAAAGGAATTCTATCATACACCAAGACTTCTAATCCAACTTAATAGTGTGTTTGTAACCATATTAAAGACTTCCTAATTTGATTAGATATATAACTCCTTTTATTTATCTACTTATCAAATATAGTCTTTAATATTAATTATACTACCAACAATAGTATAATATTAGGAGACCATCTCCTAATAGAAATTTTTTTGACTTTTAATTAAATAATTAATTAATCAAACAAATTAATTAATTTATATTTAATTAAATAATAATATAATATAATATAATTAAGCTATTCTAAATAGTCTTGCCGCACATACCATATATATGGGCCATGTATTATTTTTCTTATTTTATTAAATTCATTGGACCTTAATTAAAAAGTCCACATGTGAACTATACCTATTCTTACAAAAATAAACAAGTTCACATGCCTTAATACAATTCTAGATGGACCCCTAAATTGGTCCGGTAGAATATATCAAGTGATCCATGCAAGTTCGTGTGGATTGTGGATCTTGGCGTACTATCTAAATTTAAGCTCTAATAGACACAACCCAATCACAATCAATAAATGATTCACTTATGTCCGATCTATTCAATTTTAGTTCATTCCACTAAATAACTAAAATTGAACTCTTAAATAAGGATAGACTAAGTTGATGTTACTCATTCATACCCTAGACAACCTTATTGGAGAAAGTGTATCCTCGTGAAGAATACCAGTAATCGCCAAGAGCTCATAGATCGCCTATAGCTCTCCAAGTTACCATATTTACTCATATGACCACATTTTGAACTTCGATATTTTGAACTTCGATATTTTGAACTTCGATATTTTGACTTGTCCAGAAACCATGTTTCAATAGACACTATTAAAAACTTAACGTTAAGATTTAATATCCAATACCTCAAAACATCCATATGATTGTATTTTACTCTCATTCAATATACGGAGCCACGATGTCCATATTTATAAATGAAGTCCTCTATCGATTAACAAATGAATACCACCAAACTATCGAGGATAGACTATGCTATATAATCGTACTCATTGATAGCTCAAATGATAACCCTTGCAACCATAAGTCCATTATTTATCTCAGGATTGAGATAGACTCTCCGATTATCTTCAAATGAAAACTTTTATCCATTGACGGTTCTAGATAAAGTATTTCATTTTGATCATATTCAATGCACTAGATTATTTTGTCCAAAGACACCACACTTTGATGATTTTAGACTCATCGTAACACATTTGATCCCACTCGAATGCTAGCAAAAGAATCTACAACTTTGACAAGATAAAGGTGCCCAACATTTTATCTTAAGTTGTGAATATTATTCAAGACTAACTAAATAATTGTGTCTACCTCATACATATCTAGATGTATGAACAATTTTTCTTTTCTCATAGTCTTTTGACCTTATGATTATTTACTTTTGACAATTATAATAATTAAACTATAAATCACTTTATTAATATGAAAAGATTATCAAATATATTATTATACTCTTGCTATCGAGCATAATCCTAACAATGACATGTTTATGGTTTGTTTGTGATAGCTTGCTTGATTAGGTTATTTTGTTTAAACAGCTAAGCCTTGAATATTATTATGAGATTGTTTGATGACTACATTGATATATTTATGTTTGTTTATCTAGTCAAGCTCTCTTGAATGTTCATGTGTGTTTAATTGACAATTAGGTTGTTAAAATTCTCTATACATCTAATTGAGACCTCATGTATGGGCATGTAGAAGGCATTTTGTGTGTGGTCTTACACGTTATTGCATTTTGAATATTGTCACATATTCATTTAGACTATTAATTATCTTCAATGAGTCAAAGTCTTGTGGTTTTTAGGTGAAGTTGCACAAGCAAGTGAAATCTTGCAACTAAGGGTTAGTTGGCAAGCATTTGTCAAGTGCCACTGTAAAAGGCCTTCGGGTAGACTAAGAGGTGCTCACACCAACAGTTGTAGATCAGAGGATACCACTAGGGATTGAGCTAAGAGTGGTGAGTGGTGAGTGGTGAGTGGTAGTGTCCATAACCCGAGGTTATCGAGAGTGAAAGTCCGTGTATCACTTGGAGGTGTAACTTTTTTTTTTCATATAGTGGAATTATGTAGCTCAAGTGGTAAGTGTAGCTAGTCCCGTGATTTTTCTCATTTAGAGGGTTTTCACGTAAAAATCAAGTATTCTTTAATTTCTGCACTTCACTTGATTTTTATTGTTATTTGATTTGAGTTTTTATATGTTAATCTTGACTAATGGAAAAGTGGTAATTAATCGATTAACAACTTATTCACCTTCTTTAGGTTGTATTAGACACACTCCGTATATTTTTATTAATCAATAAAATTGATTTATTATTAAAACTAAAAACAAAGAAAAAAAATAATACATCCTCATTAAGATTATATAAACCCGCCCATTTGGTATGAGTGGGTTTATATAATCCCACTTGGATAAAACTGCGGTGGATCCAATTGTATTGGAAAATTAAATCCAATTGGATCCCAAACACAGGATGAGAGCAATAGATGCTAAAATTAATACATTCCCCAAACAGGGCCTACGTGAGTTAGGGCAGTGATAGCCACCCTAGGCCCAATCCCCCTCTAAGGGAAACCAATTACACTTCTATCCTGCGCTCAACCCACGTCTTTCTTAAAAGGTAAGGCTTTAGAACCCACGTCTTACAACCCCTATCTACGTTTTGGTTTTAATCTCATTCCATTCGAGGGACGATTGAGATTTTTTTTTTATATTGCTAGAATTGATAGGATTGAAATTGAACACAATTAAATTAGATTAAATTTATCATGTGTGGGAAGAATTATAAATTTGGACTAAAATAATTATATTATTCTTACGAGGGTTCCCAACCCAACCAATGTGACAGTCGAGGAGTCACTTGTGAATACGGTAGTTAAAGTGAAAAATATGAGATTTTAGACATGATCTCTTGCATTATTACTCTATTAGAGATTATGAAAAAGTTTTTGCATTAGTTATATAAAATTATGGCAGTTTATTATGATAACTTGTTTTTGATATAAGTTTATTATGATAATTAAAACAACAAAACGTTTGGAAGTTTCTAGAAAAAAATAACTCGTGGAACGATTAGTACTTGTATTGACAAGGTTAATTACGGTTATGTCGTCACTGATAAAATAGAAATAAATTCAAGGATTAATTGCACCTCACATCTCTCGAGTTTATGCGAAATTGTTTCTTTTATTGCATAATGAAAAACATTGACAGTCAAATGGTGGTGTGGTTCAAAGGTAAAATCGCCATTTTACATATAAAAATAATTAAAACTAAAATAAATTGTGAAACAACCTCAGAAGTTTATAAAATTACTAGTCAACTACAAATAAATTTACAAAAGAAACCAAAACTTATAAAAAATAAATTTGAGAAGGTAAAAAAATTAAAAACTGGAATATTGGTTGGAGATTGCCAATCTCCCATTAAAGGTCGATTTGTACAAAAAAAAAAGGTTCTCTTCTTCCTCTTCTTCGTCTTCTTCCTTACTAGCAGCTCATTCTCTTCTTCCTCCTCCTCCACCTCCTATTAGAACCACCTTGCCATTTCTAATTTTCTTGCACCCACAAGCTGAAACTAAACTCAATTTAGACCAAAAATCCATAGCAATAACTTACCAGGATCAGTTTGGGCTCAATTGAATTATTTCCAGGTTTTGTGGATACTTTTAGGTGGGTTTGTAAGAGGCTGTAAGTTGTTGTTTTTACCTGATCTTGGTCTGATTCCGACTCTCTGTGTGGTGTTTTATCTGTTTTTTATTTTTTTGCAGCTTTTGAGGACAAAATAATATATAGTAAGAAATCCGATCGCTTTTTTCAAAATTTTAATTTATTTTGATGGATGTGTGTTGGGATTTTGATGGGTTCTTGAGATTTTTGTTTGAACTAATTACACTAATCTCCCTCTAGGTTTGCTCTATTATACACGAAAATAACTTTATTGTTAATTGATACCTGCATCCCCTACCGCCAGACAACGGCCGTTAGATTTAACCTTCGACCTTATCAAACCCTATAAAAATCCAAAATATCCTAAGTATGTCTATTTACTTTTATAACCTCAGAATTATACAAAGACTATCTTTTTAAAAAACCAAACAAAATTTGGAAACTTTTTTTTAAAAATAAAATAAAAGAAGATGGATCTCAACCATCCATCACTCCATCACATAAATGGATGGTGGGATTCATTAATTTACACAAAAAAGAAAAAGAAACATTTTTTTAAAGAACTAATATTAAAAATAATTAGAAATACAAAACAAAACAAATTAAAAAATATATAAAAAAAACTAAATCATTTTCTCTCTTTCACTCGATCATCATCAGTTCTCTCACATACCAGACAATCTCCCTCTTCTCGATCTCTCTCCTCTTTCTCTCTCTCACTCAAAAATTATATTTGAAAAAACTGGTGGAGATCCAGATCGATCGATGGAGACCAGTCTCTAGATGGAGACCGCTGGTTTTGGCGGAATGTGGAGATCTCCATGGTTGGGTTAAGAGGTTGTGGTGGGTTCTTCGATTAGAGGGGGTTTGAATAAGAGGTTGTGGTGGGTTCTTCGATTTGAGGCGGTTTGAAAGGGATGAGAAGTTGAAACGGTGAAGATGAGTCGTATAAGGATATGGGTTCATTGGGGTCTTCTTCAGAGTTGCCAATTTGAGAGAAAGATTGATGCTTGAAGAAGAAGAAATTTTCTCTGGTAACAGAGAGCATCATTTTTTTTATGATGATGAAGAAGTGATGAAGAAGAGAAGGGAAGACGTTTTGGATTGTTGTGTTGTGTGCAAGTTGAGTTGAGTTGGGTTTTTTTTTTCCCATGAGGTGGTAGTGTGAAGACATGTACTTGTACGTGTGAATCCTAATTTTTTTTTATGTGAAAAGAGGAGGATGGAGATTGGAGATCTGGATGTTTGTGAAGATCTGATTTGGGATCCAATCCCAGATCCGATTTTGTTTTGATTGATGATATTTGTTGGTTGTTGGTTGTTGGAGTTGAGAATTGATGAAGATCTGGGTTTGATAAGAATTGAAGATTGAAATACCTAGGTTCGTGAAGAACTGAAGATTGAAGATTGAAGATCTGGGTTTATGAAGAACTGATGATCGATGAACTTGGATTGTGAAGAACTGAAGATTGATGATCTCTGTTGATGTTAATTTTTTTTCTTTATTTATATTTTTTAAAAAAGTTAATGAAGACGATGTGCTTTTTTGAAATTTTTTTAATTTCGTTTTAAATGTTTTTAAATCTTTTAAATCTATTTTTTTAACTTGATCTCCATCGTCCATCATGGTGATAGAAGATAGAGACCAATCTTTCCTAAAAATTCTATTTTTTGAAAAACAAATTAAAAAATTACACTATATTTTTTTGAAAAAAAATATATTTGTAAACACATTTTGATTTTTTTTTCTTTTTAGGTTTTTTCCATTTTTTAAATTTTGGTGAACCGGGGGTATTTTTATCTTTTAATATGTTCTAATGGTCAACTCTCACACTTAACGGTTAAACCCTAATGGTCGGAGAAGTGAGTGTCAATTAAAGATAAGTTGTTTCCGTGTGTAATACAGTAAACCTCAGGGGAGGTTGGTGTAATTTATTCTTTATGTTTTGTCATTTTGATGGGTGATTGGTAGTGTTTTAATGGGTTCTTGATTTTTTTTAAAGATATTTATTGTCTGATTTTATGAAGAATTGAAGATGACGAGATGAAAGCTTTATCTTGGAAATTGGTGATGATATACATAGGGATGTCAAAATTACCCATTGGTCCTAGGATCCGTGGGGACCTGACCCATTAAGGGTGGGTTTAGTGACTACAATTTATGATATGGTATGAGTACTTTTTTTGATCCCCGACTTATTTTCGGTATGGTTTTGGGATTCTCAATCCCCATCCTGCCTCGTACCCATACCCGTTATATATATATATATATATTCTATTTCTATTACTATTTATATTTATATAAAACTTTAACTTTCAATGAAATTTTATCTCTTTCATTTTTTCTTATTTTTCCTTATATTAAAGTCATGCTTCATTCCAGACATTATATATAACATACCTCATATACCTCACCTTTTTTTTTGTGATGATGGACCCTTGATCCCGTGTAAGCCATATATTTCTCATGGAAGATGTATAATTTATATTTTGTCAAGACTTCATTAACTTATATATGAGATTGATAATGTGTTGCTATAATTGATTTAGAGTTTGATAATTGTTACTCGGTTTTATATTATAATTTTCATATTATTCAATAACATTTATATGATCTCTATTAAAAAAAACTATTAAAAAAATGCAATAATGTGATGAGGATGGTATGAGGGAAGTAACAGATCCCTAATAGGGAATCTCCGTACCAGTACCGTTTATTTTAAGACGGATATTCATCGGAGATGGTATTTCTAATACAAATTGGGTTCGGGGACGGTAATGGAAAACCCGTCCCAGACCCGTACCATTAACATCCCTAGATATATATTGAAAAAAAGACGATGATGAACTTTGGGGATTTTGATGGATGCTTATTGGAATTGAATGGGAAAATGTTTGTTTTTGTTGTTATATATATACTTCTCTGCTAAGAACCATCATGACTTTATAATTTCAGGACATCCATCTACAACCATACATTCACAGTGGGTCCACAACCCAATATTAACAAATACCTACATCCAATATGAATGTGTGATTGTTGTTGAACGTCCTTAACTTATAATCTCATGACGTCCTTACTAGAGAACCATTATATATATATATATATATAATTATATTGTTAGTTGGAACTGATAACTGATATAAGATATATCAATTCCTTGCATATGGGTCATTGGATGTAAATGCTTTGACTTGACTATATTCACTTATCAAAGCATCTTTTAAATCCAATGATCCATATGTAAGGAACTGATATGTTTTATATCAGTTCGAACTGACAATAAAAATACTATATATATATAAAAAGAGATTTTTATTGCTTTATATTCGTTGTGATTTTTCCTTTATGTTTATAATTTTAAAATAAAAACCTCAATGGACATTTTTGTCTTTTCACGAAGTAAGGTCAACCTACCGTTATATATAACGTTGGTTAACATTTTTCAGGAGAGGTTGTGTAATAAAATGAATAGTTGAATATAAGGTTAATATTAAAAATATAAGGTTAATATTAAAAACCTCACCTCGCTTTTGAACAATTATTGAATATATAGTTACAAATACTTTTAATTTAGAAAACTATCTTATAAACTGATATCGTTATCATGACGTTTGTATTTATTGAATTTGACTATAAAAAATATCTCAAATGTCCATTTTCAAACTTTAACCGTATGAATTGACCATTATACCCTCATACTTTTACTAAATAAATTAATAAAATGATAAAAAAGCCAGGAATATTAATTTGCAAAGGAGAAATTATTTTGTGGACGATTTTATCCCTATAATTTCTCCTTTACAAATTAACATTCCCGTCTTATGTATCATTCTATTAATTTCTTTGGTGAAAATATGAGGACATGATGCTCAATTCATATGATTGAAGCTTAAATAAAGACATTTTGAAGTTTTTAATGGTCAAACTCAATACATACAAATAGAATGTTAACGATGTTAATCCATAGGGGATGTTTCTAAAATAAAAGCATTTGTAACTAGCTATACATCCAATAATAGTACAAGGGTGAGGGATAGTGTTTAATATTAACCCCTGAATACACGTGCAATTATTATGTATACTAAAACAACTCTAAAATTGAATTATTCACATGAATAGTAAAATTTAATAGATTTCTATTTATTTACAAAAATGTTATTCTAAAAGATGAGAAAACAAAATAAAAAACAAAATAAAATGATACTAAACCACTACCACAGTACCACCTCCTCTCTCTCTCTCTCTCTCTCTCTTTCTTCTACCCACCGTCCTTCTCCCTTCTCTCAATTAGAGATGACAATTAAACCCGAACCCGTGGGACTTGTCCGAACCCAACCCGTTTGGAGAGGATTTGGTATGTAAAAATAAAACATGTGGACATGTTTGGATTTGAAATCTCAACCCGTCGTGGGTTCAGGTTCGGGTGTGAAAAAATAATCAAACCCGAACCTGCGAACCCGTTTGATTTAATAATTATTTAACAAATAATATTATAATAATTATTTTTATATTTCGTTTTTGTCTTATATCACATACAGTTGCCCCAAATTATTTATCGTTTTAGTTTTTAAAATAACTTTCATTATTATTTTTATTTTTATTTTTATCTTTTGTCTTCATTTTTTTTCTCGATATTCAACCCTCACACTCTCTCTTCAAAATTAAAACTCATTTTCTCCATTTTTTTCTGCAACTTTTTTTTTTCTCTTCAAAATTTAAACTCTTCTTCCTCTTCATATTTTTTTTATTCTCAGATATTTTAAAGTTTTTTTTTGCTCTTACTTTTTTTTTCTCTTACTTTTTTTTTCTCTCTTACTTTTTTTTTCTCTAAAGTCTGAAGGAAGAAAACTAACGTGGATGACTATCGACAACTGAGTTTGACTCGAACCGAGTTACACATACAGGAGTGAGTCACTTTGTAACAACAAATCCTCATGAGTTCGCGGGTTCATGGACAGGTCTGGATGTTGCTAAAATCCGTAGGTGAAACCTGAACCCAAACCCACTAGATTTCGTGGGTTCGTGGATGATTTTGGATGCCATTTTCTTTTGCGGGTTTGGGTTTGGTTTTTCCCAAACCCGCCCGAACCTGACCAATTGATATTCATACTCAATCTCTCTCCATCTTTTTCTTTCAAAAAAATAAATTAAAATGACACTCAACTACTATCATAATACCAATAATTCAAACTTCAATAAAACAGAGTCAAAAAATTACTAGACTTGTTTTTAAATTTGGTTGATGAACAAAGTTTTCTTTATAGTGCAACTGAATTTCAAATCACAAATATTGAAAACAAATTACTATAAAATAAATCTCAGGTTTCAACATTCAATTTGATTGACTACAAATTTATGTAGCCAAAAATAAAAAATAAGATTCAATTTATTTTCTTTCGGTTTTTGAGTCTTTTTAGCTTTTAAAATATATCATAAGTTTAATACTAAATATATTTAATGTTTGTTACACTTACCCATTTAATTAAAGATATTCATTTTAATAGACAAAATATGCGTAATGCATGATACTTTTGTTTTATATTAATATTTAATGCATAGACTTTTGTTTTTCATATTTGTTATAGGGATTTTTTAATAGCATAACAAGTCAGTATGATTAGATATGCCACACCATAAGAGTCAGGAAAGATCAACCTAAGGCAATTAATAGATGATCTCAAGGCCAAATAAAGATTACCCAAGATGGTCGGAGAAGCTAACCGATCGGGCACAAATAACATGGTTGGGAAAACTAGCCGAACGGGTAGAAATGACTTGGTCGGGACCATCCGATCGAGATAAAAGCAGTTTGGTCGGGACAAGACAATTGGTCAGTTGGACAACGCGTGAGAGACAATAAAGGTAACTACGACTCAAATACGAAGAAGAATTGTCTTACTTAAACAAGAAGTCTAGAATCATACTTCAATAAGGAAATATCCTTATTTCTTCTCCAGTATCAGAGAAGTTTATTCAGGAAAGAACTCAAAGCTGCTAGAAGGGTAAACACCAAATAGGAAACGAGTCCAAATCAAGTAACAAATCTGCTTTTCTAGAAGACTGCACAACGATAAGGAAATAAGTTCTAAACAGACTATTCAACTAGAATCCTACGAATATTCTAATTCAATACACAAGATCTCTAAAACAGTAAAGACAACTTCAACAAGTAACTAAAACACTACCACCTTTCCTTATTTATATAACAAGGATTTAGGTTCTATGCATATATAAATACACACATAATCTCATTGTGAAAGAACAACAGAACGACACATAGAGACATATATGAGAACACATAGAAAATATAAAAAAGAGAGAGACACACCAAATAAGGAGAGATTGAGTGTGTAATCATTATACTATAGTGAATTTCTTCTCGCCGTCATCGGCAACCGTTGATGTTTCCCCACATTGGGGTTTTACCACGTAACCTTATGTGTGCATAATTTTATTCTTTTTTCTATTTTCTCATAACATTTTCAACAATCTATAGAAACCTATTAAAAGCGTGATCAGACGCGTGATCAATCTTACACGATCCAAAAATCACCATTAACAACTGGCGCTAAAATGAGGGGGTAGAACTCAACTTCAAGGAACCCTTATGAACAAACCATGTAAGGAATTTCGATGTTGATCAACTACAGGACCCGTAGTGAGAGTTACGGTCTTGATCAAATCCAGCGGAAGAATCTAGCGAAAACACTACTTGAAGCTTCAAAGTGGAGTTATTATAATGGGTCACATCCATAAAAACCAAGAGCATCCTGACGACTACAACAAAAACAAACGAAATACCGAGACACTCTAGCAAGCCCATAAAAAAGGGGTTGCTAGGGGGTGGATTATCTGTTTTATCGGCATCAGAATATATACAAGCGAGCAAATTCGTAAACAGAGTTCTAAAAAAAACCTACTCTTCTGGGATATAGCTTAGTTGCCTTCAAATTTTAAGATATTTTTTGTTTACTTTTTATTTTTAGTTTTTCTAATTATTCTTTATTTTTGATGTTAATTTTCAGATCAATAAATAAAGAAGCCAATAATGGTGTTCGAATTTTTATAATAATCATCTTTGTTATCAAAGATAAACTCGCAGCTCCAACACCTGCTATGGTGGGTGAAGGTGCCCGAGAGACTGAGAAGTCGGGGGTTAGAGACTTGACGCGTCTGCCGAACTGACTAGGTACATATAGAGCACTGTCAGCAATTCGGCCACCCCGACCTGCAGGTTTTATCGGAAAAAAACACTCGGGTACACTATCGGGGAAAACCTGGAGAAATGCGTCCGGCTGTGTTAGTATTTCACTAATGATTCGGTCAAACCCTTATAAACAGATAAAACCGGGAGACGTCCTTGGTCACTTGTTTGCATGGGAAAAACAGGGAAAAATGGGGCAATGTTATCAGAACACCTCTTGGCTGAAGACTCAAGACAGTCGGAAATGATCCTGAGCAAAAAATCAGAACACCGATCGAAGAACCGAAACAGTTGGAAATTATCCTGAGCTAAAAGCCAGGACATCGACCGAAAAACGAAGATAGTCGGGAATTATCCTGAGCGAAAGGCCAGGACACCAATCCAACCAAGATAGTCGAGAATTATCCTAGATAAAAAGCCGGGACACTGACTGAATTAAGACGATTGGGAATTATCTTAGGCAAAAAGCCAGGACACTGACTGAATTAAGACGATCGAGAATTACCATGAGTAAAAAGCCGGGACACCGACCGAATCAAGACAGTTGGAGATTATCCTGAGTAAAAAGTCAAGACACCGACCGAATTAAGACAATCGGGAATCATCCTAAGCAAAGAGCCAGGACACTGACCGAATCAAAAAAGTGTAGAATTATCCTGGGCAAAGAGCTAGGACACCTACTGGACCAGCTACAAGGGAGCAAAAAGGAGTATAAGACTGATCAATTTAATAAGACACTTGATGAGTTTAGCAAAAAAAAAACCAATCAGTTTAATGAGATATTTGATCAGGTTAAAACGACAAGTATGATCATGAGTGTCAAAAAATCTAAACTATTCAAATCCCCTTTGTTGAGCCGTCAAGAGCTCATGTCGCGGGTCTGAGAGGGTATTGTTATAGGGATTTTTTAATAGCATGACAAGTCAGCATGATAGATATGCCACGTCACAAGAGTCAGGAAAGATCAACTCAAGGCAATTAATAGATGATCTCAAGATCAAGTCAAGATTACCCAAGATGGTCGGGGAAGCTAACCGATCGGGCACAAATGATCTGGTCAGGGAAACTAGCCGATCGGGTAGAAATGACTTGGTCTGGACCATCCGATCGAGATAAAAGCAGTTTGGTCAGGACTAGACAGTTGGTTAGTTGGACAACGCGTGTGAGACATTAAAGACGACTACGACTCAAATGCGAAGAAGAATTGTCTTACTTAAACAAGGAATCTAGAATCATACTTCAATAAGAAAATATCTTTATTTCCTCTCCAGTATCATAGAAGTCTATTCAGGAAAGAACTCAAAGCTGCCAGAAAAGTAAACACCAAACAGGAAACGAGTCCAAATCAAGTAACAAATTTGCTTTTCTAGAAGATTGCACATCGATCAGGAAATAAGTCCTAAATGGACAATTCAACTAGAATCCTACAAAGATTCTAATTTAATGCACAGAATCTCTGAAACAACATAGACGACTTCAACAAGTAACTAGTCCTAATCAAACACTACCACATTTCCTTATTTGTATAACAAGGATTTGGGTTCTATGTACATATAAGTAGACTCATAATCTTATTGTGAAAGAACATCAGAACGACACATAGAGACATATACAAGAACATATAGAAAATATACAAAAGAGAGAGATACGCCAAAGAAAGAGAGATTGAGTGTGTAATCATTATACTATAGTGTTTTTTTTCTTGCCGTCACTGGCAATCGTGGATGTTTCCCCACCTTGGGGTTTTACCACGTAACCTTATGTGTGCATGATTTTCTTCTTTTTTCTATTTTCTCATAACATCTTTAACAATCTATAAAAACCTGTTAGACGCGTGATCAATCTTATATGATCCAAAAATCACCGTCAACAATATTAATATTCAATGCACTATGCATATATTGTTTTCGTAGTTTTATGTATATATACCAATATAACTGATATTTTTATTTGATATGTTTGATTATCATTTTATGTTTGATTAAAATATATTTTATATATATATATTTTGTTTCATAATTTAGATAAATAAAATTTTAAATTATAAAAAAAATTATTAAAATTGAAAATAATATATAAAACGATATAATAATCCTATAATAAAACGCAAACAATTTTACCAGGTTTATCTAAATCAGGGTGATTGTGCAATTAACCCTTAATTCAATAAACCAAAGAAACCCGCGGGACGCAACGGATCTATTTGGCGGGAAGTCCTACGTGTCAACTATCGACGTGAGCTCCAGCTCATCATTCCCGCCAAAAAACCCTAATATACATACTCTTCACTCTCCACCCCTCTTCGCCTTCTCCAAACAGTCTTCTGCGGCCAGCAAAACCTAACACAGCACAACAAAACAAAATCTCTCTCTAAGATGAGCTCGTCGGATCCTTCACAAAAAATACCGTTCAAATCCAAGAAGACACTTCACTTTAAACCCGATCCTCAAGATCTAAACCCGTTAACCTCCAAAACCCCCGAGAAGCAGCCATCACAGCTTCCCCGCCGATCCCGCAACTCCGGCGTGGCGCTTTCCATCAAAGATATCCGAAAGGCCGCCCAAACCCGGCCCCAACAGCATCGGACCGACCAGATCCGGTCCGCCAGAAATCAGATCTTGCCATCGCCAACCCATCAATCCCCGTCCAAATCTGCTCATGCTTCTACCAAGTTGCCCGAAAAGTAAGCTTTTCGTGTTTTTGATTGTTTTTTTGTTGTCATTTCTTGAATTTATTTTATATTGAAATTTTTTCAAAAAATTGGCAGGTATAGCCAGCTGTGCGAGTTTTTCGATAGCTTGGATAGTGCAATCCGGTTGTTGAAATTGAAGAGATCGAGGTCTACCTTCACTAATATATCTCCCAAAATTGAGTGCTTGACTGACAGGTAATGGTTTGAACAACAAATAATTCTTGATTTTTGGTTGAGATTTTAATTTTTTAACTATCGATGGGTTACATAAGCATCCAAATGTGGGTCTTGTGTCTGATTTTGTGGTATGATATTTATATAGGAGGTTCTCATATAGTCACTTGGCTCAGTTGAAGTTTTTACTACCGGAAGCTATTGAGATAAAGAAAGTACTCATGTTCGATGAGAAGACTAGTTGCATGAAGCCTGATCTTCATGTTTCTATAGATGTTGATGCAATAGAATGTGACAGCAAGCTGAAGTCCGATAGCAAGAATATGAATCTGAGGAAGGTTTTTCGTGCCCGGCTTATGGATTTTCTTAAAGACCATCCTGTGGTATATACCCTGATTTTAGTTTTGCATATCAAGTGGAGATCATTTTTTAATTGCATTGTACTGTTGTGTGGCTTTACACCGAGTTCTTTATTTGATTTGAATTTTTTCCATTGGTTTACTGTTTTGTAAGAATTTTCCTATTTGGAGTTAGGCTAATGTTGTGGCTGCCATCTTATTATTCCCAATCATGACATGATTTAGTTGACAGTGCAATGATTTATGTTAAATAGTATCGGTGCATGTTTCCCCTTTCTTCTATGGTTCCTGCTGTTAGTTACTTGTTTTTTAATAGATGGTTACAACCTGATTCATATGTTATGCGATAGTCCTTCATTAAAATAAGTTTTAAGTGCACATTTCAGATGAATTTTACCTCTTCTGTTATCATTGCTCAGTGTTTTGCCTGCACTGTAATTGTACATTGCAAATATGAACCATATTTCATCTGCGTTCAGGGAGATGAAATTCCAGAGGAGTCATTGCCGGAGCCATTCAATCTTTCAAAGCCGAATCTGCATTCAAATATGAATGAAAACCCCACCTCATCATCATTTGCTGAATCATCTACTGATGGATCCATAGAACAGCAACAAGTATTATCAGATGTTCTAAACGTTACAAAGGTCCCCAGCATGTCACTGGCTGTGGACACATCAGCTTATTCAATTAAAAATCAGCAACCAGCTGCAGCCTCTCACTTGTCTCAATCTTTCCGAAAGCATTTTTCTCAGAAGCTTACCCACGATAAAGCAGAGAAGACTGAAGTTGAGCAAAAATTGTCAAAGGTTTCCATTGAACCTTCAGTTGTTAAAGATCTAGAACCTTGCCTTGACCAAATTTCCTCAGGTGAGGAAGCTAGCTTTGCTGTTGCTGCGTCCCCTATTAAATTATCAGCCAAATCAACCAGCAGTGGAAAATGTTTACCACTGAACTGCCCACCTGCAATTCCAATCAAAGAGATAGACCCTGTGGAAAATGATGATGGTTCTCCCATCAAAATTGATAATATGCAGTCAACTCCTGCAAAACTTGCTTCTACTCCAGCGAGGCTGATGGCTTCCACGCCTGCATCACATCCACCAAAGAGATGTTATATGACTCCAGAAAATGTTTCCACCAGCTCATCAGACAAGTTAATTAGGCGAGCACCTCGTAGCAGATCACTGAAATTTGACACCCCTGTGAAGAATGAGAAGGTTGATGCTGAGTTCAATAAGATGGAAAGCAGATCAGTTGATGATGATATTCTTGGTATTCTTCCGGAGAGTCTTCTTCAATCGGTGAGCCCATTATGAATTCCTTGTGATATCTATAACTTGTTTGAGCATTTTCTATTTAAAACAGTTCACAAACTTTTGAAATATATCAATTCACTGACATTGTTTCTAATCTTGGCAACAATTTTGTTTCATTCGGAGATGGTATCAAGAATAGGAGATCAATATATCTGATCATGCATCTACTATTGAGATTATATGCTATTACTTTTGTGTTTATGTATTGTATGACCGAGGTGGGCATGACAGGCCCATTTTTTAAAAACTGAATTCTATAATATATTAGAATTGTATTCTAGACAATCAAACTTGTTCTACATCTCATTTTCATTGTGTTTATGAAACTCCTATCATCTCAGTATAGTTCTTGAAGGTTTGTTAGTGTCACATTTCTTCACATCTCCTTTGCAATGAACATATTGAATCTCAGTTTGAGACAAAATGGCTTGTTTTTTCTCATTTCATAATCACAATGAAGTGACCAATTTCCTTTTTAGCAGATAAAAGAGAAAGAGATGAAGGCTGTGGAGGAACGGGATCCAGCCATCTCACAGGCAAAGAGGCGGCGACATATGATTGCTTCCCTGCCTAAGCTCTTCAATATGGTTCATTTCTTCTTTCAGTCAATAACACGTTCAGTTGTTACAAAAGAGGAGCTTATTCACAAAATGGTTTCCAGTCAATTTGATATTACTGATAGAAGTAAGTCTTTATAGTGACAAGTTAGGAACTGAAATTTCTTATTTACAGAAACTCTATATGAGCCGACTCATCTTGCTTTTTGTTTACAGGAGAAGTTGAAGAGCAGATTACCTTGTTGCTGGAATTAGTTCCAGAATGGATTTCGGAAAAGCTGTCATCTGGTGGTGATTTGCTTGTACGGTGAGCCCCATTAATAATTTACACCATATAATTTCATGCACATTCCTCAAATGAATATTTGTGTTAACTTGTTTGTATCAGATGCTATATGTCATTATCTGGAAAAGATTTTAAACATCTAATTGAATGGCATTGCCTGTCTTTTGCAGCATCAATAAAATGTCAAGTCCAGAGTCTATTCGAGCACATCTTGAAGAAGCAAAATGAACGAGAGATTTTAATTTTATTAAATTACTGTAAGCCTCATTTTGAAGGATGGTGTACAAGTTTTAGCTTAAGTTGGGGGGTTCTTTGTAAATGTTGTAATAATATAAATTTTGCTGTAAGCTAATCTGCATAAAATAGTTTGTTTGGGCAGCTGATTTGGGTATTAAGGATATAAAACTGACCGATTTTGTATCTATATTACATATTCTTGAATGTTGAGGATTTACGCATTTGATGATGAAATTTTTGGCACTTTGGATTGAAAGCATAATGTTAATTCATCTCTACCTTATAAAATCTTTAACATAGCCAGTTAGCCACTAGTTGCATTACAAAGGCCATGTGATATAAATCAATACTTCATAACATTATTCCTAATCCATTGTTATGCTACTTAGCATACAATCTTCAGATTTCTAATGCAGGAATAGGGTTGTCATGGTATCTCTTCTGTTTCTGCTGAACTTGATATCTGCTTCCCTGGTTCCTTGTGCTCATCGCCTTGGAGAACAGATTTCTGTTGGGTGTTGATGAATTCTTGATCTTTTTCTTTTCCCCATAACAGAGTGTACAGACCAGCAATAACTATGGTTCCTCCTAGGATTCTGAATGGTAAAAAAAAAATCAGAAATCATTATCAAAAATCAGTTCTTTTATGCTTTAAAAAGTATGACACCAACTCTAATTTACCTTCCCATGTACAGTTTATCACCAACAACAAAGTATGCTATAATTGTCACCATTACAGTCGAAAGGGGATTAAAGATGGTCACAAAAACCGGACCCTTATGTCGTATGCAATATAGTTGCAAGAACAAGGTTAGGCCACAGCATACAACTCCTTGTTGCACACCATACATGACTTGGCACAAGATTCAGAATAAAATGTAAATCATATGATGTCCCTAGTTCGACTTACACCATATATGATGGACCAGAAATCAATCGCAGATGTAATCGACCATGCGGCTAGTTTATGCTGAATGAGTACTGTGAAGACAGCCGACTGTGCTCCCCCGATACAATTAATCCACACTGTAAGTGACAGTTGCGCCGGATACTTCTTCAGTGTAAATCCCTACAAGGTTTGTGCAATTTTACAACCATCTCAATTATCATTCATTTTTCAGTAATACTTGGTCTCTTACAAGGTTCGTTTGCGAATTTATTGAAAGATAAAATAAAACAGAAAGCTAGCTTGTTGAATGGTTGCATACCTGCATAATGTACCACACAGACGATGTTATACAACTAGTAACAGTCAGAATTGACCCTTTAATCCAGTCCTCATGAGTGGAATTATTTCCAATGTGGATTAGATCACCCTTCAGGCTTTGCATTGCTTGTCCTTTGTTCAAAATCATGATCATGACCCCAGCCAAAGATATTATGGTTCCCAGGATTTTCGCAATCACACGGGGATTCCTAACATCAACAATCTCCATTTTACACGAAAAATTCGTAACAAATACTTCATAAAGTCTGTATTAATCAAATTAAGACAGATAACTAGCTTTAAGTGGCCACACCTTAGTACGACTGCAGCTATAAATGTCAGTGATGAGATAGTATTAACCATTGACGTGACAAAGGTCGTAGAGGTGTATCTCAAGCTTGCAAAATACATGTTAATGGTTAAGCCAATCCTGGTATAAATCAGGAGAAAGAATAGTAAGTCTCTTTAGTTTCTGAAAAACATAGGAAGTAGAGTTAATTTATCTTGCAATAATATATCAAAAGAAAGAGACTTGGCTACCCTACCCTAGGAGAGAAAGAAAAAATATTTCCAAAAACAAAGCTAATGTCAGCTTTGGCCTTACTTTTCTGCAGAAAAAAGGAAGATCAAACAATCAGACATCAAAATTAGTCAATTACATATACTTCTAACAATTAATAGTGTACCACTCTAGAATATGGAGGCAATTGGCATACTCAGTGCAACAACATGATATGTATTGTGTATCTCTCAAGGAAATATACAGAAGGAAACACCACTAAGCCGCCTACAACATGCCGATAAGTTACATAAACATGAGGATTCAAGCCTTTGTTGAAGGAAGCTTGTGTTATAAAATATAGCAATGTATAACACATCTGAGCCACAATCATGAGAAGGTGTGGCTTAAATCTCTTGATCTTTGAGAAAGCACATATATCAAATGCCATAGCTCCCCACTGTGAGGTCATGTTCCTTTGCCTCTTTGCTAATTTATAGTTGAAGTATCAAATGCAATTGTACTGTCTATATATTAAAGAGTTCTGTGTTGGTTGTGCTTGCACTACTTGTAAAGAGTATCATGTTCTTCATACCAGAAAAGATTTAACCAAGATGGAGTACATGGAAATTACAATAATATTCTTGTTATCATAATTGAGATATGTAGTATTCTTGCTGTAATTGTCCGATACTCTCGGAAAAAAAAAGTAATGTTAAACATTCCATCACTTGTATCTCACCTGCATTCCAATCAATGATGTGATAATTGATAAATTGATACACATTAATGATAATTTATCTCATTCGACATACATTATACGAGTCCAATTGTCACATCATCGATTGAGTTACAGTTCATTAAAGATAGGAATTTTTATAAAATTGTCTGCACAGATAAGCTCCGGCTACCTGATCAAATAATAGACGATTTTGATAAAAAGTGATAGTACACCATTGAAAGTGATGAATGTGATGTGGCAATTAGAAATGATAGTAATGTGACTTAGCAGATTAAAGGAGCTTTTTTACCTTGACAAATTTGACAAAATATAATTTGGTGGTTATTAATGTTAAATTTCTACACTATGTGGAGAATTTGACGGTAAAATTGTATGCCCCAAAGCATGATTGTGTGATGATGTCACACTCTGCATAATATCTGCACAAGTGATCATATGCTAAAATCTTTTTCTTTGATGGAATAGCGTGAATAATTTGTGAACTTGTATAATGGCCAGATCAAGAATTTCACTCAATGAATTGGTGTGAAAAGCAATTTCAACTATATATGCAGAAAACTGAGTTTGAACAGTGAAAGAGTAGACTATTATTCCTGTCATAAGTCATAACAGTGTAGAAATATTCTTGTAGTTATTGGTTCTTTTTTTCCTATCCATTCGTTCTACAGGAATTGGACTTAATCAGAAATATTCTTCTTGTAGGCTCATCTTCCATTGGTTTGTGCAGAAACTAGACTAATCCCATATGTGTTGCTATTGAAAAATCAAAATGTATACTTTCTCCTTCAAAGAATGAATAAAGGGCACAGGTTACTAGAGATCATGCATGGAAATATATTTCAATTTCTTGTTCCTAAAATGTTATGTTAAAATATATAAATGATTCATGCTGTCAGAATAATAAGACGTTATAGAATCCACAAGTGACAAGACCAATTAAGTACGTAATAATTTTGTTGCTTTTGGATGGCATCAGAACATCTTTTGTCTGCAGAAATCGACATTTCTGTCATCAAAACTCTTTAAATGATCGCCTTCTTTTGTGTCTGGAACAAGTTCCCGGCCTACTCAAAATTCTGTATCAAAGAATCACCAAAAACTAAAGCATTACTTAGTGCCACTTTTATATTGTTAATTACTCGTGAATATTTAATTAATTTATAGGCTGCTGGTGTGTGTATTTTATTTTACCCTTTAAATGTAGGTTGTGTACATAATTGTTCTGGTCACAATCTAGAAGCTGTCTAGTTGGCAAATCTCATAGGGTTGTAAAGCTTGAATCAATAATATCGTGAGAAAAAAAACAATATATATAACCGAATTGTAAGAGACTTTGATTCATATCGTAAACAACAATTTGACAGTGGAGGTTGGGTATGAGTGTGCTTTGTGGATGTAGGTTTACACCGAACCATATAAAATCTCACGACATTTTTGTTTTTTTTGTTTTCATGTGATTTGATTCTTGCATTGGGTTTACGTGTTTCCTAACAGATCCAACCGGGTAGTAAACACTGTTTATAGGATAGTATGGTCATTTTTGAGCAGCATGCAGTCACTATCAGATGAATTCTTGTTTGCTTAAATAATGTTAATATAATTAATTAAACTCTTGTTTGTAACAATGAAGCAGAAACCAATGTGATAATGGGATTTTTCTCCCATATAAGAAAATACGTACCGAATACACAAAATGATAAGGAAGAGGAAGGAATGAGGCAAAGAGAAGTAGTGGTGTCATTTAGAACACCACAGCACCCATCTTTGGGGACAAACCACTGGGGTGGTGCTTCTCCATTGTTAGCAAGAGACATCCCAAAGGAGTCACTTGAACAGAGGTATTTAAGGCTCAACTCAATCCGCAGTCGCGATGAGATCTTCCCTGCTGATGATGAAGATGACTTCAACTACCAACTGTCTCATAAAACTCATCATGCACCAAAAGTAGTACATGATCAATCTGCCCCGCGGACGCCTGGCCACAGCAGTAGACTAGGATTAATCTTGTCCAAGCTAACAGCAGCAAGGAAGGAAAAGGCTGTGTTGGGTTCAAAAAAGAGTTGGTTCCCCAGATGGGATCCTCAACATAGGTGGCCTCAAGGTTGGTGTTAGTCTTATTTATTGCAATATTGCATGTTATTCAGATTGAAGCATATGGTTACTGTGAAGACCTTGCAATATTGATGATGATCAGCCAGTAATATATCAAATCCATTCGATTGGAAACTTGTGTAATCTTTTTCTCTTCTCTGAAAGAATATTTTGTATAATTAATTTAAGCATTCTTGTTTCTATTAAAATGCTTCATCTAAATGGGATTTGATTTTTTTTTTTTTTTTTTTTTAACTTTTAAGTTTTTATACATAGCTATCAGCTAGAATGTATGTGAAATAAGAAGTAGCAAAACATTGAAATAATTAAGGTCCACTTCTGCAGCTGTTTTTCAATCCGTTTTCGTTTTTATTATAAAAAAAAACGATTTCGAAAACACGTTTATTAACCGTTTTTCATTTTATTTTCGGAAAAAAAAAAAACGAAAAAAAAACCAGTGTTAAAAGTGAAAATTTTGAAAAACACAAAATACTTGGGTCTGTCCTGTAAGCGTTTTTCAGTTGCTGTTGTTCAAAAATAAAAAAGAAAATGAAAACAGTATTTTTTGTTTCAGTTTTGAATTCCGAAAACGCGTCTGGTAGCTTATACTGAAAGCTGTATTTTGAAAATGAAAACGGAAAAAACGCGTAACGCGTCTGGTAGGTTAACTGAAAACTATCAAAAATTGATTATATAATTAACCAATATAATTTTTGTATTGTAATTTTTAAATTAAACAAAAGTAACACATCAAAAATTAATTCAAAAAAACATATCAAAAAATGAATTAATCAAAATTAAACTCTTAAATTATAAATAAATAATTACAATATATATATATATATATATATATATATATATATATATATTACTATATAATAAAAATATAAATGTATAAAATATATATTATAGAATATTAATAAATATATATAAACTATATTATAATATATGATACATTAATATAATATATATATGTTGACGAGAAATTTGCTCGAGATGAGAAATTCCAGTTAACACCCTCGAGATCACTACCACGAAAGCGGTGGCCAGAGTCGGTACCGTTGGTTCCCGACCTGTTTAAGAGAGAGAGACGAGTAGTAATAACAGTAAATGGGAGCTGTATTATTGATATTGCTTTAAGATACAAATAACTCTCTTGTTTGCTCACAATCTCTCGGAGGAGTAGGGTGGTGGCAACTCGGTGTCTGTCGAATAGTGGAGATGAAGGTGATTGTGTTCTGAAATCAGAATTTAGGTCTTCCTTCTATGTGTATATCTGTTGTTTATGATTTTTTGTATGTTACTCGATCTATCTCAGTTGTCTTTTTTTTTCTCTGTCTGTGTTCATCTATAAATATCGTCCAAGTAGGTTTCAATTTCTTAAATACTTTGTCGTGATCCCAAGAATCCATTCCCTCCTTATCGGGCGGGATTTGTCATTTGAATTTGAATTGTTTCCGGATTCGATGATATGGTTGACGAAGATAAGTTTGTTGCCTTATTTGAATTATACTCTTGACGTGCATGTGAACATTTCGTAGACACGATCCCGTGTGCACTCGTGCCATGAATCTTCATGGAGGTCATCCTGCCAGCCGCCTATTGCCCCGTAGAGTGAGGTAGACCCCTGCTCTGGCTCTGTTCCTGGAAGTTTAAGATGGATTTTCCTTGACCCGTGGTGGCCTGAGGTGTTCTTATAGACCCTCCTGGAAGGTAGCTGGGGTAATTCAGACTTAGGTGTGATTCCTCCTTTATGCCCAGCAAGGACAACAGGCTTCTGGAGAGGTTGGCGGGCTTCTTTCAAATGTCTATTGAGCTGGGAGACTTCCCCTGGTATTTACGGGGCGGTTGTGGAGCTCGACCTCAAAGCCGAGGTTCCCCGATAAATGGTTTGGAGAAGCCCGGGCTCCAGTGCTATTGTGGGGGCTCTTCCCTGTCGCGCTTGACTTGTCTTCTGGTAACTTTGAAGCCAAACCGGCCTTCCCTGCTCATGAGGGTGGCTTTACGGTCTTTCCGGGCTTTATGAGTGTCGATTGTAGGTGGAAAATTTCTCTTTGACCCCTGGCCAAATTTCCTTATTAACAGAAGTCCTCTCTGACTTGAACACCGGTGGTAGAGTTAGGGTTGGAGTCAGATTTCTTGTTTAATTGAATTTTTTTTTCGCCATAAAGATAATTAATGAGAGCGAAATTTTCTCATTAATTACCCAACATTTTGAATTTGAAACTGAGTGTTATTCGAAGAAAAACGACTGCAATACGGCGGTGATCTTCCCGAGGATATAGCCCATAGACCTCTATTTAAGCCCGGCCTGCCCGTCACTTTCTTCATACTTCCTCAAATCTCAGACTTTCAAATTTCTTCTTCCCCGTTTTCTCTGCCGAAATCTTCCACTTGCTTTCTCACCTCTCTTTCCCATCAATGTCGGCTTCCACAGATAGTGTTGATGCCTTGGTGGAGGGTTCTGGGGGCCCTAACCTAGCTCATCTTAAACGGGTGCGAGGGATTTCAAGTGACGAGGAATCCTCCCCGTTCCGCCAGCACCGCCATTCTAACAGGAATGCTTCTATCGGTTCTGGCTTTTCGAACTGGCCTGACAATCCTCTAAACCTGGTCGACGAAGACTCTGACGTCGGGGAGAGGTTAAATGCGGTTGGGAGGGCTCAAGTCACAGTGGTGGAGCTTCCTCCAGTGATAACCCTTCCTTTTGAACCCAGGGTCATCCCTGACTCTACTGTCGATCGGCCATCTACGGGACAAGTATGGTATTCCTGATACCGTTTCTATGACTGTCCCCCACCGGAACTAAGATTTTTAGCCTGCCTAAAGGCATGCTCCTTATCCACACCGTAACTTTTGAGAGCGGGGTGAGACTCCCTCTTCACCCCACCCTTCGGCGGGCTCTCAATGCTCTCCAGCTGGCTCCTCTTCAACTGACGCCTGGCTTCTGGAGGCATCTAATCGGCTTCCTGGTATTGTGGAGGGAGCAGTGCAATCTTAACGGCGTAACTAGGGAGCCCGGGGCTGAGGAGCCCGCTTTCCTTTTCTAGATTGGTAGCATGGCAGGACTTCCACGAGGCCAATTCTATGCCAAAGCTAAGAATAGGCTCAATTTTATTGTTTCTGGGGCTTCAAAGAAGGACCCCGCTTGGAAGGAAGAGTGGGTACTGGCGGGAGGAGACTGGGGGAGCTTCGTCTTCATCGGCGGGCATGAGCTCAAGGTTCCTACAACTTTTAGTGACAAACCCACTTGGGGTCGGGATTCCTTGCCCGATGAGTCTGAAGCAGTGCTGAAGACCATCCTAGCTCAGAACTATTTGAATATGAAGTTTCTGACCACCGACCCCTTCGATCCCCACCGGGTAAACAGGTACCTGCGGATATCCGGTGCTACCCCTCGTAAGTATCTCGATCTATTCTTGTTTTTTCTTTTTTCTTTTTTCTTTTTTATTGTTGGAGGGTTCAGCTCTGATGATCTTGACTCTTTTCTCTAACAGTGTTTGTTGTTACTCCAGCTTCTCGCGAAGTCCGACAAGCTGGGATACCTCCTCCTCCTTTCAGATCGTCTCATAAGCTCTCCCAACCGTTCGTTCCTTCCCCCTCTCCTTTCTTGGTGAAGTCCAAGATGGCTTAGGCATCTTGGGCTGCAAAGGCTCTAAACTGAGGAGGGTCTGCTTCCCAAATCGTCAATAAGTCTGTTCCTGCCCCTCATCCAGAAGTTATTGCTCCACATGATGTCCCCCGAGTCACGCTACCCCTTTCAGCAGATCCGGTTGTATCACGGGTAGTCGAAGTTCCCATGGAGCCCGATTCCGATTTTTCTGAGGTCGCCACTTCTCGTCCGTACCAGCAATCGAGCTCGACGGGTCAGGATGAGGTTCTGAAGCAATTTGTCCCATCTTGTCCAGGCGGCGGGCTTTCTAGGATGACCGCGATGCCCGTGGATATCTTGATCACCAAAGGGTCCGCCTTTTTAGCTGAGGTAATTGTCTCTTTTACTTCTTCATTGATCTGCTTGACTTGTCATTTTCTAATCTGATTTTCCTTTGCAGGCTTTCAAGTTTCAGGTGGCCATGGGGCATCAGGTAGCCTTCCTCCGTGATCGGGCAGCCAAGGCTGAGGCTGAAGCTGAGTGAGCCATGGGGTTGCTTGCGCGGGCTCAGACTCTGGTCTAAGAGATGACCTTCAGCCAACAGGGAATGGAGACGCAGCTAGCTGAGCTTCAATGCGATCATGAGAGGCTGAAGCGGGCTTTTGATCAGGAGACTCTCTGATCGAAGCGGCGGGCTAGCCAACGAGATGACTGGAGGGGAGAAGCGAAGGCTCTAAATGCTGAGAACCAAACCTTGCAGGCTCGAATTACCCAGCTCCAAGCCGAAGTGGAAGCCTCCTTTAGCTAGGGGTATTTCTATGCCTCCTATCAGGTTGTAGAGGCTCTCCCTCCTCTATTAGATCTCTCCAGCATTGCCGGCTGGGATAGAGCGGAGGTCATGTTACGGGCTGCGGAGATGTCTCGCCCCGAAACTGATGGAGCTGGCCCTTCTGGGGAGGATGCTGGGAAGAAGTTGGAGGTACCAGATCTACCTCCTCCTGTTCCATCCTTTCCAGTATCTGGTTCTGGTGAATCCTCGAAGGGGGTTCACAATGAGGAGCTAGAAGGAGGCCTTGCTGAAGCCCGAGATCTTCCCGCAGTGCTCTCAGGAATGGGGTCAACTGAAGGCGGGAGCGTGCCTTAGTCGGCGACCAACCTTCTTGATGAAGCTATTCCTCCTGAAGTTATGGCGGTGATTAATGAAATCGTGAAGGAGGATCCTGTTGACCCCGAGGTAGCCAGGGTTGATCCTCAGGAGGAAGTGGTGGAAGCGGTGGGTGCAGCTGATCAGGATGAGCCGCGACTGGAGATGGGAGCAGGGGGCGAGGTCCATTCTGTGGAGGAGGAAGCTGAAGGCCCTCAGGAAGACGAAGAAGCTTGAGTTCTCTTCCATGTGATTTATTTTGAATGCCCGGAAAAGGGGGTGGACATCCCATCTTCAACTGTGTTTGATCTCTTATTATTTTTTCTTTGTAGCCCGGAACCAGAGATTGGGCCCCTTTTGCTTATAGTAGCCTTGTTGTGGGATAGACTCCCTTACTTGATAATAAAAGTTTAATCTCAGATCTAAATCTTGCTTCCATGTACTTGCTTGATCGTTTAGCTTTTATATCGAAGCGAGCTATCTTTGGGAAAAATTAAGATAAGAAAAACAAGTTATTGGCATTGAGCCCCCATACCAATAGAACTCCTAACCCCACTTCTTCAGCTGACAGTCCCCTTGTTTGATTGTGGGTTTGATGTAGTAAGTAACCCTGTATCAAGGAGATCTAGTAAAATAACAGGAGCATTTAGAGTTTAAGTAATTCGAGCCTTCCATCCTCGAGCCCCTTTGGTAGGTTGTAGCCCGAGTAGAACATTAAGTGGAGAATTGTTTAGTCCCTTCTTAGGCTCGGGATCATGAGGGCTTTCGGGCTTTCAAGCTCGATTCCTTCTTGTGGGTGGTAGCCAGACAAAGGCATCAGGAGCGTTATCTAGCTATTTCCTGGTCTGGATGACAACTATGCTTTTACACTCAGATCCTTCTTGGGGGTGGTAGCCCGATCAAGGCATCAGGAGGGCTATCTAGCTATTTCCTGGTCTCGAGATCTGGATGGAAACTATACTCTTACACTCAGACCCTTCTTGGGGGTGGTAGCCCGACCAAGGCATTATGAGTGATATCTAGCTATATCCTGATATTTTGATTCGGATGACAGCTATGCACTTATACTCGGATCCTTTATTGGGGGAGGTCACCCAACCAAGGCACTGACAACTATGCACTTATACTCGGATCCTTCTTGGGGGAGGTCACCCGACCAAGGCATCAGGGATGATGAGAGGGCTTCCCTGGTAAATCCATGGTCTCGAGATCTGGATGGAAACTATGCTCTTACACTCAGACCCTTCTTGGCGGGGGGTGGTGCCCGGTCGAGGCCTCAAGAGCAGCGAGAGGGCTTCCCCGGCTTACCCCTGGTCTTGAGGCGATAATGTCGAAACTTTCCATGTAGACCCAAATCATTATAGGACATAGTCGGAGAAGGAGTAAACAAGAAAACAGACGAGCTTTATTGATATGGAAGATGAAGTACAATACTGTCAGAAGAAAAAATAAAAGAAGCTAGTCGGAGGTTGCCTGCTCCTAAGTCCCCTGTTCAAGGGTAGAATTTCCTTAGGTGATCCGCATTCCAAGTATGGTCGATCAGTCGGCCATCCATATCCTCGAGCTTGTGCGTCTCATTATGAATCAAAATCTTTATTAGGTAGGGTTCTTCCCAGTTGGACGCTAGGACCCCGTCTGACCTCTTCTTGGTGCTCAACGTCACTTTCTGGAGGATCAGATCCCCTTCTTTGAAGCTTCAGATTTTAACCCTCTTGTTGAAGTACCTGGCAATCCTGCCTTGGTAGATTGCTACCTTTTCAACTATTCGATCTTGCTTTTCCTCCAGGAGGTCCAAACTAGCTTGGAGCTTGCTTTCATTGCTTCCCGGTTCAAACCGTTGGACTCTAAAAGAGGTCAACTTGTGCTCTATTGGTAGGACTGCTTCAACCCCGAAGGCCAGCAAGTAGGGTGTTTCCCCGGTAGCTATTCTCCTTATAGTGCTGTAAGCCTAGAGAACCTCGGGAAGCTCCTCTACACATCTGCCTTTCTTTTGTTGTAGCTTTTTCTTCAATAACTTCTTGATGGTTTTGTTCGTGGATTCCACCAGACCATTGGTCTAAGTGTGGGCTACCGAAGCAAAAAGAAGGTCGATTCCCAAACCTTGACAAAAATCTCTGAATCGGGCATTGTCGAACTGTTTTTGAGGTCGGTTATGATGACTAGAGGGGTTCCGAACCTGCATACTACATTGGTCTTGATGAACTTTGTTGTGTTTTCTTTCGATATCTGGGAGAGTGGTCAAACTTCAACCCATCTTGTAAAGTAGTCAATTGCTACGATAGCATGCTTGGCCTGTCCCGGAGCTATAGGAAGTGGTCCAATCAAATCGACCCCCCACATAACAAAGGGGTATGGCGAGCTAAGGGACGAAAAATGCTCTGGAGGGAGGTGACTCAAGTTTGCGGCCTTCTGGCACGCCTCGCAGGTTTGCACCAAGTTCTTAGCATCTTGATGGATGGTCGGCCAGTAATACCCCATGCGGAGAACCTGGTATGCCAAGGCCTCTCCACCAATATGGTTTTCGTATTCCCCGGAGTGAACCTCTCTCAAAGCCCACTTGGCATCTTCCGGGTGTAGACATCGGAGCAGGGGAAGGGATTTCCCCCTTCGGTATAAATGTCCATCTACCATGCAATATAGGACCGAGAGCCTTTTAACCCTCCTAGCTTGGTCAGGCTCCCCGAGGAGTTTTTCGTCCTGTAGATATTCTGCTATTAGATCCATCCAGCATGGCTGTCGGTCCAGGGTATAAGCTTCCTGACCAGTCATAATGCTAGGTAGGGGGATTACTTGAAGAGGGACTCTATGTGGTAGGGTCTGGCCACCATAGGCAGCTATCTTGGCTAGGACGTCAGCCCGATGATTTAGTTGTCGAGGTATCTGCTCGATTCTGAATCCCCTAAATCTAGACCTGAGTTGTTGCACCAGTTTCAGGTAAGCGATCATGTTATCCCCTTTGGCCTGATAATCCCCGGAAACTTGGTTGACCACGAGTGAAGAGTCGCTCTTGATACTTAGGTAATCAACCCCGAGCTCTATGGCAGCTTTTATCCCAGCTAGCAGAGCTTCGTATTCCGCTTCATTGTTCGTGGCTTTAAATTCGAACCTGAAACAATGGCAGCACTCAGTTCCTTCTGGGTCAATGAGGACTATGCCAGCTCCACCCCCCGGACTGCCCTAAAGCTCCGTCAGTGTAGAGAGTCCATGACTCGCAGCCCTCCGGCCAGTTGTCAGATTCTGAAATCCTCTCAAGGGTGACATATGTTACCGCGGGGGTTGCCTGATCTGAAGGTACTGAAAGCTTGGCTACAAAGTCTGCTAGTGCTTGAGCTTTTATCGTGGTCCTAGGCTTATACTTTAAATTGAACTGGGTAAGCTCTAGGGCCCATAGAACCAGCCTTCCAGAAACATCCGGCCTTTGCAAGAACTGACGGAGGGGTTGGTCTGTCACCACTACTATTGAATGAGCATGAAAGTAAGGACGAAGTTTCCTTGCTGAAGTCACCAATGCGTAAGTGAGCTTCTCCAGCAAAGTATAGTTTTTTTTGGGATTGGTTAGAGCGCGACTCATATAGTAGATAGATCGCTGGATCCTATCCCCGCATTCCTTGACTAAGGCCCCACTTACAGCGGTTTCTAAAACGGCCAAGTATATTTAGAGTTCTTCTCCAGGATTTGGCTTGACCAACAGTGGAGGGATCGTTAGGTATCTTTTCAAAGCTTGGAAAGCCTGTTCGCTCTCCTGATTCCGCTTCATATTTCTTCCCTGCTTGATAGCTTTAAAGAATGGTATGCACTTATCGGTAGACCGGGATATGAACTTGTTGAGAGCTGTTACCTGACCGGCCAATGATTGAACCTGTTTAAGAGATGTGGGGGATTCTAGATCCAGGATAGCCATGATTTTTTATGGGTTAACCTCTATGCCTCTCTCATGGACCATGAAGCCCAGAAACTTCCCCGCAGTTACACCAAAGCCGCATTTAGAAGGGTTCAATCTCATCTGATTTTCCCTTAGAATTACGAAGGTCATACGAAGGTCGTCTAGGTGGCCTTCCGAGGTCGAAGATTTAGTGATCATATCGTCAATATATACCTCAATTGACTTTCCAATTTCGGGCTTGAACATACGGTTGACTAACCGCTGGTAAGTAGCTATAGCATTTTTGACGATATGATCACTGCGTAGCATTTCCTAGCTGCTTGCTGATCACCCCGAACCTCTCCCACCTTGTCTTTTACCTGGAACTCCAGGACATTGTGGTAAATAGACAGGACCCCCTTCAGCGATGATAGGAATGGCCTCCCTAATATTGCGTTGTAAGCCGACGGGGTATCCACCATCACGAAGTCGGTCATGATGTTTTGTTGGAGAGGTGCGGCTCCGATGATCACTGGTAGGATTTTTGATCCTACGGGTGTGATGGAGTCCCCAGTGAAACCGTATAATGGAGTAGTACAACTGTTGTAGCACCATTGCTTCTAGTTTAGTTTTTCCAAAGTGTGTTTGAACAGAACGTCGACGCTGCTACTTGTGTCAACGAGCACGCGGTGCACCATGAAGTTGGAAATTTGTAATGTAATGACCATGAGGACATCATGTGGCTGCACAATGTTAAAGACATCTACTTCGGTGAAGATGATTTGAGACAGCTGAGAGGGGTTGGTCGGTCTCTGGTCAACCTTGAAGATATCCCGCCCTTCGTCCGTGCAAGGGACCTTCCTCGCATGGGTTTTTTTGGAATTGTTGGAGGTACCGGCCAGAGTGGGACCTCCGCTGATAGTGTGAATTACCTGAATTTGTTGCATCAGGTCTGCCTAATCTCCCTTCCTCTTCTCACCGTGTTCCCGAATCTCGGCTTGGACCTGCCTTCCAGTTTGAATGTTCTCCCTAACTTGTTGTAAGAACTCTATCAAGCATCCCCCCCTTATCAAAGCCTCAATCTGGTTCCGCAGGTTGTAGCATTCTGAGGTGTTATGCCTTACATCTTCATGAAAGTCAAAATATTTATAACAATTTCTTTTATCGACCGAGACTTTCATGGGAGCGGGCTTCTGTAACAAACCCTTGTCCCGAATAGCAGGGTAGATTGTTTCTCGGGATGAATTTGAGGGAGTGTAATGGTCGTACCCCTTCGTATCGCGGGCTATAGGGGCTACTGTCATGGGAGGTGGTAAAGCCCGATGAGGAGTTCGCTTATCCAGATACCTTTCCGATCTGGGTTGAGGAAGAGGGAAACCGTATGTTGACTTATTAGAGGGTTTGTTCAGGCTTTTCTGATCTTGCTCAGGTTTGGGTGCTTCCTTCTTTTGTCGCTTTTCGGATCTCATATCGTCATGCTCCATCTTGACCTTGAGTTGCTCATCGACCTCGATCTGCTCCAAAGCCCGATCATAGGCTTCCTGGTAGGTTTCCGGAGGTCTCTTGGCAAAAGACCGGAATAGTTTTCTCACCCACAAGTTTCTCCTGAAGTTGGTGAGGGTTTCTTTCTCGGTGAAGACTCCTATATGGATGACCTCCTTGTAGAACCGCTCGACATAAGCCCGGAGAGTTTCCCCTCTCTTTTGGATCACGTACTGTAGATGAATCGGGTCCTTCAGTCTGGGCTTAACCCCCTGGAACTGTAAGCAGAAGTCAGTTGATAATTTGGTGAAGGAATCTACGCTCCCAGCGGGTAGTTTCCTAAACCAAGTCTTAGCATAATCCGTGAGTGTGGTGGGGAACATCCGACACATAGCGGCCCTGGTTGTGTTCTGGACCTCCATTTGTTGAACGAAACTCTCTAAATGGCTCAGCGGATCTTCAGTCCCGGAGAACCTGTCAGTTGGCATTTTGAACTTAGGTGGGAGCTCTGCCTCCCGGATCCTTCTGGTGAAGGGGTGTTCATCTCACTTATAGGATCTTTCTTGTTCTCCTTGTACTTCCCCTTATTCATCAATTAGACCTCTTTCTGTAGCTCTGCCAACTGGTCCCTTAGTCGCTTGCTTTCGGACTCCCTTGAGTCGATCTCAGATTCCTCACCATCAGATCCGTCTGATGAACTGGTGACCTCTACCCGGTTCCTTCTTCGGAGGGGGCTTGCTCGGGGGATTTACTGACTTTCTTCATTTCTACCCCGGGCTTCCCTTCTTGAAGTCGTTGGGTGGAGGAGCTGTTCCTGTCCCCGGGGAAGGACATCTACCGTGGATTTAACTTGTCGTGGTTGGTAGCGTGTCAGCGCTTCGGGAATGTGGGGCATAGGCCCTAGCCTATCCAGGATCTAGGTCGGGAGCCCTGTTCTGTTACGAGTTGATTCCAGAGGGGCTGGCCCCAGGCGATCAAAGGCGGGTTGCCTAGCCCCAGGCCTGCTTGATTCCCCTTGATTGCAGAGACCCATTTATTGGATAGCTATACCCTCAGCGAGTAATCGAAGGCAGACGTTCTCTACAAAGGACGCCGCTTGTTGGTCAAGCTCGACCTGGCTTCCCAGAGGGGGATCCAGAGCCCGCACAGTAGCTGGCTGGGTGGGAATTTGGCTATGAAGTCCGGATTTTTTCCTTTTCCTCGGAACCTTTCGTATCGATGTAGCAGATGGTTGTCCCGAGGTGCCCTGCTGCCCTTGCGAGGAGCGGAGCATCATGATGACTTTGAAATAAAGAACTTTTTGAATGTAAAAAGATGATGGTGTGAGAGGTTTTCCACAGACGGCTCCAGAAAGTGTTGACGGAAAATTTGCTCGAGATGAGAAATTCCAGTTAACACCCTCGAGACCACTACCACGAAAGCGGTGGCCGGGGTCGGTACGTTGGTTCCCGACCTGTTTAAGAGAGAGAGACGAGTAGTAATAACAGTAAATGGGAGCTGTATTATTGATATATTGCTTTAAGATACAAATAACTCTCTTGTTTGCTCACAATCTCTCGGAGGAGTAGGGTGGTGGTAACTCGGTGTCTGTCGAATAGTGGAGATGAAGATGACCGTGTTCTGAAATTAGAATTTAGGCCTTCCTTCTATGTTTATATCTGTTGTTTATGATTTTCTGTATGTCGCTCGATCTATCTCAGTTATCTTTTTTTTTCTCTGTCTGTGTTCATCTATAAATATCGTTCAAGTAGGTTTCAATTTCGTAAATACTTTACCGTGATCCCATGAATCCGTTCCCTTCTTATCGGGCGGGATTTGTCATTTGAATTTGAATTGTTTTCGGATTCGATGATATGGTTGACGGAGATAAGTTTGTTGCCTTATTTGAATTATACTCTTGACGTGTATGTGAACATTTCTTAGACACGATCCCGTGTGCACTTGTGCCATGAATCTTCATAGAGGTCATCCTGCCAGCCGTCTATTGCCCCGTAAAGTGAGGTAGACCCCTGCTCTGGCTCTGTTCCTGGAAGCTTAAGATGGATTTCTTGACCCATGGGGGCCTGAGATGTTCTTGTAAACCCTTCTGTAGGGTAGCTGGGGTAATGCAGACTTAGGCGTGATTCCTCCTTTATGCCCAGCAAGGACATCGGGCTTCTGGAGAGGTTGGCGGGCTTCTGGAGAGGTTGGCGGGCTTTTTTCAAATTTCTCTTGAGCTGGGAGACTCCCCTGGTATTTACGGGGCGGTTGTGGAGCTCGACCTCAAAGCCGAGGTTCCCCGATAGATGGCCTGGAGAAGCCCGAGCTCCAGTGCTCTTATGATGGCTCGTCCCTGTCGCGCTTGGCTTGGCTTGTCTTATCTTGTCCCATCTTAACCTAGCCATATGAAACGCATAATAGAACTAAATGGAACAAAATGAAAAATGAAATAAAAAACAAAATGATTTTTTTATATAAAAAGGTGAAAAACAAAATGAAAAACAAAAACGAAAAACGAAAAACGAGTATTTTGTATTTTTCAAATCTTTCACTTTTAACATTGGTTTTTTTTCCGCTTTTTGAAAATTAAATGAAAAACGGTTAACGAACGCATTTTCAAAATCGTTTTTGAGAAATAAAAATGAAAACGGACTGAAAAACAGCTGAATGACTGGGCCCTCGTTTTTCGTTTTTCGTTTTTCGTTTTTCGTTTTTCATTTTTGTTTTTGTTTTTGTTTTTGTTTTTGTTTTTGTTTTTCACTTTTTTTATATATGAAAAAATTCATTTTTCTTAAACTATTAATTGTACTATTATGCGTTTAATATAACTATGACAAGACGAGACAAGACGAGACAAGACAAGATTTTTAAATTATTAAAGTGCCCTTTATATATATATATAGTACTTATTATAATATTTACATAATTAGTAAATTAATATATAATATTATAAAATAATAATATTTAATTTATATTAATATATATTAGATATCATATAATATTAATATATATATATATATATATATATATATATATATAAATTCTATATATAAATATTATATAATATTATATATCATAATATTTACATAATTAGTATATTAATATTCTATAATATATACATAATATTATGATTATATATATATATATATATTAATATAATAATTATTATGTATATAATATATTTATATAATATATATGTAATAATAATATATAAAGTATATATATATAAATATAATAATATATTGTATAATATTATATATATATATATATATAAATATAATATAAGAATATTAATTTTTAATATATAAAATAATATATATAATATTATAAATTATAATATATGTAATAATATTTAATATATTATTATAATATGTATATATATATATATATTAATATAATTGTATATATATATATATTATAATTATTTATTTATAATTTAAGAGTTTTGTTTTGATTAATTCATTTTTTTGATATGCTTTTGTGAATTAATTTTTGATGTGTTACTTTTGTTTAATTTAAAAATTACACTACAAAAGTTATATTGGTTAATTATTTAATTAATTTGTTTATAGTTGTAATAATATTAAACAAAATACTAAAATTGATATTTCAATTTTTGATAGTTTTCGGTTACCTTTCAAGATGCGTTTTTTCCGTTTTTATTTTCAAAATACAGCTTTCAGTATATGCTACCACACGCGTTTTCAGAATTTGAAACTGAAACTAAAAATACTGTTTTCATTTTCATTTTCATTTTCATTTTCATTTTTATTTTCAAAAAACAGCAACCGAAAAACACTTGCAAGACGAGTCCTAAGTTTTTTTTACATAAATCGGTAAGATTCTCTTTGTCCAACCGTGAGAATAAAGCTGTTCATCAAACAAAAACAATATATGGGAACAAAAAAATATAACTCACAATCAGAAGACTACTCAAATCACGGTATATGTGTGCGGACATACCACTGTGGCACTAAATCAACATCATATCATCGCAGTCGATTTAATCTCTAAGTTTTGGTGAAAACTCAACTTTTTAAGTGTATTTGTTTTTTTACAACCCTTGGTCTCTCACTTTTCAAAAATACATCAAATTGGTCCATCCGTTAATCAAAATCCACACCTCCACCACTGTCGCGCTTACCAGCGCCATACCACCACCACATCAACATTTCCATTTAGGAGGACATCGCACCAGAACAGATCTGTGCGATTTCCATGATCGCACCAGATCTGTGAATGGAATAATCTTCTCCATTCAACTTCTTCGATGAACACCAACACGTGGACGACGCGAAGACGATGACAATGGCTTCGCGATTCAGCTTCTTCAACGATAGGGTTTTAGAGTGAGAAATGTTCTAGTTTTTCTAGAGAGATTTTTTTTTGTGGTGGTTGACGGTGGGGGTGGTTGGGTTTGGATCTGGATAGTGGTAGAGGTTTCTGGGTTTCCTTGGTTCATGAAGAAGTTGAATGTTGTTCTTAAGTTTTAATTTTTTTATATTAAATGGAGATTCTTTTCTTCATTCTTCTTTCAAGAAAAAATCATTTTTTTTTCATTTTTCTTTAGTTTTTTATGATATATTTTAATTTTTAATAAAATTTTCTTCTCTTTCTGAAAAGAAAAACTAAAATGTTTTATTTTATTTTATTTTTTAAAAGGAAATAAATGATTAGGGATAAATATGTCATTTTATCTCTTCCATAACCTTTGACTGTTAAATTTTTTGTCATAGATATGAATTTGATGTATTTTAAAAAGCGAGGGATCAGGGGTCGAAAAAACATAAACACGTTTTAAAAGTTGAGTTTTTATAAAAATTTAGAGACTAAAATGATAATACCCTTATTCCTTTTCAATACAAGACGGTTAGAAAATAAAATATGTTTGATTGGGAGCCCAGAAAATAAGAAATAAGTTGAATATATACATATTTGCTGTTGACTTTGCAAGACCAGACCAAAATGAGCTACACATTACGAGATGTCAAAATTAATTAGAGATGTAATTAGACTTGTTGAGTTTAGCAGTAAATCCTAATCCCCTGATAATCCGGTTCCCGGGGTTTTGTCAAGCGACTCTTTGAAGGCCAAGTTGTAGGCATTGAAGATTGCAGTAGCGTATAAGGAAAGTTGTTGGGCTATCGTTAAGGCATTAAATATGTGCTAACAAATCCTTATCAGGCTCTGGCCTCAGTCTTTTATTGGGTTACTTGTTTAATACATTATTTTAGGGCCCAAAACGACAAGTCCAAGTCAAGGAATCAAATGTTATTTATATCATATGCTAGCGCCGAAGAAAAAAGTTAGCCCCTTCCGATTAAAAAAAAAAAAATTCTTGGTTTTGCCCTTGTCGAGATTTAATTGTTTACGGGCAACATCATATCCAATTTATAGACTTTAAATTTTAACAGAATACAACTTTTTGTGAATATAAATTAGAAAAAAAATTAAACCTACATATAATTATTGAATGATTATTATTAATGAAAATAAGCAAAGAACGGCTCTATTGCCACTCAAAATAGTTCTCACCACATAAATTTTACTCTCTACACCCATTATAAAAATTTAAAAATTAATACCAAAACTAACCCTAAATATTAATAATCACTTTCGAATTTAAACATATTTTTCTCTAGAATCCTACTTATTAGTTTTAACACAACAAAATTTCAAAAGAATCAAATTTAGAAGAATGGATATGATATGAATTCACAGTCTCAACAGATGGGTGTAAGAAGTTTACATGTTTATTAGTTAGGTAGTTCGTAGCCTCGTGAATAATAATTAAATCGGTGAAATCTCCTATAGTTATTTGTCCTATGTTTGAGATTGTTTTTGATTGAGAAATAATCACTTATTTTTCAAGTTTTAAACAGATAGATGTTTGGTAAACTTTCAAAAAGTAGATTATTTTACAATTTGCTTCTCCGATAAACAGCTTTGGAGAAGTTGGTTAGAGGTTGCTTTTCAAAGCTGATTACTGGGGAAGCTGGCTTCTTATCATTAAAATGTCTATAATATCCGTACTATTTTAATATAAATACAATAATACCCTTCTATTTAATTGTGATAATTTTTTGAATTAATAATATTTTAAAAACTGAAATTAAGTAATTAAAAAATAATCTTTTTTAAGAATCAGTGGCCACTGTCCACCAGTGTTGGCCACCACCAACGACGGAGGCCGGAGGACAGCCGCCCACTTCTGGCAGCATCAAAGTCGGAGGAGGAATCCAGTCATCCTCCGACAGTGGAAGAGGCAAACCGATTCCGTCTGTTAAATTACTCTATGCCTATAGTTCCATTTCGTGATTGCAATCGCAAATCCTATCGACGAGATTCCGTTGTGATTCAGTCTCGATCCCGTCGTGATTCAGTCTCGATCCCGTCAAGCCAGAGATGTCGGTTCGGCGATAGACGAGGATGGAAGAGGAAGCCTCCTCCAATTTCGCGATGATTCCGAGATGAAATCTCACGATTTTGCTCAAGACAGTGGTATATTTCGGCGTGATTCCATCGTGATTTGACGCCGGTTTGCTCCTCCATGATGTAACGAATCGGTGACAGAATCTAGCAAATTCGACGCCGGAGTTGTTGATGCAGAGGTTGGTGCCGAAGTTGTTGAAGCTTAATGGAGAAGATGATTGAGTTGACTCAGTTTTGTTGAGGGAGACTGGACTTGAGTTGACTTGGTCATTTTTTTTTGAGTTGACTCAGTTTTTTAATTTTAAATCTTTTATTAAATAGCAATGAAAAAATGGAAAAGAAATATATTAGAAAATACTGTAAAAAAGAAAAAAAGTCGGAAATAATAATAATAAAATAATTACATTCTCTTTTATTAGCTATACTTTAATAATATATATTATATTTGAACGATAAATATCCATTTTGGTCATTTTCTATAATCAATTAGAGTTTACCAAACACTTTTTCTTTACTTTTTTCCTAAGTCGATTATTTATAAAGTCAATTTACTAAATACCTATCAACTTATCTTGTAAGTTGATTATTTCTAAAGTTAAGCTATAACCAGATTGTTTTTGAAGTAAATCAATACTAAACATAGCTTTAATCAGTGACATTTGTTTTTATATATATTTACTCACATCAGCACCTAATAATGAGAAGAAAAAAAAAATGCAAAATGAAGTATTTTTCCAAAAAGCAACCAAAACCAGATTATGCAGAGAAAAAAAAAAGCAAATCAAAAGTCAGAATTTATAATTGCTAAAACGGTAGAAAGAATTTCAGTAAATATATATGATTGTAATTTGTAAATAATATAGTGTAAGGGCATTTTAGTATTAAAAAACTTTCATTAAAAAGGGGTGTAGGGAGAATATTTTTGGGTGGCTCTAACAAACTATCAATATGATCTTGTAATTAAATTTAGAGTCAATTTTTTTTTTTAAAAACCAAATGAATTTCGTGAAATTCAATTCGAACCGGTACGTTTCATTTTAACCAACATTGCTAGTAAAAAAAACTATGTTAACCTTAATGAATTACATGTCATTCATATTATATGATGAACCGAAAACATATTACATGACCAACAATCATGTAATGTTCATCATAAACCCAAAAATTGAAGAAATATGTTATATGATGAACTATGAATAATTACATGACTGACTATCATATAAACGTTCATCAAAATCTCAAATAATTACAAATAATTTTAAAATAGCTAATTAATTACTTTAAAATATAATATAATATATTAATATATTATAGCATTCTTAATATGTAACAAAAATTTATGTTGTAACTTGTAAGATATCGATAAAATGCAATATGAATAAGAGTAAATGTGACATAAAATAAAACTTTACTACTTAAGTAAATATTATAACATTCTATGAAAAATTGCTACAATAAACATATATTTTATAGCATTCCAAAATGAATGCTAAAAAGCATAGTAATAAAAAGTGAATATATATGGATATAATATGCATGTGATCGCATTCAATGTTATTACACAAGAGTTACGAATGATCGCACTAAAATAAAGTTAAATTTTAATGGGTTCGCATGTGAGTTATATGTGATAATAACAATCCAGACCTATAAATACTACACAAAATAAACTTCAAAACCTAATCCAAGCCTAGAAACCCAACTATTGAAATACACCTCAGAACTTAGACCCCAAACGCCAAAAACCAAATCACCACATCATAACCCTCTTTACTACCATCCAAAAAAAAAATTGAAGAAAAAAAGATAGATTTGTTATGGTTGGTTCTATATGGATTGATAGCCTTCGATTAACTTACTAAAATAGATAACTACACTATATAAACAAATATGTTTGTATAGATCAGTTTCATTATTAAGGATGGTGTATTCAATTTGAATTTCAAAATACTTTTAAAACCTTTTTTAAATTAATGACTTTGCAGAGTTTATTGACTTTTATGGATTTTACAAAATTATGAAATACTTTTATAAACTTTTATATACATTTATAGATTTTTGTTGCCTTTTAAATATAATATATATATTTTTATAACAAAATTATATTTTTCGTATCAATAAAAAATATTTTCTCAAAAGATTAAAAAACAAAATCATTGTTAATATCTATGAAACTTGACGAAAATGCGTGTATATATATATATATTTTTTTTTTAATTTTTTCATCATAAAAACAATTATGCACCTGAAAGTTTTTATATTTAGACAAAGTATGTGTGTAAAATATAATTAAAATAGTTAATTTTCTTTGTTTTTTTAATTAAAATATAGTTAGTCAAATGTTTTTTTATTTTTTTTATAATTAATCAAAATATTATAATTTTTCCTGTTAGAATAAAGGTTGAAAACCGACAATGATATTAACGTTTATATATCTATGCATAAGTATGACAATAGATATAAAAACGATACCCAAAATTAATTCAAATTACAAAGACAAAACCTAAAAATCCCGTATAGTGGTTGAACAAGACCCATGTCTAAAAATGAGTAATTTGATATTGGCCATATTTACAAGGAGCCACACTCATACACGACTTTCATTATGGTGTAGTTGAGTGATGATTTTTACCTTTTATTATTTTTAATTAATATAAATAAAGTTTATTTGATTTATTTTATTGTTGTTTAGTTATATTGAAAAAAAATGATTTTTTTCGTTTTTATTTGCATAACCGGCGAAGAATTGTTTTATTTTATATTATTTTTTAGTTTAAATTACTTTTTTTTATTATAGATCACTAATGTTTATATGTTTTTTTATTTGTTAGTTTTAAAAAGTAGTTCATTTTATTTAATGTATGAAATTTGTTAAGAACGAGTGTGATTTTATTTAATAGAAAATATGATTGATGTTTTGCAAGAAGTTTTATGTTTTTCTTCTAAAATGAAAGTCTATCTATTAAAAAAACAAGTCAAAGTTTTGGGAGGAGTAAAAGACAAATCGTGAGATTTTTTATAACTAGAAGTTTTAAAAGTCATTAAAAGTCGTTGACATTTTGAATACCCATTAACTTTCATAGACTTTTAAAAAGTCTTGATTAAATATTTTATGACTTTTATAGATTTTTTAAAAGTCTATAAAAGTCTGTATTGAATACCCATAACTTTTATAGAGTCTTTAAAAGTCTACATAGAATACACCAAAACATTTAAATTCCATAAACGTCTTTTAAAATTCAGATCGAATATAACCCCTTAAGAAAAGAGTGATCATATTTTTTTTTCTTATAGTATTAGAGTTTCTTCTCTTAGAAACCCTACGGTCTTCCTTGCCGAAAATATTTGTTAAAAAACCCTACGGCCTTCCTTACCGAAAATATTTCTTTGGGAAACGTTATGGCATTATGTAGCCAAAAGCCTTATGCTTCTTTCAAGCCATCCTCTTATCACACAATAATACTTTTACTTGATCATCCCGACCAACAATAACCACTATGACTCAGCCAGGAGAGCCAACAATTGTACCGAAAGATAAACTACCGAATATTCAGCCTTGTTATAGGCTGAATGACAAAAACTACCTCAATAGCCATATATTGTGAAGACTTTTTTTTTGAAATGAAAAGGAAAACCAAGTCATCTTAAGGGGACATGACTTGCTCAAGAAGATCCAACATTTCTCACGTGGGATGAAGCAGATTCCATGATCACGGTTATGGAATTCAATAAAGCTAGAAGAAAGCCAGACCTGCATTCATTTCCTCAACAAGAGAAGTTTGGAAATTGATTCGTCAAATCTATTCCCAGATGCAAGAGGTTGCCTTGATATATGAGATCAAGACCAAAATAGCTACCACAAAGCAAGGTAACCTTTCAGTCATTGATTATTACAGTACTGTGAAAAGTTTATGGTTGAAGTTTAAGATTAAATGTAGTGAAGATACTGTCATGTTACAAAAGTTGTAGAGAGAGGGTGGAGACCTAAATATGGAATTTGACTGAATTCGGGTACAAGTTCTGGGGAAAGAGACCTTTCCCTCACTTGAAGGAGTGTTTTCAATGATCCGAGATGAAGTAAGCCGAAAAGAAGTCGTGCTTGAAAAATTTAACACCAAAGGATCTAGGATTTGTTATGCTCACTATAAAACCTAATGATAGAGGAGGATTCAAGAGTAATACAGATAGACGGGGAAACGATATTGATACAGTGAGGAAAGGACCAAGATTGACCGGTTGTGAGAGAGTTTTGGTGTACTTACTGCAAGAAGCCTCGCCATAATAAAGGCGTGTGCTAGAAACTTAATGGGAGACGTTGAGGTGTAGGTTGAAATGGTGGTTACAAGGAATGGCAACATCGAGGACATGCCCATTTGACCAATACTGAGAACCATCATTATGAGAACCCAAGCCACATTGGACTAGAAAGTGAAGGTTTTCAAAAGGTAGAAATTGAAAGGTTGAGAAATCTACTTAACTCTTTTGAAAAACCTAGTGGATTGTGTTCATTAGCTAAGATATGTAAGTTTTCTTGTTCTTATGCTCTTAGTGCCTCTAATACCTTCCATAATAGTTCTTGGGTCATAGACTCAGGAGATATCGATTAGATGATGTATTCCTATCAGTCACTTGTCACCTATAGTTTTTACCCTAGCAATAGAAAAATAAAAATTGCATATGGCTCTCTTATTACTATTACAGGTAACGGTAGACGTTTAATGGATCGATTCATTTTTTAGTAGAATAGATAATTGATGATATTTGAAAAGGTGAACCGATCCAATAAATTTAAAAATGTTAGTGTTAACGGGAAATTTGCGTAGGATGAGAAATTTCTATTAACACATCGAGACCACTACCACGGAAGTGGTGGCCGGGGTCGGTACCATTGATACCTAACCTGTTTTAGAGGTAAACGAGATGCTGGATTGCAAGGATACAAATGAGAACTTTTATTATTGATTACTTGCTTCGATATACAGATTACTCTCTCATATGCTCACAGTCTCTGTAGGATTTAGGAAGGTGGCAACTTTGTGCTTGTCGAATAGTGGAAATAAAAGCGGTCGTGTTCTGAATACAGAATTTAGGCCTTCCCTTCTTCTTTTCTTTTCTTCTATCTGTCGTTCTTCTTCTGTTTTTTGCCTACTTCCTTTTTTTTCATCTATCCATTTTGTGTCATGCTTGGACCTATTTATATCTGGTCCAAGTAGGTTTGAATTCGCTGATATCCCACCACGATCCTATGAATCCATTTTCTTCTTATCGGGCGGGATCCTTTATTTAATAGTTGTGGATCCCGAGTAAATAGCAGAAACGATGATATTGTTAACGAAAATGAGTTTGTTTCCTTTTAGGAATCAAACTCTTGACTCACACGTATACGGATTTAATGTTGGTTATCACATAGATATGATCTTGTATGTTATCGCGGCATGGCCTTTCATGGAGGTCACCGAGCTAGCTGCCTGTCATCTCATAGAGCGAGTTAGATCCATGCTTCGACTATGTTCTTAGAAGCTTGGGATGGATTTTCTCTGACCCTTGGGAGCTTGAGATGTCCCTGTAGACATTCCTGGGAAGTAGCCGGGGTAGTGTAGATTTATGCATGATTCCTCTTTCATGCCCAGCAGGGACAACGAGCTTCTGGAGAGGTTGGTGGGCTTCTGTCTAATACTACTGTTAAGTTTTTCCTCAGAAAGTCTTAACTCGGAGGGGGCCTACTTTACTTGTCGGGCTTCTTTCGAATGTCTCTTGAGCTTGGAGACCCCCCTTGGCTTTCACGGGGTGGTTGAGGAGCTCGACCTCAGGAACCGAGGTTTCCCGATAGGTGGCTTGGAGAAGCCCGGGTTCCAGTGTTCGTGTGGGGCTCGTCCTGGCCACGCCTAGCTTGCTTTATGATAGTTTTGTAGCCGGGCTGGCCTTCCCTGCTCCTGTGGGGTAGCTTTATGGTCTACTCAGGTTTCATGAACGTCGATTATGAGTTTTAACTTGTGGCGGGAAAGTGGAAAATTTCTCTTTGACCCCTGACCAAATTTTACTATTAACAAAAGTCCCCTATGACTTGAACAACGGAGGTAGAGTTGGGGTTGGAGTCAGATTTCTTGTTTAATTGAGAAATTTTTCCGTTATAAAACAATTAATGAGAATTTCGAACGAAATCTTCTCATTAATTATCCAATATTGAATTTGAATTAGTGTGTTCTTCGAGGAAAAACGGCTGCATTACGGCCCTCTCTGTGGCTTTAGGTGATCTTTCCGAGGATATTGCCGACATCATTACAGCCTTAACCTCTATTTAAACCTGGCCTTACCATCACTTTCTTCACGCTTTCTCTCGATTTTAAAAATTTCAGATTCCTTCTTTCTTGCTACCCTCTGCCGATTTCCCTTTATCTTTCGCTTACTTTCAAATTCTTCTCACCCATCAATGTCGAATTCCTCATATAGCATCGAAGCCTTGGTCGAGGGCACTTGAGGCTCTAACCTGGTTCCTCGGAAATGGGTGTGAGGAATTTCGAGTGACAAGGACTCCTCCCCGGTCCGCCAGCACCATCGTTCTAGTAGGAACTCTCCATTGGCTCTGACTTCTCGAATCATCCCGACAACCCTCTAAACTTAGTTGACGAGGATTCTGAAGCTGGGGAGAGGGTCGACGCATCCGGGAAGGTTCATGTTACAGTGGTGGGGTTTTCTTCAGCGATGACTCTTCCTTTAGAATCCAAGATCATTCTTGATTCCACTCTTGACCCTTAGTTGATTAGTCACATTCGGGATAAATACGGTATCCCTGACATCGTCTCTCTCACAGTCCCCCACATAAATTACTATGTCTTCAGCTTGCCCAAAGGCGTACTTCTTATCCACGTTGCAGCCTTCGAGAGCGGGGTAGGGCTCCCTCTTCATCTTACCCTTCGACTGGCTCTCAACGCCTTTCAACTGGCTCCGTTCTAGCTAACACCCTGCTTCTGGAGGCACCTAGTCGAATTTCTCGTGCTATGAAGGGAGCGGTGCGAGCTAAGCAAAATAACCAGAGAGCCCGGGGCAGAGGAATTTGCTTTCCTTTTCCAGATTGGGAGCCTGGCTGGGGTCCATCGAGGTCAATTTTACGCCAAGGCCAAGAACAAATTCAATTCCATCATCTATGGGGCTTCAAGGAAGGACCCCGCTTGGAAAGAAGAGTGGATACTAGCGGGGGGAAACTGGGGGAGCTCCGTATTCATCGGCGGGCATGAGCTCGCAGTTCCCACTGCTTTCCGTGACAAACCCTCATGGGATTGAGACTCCTTGCCCGCTGAGTCTGAGGCTGTACTGAAGACTATCCTGGCCAGGAATTATCTGAATTTGAAGTTTCCAACTACTGACCCCTTCGACCCCCCGCAAGGTGAACAAGTACCTGCGGATCTCCGATGCTACTCCTCGTAAGTATCTTGCTATATCACGCTTTTGGGTTGTTGAATTGTTCAGTTCTGATGGTCTTAATCCCTTTCTTAATAGTGTCTTTTATTGCTCCAGCTTCTTGCGAAGCCCGACAAGCTCGGACCTCCTTCCAGATCGTCACCGGGAGCTTTCCCGGCTGCTTTGAAAAAGGGAGGGGTCAACTATTATGGCTGCTACCTCGCTCATTCCTGCTCCATCGCCTTCCCAGGTGAAGTCCAAGATGGCTGTTCTTGAGTCTCGGACAGCAAAAGCTCTAAACCGAGAATGGCCCGTTTCCCAAAGCACTGATACGTCCATCTTTGCCCTCTCACAATTGGTTCCTGCTTTAACTGACGCTTCCCCAGTCATATTATCCCCTTCTACTGATCCAGCTACATCCCAGGTAGTCTAGGTTCCCAGGGATCCCAAGGCCGGTACTCTTGAGATCCCCCCCTCTCGCCCCCACTTACAGTCGAGCTCGGCGGGTCAGGACGAGGTCCTGATGTTGGAACCCCGTTTCACCGGTCATGCAGCGGAACTAGGCTTTAAAATTTTATATACAGATCATATCTGTATCTGGGACCAGTGAACTTTAGAACATAATTATTTTCGAAACTAATACATACAATATGTAAACACAGGAAATTGAAATCGATATAAAGAGAAGAAAAACATACCAACATTTGGAGACTAATTTACTTTACGATGTGCTCCTATCTGAACCACTCGATATTCCTCGCTATCTTCCGGGACTGGTAATTACGTGTGGGCGCGTCACGGTCTCAAGAACTTGAATGGAGGATGTAGAGAAATTGAAGAAACTCTTTCTTCTATGTGTTTCAAAAACACACAAAACATGAAACAATATATATATATATATATATATATATATATATAGCTTGTTTCGTTTTTCACGAATATATATATATATAAATAACAGATTCACACACACACACACACATATATAATCTTTCATGCAAGCTTTTATAACAGAGAAAGAATTTGACTTTTTAAATAAAATATGCTTTTTTTTTCTCATTATAATCCTGCGTTAATATATATATATATACTTTTTTTTTGCTTATGCAAACCCTTTGCGTTATATATATATATTTATATATTAATAATATGTATATCAAGTATTTGCGTCATATGCAAATTCTTCTTTTGACTTATGTTTCATATGCACACACCAATTTGCATCAAATGCAATCTCTTGTGTTATTAATCGATATATATATATTTTAATTATCTTTTTCAAATATATCTAATATATTAAAAGTGATAATAAGTATTTTAAATTTAAACTTAAATTCAAATACTTAGATAAATGATTTAATAAAATAAAATAATCCTATTATTTTATCTTTACCTAAATCCATATATCAACTAACACCCTCCAATTAATAGTTAATTAATAATTCATAATTATCAATATAATTAAATAATCTAATTATTTATTTAATTTAACTATTAACATTCATTAATTAAATAATCTCATTATTCAATTAATTCCCGTATATATACGTGTGACTTTTGTAACACAATTAATTGGACAATCCAATTAATTTACCGTGACCCTTGTTACCTAAATCGATCGGGCTAACAAGGGGACCTAATGGACCCACAGTATTTTGAGCTCCAATAATCATCGGAATCATTAATTAAACTATTTAATTAATATTCCTTGATTATTAACTCCGGTGTTATTCCACTAAAAACCCGAAGCTGCAATCTCTCAACTTTAGACGCTTTTACACAGACCGATATGACTCGGTGTCCATCGATATAGCTATTACATATGGTGTGATCCTCCACAATAGTTCATAATTAGATCTTGGTTATAATGTCCGTTATACCCCTCTAATTACATATATCCTTTAAGTACCATTGATTATCTAATGGAAAATAAATCCTATTTCCTCACGGAATTAGAAGAGAGCTCATATTGTCCAATCCCCAAATCAATCCTTAAGGGAACTACCATCTATTTCTCACAAGAAGGAGTGGATTCCACTATTGTGTACAAACCTTCCCAGCTACAAGCCAAACCGCAATCCCAACATACATAGTATATTGATAAGGAAATTCATCTGACCTCACCCATGGTATATCAAAGACCACGATCTAACCTGAAGGAGTCGATAAGACACTTAGGATTAAGATCACCCACATATAGCCATCATTAGTTGATATATATGAATCTCATCGGTAAACGGATCTTGGTGAGAGATTCATATAGATCATGACCCAATCCTATATGATCAAATCATAAAAGGTGTCTCCATTCTCATATCTCTATATGAATGATTCAAGATAGAATCATCGTACATTATGGAATGGACCGCAGCTATATATTAACCACAAATAAAGTACCTAGCTTTATTTGCTATCTATGGACTCTTTAGATTGTACGTCTCTTACTGTATCCATCCGTATATGACACTTATATACACAGTTCGAGATTATATCCGGCAATCTTGGATGTTAAATAAATGCACAAGTTATATAATAAATAACACAACAAGAATGAATTGAACTTTTCCTTTTATTTATTTAATAAATCCATTTACAAATTACATCTTTAGGGCATAAACCCTAACACCTGAAGCAATTCATTGCGTTATGTCCGGGTGGCAAACTTTCTAGGATGACCTCAATGCCCGTGGACGTCATGGTTACCAAAGGGTATGCCCTTCTAGCCGAGGTAATTGTCGCTTTTACTTCATCATTCAGTAGTTTGATTTATCATTTCCTAACATGAATTCCCTTTGTAGGCCTTCAAGTTTCAAGTAGCCATGGGACATCAGGTAGCTTCTCTCCGCGACCGGGAAGCTAAGGTTGAGGCTGAGGCTGAGCAAACCATGGGATTGCTGGCGCATGCTCAAGCTCTAGTCCAGGAGATGACCTTTAGCCAGAGGGGAATGGAAACACAACTGGCTGAGCTCCAGTGCGACCACGAGCGATTGAAGCGGTCATTTGATCAGGAAACTCTTCGGTCGAAGAGACGAGCCAGCCAGCGGGATGACTGGAAGGGAGAGGCTAAGGCGTTGGATGTTGAGAACCAAGCTCTGTATGCCCAAGTTGCCAAGCTCTAGGCCGAGGTGGAAGCCTCTTTCAGTGAGGGGTATTTCTATACCTCCTTTCAAGTTACGGAAGCCCTCCCTCTCCCATTTGATCTCTCCAGCATAACCTCTTTCAGTGAGGTTATGTCTCGGGATGCAGAGATGTCTCGTCTCAAAAATGATGAAGCATGTTCTTTTACTGGGGAGGGAGCTGGAAAGCGGTTTGAAGTACCAGATCTGCCTCCTTCTGTTTTGACCTTCCCAGCGTCAGGTCTTAGCAAATCCTCGGGGGGGGGGGGGGGGGGGGGGGGGGGGTCCAACCTAATGAGCTATAAGGATGCCTTACCGAAGCACGAGATCCTTCCTTGGTGCTTTCAGGAGAGGAGGCAGCAGTGGGCGAGATTATGCTAAAGTCAGTGGCCAATCTTCTTGATGCAACCATATTGCCTGAGGTTATGGCGGTGATCAATGATGTCGTGGAGGATGACCCTGCTGAGCATCATGCAATCGAGGAGCATCCTCAGGAAGAGGTGGTGGAGGCGGTAGAGGCAGCTAACCAGAATGAGCGACCACAAGAAAGGGGAACAAAGGGTATGGTTCATCCGGTGGAAGATGAGGCTGGAGGGCATCGAGAGGATGCAGCAGTTTGAATTCTCTTTCTTGTAGTTTCTTTTAAATATCCGGAAAAAGGGGGTGGGCATCCCATATTTACCCATGCTTGGTCATTCATCATTTCATTTTTCTTTTTATAGCCCGGAATCAGGGGTTGGGCTCCCTGTCTGCTGTAGCCTTACTGGGGAATAGGCTCCCCCATTTATTAATAAAACTTAACTTGAGATCTGGTTCATATTTTGACATACATGTACTTGCTTTTTTTTCTAATCTCCTTATAGGTTCAGCCTCTATTGCAAATTGACTTAGATTGGGAAAAATAACAAGATAAGAACATTGCTTAAGCGTGAAAGCAGACAACTAGCTCGGGCTTTCTGACTACAAGACTTGTAGCTCAACGTCTTTAGTCGATAGTCCCTTGTTTGATCGTAGATATGTTATAGTAAGCAATTACGTGTACAAGGAAAATTAGTAACCAGTAATAACTAGGGTATTTAGAGTTTAAGTAAATCGAACCCTCCATCCTTGAGCCCTTTTAGGGGGCTGTAACCCGAGTGAGGCATCAAGTAAATGACTGTTTAGCCCCCTCTTAGGCTAGGGATCGGGAGGGCTTCCGCGCTCTTAAACTCGAATCCTTATTGGTGGTGGTAGCCCGACCAAGGAATCGAGAGGGCTTATCTAGCAGTTTTCTGGTGTCGAAATCTGGATGGCAACCATGCTCTTACACTCAGACCCTTTTTGGGGGTGGTAGTCTGACCAAGGCATCATGAAGGCTATCTAACTATTTCCTGGTCTTGAGATCTGGATGGCAACTATGCTCTTACAGTCAGACCCTTCTTGAGGGGGTAGCCCGACCAAGGCATCATGAGGGCTATCTAGCTATTTCCTGGTCTTGAGATCTGGATGGCAACTATGCTCTTATACTCAGACCCTTCTTGGAGGTGGTAGCCCGACCAAGGCATCAAGAAGGCTATCTAGCTATTTCCTGGTCTTGAGATCTGGATGGCAACTATGCTCTTATATTCAGACCCTTCTTGGGGGTGGTAGCCCGACCAAGGCATCAGGAGGGCTATCTAGTTATTTCCCGGTCTTGAGATCAGGATGACAACTATGCTCTTATACTCAGACCCTTCTTGGGGGTGGTAGCCCGACCAAGGCATCATGAGGGCTATCTAGCTATTTTCTGGTCTTGAGATCTGGATGACAACTATGCTCTTATACTAAGACCCTTCTTAACGAGGGGTAATGCCCGGCCGAGGCATCGGAAGTGGCGAGGGGGCTTCCCTGACCTACCCCTGGTCTTGGGGTGATAATGTCAAATTTCCCACGTATACCAAAATCATTGTAGAACAGAGTTGAAGATGGAGAAAGTAAGAAAAACAGGCTTTATTGATATGAAGGATGAAGTACATTATTGTCGAAGATATAAAAAAATTAGGTGAAGGCCGCCTGTTCTTGAGTCCCTTGTTCAAGGGTAGAATTTTCTTAAGTGATCTACATTCCAAGTATGATCGATGAGTTGGCCATTCATATCCTCGAGCTTGTATTCCCCATTATGAATCACCATTTTTATTAGGTATAGTTCTTCCCAGTTGGGCTCTAGGACCCCGTCTGACCTCTTCATGGTATTCAACGTTACTTTCCTAAGAACTAGGTCTTCTTCTTTGAAGTTTCGGGCCTTTACCCTCCTGTTGAAGTACCTGGCAATTCTGCTCTGGTAGACTGCTACCTTCTCGGCTATTCGATATTGTTTCTCTTCTAGGAGGTCCAAGCTAGCTCGGAGCTTACTTTCATTATTCTCTGGTTCAAAATGTTGGACTTTAAAGGAGGTCAATTTGTGCTCAATAGGTAGGACTGCTTCAACCCCGAAGGCTAGCGAGTAGGGCGTTTCCCCGGTAGCTGTTCTCTTTGTAGTACGGTAAGCTAGAGGACCTCGAGAAGCTCCTCTGCCCATCTGCCTTTCTTCTGCTATAGTTTTATCTTCAACAACTTTTTAATGGTTTTGTTCGTGGATTCCACCAGACCGTTGGTTTGAGGGTGGGCTACCGAAGCAAACCGATGGTCGATTCCCAAGCCTTCGTAAAAATCTTTGAATCGACCATTATTGAACTGTTTTTCGAAGTCAGTTATAATGGCAAGAGGGGTTCTGAACATGCAAACTATATTAGTCTTGATGAACTTTGTTGTGTTTTCTTCTGATATCTGGGAGAGCGGTCCGACTTCGACCCATCTTATGAAATAATTAATTGCCACGATAACATGCTTGGCCTGACCCGGAGCGGTAGGAAGCGGTCCAATCAAGTCACTCCCCCATAACAAATGGGTATGGTGAGTTAAGGGACGACAACCGCTCCAGAGGGAGGTGGCTCAAATTTGAGGCCTTCTGGCATGCCTCGCAGGTTTGTATAAAGTTATTTGCATCTTGATGGATGGTTGGCCAATAATATCCCATGCAGAGAACCTAATATGCTAAAGCCTTTCCACCAATGTGGTTCCCGCATTCCCCTGAATGAACCTCTCTCAAAGCCCACTTGGCATCTTCAGGGTGTAGACATCGGAGCAGAGGAATGGATCTTCCCCTCCGGTATAGATGCCCATCCACCAAACAATACCTGACCGAGAGCCTTTTGACTCTCCTAGCTTGATTGGGCTCCCCGGGAAGTTTCCAATCCTGTAGATAATCCACTATTGGATCCATCCAGCACGGTTGTCGATCCAATGTATAAGCTTCCTTACCTGTCATTGTGCTAGGTATGGGGATCACTTGAAGAGGGACTCCGTGGGGTAAGGTCTGGCCACCATATGCAGCTATCTTGGCAAGTACATCATCTCGATGATTCAGTTGTCGAGGTATCTACTCGATTTCGAATCCTTTAAATCTGCTCTTGAGTTGTTGAACCAATTTCAGGTAAGCGATCATATTACCCCCTTTTGCCTGATAATCCCCGGAGACTTGGTTGACCACGAGCGAAGAGTCGCTCTTAACATTCAGGTAATCAACCCCAAGCTCTATGACTGCCCTTATTCCGGCTAGAAGGGCTTTATACTCAGCCTAATTGTTCGTGACTTTAAATTTAAATCTGAAATAGTGGCAGCACTCAGTTCCTTCTGGGTCAATGAGGACTATGGTCGCTCCTCCCCCAGCTTGCCCAGAAGCTCTATCAATGTAGAGGGTCCAAGACTCGTAACCTTCAGACCAGTTGTCAGATTCTGGAATCCTCTCGGGGGTTACATCTGCTACCGTGGGGGTTGCTTGGCCAGAAGGTACGGAGAGCTCTACTACAAAGTTTGCTAGTGCCTGTGCTTTTATTACGGTCTTAGGCTTGTACCTTAAACCAAACTGGGTAAGCTCCAAGGCCTATAAAACCAGCCTTCCAAAAACATCCGGCCTTTGTAAGAATTGACGGAAGGTTTGGTCCGTCACTGCTGCTATTGAATGAGCATAGAAGTAGAGACGAAGCTTCCTTACCGAGGTCACTAAGGCATAAGCGAGCTTCTCCAACAGGGTATAGTTCTTTTCGGGCTTGGCTAGAGAGTAAATAGGTCTCTGGACCATATCCCCGCATTCCTTGACCAAGGTACCGTTTACGGCGGTTTCTGAAATGGCCAAGTATATTTGAAGCTCTTCTTTAGGACTTGGCTTAACCAGCAGTTGAGGGCTTGATAGGTATTTTTTCAAGGCTTGAAAAGCTTGTTCGCTCTCCTGATCCCATTTCATGTTTCTTCTCTGCTTGATGGCTTTGAAGAATGGTAGACACTTATCGGTAGACCGAGAGATGAACCTATTAAGCGCTGCTACCTGTCCGGTCAAGGCTTGAACCTGTTTAAGAGACATGGGGGATTCTAGATCCAGGATAGCCATGATCTTTTCCGGGTTAGCCTCTATGCCTCTCTCATGGACCATGAAGCCCAGAAACTTCCCTGTAGTTACCCTAAAGGCACATTTGGAAGGATTCAACCTCATCTGGTTCTCCCTTAGGATCATGAAAGTTCTACAAAGGTCACCCAAATGGCCTTTCGAGGTTGAAGACTTGGTGATCATGTCGTCGATATACACCTCCATTGACCTTCCAATTTTGGGCTTGAACAACCGATTGACTAGCCGCTGATAAGTAGCTCCAGCGTTCTTGAGCCCAAAAGGCATCACCTTGTAGCAGTACAAACCTTGTGCTGTGATGAAACTGGTCTTTTCATAGTCTGCGGGGTGCATCATAATTTGATTATACCCTGAAAATGTATCCATGAAGCTCAAGAGCTTGTTTCCGGAGGTAAAATCAATCAGCTGATCAATTTTTGGTAGAGGAAAGCTGTCCTTTGGACATGCCCGGTTGAGGTAGGTGTAATCTACACACATGCGCCACTTTCCATTTGCTTTTGTGACCATGACCACGTTGGCAATCCACTCGGGATAACATGCTTCTCGAATGAAGCCCGCACGGGTCAATTTGTCCACCTCTTCCTGAACCGCAACATTTCTTTTAGTGTTAAAGTGGTGTCTTTTTTGTTTAATGAGTTTGAAGGTCGGATCCACTGCCAATCGATGAGCAGCTAATGTCATCGGGATCCCTAACATCTCAGCATGACTATAAGCAAAAATGTCGTTGAACTCTGTGAGGAGCCTGATCAAGCCCTCTTTCACTCCCGGCTCAAGGGTGGCTTTGATTTTGATGACCTTCGAGGGATCGCCCACTCGGACATGAATCTCTTCTAACTTATCCACTGGATGGTCGCTGGCCTATTCCATTATCTGTTCCTCAATGTCGGGCATTATGAGGTCGTCTTTAGGGTGATCGGTGGACCCTACATCTCCTAGATTCAGTACAGGGGATGCCCTGTCTTGAATTGTTGTCACCTGGGTGAGTTGTTTTGCTAGAGATGCTGGGTTGGCCGACACTGTGTAGCATCTTCTGGCTACTTGCTGATCACCCCAAACTTCCACCACATTGTCATCTACTGGGAACTTCAGGAAGTTGTGGTAAATGGAAAGGACCCCTTTCAAGGATGATAAAATGGCCTCCCTAATATTGCATTGTAGGCCGATGGGGTATCCACCACCATGAAGTCGGTCATGATATTCTGCTGGAGAGGTGTGGCTCCAATGATCACTGGTAGAATTTTTGATCCCACGGGTGTGATTGAGTCCCAGTGAACCCATATAGTGGGGTAGTGCAGCTATTGTAACACTACTGTTTTAAGTTTAGCTTTTCCAAGGTATCTTTAAACAGGACGTCAACGCTGCTGCCTGTGTCGACGAGCACACGATGTACCATGCAGTTAGCAATTTGTACCATGATCACCATGGGGTTATCATGTGGTTGCACGGTGTTATAGACATCTGCTTCGGTGAAAATGATCTGTGACAGCTGTGAGGGCTTGGTCTGTCTCTGGTCGACCTTACAAATATCCCGTCTTTCATCCGTACGAGGGAATTTCCTCGTATGGTTTTTTCTAGAACTGTTGGAGGTACCGACTAGAGTAGGCCTCCCGCTGATGGTATGCATTATCTGAATCTGTTGTATCAGGTTCGCCTGCTCCCCCTTTCTTTTCTCGGTATTATCTCAGATCTCGGCTTGTACTTCCCTTCCAGTCTGAATGTTCTCCCTGACTTGCTGTAAGAATTCCACTAGACATCCTCCTCTTATCAAAGCCTCGATCTGATTCCACAGGTTGTAGCATTCTGAAGTGTTGTGCCCCAAGTCCTTGTGAAAGTCATAATATTTATAGAGATTTCTCTTATCGACCGGGGCTTTCATAGGAGCGGGATTCTGTAGCAAGCCGTTGTCTCAAATGGCGAGATAGACTGTTTCACGGGATGTATTTAAGGGAGTGTAATGATCGTACCCCCTCTTATCGCCGGCTATTGGGGCCATTGTCCTGGAAGGTGGTGAAGCTTGATGAGGAGTTCATTTTTCTGGATACTTTTCGATCTGGGTTGAGAAAGGGGGAAGCAGAATGTTGATTTATTGGTGGTTTGTTCTGGCTTTTCTGAGCTTGCTCGGGGCTGGGAGCTTTATTCTTTTGTGGCTTTACGGCTCTCATGTCATCGTGTTCCATCTTGACTTTGAGCTGTTCATCGACCTCAATCTGCTCTAGAGCCCGATCATAGGCTTCTTGGTAGGTTCCGGAGGTCTCTTGGCAAAAGAACGGAAAAGCTTTCCCGCCCACAGGTTCTTTTTGAAGTTGGCGATGGTTTCTTTCTCTGTGAAGACCCCCATTTGGATGACCTCCTTGTGGAAACGCTCGACATAAGCCCAGAGGGATTCCCCTCTCTCCTGGATCACGTACTGTAGATGGATTGGGTTCTTCAATTGGGGCTTAACTCCTTGGAATTATGAGTAGAAATCGATTGATAGCTTGGTGAAGAAATCCACACTACCAACAAGTAGTTTCATAAACCAGGTTTTAGCGTAATCCGTGACTGTAGTGGGGAACATTCGACATATAGCGGCCCTGGCCGTATTCTGGACCTCCATCTGTTGAACGAAGCTCTCTAAGTGGCTTAGGGGATCCTCAGTCCAGGAGAATCTGTCAGTTGGCATTTTGAACTTAGGCGGGAGCTCCGCCTCCCGGATCTTCTGGTGAAGGGAGCATTCATTTCACTTAGAGGATCTTTCTTGTCCTCCTTATACTTTCCCTTCTTCATCAATTGGACCTCCTTCTAAAGCTCTGCCAATTGGTCATTTAGGTGTTTGCTTTCGGATTTCCTTGAGTTGATCTCAGTTTCCTCGCCATCAGACCCTTCTGTCGAACTGGCGACCTCTACCTGGTTTCTTCTTCGGAAGGGGTCTGCTCGGGGGTTTTGCTGACTTTCTTCTTCCCTACTTCGGGCTTCCTTCATTGAAGTCATTGGGTGGAGAAACTCTCCCCACTCTCGGGGAGGGACGTCCGTCGTAGATTTGACTTGCCTTGGTTGGTAGCGTGGCAGCATTTCGGGAATAGGGGGTATGTGCCTTAACCTATCCCGGATCGAGGTTGGGAGTTCTGTTATATTATGAGCTGGTTCCCGAGGAGCAGGTCCCAGGCGATCAAAGGCGGGTTGCTTAGCCCCGGGCCTGCTTGACTCCTCCCGATTGCAAAGGTCTGCATGATGGATAGTAATACCCTCAGCGAGCAGTCGAAGGCAGACGTTTTCTACGAAGGCCGCCGCTTGTTGGTCAAGCTCGACCTGATTTCCCATAGGGGGATCCAGAGCCCGCACAGTGTCTGGTTGGGCTGGAACCTTGCTATAGAGCCTGGATTTCCTCCATTTCTTAGGGACCTTTTATGTTGACGCAACAGAAGGTTGTCCCGATGTGCCCGGTTGTCCTTGCGAGGAGCGGAGCCTCATGATTCATGTAAAATTACAAACTTTTGAATATAAAGATGGTGGTGTGAGAGTTTCCCACAGACGGCGTCAGAAAGTGTTAACGAAAAATTTGCTCAGGATGAGAAATTTCTACTAACACCCTCGAGATCTATACCACGGAAGTGGTGGCTGGGGTCGGTACCGTTGATTCCTGACCTGTTTTAGAGGTAAACGAGAGGCTGGATTGCAAGGATACAAATTGGAGCTTTTATTATTGATTACTTGCTTCGATATACAAATTGCTCTCTCATATGCTCACAGTCTCTGAAGGATCTAGGAAGGTGGCAACTTTGTACTTGTCGAATAGTGGAAACAAAGGCGGCCGTGTTCTGAATACAGAATTTAGGTCTTCCCCTATTCTTTTCTTTTCTTCTATCTATCGTTCTTCTTCTATTTTTTGCCTACTTCCCTTTTTTTCATCTATCCATTATGTGTCATGCTTGGCCCTATTTATATATGGTCTAAGTAGGGTTGAATTCGTTGATATCCCGCCACGATCCTACGAATCCATTTTCTCCTTATCGGACGGGATCCTTTATTTAAAAGTTGTTGACCCCGAGTAAATAGCGGAAACGATGATATTGTTAACGAAAATGAGTTTGTTTCCTTTTAGGAATCAAACTCTTGACTCACACGTATACAGATTTAATGTTGGTTATCACATAGATATGATCTTGTATGTTATCGCGGCATGGTCTTTCATGGAGGTCATCGATCTAGCTTTCTATCATCTCATAGAGCGAGGTAGATCCATGCTTCGCCTCTGTTCTTAGAAGCTTGGGATGGATTTTCTCTGACCCTTGGGAGCTTGAGGTGTCCCTGTAGACATTCCTGGAAAGTAGCCGGGGTAGTGTATATTTAGGCGTGATTCCTCTTTCATGCCCAGTAGGGACAACGAGCTTCTGGAGAGGTTGGTGGGCTTCTGTCTAAGACTACTGTTAAGTTTGTCCTCTGAAAATCTTAACCCGGAGGAGGCCTACTTTGCTTGTCGGGCTTCTTTCGAATGTCTCTTGAGCTTGGATACCCTCTTTGGCTTTCACGGGGTGGTTGAGGAGCTCTACCTCAGAAACCGAGGTTCCCCGATAGGTGGCCTGGAGAAGCCTGGGTTCCAGTGTTCGTGTGGGGCTCGTCATGGCTTCGCCTAGCTTGCTTTCTGATAGTTTTGAAGCCGAGATGGTCTTCCCTGCTCATGTGGGGTAGCTTTATGGTCTACCCATGTTTCATGAACGTCGATTATGAGTTTTGACTTGTGGTGGGAAAATGGAAAATTTCTCTTTGACCCCTGGCCAAATTTTACTATTAACAGTTAACCAGTAAAAAACCAACCAAATAGGAATGGTTATGTTTATATCGATGTTTTTGGTTTTGGGCCTATGGGGTAAAATTACTATGCCTTAATTTATACTTAGTTTTTTTTTCTTCAAATTTTGGACATATTAGGCCAAATTTGACTTCATTACGAAAAACACACTAAATTTGCTTTGGTTTGAAAATAAAAAAACACTAGTTTTTCATATTTTAAGCCTATTGAACTGAATTTGACAAAACTATACCAAGAAACATAGTAAAAATATGTTCTTAGTTGTAAAAACTCTCAAAAAATATGTTCTCAGTTGTCAAAAGTTATAAGTCACAACCTTTGAAACAATACTGAATAGTAAATATTGGTCGGTCCATTTCTATACTTGTTTTAGGCCCTTATTTCATATTATTTATGTTTTATTCTTGAGTGAAATTGCTTATTTAAATTGTTTGTTGAGCATGTGTAGGTCAAAGCAGCCAAGGCGTGGTCCACAAACCAAGGAGCCAACCGCGAAAAGAAGAATTTCAGTCCCATCAGAGTAGCCAAGTTACGGGGCCCATATCGCCCTCCTCAGATTGATATGGGTTGTGTGCCAAAATTTTTAGAAATCCCCGAATGTCTAGTTTCCTATGCACTTTACAGATCGTAAACCCAAGTTTTCTAGAATGAGTTATGCATTTTTTAGTACCTGAAGGTCAGATCAGCAAAATTTCATGAATATGTTAGAAACAAAATTTGGTGAAGATTTTAGAAGAAATTCGATTGAGTTTGTGGTGGAGGTATAGAGAAGTCAGAGTAAAAATGTAGTGAGAGGATGAGTTTAAACAATGAAGACTACGTTTAGGGTTTGGTAAGAGAAATCTATCCTTTTAAAGGGTTAACTTAACTCGAAATGACTTCGTTTTGAGTCACTATCGTAGGGTTTAGTTTAATTCCTAAATAGAGTTGTTTCGGGACGTTGAGAGTCTATGGTAGCTAGTGTGTCATATGCAGAATAACAAATCCCTGAGTATCTAATCTAGTTATGGTGTGTCATTTGTATGGGATCTTTTCCCTTATTGTTTTACATTTTGTTAGATGGATAGCTATGTAAGGTTGTTCACAACCAATTACAATTTATAAAAAAATTATTACATTTCCAGCTATTTCTACTCTCCCAATTTCTTTCTCTCTCTTTTCTTATTTCTAATCTTATCTTCACCCTAATTCATCTTGTTTCTAGATTTATTCCTCACCAAGACTTCAATTATAACTTTACTTTTATTGTTACAATGCAAAAAACTTTGTTGTTTAGCTTACATTTCATGCAAACTATTTAGCAAATATTCAAAGCATTACAAAAAAGTGAAGAGAATCGCTTTGCAAGTTGTCGAGACATGAAATATTATCTTTTGGATGTGTTTGGGAGTCTTGGGCAACAAGAGGACACTTAATCCTTGTCTTACATGAATAAGAATCAATTTTAATATATTAGGAAAGAAATAAAATCCCAAAAGGCTAGAATTCTCAAAGGACTTGAATTCCTTGCATATAAAGCCTACTTAAACCCTTTTCGACTTTATTCAGTTGAGGGAGGTCCCATGCCACCACAAGGCCCATGCTCCATCAACCAATCACCACACACCACTTCAAGACCCATCCATCCATTGTATAAGAAGAAGGAGAATTGGAGGAGTTCTTTGATATGTTACTAAATTATACTAGGGAATCCATGTGAACCTATGTGATACTTTTGATTTGATGTAATTCCATATTTACGCTAATACAAATTTATATTTGTTCAATTCATTCTATAACTTGATTCTTGACATGTGTTAATTTACGGAAATTCATTGATGCTAGTCTAGGGTTTTTGATAATTTATAAATTTAGACTACTCTAAGCTGTATATCAAATTCGCCTAGGTGACGTGTCATCCAAATAGAATAAAGAAAGTGGAAAACCAACCAAGCTACGTCAATAAAAGTTGATTGGTCAATAAAGAGAGTACTGATTGAGGACACCTCATTGAATACAGACACGTCGTCATGAGAATCCATGAGGAGCACGTTACCAAGTTAGGAAACCTCTATGAATAAGAATTCTATTCGCCTAAGATCTCTCTTTAGCAATATCTGTGCGGCCAAAACAGGCGATCACAAACCGACTAGAACACGGTGACCAATATGAAAGTTTTGCCAATATAGCATTCAAGAGCTACAATCCTAATAGGAAACGAGGTGATTCTTTCTAGGAAATAAGGAATCCGAGTTAAACACGGACTCGATTATCATGATTAAGTCGAATGAGGAAAAAAGTCAAGATAGTGGGAAAAATCCCAATATGAATCTGAAATCTTCCGCAGACACGCCAGAAACCCTACAGAGCACCATATAAATGTAACTATAAAAACCGTTGTAAAAGAGAAAGCAATCAAAGAGAAACGAGAGATCAGAAAGTGTAATCAATCTTTTCATAGTGGATTATTTTTGTCGTCACCAAGCGACAATCCATGGACGTTTCTCCATCACTGGTGTTTTATCACGTTAAAGTGCTTTTCATTGTTTTCCTGTTATTACTTTCATATTATTTGTAAATTAAATTGTTGACTAGTTGACTTCCTCTAAGACAAAAAATCACCATTAACAATTGGCACTAGATGGAGGGGGTGTAACCTCAAAACTCTGTAAACCCTCGTGAAAGATGGCAGACAACAGAAATGGAAGCGGTTCCGAGAATAACTAGAACCAGCTAGATGAAATGGGAAGAGCTAACACCACGGATGCCATGGGGCATTCAGAAGTAGTACTAACCACCAGAGATCAGTCCGTGGTAGCCTCTAGCCACCAATAACTTCCCCCGACCGTAGAGAAGATTGCTCAACGGTTTCGGGATTCCTTACAACAATTGGATACAACCAGACATGAAGTAGCCTTATCAATCACCATAGATTTAACTTCATCTTACAATCTCCACATGCTGGATAACCATCCTTACAGGCTATGTTCTGTAAAAGTCGGCATGAAACTTTAACCAAAAGATAAGAATTTGGCTCGATACACTAAGATGAAGACAATGCATGGTAAGTGACCGGAAAGTTTTGTAACTTCAAAATCGAAACTTGAAAACTAATGAATGAGTAACCAAAATGAATGGAACTCAATGAGGAATAATATGAGAATAAATTCAAGTCTGATATCGTAAACACACAAACAAACAAACACAAGAACACACAAGTACGTCTTTTTCTAGAGAAAGTCCTAGAATGTGCAATTTTAAAAAAGTTGTCAAATCAAATCTAATGCATGTGCATACTTTAATAAGTGTGTGAATGTGTGATACAAGATTAGCACAATGATGCATGGATACAAATGTATGCAATATGTCTGTAATATGTATGTGTGCGCCTAAGCTTTGTAAGAGGAATATGATCTTAATATACATTTGTTAAGCAATTGATCCCGTTCCTCTTGAAGACTTCTCTTTGCTTAACATGTTTTCCAACTTACTTGAAGCTTGATAAACCATGAGTCCCAGACAATTAAACAAAACAAATGAAGTATTGTTTTGGTATGGAATTTTACCAATAAGACTCAAGAACCTAGCAGTGCATATGGTGTCCCGGTTCATAATATGAAAACGAATTCAAAATCGGATTTCGAAGGTAAAAATATGGTCGAAGAAGGCGAGTGGTGCACGTGGGAGGAGGAATGGAAAAGTTGCCATTTGCACCCCTTTCCCATGGAGGCACGTGCCTCCATGGGAGGCTGAGGTGGAAGCCCTAGCCTCCATTGGTGGTTTTGTTTCTCTCATATCTCTCTCTTTTAAATACCACTTTCCCTCCCATTTTTCATAGAAGAAGAAAATTTGAAAAACACAAGTGTAGAAATTTTCTCTATATTTTCCCAACTTTCAAATACCATAACTTTCTCATTCGAAGTCCGATTCAAGTGATTCAAGTTAGAGAATCTTTGTAGGAGAGTCCTCTATTATATTCAAGTGATTTTGGGTCATTAGTTCAGGATTTCTGGTGGCTCTTCACCAGAATCCAAAACTGTACGTTTTTCTTAAGGTATTGATTCATCTCTTGAGTTTGATCTTCAAAGCCTTCAATTACCTTGGGTTTTCTTCTTCTATATGTGTATGTTATTTGTATAAACATTGATAAGAGTTAGAGACTCTATTTTAGCTAGATGAGCTTAATTAGAAACAAGTACGTTGATTTAGGTTTTCTTAAAACCTATGTTTTAACATGCTTGTGTTTTGTGTTGTGCTAGCCATCGGTCTAGGACTATTTGAGTTTCAATTGATTGATTTTTGATGATAAATAGTCTTTACATGTGCTAGGTCTTTTTAGTTGAACATATATAGGATTAGCACATTCGATTTTGTATTTAGGATTTAATTGATTATTGTGTGAAAAATATGCACTAAATTTGCTAGATTTTAATTGATCATATCTTGTGATTCTAGCGTATTTTTGTTTGTTACTGAAACTTTGAATACATGCTTAATAAATATACTTTGATTCAAGTTTGAGTTGTATGAATAAATCAAGGAATTAAATGTGTTTTGGTGTTTCACATTTTCTAGAATATTATTCATGTATAGTAACTAGACAACTTTGATTTGTGTACTTTGATGCCTATGTCTAGTTTCTCATGAAGTGTACTTAATCTATACATTTCATATGTACATGCATCATTTGAATGACTGCATTGTTTATGATTGCAAACTAAAAAATCATACACTGTGTGCTCATTGTTTATTTCTAGTTTCCATACAATATGTTGATCATCATGTTCTATGTTGTATGCTTGTTTGTGCTTTGCATTCATGATCACACTTAGAAAGTCTTTGTAATAGGCATTAAGTCTTCGATCGTTTCAGTTGGATCCAAATAGGTAAGCAAAAATTCTTGGTTAGGACCGGGAGGATCCAGATAATCAAGTAAGGAAGTCTTAGCTAAGATTAGGAGGATCCGAATAGCTAAGCAAAAAGTCTTGACTAGGATCTGGAGGATCCGGATAGTCATGCATGGAATCTTCCTAGAGGCGTGAGCGTCTTAGATAGGAATTTGCTTCCTAGAGGTGTGATAGTCACATCTTGGATAGTAAGTAGGCAAAGTGATTCACTTGGCCATAAGGTAGAATAATAGTTGACAACTTGGAAAGTGTATCATAGGATTGGTCACTTTTTTGAGTGTGTATCTTTTATTCGTCACAATGGATTACGGTTTGCCAGTGGTTATGGATTCAACCCGCAGATATTTCCTCTTCGAAGGTTTTACCATGTAAAATTGATATGTCAAATGTCACTATCTTTATCTCTTTATATTTGTATATGTGTTTGTATGAATCTTGTTTGAATCATTTTTTCTAGATATCTTATGATAACAAGATTTGTAAAAGTGTGATATACAAACATCTCATTTGATCATAGTTGTATATATCTTTATTTTGTAAATTAAACATTGTGTACATGATACGTTACTATTTAGTACTTGCGCCTTTTAGTAATGTATATATGCATACCAGTGTTGCAAAAGTCGTTAGGCGCTAGTCGGGTAGTGACCCACCGCCTAGTGCCTAGGGAGATTAATCGGGGACTAGACAAATGATTGGAAGTCGGTTGTCGACCGACCGACGACAAGCCGGATGCCAACCAAAAATATATTTTTTATATATAATCTTTTATATTAGATTGTAGTTGAGTAAATATCATTCTAATTCATATATTTTCTTCTATTGAAAAGTTGTAACACATTAGATATAACACTTGTACAGTTGTATATAAATTATAAATTATAAACTATTAAACTAAACATAATTAAAAAGTAAAAACAGTTGTAACATATTACGGTATTAGTGTATTACACTCTAATACTAACACTAACACTAAAACACGTGTAACTCAGTAACACCATACAACTTTCACTCTCAATAACTCACACTAACATTCTACACTATAATGCAGCAACAACCTGTACTTTTTTTTTCCTTTTTTGTGTTATGGAGTAAAGAGTTAGAGCAGAGTAAGAGTTCAATTTGATATAAGCATTGAGTGAGTGATCAGATGATCACGTGATTGAGGTGATTAGATTTTCATGTATTACTATTTAAAGATTAAGCATGTGATTTAGATTGATACTCTTTCACATTAAGATTCCTGTCGAAGGTAGACTTGTCGTCGGTTCCGGTTTTGGTTCAGAATCGACGGTTCCGATTCTTGGGGAAGGGGAACTGAAATCAGAATCAGAAGGGGAGCCAAAATTGGAACCACAACCGGGTGAGGAAGGTTCCAATTTCGGCGGTTCGGTTCACTTTTTTTTTGTTTAATAAAAAAAATTAGCAATTTTATATGTAACTATGTAAGATTATAAAATATAAATGCATTTTATTGGGTCACCAGAAGAAAAATAAACTTAAAAATTAACATTAAAAATTTAAATTAAATTGAAATTTGAAAAAAAAAATTGAGGAACCGGGCAGTTCGAATCGAACCGAAACCACCTATTCCAACTCGGTTCGAATCGCCCAGTTGCGAAAAATGGTGAACCGAACCGGAACCGCTATCATGTCTAGTCGAAGGGCCAACAGTTTGATGTCGAAATATACATGTATTACTCTGAAGTCTACAACACTGTAATTTACAATTCAAATTTCACAATGATGAGATTCGACGAGAGAGAAGACCTGTTCGATTAGAGAGTGGCGAGAGAGAAGATCAAGTTCAATGGCGATGATGATGATGACGATGACGAGGGAGAAGACGACGACAAAGGTGGAAGATAATGGCAGCAAGAACCGAGGAGAAGATTTGGCAAAGAAGAGAGATCACCCAGATTCGATTTAGGTCCGATTTACTCCGACCAGGTTCGATTTGCTCCGACTTGGACCGACTTGGACCTTCCTTGACTCCAGCTGCCTACTTTAGTCTATTACCAACGAATCACGGCGGTTGACCACTGCTGAGCGACTAGTCGGCAACTAGTCAACCCTAGTCGTCGACTTCTCCAACACTGATGTATACAAGTACTTGTTGATTTGTGTTTTGATTATTGCTACTTCATTTACAAGTTATAGACTTTTGACTTGACTTGATTATTTGAGAATGCTTATCAATAGTCTATGTGTGCTTTCATTTGCTTTAAATGTTGTGATAGAGACAATCTAGTGGGACAAACATTGGTTTTAGGGTTGACAATTTGACCCGCACCCGTGGGCAATCGGCCGAACCCGACCCTGTAGGGTTAGGTTTGAGTGGTGAATTTACTACCCGTGAACCCACAAACCCGTTTAAAGAAAAACCCAACTGGTTCGAGTGCAGGTGTGGGTTGAGAAAATGACCCACGAACCCACATAAATAAAAATTACTTAATATTTATTATTTAAAATATTTTAAATTTGAACTCCAATGGAAACATTTTAACCATATAAAGTATAAAATATAAAAACTTCACTCATTCTAAATTTGAGAATTATAATTCTTAACTTTCATTTATATATAGCTAATAGTAGAACCTTGCACTCTTGTTTTTTCAATTTGGGATTTTCAGTCCCATATTGAAAAAACAAGAGTGCAAGGTTCCACTATTAACTTTATATATAATAATGTGTTTTGCCTCTTATCTCAACTAAGAAACACATATGAAATGAGTTGAAATTTTTACTCTATTAAGTGTTTTTAATTTTTAAAATAATAATATTTCATATATTTAAATAATATAAAAATATTATTACAAAATATTAGCGGGATTATAGGTGCCCCCAAAACCCACGGGTGAAACCCGCTCGTGAACCCGTTTGGCGGGTAGCTACAACCTTTGACACATATGTCTCTACTAAACTGGGCACATCAATGCCCTTTTCCACAATCCAGGGACGCCTCTGAAATTTCAATACTCGGTCCCGAAAGTCTTTATTCTGAGCCAGGCGTGGGAGAGCACGCCCTTTGCCTCTTGAGGCGCTGCCTACTCTAGGTCTTTTGTTTATATTGGTTCTGACCATCTGCACATAGAAAACAAGTAAACAAAACCAAAATAAGTAGAGTTTATATAAATTTCGACAACAATTCGGCTTAATTCTTTGACCAAATTTCCAAATAATCACATCATTCTCATATAATTCATTCCACAAGCATCCCATAAGCAAGATAAATCTGATTCAACATAATGGCATCACATTAAACTCACTAGCACCCAAGAAGAAATTCTCAACAGTAATTCCTCCCCATAAACACAAATAACATTCAAATATCTTAAATTACTCCCAATTTCAAAAATTCAAGTATAACTCCATATAAATCATACCAACCAAGCCAAATAATAATCCAAATCATACTTCAAACAAGGCCCGTTAATCAATTAAGTAAGAATTTCGAATTTAGACCGATAAATCATCAAAAATCCTCTAAATCAACTCATTCTTGAAAATGTAGGTCAAACAAACTCCAAAGATCAAAATAAATTAGAAAATAGAGAAAAGATGGGAACACCTTTGATCCTTGATGAAAAGTAGTAGAGATTGAAGAAGAGTTCTTGGGAAAAATTCAAAACGAAACAGAAGAGGGAAGGGGAAAAAATATCGTGCATGAGAGAAAAATAAATTGGAGAAGAACTGACCAGACCGCGTCCTTATATAGTGTGCAAAACTATACCGTACCGCGGTCTAGGTCACTTACCTGGACAACGGTCTAGGCCGCGGTGATGCTTATTTTTGCCTTTCTGAAACCCAAAAATGCACTGTTTAACTTAATGTACCGCGGTGTAGACCACAATGTAGACTTTGCATGCAAAGCGGTACATGCAGCATTGATTTTTAGTGTTGACTTGATATGAAGGCCACGGAGCATGCATGTTTCCTGAAAAGCGACATACACCACGTAAAACTCCAGTGGACACCTGCTTGTTGATCTATCGTGCGGAAAATACTCCTCCAGAACAGTCGTCCCAGCGGAAGTCTCCAGCCGATCATTGCTTTGGTTACCACAGTCTAGACAGATGCCTAGAGAGCGGTCTGAACAATGGTATCCGTCAGAAATTGTTTTCCATACCTGATCTGCACAACTCAGATGCACCCATTAAAAACATCTCTTCTTGTCTTAAAAGACTTCAAGATACCCCTAAACATGAATTTAACATTGTCTCCGAATTAAGTCCATAACTAAGAATATGACAATGTTCAATTCTAGCTACAAGGGTTCTTGCAACACACACACAAATTATAACTAAAAAAGAAAGCTAAAATAAAAATAAAAATAAATATAAAGAAGAACAAAAAAAAAAGAATTAAACCTGGGTGGGTTTTCTCCCACCAAGTACTTTATTTAACGTCTAGGTAAGACGTATGAGAGCACTACGACTCTTTAAATTCTAGCAATTCAATGGCACAACTGTTTTTTGGTGCACCCAAGTAGGTTTTCAATCTATGGCCTTTGACCTTAAACAATCCTCCAGTTTTTCAGATTCTTTATTTCTATTGCTCCAATAGAAAAAATCTAATTAATACAGAACGACATCATCCATTTCGATCTCAACTTTCTTGGAAATAGCCTTAAGCGTGATTCATACAAAAGGACTAACATCCCTGGGTGGAACTCTTTTCGGCGAATCTTCTTATCATGCAACTTTTTAGTCATTTCCTTGTATATTTTTGTATTTTTATAGGCACTATTCTGAAGCTCCTCAAGCTCACTCATTTGTAAGCTCCTCTATGTTGGAACCCCGTTCACCGGTTACACAACAGAACTAGGTTTTAAAATATTTATACATATCATAATCTGTATCTGGGACCAGTGAACTTGAGATCATAATTATTTTTCAAAACTAATACATACAATATTTAAACACATGAAATTAAAATCGATATAATCAAGAAGAAAATCTTACCAACGTTTGGAGGCTCCTTCACTTTTTGATACGCTCCTGTCTGAACCAATCTTTCCAACGTTTGGAAGCTCCTTCACTATACGATGTGCTTATGTCTGAACCACTCGATCTTCCTCACTATCTCCAGGGACTGGTAACTGCGTGTGGGCGCGTCACGGTTTCAAGAACTTGAATGGAGGATGTAGAGTGAATTGAAGAAACTCTTTCTTCTATGTGTTTCAAAAACACACAAAAACATGAAACAAAATATATATAATTATATATCTATAACACATGAAACATGAAACATGAAACTCTTTCTTATATATATATATATTCACTGCGCACAAAACATTTTATTTTTCTTTTCGTCTTGTTTCATGCACCAAGCCAAAAACCTTTTTTTTTTCTTTCACAAATCTATATATATCACACGCCTGCACATCCGTTTATATATATATAAATATATATATATATATATATATATATTATATGTGTATCAAGTATTTGCATCCTTTGTAAATTCTTCTTTTGACTAATGTTTCATGCACACACTAATTTGCATCCAATGCAATCTCTTGTGTTATTAATTGATATATATCTTTTAATTATCCTTTTCAAATATATCTAATATATTAAAAGTGATAATAAGTATTTTAAATTTAAACTTAAATTCAAATACTTAGATAAATGATAAAATAATCTTATTATTTTATCTTCACCTAAATCTATATATCAACTAACACTCTCCAATTAATAGTTAATTAATAATTCATAATTATCAATATAATTAAATAATATAATTATTTAATTAATTTAACTATTAATATTCATTAACTAAATAATCTCATTATTCAATTAATTCTCGAATAAACATGTGTCACTTTCGTAACACAACTAATTGGATAATCCAATTAGTTAACCGTGACCCTTGTTACCTAAATCGATCGGGCTAGTAAGGGGATCTAATAGACTCACAGTATTTTGAGCTCCAATAATCCTCGGAATCATTAATTAAAGGTTTAATTAATATTCTTTGATTATTAATTCCGGTGTTATTCCACTAAAAACTCGAAGCTGTACTCTCTCAACTGTAGACACTTTTACATAGACCGATACAACTCGGTGTCCATCGATATAGCTATTACATATGATGTGATCCTCCATAATATATGCATAAGTTTATAAAATAAATAACATAACAAGAATGAATTGAACTTTTCCTTTTATTTATTTCATAATTCTATTTACAAATTACATCTTTAGGGCATAAACCCCAACAATCTTCCACTTGCACTAAAGCATGTGAGGCATGTCTCGTAACCCTAGACCATCTAGGTGACCCAAAAACACTTTATTCGGTAATGTCTTTGTAAATGGATCAGCATGATTGTCTTATGAGACTATCTTGGTAATTATCACATCTCCTCTCTGTACTATCTCTATAATGAGATGATATTTTCTCTCTATATGCTTCCCTCTCTTGTGACTTCTTGGTTCTTTGGAATTAGCCACAACACCATTGTTTTTACAATAAAGTGTGATAGGCCTATCCAGTTCTGGAACAACTTTCAGATCACTCAAAGACTTACAGAGCCAAACAGCCTCTTTACCAGCTTCACAATCGGCTACATATTCGGCATCCATGGCGGAGTCATCAATGCAAGATTGCTTGATACTTCTCCGTAGAATATCATTTACGTATAGGACCAAGAAAACTACTTTCTTATCAATGATGCGCTTGTAGACACAAGGCTCATCGACGTTCTACTCAAAGCCATAGGTTTTGATCACATCATCAAACCTAATGTTTCAAGATCTTGATGCTTGCTTAAGTCCATAGATGGACCTTTGCAGCTTGTAAACCTTTTGCTCTTGATATGGAGACACGAATCCCTCTGGTTGCATCATATAGATGCTCTCATCAAGATTGTCATTCAAGAATGCAGTCTTGACGTCCAATTGCAAATTTCATAATCGAAATAGACAGCAATGGATAATAGAATCCTAATAGACTAAAACATGGCTACTAGCGAGAAGGTCTCTTCATAATCGACTTTTTCTGGGTATAACCCTTGGCCACTAGCCTTGCCTTGAATGTCACTACCTTCCCGTCTACTCCTTTCTTTCTCTTGTAGATCCACTTACACCCTATGGGTTTTACCCCATCCTATAAGTCTACAAGATCCCATACTGAGTTAGAGTACATGGACTCCATCTCGAGATTCATGGCTTTAAGTCATTCTTCTTTATCATGATCTTCCATTGCATTCTTAAATGTCATGGATCATCCACACTATCAGCAGAGACAACACCTTGTCCCTCACCTATACCTAAATAGCGTTCAGGTTGTCTCACAACCCTCTCACTACGTCTAAGTGGTAGTGTATCCTGATCAGGAACCATCTGACTCTCAGATGTATGTGAATCAACAACTCTTGTTAATAAAACACTAGTCCCACCCGGCTCCAACTCATTTAATACAATCTTGGAACTAGGTTTATGGTCACTAATGTAATTGTCCACAATAAACATTGAATTTGTCGATACAAATACTTTGTTGTCTTCAGTACTATATAAGTGTCCACCTCTGTTCTCCTTGGAGTATCCTATAAATAGGCAAATAACAGACTTTGAGTCTAGCTTTCCAGTTCGGTTCTTCAGCACGTGTACTGGACACCCTCATATGTGGAAATGTCGTAAACTAGATTTACGACCATTTCACAACTCTATGGGAGTCTTAGGAACATATTTGGATGTCACTACATTCAAAATGTATACCGCTGTTTGTAACGCATATCCCCAAAAGGAATTTGGTAATGATGAAAAACTAATCATATATCTCACCATTTCCATCGGGTTCTATTTCTCATTTCTGCTACACCATTTTGCTGAGGTGTACCGGGAGCTGTGAGTTGGGAAACTATCTCATGCTCGACCATGAAGTCTTCAAACTCTTGGTCAATGTACTCACCTCCACGATCCGATCGTAGTGACTTGATAGTCATACCTAATTGATTCTCAACTTCCGCTCGAAATTCTTTGAACATTTCAAATGTTTTCGACTTCCGTTGCATTAGGTAGACGTATCCGTATCTTGAGTAGTCATCTATAAAGGTGACATAATACTCATAACCACCCATAGCTTTAACATTCATCGGTCTGCAGATGTCTGTATGTATAAGCTCTAGCTGTTCTTTAGATCTAATCCCTTTTCCAGTAAAAGGTCTCTTAGTCATCTTACATTCCAAACAAGATTCGTAGACAGGTAAGGTGACAACCTTTAACTCACTTAAAGGTCTGCTTTTTACTAGTCTGTCTATCCGGTCAAGGTTGATATGACCAAGCCTTAGGTGCTAGAGATACGTGTCATTATCTATAGAAATCTTATGTCGTTTAGTTTTTGGTTTTTCAACCTTAAACATTTCGGTGTTGAGTAGTGTAGTATGTATTAACGATTTTAACACATACAGATTATTTTCATTAATTCCTGAACAAATATTCAGATTATTCTTTCCAGTAATAACAGACTTATTATTAAAAGAAACAGAATACGATTGTTCTAACAATTTAGAAATGGAAATCAAATTCCGTGTAAATCCAAGAATATAAATAAATTTGTTCAATAATAAAAAACTATTATTATTACAAAATTGCAATATTATCGCTCCCACTGCTTTTGCCGATACGATATCCCCCGACCCCAAATGCATTGAGAAGGCTCCCTCTTCTAGCTGTGTCCAAGAATCAGTCCACTGTAAAGAAGAACAAACATGGTTAGTGGCCCTCGAATCAATTATCCAGGATGAAGAATCATCTTCAACTAAACAAGATTCAAGAACAAGTAAATCATATTTACCTTTCATCTTTTTCTTCTTAGCTACCTCCTCCAAGTGTTAAGGACAGTTTCTCTTCCAGTGCTCGACCTTGTCGCAATGGAAACATTTTCCTTTGCCTTGGTCGGTGGAAGCGCCTTTCTTTTTGCTTTGGGTTTTCTTGGGTTTGGGCTTACACTTCACCTTCCCAGCAGACCTCTTCCTCTTTTTAATATTCGAAAAGGAAGATGGTTCAGCAATATTTGCCTCACCGGTCTTACCCTTATTGTCTTTAATTAAAGACTCAAAGGTAGCAAGCTCATTGAGCAACTGTGTAAGACTAAACTTTAACTTGTTCATCCCGTGGTTGCTCTTAAACTGATTGAAACTCTTCGGAAGAGTCGTTAGTATGATGCTCACTTGACTGGGTTCGTCAATGACCCCACCATTGACTTCTGCCATGTTGAAGTAGGACATCATGCTCAGGACATGTTTCCGAACTGACGTACCTTCCTTCATCCGAGCGAGCATAGCAGAACGAATGGCTTCGTGTTGCTTTTGCTCGGAGGGCTGTCAGAACATAGCTTGCAATGACTCTATGATTTCGAATGCTGAAGTCATTGCTTCATGCTTTGTGACAAGCACGTCTGTCATAGAAGCAAACAGATATGTTCGGGCCTTCTCATCAGATGAGACCCATCGCTCGTATGCCTCACGAACAGTTCGTGTGGCATTGGCAGCAAGCACCGGAGGACATTCCTCCATAAGCACAAACTTGATGTCTTTAGTGACCAATATTGCATTAATGTTAAGTTTCCACTTAGTGTAGTTATCTCCATTTAATTTTTCGTTTGCGAGAACTTGAAGTAATGCAGAAGACATTGTTGTGTGAAATAAATATAACATTCATTCAGTCATTTATTTAAAGCACGCGCGAGTGTTTTGGCATAAATTTAAACATTATGCATGAATATGTTTAACGAACTAGAACTACCCTAAAACTAGTTACTATACCACGACAATCCAACATACCACAAATAAGTTCCGCCTTAGGGTCGGTTAAGTCTTTGCATGTTAGACCGAGACATTCTCAATCAAATGATATTCTAGAATAACTCTTATTCCATATCATTCAACCATCATTTATTTAGTCACGTTTTTAATTAACAAACTTAATCAAAACCTTCGTGAGTGTAACCCACCATTTCAGATCTCACGAGCTTAACTCGTGAATTGCCGCCTTAGGGTCAGGTCAATCACGAAATACCCTCAGAGATCCTTTCCGTTAGGAAGTATTGACCCCTGTGGAAACCCTCCTTAGTCAGGACGAAAGCAAAGTCGTCACGAGGCCCCACTCGGATCTCACGGTGTTGAATTAATGTTGGAGACCGCGAGATATATATGTCATATATCCCTCTCCCACTCACTATTTTAAAATTAGGGTTTTCTATTAACTGTTAATGCACCTAGACTCTACATGATTAAATGACTAACTTTAATCAAGTATCTAGTGCATTAACTAATTAGAAACAAATTCTAATTAACTAATAAATCATTAATGATTTTTAACATTTAAAAATCTAATCTATTAGTGAATAATCTAAGTTTTTGTAAACTATTTACTAAGGTCGGATTATTATGTTAGTGTTTACCAAGTTTTAACTATTAAAACCCTAACTCTTTATGTGGTTCATTTATTATTAGGTTATTAATCATATTAATCCTAAAAATAAATGACCCTTTTAATCTAACTTATTAAACTCTTATATAACTAGATTAATATTAATGAGAATTACCAAGTTTTCTAACCATTAAAAAAACTAATCTCATTATTCATAGCAATTTATGTATTTACCCATTTTAATCACATTAAAAAAATACATAAAGTATCAAGCTATGATGCATGTATGACATATCAAATTTATTTGTGTAGGCACATTTAATCTAAATGACATACGTATGCATGACAATGCTTTTATCATCACATAATATAAAGCATACATGAATTGACCGAGTACTGTGGATTGTTTAACCTAAAAAAAGTTGGAATCTAAAATTACAAAAATACCCCCAAGGCATTCCTTGATCTTCTTGTAATTTCCAAGTCTTCCAGTCTCTTTAGGCCACTCCGATTCATCTTATGAATCATTCTTCACGATTTTTTCAGGTCTTCAATATATGGTACATTTTTTTTACAATACAATAACAGTAAAAAAAAAACAAAATAATAATAATAATAATAATAATACAACCCATAAACCCTAAATTCACAGTACCATATAATTAACGATCAATCATGTTTTTGTAAATTAAAAAATTTAATATACATAGAAAAAACATCATACATTCAATTTAATTTGTGCCTACACAATCATACATACAGGAGTATCGAAAACAATTTCCTGTTCCGAAAATAAAATTGGCTATGATACCAATTGTTGGAACCCCGTTCACCGGTTACGCATTGGAACTAGGTTTTAAAATTGTTATACAGATCATGATCTGTATCTGGGACCAGTGAACTTGGGATCGTAATTATTTTTTGAAACTAATACATACAATATGTAAACACAGGAAATGGAAATCGATATAATTAAAAAGAAAATCTTACCAACGTTTGAAGGCTCCTTTACTATTCGATATGCTCCTGTCTGAACCAATCTTATCAACGTTTGGAAGCTCTTTCACTTTACGATGTGCTTCTGTCTGAACCACTCGATCTTCCTCGTTATCTCCCGGGACTGGTAACTGCGTGTGGGCGCTTCACGATCTCCGAAACTTGAATGGAAGATGTAGAGAGAATTGAAGAAACTCTTTCTTCTATGTGTTTCAAAAACACATAAAAACATGAAACAAGATATACATAAATATATACCTATAAAACATGAAACATGAAACTCTTTCTTATATATATTCACTGCACACAAAACACTTTTTTTTTCTTTTCGTCTTGTTTCACGCACCAAACCAAAAACCTTTTTTTTTCTTTCACAAATCTATATATATCACATGCCTGCACTTCCGTTGATATATATATATATTATGTGTGTATCAAGTATTTGCATCCAATACAAATTCTTCTTTTGACTAATGTTTCATGTGCACACACCAATTTGCATCCAATGCAATCTCTTGTGTTATTAATTTATATATATCTTTTAATTATCCTTTTCAAATATATCTAATATATTAAAAGTGATAATAAGTATTTTAAATTTAAACTTAAATTTAAATACTTAGATAAATGATAAAATAATACTATTATTTTATCTTCACCTAAATCCATATATCAACTAACACCCTCCATTTAATAGTTAATTAATAATTCATAATTATCAATATAATTAAATAATCTAATTATTTAATTAATTTAACTATTAACATTCATTAATTAAATAATCTCATTATTCAATTACGAAATGGACCGCAACTATAGATTAACCATAAATAAAGTACCCAGCTTTATTTGCTATCTATGGACTCTTTAGATTGCATGTTTCTTACTGTATCCATCTGTATATGACACTCATATACACAGTTCAAGATTACATTTGGTAATCCAGGATGTTAATATATGCACAAGTTTATAAAATAAATAACATAACATAACAAGAATGAATTGAACTTTTCCTTTTATTTATTTGATCAATCCATTTACAAATTACATCTTTAGGGCATAAATCTCAACACTCTATTCTCCAGCCTTGTATAAATCAAAATTCAACTTCTTCAAGGCCCAGTAGGCGTTGTGTTCCAACTCTACTAGCAGGTGTCATGCTTTCCCAAACACTATCCCGTAAGGACTCATCTCAATCGGAGTTTTGTAAGCAGTTCTATATGTCTACAAGGCATCATTAAGTTTTATTGACCAATCCTTTCGATTTGGTTGTACCGTCTTCTCTAAAATCTGCTTAATCTGTCTATTACTTACTTCCACCTATCCTGATGTCTGAGGATGATATGGGGTTACCACCTTGTGTTTGACACTGTATTTCTTTATCAAATAGGTAAAGACCTTGTTGCAAAAATGGCTTCCACCGTCACTTATTATTGCTCGAGGAATCCCAAATCTGAAGAAAATGTTATCCTTGATAAACTTCACTACTATCTAGCTATCATTCGTCCTGGTTGCAATTGCTTCAATCCATTTTGATACATAATCTGCAACAACCAAGATGAAATTGTACCCATATGATGATGGGAATGGTTCCATAAAATAAATTCCCTACACATCGAATATCTCCACAACCAGTTGACTTGATAATGGCATCTTGTCCCTTTTCCAAATGTTCCCTATTCGTTGGCACCTATCACAAAAAAAAAATAAGCATCCTTAAATAATGAAGTCCAAAAGAAACCTGATTGAAGAACTTTCTGGCCAGTATTCTTTGCACTAAAATGCCCTCCATAATGAAGATTGTGGCAAAATTTCAACACATCATCTTACTCTTTCTCTGGTACACATCTTCGAATGATCAGATCAACACAAAATTTGAAAAGTATGGCTCATCCTAAAAATACTACCTATAGATGGAAAGAAACCTCTTCCTTGCTTGTGAACTCAGGTCAGGTGGTATGATTCCATTAACAAGGTAATTCACAATGTCCACATACCATGGATCTTTGCCATCCACTGCCAAGAGCTGTTCATCTAGAAACTCTTATTGATAGGTATGGTCTTAGCATGTTCTTCCCCTCCTTCATCTTCCACTAGACTAGAAAGGTGATCTGACACCACGTTCTCGCTGCCCTTTTTATCCCTGATTTCCAAATCAAATTCTTGCAACAAAAGGATCCACCGGAGTAATATCGGTTTCATATCATTTTTGGTTAGCAAAAACTTTAATGTAACATGATCAGAATAAACAATAACCTTAGATCCTATCAAGTATGATCAAAATTTCTCCAAGGCACTAACAACAACAAGAAATTCTTTTTCGGTGGTGGAGTAATTTAATTGTGAATCATTCAAAGTGTGACCAGTGTAGTAAATAACATGTGACAATTTATCTACTCTCTGTCCTAAAACAGTGCCTACAATTTAGTCAGATGTATCACACATTAATTTAAAAGGAAGAGACCAATTAGAAGGCATGATTATAGGAGTAGAAAACAATTTCTTTTTCGAAGTTTCAAAAGCATGCAAACAATCATCATCAAACATGAATGCAATATCTTCGGACAACGGGTTACATAGGTGACGAATAATTTTTGAAAATTCTTTGATAAAACACCTATAAAAACTTGCATGACCAAGAAAACTTCTCACACTGTTCACCGAAGTGGAAGGTGAAAGTTTTGCAATCACTTCAATTTTTGTACTATCTATTTCTATACCTTTTTTTTAGAAACAACATGCCCTAAAACTATTCAAGACTTAACCATAAAATGGCTTTTCTCCCAACTAAGTGTCAAATTAGTCTCCATGCATCTTTTTGAAACAAGAGTTAAATTATCAAGGCAATGGTCAAAAGAATTACCAAAAACAAAAAAAATCACCTATAAATACCTCAATGAATTTTTCTAACATGTCGGAGAATACTGACATCATGCATTTCTGGAAAGTGGCAAGGACGTTGCACAACCTGAAAGGCATTCTTCGATATGCAAAAGGTGCCAAAGGGATAAGTGAACCTTGTCTTTTCTTGGTCCTTTGGAACGATGGAAATTTGATTATAGCCTGAAAATTGATCCAGGAAGCAATTGTAAGCATGTCTCGCTAAACGCTCTGACATCTGATCAATGAATGGTAAAGAAAAGTGATCCTTTTTAGTTACCGTGTTAAGCTTATCTATGCACACTCTCGATCCCGTTGTCTTCCTTGTAGGAATCAACTCATTGTTCTCATTAGCTACCATCGTGATCCCAGACTTCTTTGGAACGACATGGACCAGACTCACCCACTTACTATCAGATATTGGGTATATAATACCCACTTTGAGTAGCTTCAGGACCTTTTCCCGTACAACCTTCTTCAAGTTGGGATTGAGCCTTCATTGAGTCTCTCTCATAGGCTTTGCATTTTCTTCTAGTAGATTTTTATGCATGCAAATAATAGGGCTAATTCCTTTAATATCAGCTATGGACCATCCGATGGCTTCTTTATGTTCCTTGAGCATCTTGATTAACCTCTCTTCTTTCTCTTCATCTAGGTCGGAAGCTATAATTACAAGAAGTGTCTCATTCTCTCATAGGAAAGCATACTTGAGGTTAGATGGTAGTTATTTGAGCTCTAATGTTGGGGGAGAGCTCATAGATGGAATTAGTGACTTTTAATCCCTTTTTCAATTTTCGTACCTAATTCTTCGATCTTGGACTCTTCTTCTGTATCATGTTCTTGTTGACTTTCCTCATCATTAAACATTTCCTTCACCCAATCAAGTAATTCATTGAGGCTTTCATCTGATAGCTCCTCTTGAATTGTCGAATTGACTACCTTCACTGAGCAACAAAAGAATCAAATAGAAATCATTGATCACCTCAGGTAACTTTAATGACTTAAAAACCTTGAACTCCACAGTCTCATCTAACACATTCATCATGAGATTTTCATTTTGTACTTCAATGAAGGTCTTTGTTGTCGCTATAAAAGGTCTTCCAAGTAGAATTGGCTTGCTACATTTTTCCTTGGCTCCCTCATCCATATCAAGTACAACGAAATCAGCTGGAATAATGAGATTGTCCACCTGGACCAACACATCTTCAACATATCCTCTCAAGTATCTGGCCAAACCATTCGCCTTAAAAAGTAACATGGTTGTCTTCTTGAGATCATTAGATCTTAGTTGCTCATAAATGTTATTTGGTATCAAGTTAATGCTGGCTCTCATGTCTAACATTGCTCTCTTCATGGTGGTATCTCCAATCATGATATTGATACAAAAATTTCCCGGATCTTGGAGTTTTGGTGGTAATGATTTTTGAAGAATTACATTGGCACTTCCGATCATGAATTCCTGATGATTTTCTAGCAATATTGACTTGTACATATGGAGACTCTTAAATTTTTTTACATATCATTTCTAACATAGGCAAGTTGACATTGACCTTAGATAGGATGTCATAAATGTTTTTATATGATTTCTCCAACTTGCTCTTTTACAGTCTTCTTGGGAATGGAACTGGAGGAACATATGATTAGGTGACTTATGCAGAATTGGTGACTTTTTAGATTTTTCTGCCCCTACCTCTTCCTCTTTTTCTGGTGTTATGTTCTCTCCTGAAGGACATGAAACATCAGTAGATTTATTAGAAAGTTCAGCAGATCTATCATTGACTAATACCTTACCATTTCGGAGAACTGTCATGGCCTTTACTTGCTCAATATGGCTTGAAAATTTTTCCGGTTCACTCATTTGCTTAGCTTTAACCAGTTGCTCGATTTACGTTTCCATCTTTCTCAATGAAGCATCAATGTTTTGAAATCTCACTAGGTGATCGTGTTAAGAGTCTTGAAACTGTTTTTCTTACTAACTCATTCTCTGGTCCATTTTTTGTATAAATTCCTTCATTGTATCTTCCAATGATAGGTTCACGGGCTGAGATACAGGATTCTGCTGAGCACTAGAGTTATATTGTTTTTGGCCATAGTTGTTGTTGTTTCCCTATTGATTCCCGGTGCTCAAGAGTAGTTTGGATGATTTATCCACCCTAAATTGTATGTGTTTGAGAAAGAATCATTCCGAGGTCTCGAATTGAAATTATTCATGGCTTGCACTTCTTTCTCATTTATAGGTCCATGACCTCTTGCTTGAAAAGCTTCCACACCATACCCTGGTTGCTCATATCCCTGACATCACTTTTCTCTCATTTGTCCCACCTGATTGACAAGTAACTCGATAGACTTTTACATTTGTGACATTTGCATTGAGTTCCCAGCATTAGCATCTATTTCATAAATTCCCTTTCTTCTCCTAGAACTCTTATCTTGAGAATTTTTGGCAAGTTTTTCGAAGATATATTGTAAATCTTTCGGAGTCTTGTCAGTCATGGATCCTCCACATGCATTATTCACCAAAACCGTTGAGACATCATTTAGTCCATCGTAGAACCATTGGCATAGTTGGTGAATTTGATATCCATGCCGAGGGTAATAGAAAAGAAGCATCTTGTAACGCTCCTAGGCATTAAAGAATGTCTCATGTTCCCTTTAGAAGAAATTAGTAATCTTGAACCTGATCTTACTGGTTTTCTAGGGAGAATAGAATTGGTCAGTAAGCTTCTCTACCACCTCATCCCATGTTGTCAGTGAGGCTGTAGGCAAAGTTAAAAGCCATGTCTTCGCCTTTTCCTTGAGAGCATGTGGAATACAACTCATACGCAGCTGGTTTTCTGTCACCCTACTGTTTGGAAAAGCTTGAATGGCTTTATAGAACTCTCTGAGGAATTTAAGCACATATTCATTCGGTAACCCATGGAAGGCGAGTAGAAAATTGTAGTGAAACCTTTTCAACTCATAGTTCCTTGCTAGCTCATCTAGTGCAATGCATAAGGCCTGATTATCAACAATAGGCCTGATGTAGTCATTCATGGTTTTGATATAGATAACCGGTGGATCTGGAATCTGTTGGATGTTGCAATTTTCGTCGTCTGCCATTGCTCTTTGTCTAATACGATCAATGTTGTAGGAGTTCTCCTTGCATTGATATTCTACCTTGCATTCACCGTTGAAACCCGAAACAAAAGACAGACACAAAGTAAACCACGATAAGAAAAGAAAAGAAAAATAAAATCTAAAATCTAAAAATTAACAACTCGACTATCTAACTAACAAATTTATTAGCTAAAGCTAAAACTAAAACTAGAATTAACCAATAAATTAAACTAATCCCCGGCAGCGGCGCAAAAAACTTGATTGCTTGAATTTGTGTTTTATAAAAACAATACTCGCAAGTGTACGAATAGTGAAGATAAACACAATGACAAGTAAGGATCGTTCCCACGAGGAATAGAGATTTACTGGTTACTTCTAATTATAATTAAAGTTAAACTGAAAATAACCAAGAGATTGTTGTAGATTGAATTAAAACTATAACTAAATTAAATTAAACTAAGGAACCAATTGAGAATTTTTGGTTTATGATCAGTGGAAAGAAAGCACTAGGTCATCAATGATCCCCAATTATGAACACTCAATGTATGGATTTAATTTATAAACAAAATTTAATCAATTCAATTAATTCAAGGGTTCAATCTTTTTCTTTAATATGACTATTACTATATGATCACAGTATGAGTCACGTATTCCCAACCACTATTCACCCTTGGTGTTTGGTGTAAACAACGATCAGAAACCCGTTACACACAAGAATTAAGAACCAAATTTTATACTTTGTTTGACCTATGCTAAAGATAAAATTCATTCATTCAAAAGAGTATTAATCAAGGTTAGGTTTGGTCTATACTTTAACCCTAATTCTCAAATAGTCTTAACTCTAAAATAATGCCAAATAATCATCCAACCTTGGTTTATGGTGTGAATGAAAATTAAAACTAATAAGAGTCAAGCAATTAAGAACAATGAATAAATCAAGAATTGAATTGTCGAAATAATATTATTAATCTCAACATGAGCATTCACAAAAGGTTTACATTGATTCCCTAGTTATGAAATTAATTACAAATCATGAAAATAAAAGAAAAACAAAAAGAATAGATATAACCCATTGAATACTTCAAATCTTCGATTGAAATCTTCTTAATCTTCGATCTTCTGATGTGCAAAGATGATTGAAAGGGTTGTGTAATGGTGTCTGCAGAAGAAAATAATGGCTGAGGAGGCTAGAATGTGTGTGTTCCCCAAAAAATAATAAGAAATATATATATTGGTCCTCTCCAAAATAGAGTTTAGAATTCCTTATATAACCAGGAATACGCACGACTGCTCCCTAGACCGCGGTGCGGGCACCTTGTACAGACAGCGGCTCACATAACATTGTGCTATCTGGACATTTCCGCGGTGTCAACCGCTGTGGAGACATGTACTTAGCCGATGCACTGACCGCGGTTGTGAAAGCTAGCACAACTAGACTTCTCTGCTAGATATGCCGTAGTGGAGGGCACATGAAAGATGTCACATGTACTTGGGCAGCGACCTACACAACGGTAATTGATAGACATGCCCAATATCTTCTTGTTAAACTCCATTCTTTACAAATATCACCAAAGACTTCATAACCAAAGAAAATAATCTACATATGTTCAGTAAACAAATTAAATAACCTAAATTACTAGAGAGACAAGCTTATTACATTGGAAATACAGAAGACATATATATATAATAAATAAATCGATCAACACGTTGTAAGCCTACAAGTGATCTTAACTACTTTTCAATTGAACGAATGAAATTTACTTTTGATATAAGACTATATGAAAAGATTTTGGTTCACAAGTTCTTGCATGCGTTATTGCTCATGCCTTGGCCAAGGATGAGTAATTGTTGAGAATACTTGATTAATCATGTGGTCATACGGTAATATCATAATTAAGATAATAATAACCCCTAAATTTGGATTGAACCTTGTTAATGACATTAATTGATAAACATTGAGTATTACATATGTGGAGCATAGACTATAGAAAAGTCATACCAGGAGAGAGAAAGTAGAGAAATCGTAACGTATAAGACGGCATACGAGAAAGAGAGAGATGGCAGACAAAGAGAGAGAGTCGATGAGTTGAGAGAAATTTAGGATTTGTATTTTGAACATGTAAAGGGATGTTGACCAAATGCCTAGAAAAACTAGGGGTTTATACTTTGGTTCTCATTTCAGATTTCGGTTCGAGATAAGGTACCGAAAATCGAATCTAGAATTCTAGTTTTAAAAAAAGTGAGCAAAATTGAATCTACCAATATAAAGAAACCGAAGAAAAAAAACAGTTGGACCAGATCGATTCGGTTCATTGGTTGACTCTATTTTACAATCTCCCATTAAAAAATATGTTGCATGTCACCAAGTTATCTAAGAACCTTTTGTCCATTAAACAAGCTACTAAAGTTTACGATTGTCGAGTAATTTTCTATCCTACTCATTGTGTTTTTATGGAAAGGGTTAGGGGGAGGACGATTGGACTTGCTAAGAAAATGGATGGACATTACATCTTAGAGACTAAAAATGGCAACAGTGACCAACCCTCATTATCTCATTTATCCAACCCTACATATTTAAATAAGGATCAAATTTGGCTTCATTATTACCGTCTTGGCCACCCTCTAACTAGTTTTTTAAAAACCATGTTTCCCATTTTATTCAAAAATGTTGATATCGGTAGTTTACATTGTGATGTGTGTGAGTTTGCTAAACACCATTGTGTTTCATTTTCTTTAAGCAATGATAGATAGTCTTTACCTTTTTCTTTAATTTACTAAAATATATGGGCTCCATCAAGAGTTCTTAATGTGTTAAAGGTAAAATTGTTTGTCACTTTCATTGATGATTATATAAGGGTGACACAAGTCTTTCTTTTGAAAAAAAAAAAAAACTGAAGTAAGTGAAGATTTTTCCAATTTCTTCCAATTGATAAAAACTCAATTTGGAGTAAGCATAAAAAACTTGAGAAGTGATAAATCGATGGATTATTTCAACCAAATCTTATCATCTTTTCTACAAAAAAGAAAGGATTGTTCATTACTGCTCATGCATTGATGCCCCTCAACGAAATGGGGTTATCGAATGGAAAAACTGACACTTGCTTAAAGTAACTAGAGCCCTTTCTTTCCAAACACAAGTTCCTACGACCTATTGAGGGGGTTGGGGGGATGTTAACTGTAGCCCATTTAATAAATAGGTTGCCATCAAAGGTTCTAGGGTTCAAAAGTCATATGGAAGTATTCCAAACCCATTTTTCAACTCATGCATAACCACCAAACTTCCTCCAAAATGTATAGGTATGTTAGCTTTGTTCATATCCATGCTTACAATATAGGGAAACTTGACCCACGAGCCCTTAAGTGCATCTTTTTTTACTATTCCTCCACACACAAAAGGTATATATTAAATGTTTTCATCCTTTTTTTTAAGATTTTTTTATCTCTATGGATGTGACGTTTTTTGAAAGGCAACCATTATTTTCTCTTACTTGTTTTTAGGGAGAGATATATATTTTGGAAGATAAGAATGAAAATGTGGATATGTTTTTTACTTGGCCTTATAACAAAAAATATTTGATTGAATGTCACATTTCAGTATAAATTGTTTGGAAAAAAAAAAACAATTACAGCCAATCCTACAACCTGAAAACATGACCCAAACAAAACCAGTCCAACCTAAAAACCTAATCTTTCTAACACAAGCTACTAAAATAAAACTAGTCCAACTAGAGATCCTATCCATGCCAGCACCAGGTGTTGAAAAACCACTCCTATTATACTTACGAAGAAGAGCACTCAATCCCTTACTGATGCAAGTTCATAAGTCTAATCCGAGACTGTGTATGGAAACTAAAAACTCTTCTCCTACCATTAATGATTTAAGTGCTCTCGTAACTATTAGAAAATGAATTAGAAATTGCACTCAACATCAAACAACTTACTTGCTTCCTTGGACAATTGTTCTTCACGACATATATGTTTTCTCACTTAAATAAACTTCATTACTATACCACAGACTCTTTATGAAGCACTTATAATAAGAATTGGAAAAAGGTTATGATTGAGAAAATGAATGCGTTAAACAAAAGTCAAACTTGGGAAATAGTAGATTCTCCAAAGAGGAAGAAACTTGTATGATGTAAATGGGTATTCATCGTAAAGTATAAATCAAATGGGTCCTTAGAAAGTACAATGTGAAGTTAGTAGCTAAGAGGAGTGGATTATCAAGAAACCTTTACACCGATTGAAAAAATGAATATTGTACATATAATTTTATCGTGGCAGCTAACTTTGATTGGTGTTTGCAACAACTTGATGTAAATAATGACTTTTTATATATGGTGAATTAGAGGAAGAGGTGTACATAGAAGAGCCATATGGTTTTGAAAAATACTTTGATAAAAATAAGGTTTGTAGGTTGAAGAAAACATTGTATGGGTTAAAACAGTCTCCTCAAGCATGATTTGGAAGGTTCACCAAGGTGATGCTTGGATTAAAATGCAAGCATAGTTAAAGGGATCATGCCTCGTTTATCAAACACTTGGCCACCAGGGGAATTGCAATTTTAATTGTGTATCGATGAAATAATTGTTAGTGGCAATGCTCAAGAGGCGATGTAAAAGGTTAACATAAGTGTTTTAAATCAAATATCTTGAAGGGCTATAGTATTTCTTGAGAATATAAGGGGCTTGGTCAATAGAAGGAATTTTCATATCCCAACAAAAGTACATTCTAGACATTCTTTAAGAAACATGAATGCTGAGATACACACCTACAGATTTGAACCATAATTTGAGTGAAATTAGAGATGATGAAGCAGTTGATCGGGGAAGATATCAGAAATTAGTAGGCAAACTGATCTATTTGTCACATACATGGCCATACATAACATATGCTATAAGTGTGATAAGCCAGTTCTGCAAGATCCGAAGAATATTCATCTCTAAGTAGCCTGTAAAGTGTTACATTATCTCAAAGCTACTCCAAGAAAAGAATCATGTTTAAGAAGAATACATACAAAACTATTGAAGCCCGTGCAGACACAGATTGGGCAGAATCGATCACATATAGAATGTCAACTACTGTGTATTGTACTCTACTTTAGGGGAGGCCTAGTAGCATGGAGAAGCAAGAAATAGACTGTGGTGGCAAGGTCCAGCGTGGAAGTAGAGTTTAGGGCTATGGCTCACAACATATATGAACTTTTATTGATAATGATCGATTATCTTGAATGATCTTAAAGTTTAGTGGCAAGGACGAGGTTGTACCACGACAAGAAGTCAACCCTTAGAATAGCACACAATCCAGTTCAACATGATAAAACTAAGCATGTTGAAGTGGATCGACATTTTATAGTGAGAAATTAGAAAGAAGATTAATTTGCACATTTTATATTCCTACACATGAGCGGATGACATATATGCTAACCAAAGGTTTAACTAGTGCTTCTTTTCGAGAGATTACAATCAAGTTGTGAATGAAGGATATTTATTCACTAGCTTAGGGGGAGTGTTGGAGAATCTCATAGATTCTCTGACTTTATTAGAGAATAAATGTGTAGTTGTAAAATATCTTTGATTTATAGGGATTGATAGCCTTTGATTACTTTCCTAGAATAGATAGCTACAATGTATAAATATACTTGTACATATCAGTTTCAATAGATTATATATTTTTTTCTCAGTTACCAAACACTAACCCAGCCACCCACCTCTGCCTCTCTCTCTCCATCGACTTCAAGCCACCCTAAACCAAAGCTTCAATCTAACCCAAACCTAAAGCACCTAGCCAACTACATTTGCCTCTCTCTCTCTCTCTCTCTCTCTCTCTCCCTCCATCGATCTCCAATCACCCCAAACTAAAGCTTTATTCCACCTAAAACCCAAATCACCCACCTCTGCCTCTATCTCCACTAATCTCCAGCCACCCCAAATTGAAGCTTCAATCCACCCTAAACCCAAATGGCAAATGAAATCCCCAAACCGAATCTGAAACCCATGCTCAGTCCTCAAAACTGAAACCCAAATCCACCATTAACTACCCTAACCAACAACCATTATCATTAATAGCGATCTCTTCACAACAAAGGAGATCGGAGCTCAAGGAGCGAGGTAAACCCGAGCTCAAGGAGATTGGGGCATTTTAGGTATTTGTTTAACGACATGAAGGATAATGGGGAAAATGGTAAACTAGAGGGAGATATTGACCATTAATGAAATTATAGGGAAAAAATTGGAGATAAAATAAACTAGAGAGAAGATTTTGATAATATTCCTTTAAAGAATATATTGGACATGGCCCCACTCGCCATCACTGATTTCTTGCCGGTGAACCTTTTTAATAAAGTAGTATGGATTTTTTCTAAGAAATTTCGATATTTTACACTCATTTGTCCATTTTGGACCTTTGCTCGGAGTCTTGGATCCTCAGTTTGTTATTACATTTAAAAAAGTATGTGTGTGGAAATGGTATTAGATTAGCTAGAGCCACTAACTTAACAAAAGTAGAGGGAACTTATCGCTGCTCACACGTTGAGCTCATAAGTTTAAATCTGTTTGTCTTTTTCAAATCTCAAATTTATTCCGAAAAAAGAGAGCAAATTAGAGCCATCAAATCCTATATGACTAGAGAAAATAGATCCTAATTTTGGTTTATATACTTCCTTAAGATGTAGTAGATACTTGAAGGGTTCAAAATTGGAAAATGATGAACATAAAGAAGTTATTGAGTGATTTATAAGTAGTTGGTGTGAATGAGAAAAGGCAATACAAGACCGCCACCTCAGGATTCTACATATTGGATTAAGCACCTAATCTTACCAGAATGAATCGTGGTTAGAAAGCAAAGCACTTGGTGGATAGAAATCACTTTTCCAGATATATAACATCACCTTTCACGTAATAATCTGACAACTGTCTCATTTGGGATCCACATATTTTGATATATATGGTCAGGGACGTAACTCCATTCATTCTTCTCATTTGTTTTTGTTTTCCATATGGTTTAATTTCAAGTAAAACCTTTTTAATGATTATAACATCTGTGGCTTCAACTTCCTCCTTTATTTATTGATTGGAAACAATTAATTATGGAAAACATGTAAATTTCAAGCTTGTATCCGATAAATAAAAAGTCGATAATATATTTGGGAGATGGGGAGAGGTTTTTGAGTGAATTTAAAAACTAATATCATCCATCTGTTTTTTTCTTTTTTGAAATGTTCTTGATCTTTTTTGTACTATACGTGACTTAATTATAAAATTCCATTCAATCAAACCAATCATGAATCTCACTTAGGTTATGCATTAAAATAATACACAAAGTGATGTTAATGCAAAGTATAAGAATGCTAAATCATCATTAGATTCTCTATCGTTAGATTTTTTGGGCCACCATAAACTCTTTAATCACTCTTACAGTCATACACTTTGAAGATGATATCAGTTGTAGAAGCTTAATTAAATATGGCTGCTGCTGGGCTGAGTTGACTCTTCTTCTGCATGTTAATTAAAAAACCTGATCATGATTTGATTAATTTATATTAGTGGTAATTAATGGCCACTAAACACAGGAGTTTCAACTTTCAAGTTTGTGTTTTAATTTGTTTGAAATATTAATGGGTGTACCATTTTCACGCCCATCTATCTTGACTTGGGAGATGAGAATTGAGATCAAAGGCTTACTCATTACAATGGAGACTAAGCAGTCAAGCCTGGGAGATTACATGTTAGTAAAAAGCTAAACTGCAAAATCTATATTCGATGATTTTGGTTCCCAACCTCCCCCGTCAAAAGACACCACGAACAAACAAAGATATTACATAAATGATTTGGAATCTAGCTAAGTGCTTTTGTACAGACTAATTTAAATTCATCTCCAAAGAAAAATATTTTATTACAAAAGCACTTCAATATATCAATCATATCTATACTGTTTTTTTATTTCAACAAAATGGTCCAAAAATTTAACTATATATCTTAATATATACAATACAATTTTGGCCCTCGGTCTATATATCTCAATTAACCTACAATATAGTAATTAATAAAAAAATGCATGCTTTAAAAATTCTCTAACGTATTTGAGTATAGTCATTATCATATATGTTATTTTATCATAGATGTTAATTATAAATTTAAACAACTAAATCTATGCATAATTTTTTTTTACTATTACTATTCATGTTTTAACAAAATATATAGTCTTGTCTCATAAAAATTATTGTTTTTTTTTTATTATTTAGGTAAGGGAGATTCTAACCGATATTAATAGGTGTTATTACTACCGAAATCATACTTGTGATCACATAAAATTTGTTATTTAACTATGTAAAAAACTTATTTTTATGATCGTATTTAGTCTGGTACCTTTCAACGTACATCGGTCGAGGTACTAATTTCGAATCTTCATTTCTCATTTTTTTTTTCTTATAAAAACGGTAGCAAGATTCTTGGTACTTAAAACATTTTCAGCAATAACAAAAAGCACTTAAAATATAATAGTGAAATCTGAAGAACGGTGACACATCTTCCCTTCATTTGCAGCCTTACATGCATTACATAATACTTACCTCATGGAAATGAGACCATGTAATGGAATTAATCAGTAACAGATTGAAAATTTTACAATTTTTTTTAGAGAGAGAGAGAGAATGGAAAGAAATAGAAAGAGAAGAGATATGATTGTCCTTTGTCTGTTTGTACTCATGATCCTACTCATTTCATTCACTATTTTTTATACATGGAACAATGACTTATCATTTTCATCACTACCTCCCCTTATTATTCATGCATATACATTATACACCACCTAGTTGACTTTAATAATCTCTCACCATAAAAAAAAAAAAAAAAAACAACAACAACAACAACACAACCTTATTAATTAATTAATATTGCCATTAATAATTTCCCCTACTAATATGAATTAATTAACAAACTCAGTTAACAACCGCCCAACGAAAAAAAATGATAATTTCCATTATAATATGATATAAGTTGAAAAATGTTTTGACCCAGAACAGCAGGGCTTTACCTTGCTGTCATTTTTTGTTGTTCATATAACATTATTATTATGTGTAAATTTTTATATGATTAAAGAAAGATAAACCATGATTATTATGCCTACTAATACTGCCAATTTGTGCTTGGTGAACGCTCTTAACTTGCATCCGACAAATTGATTGCTTTTTATAATTCTCGATCATATAATCATTCTTCCTTAATTCTCCTTTTCCACCTTATTTTGTAATTTTATTCTTCATGAAGAGTAAATTCAGCAATTAATCGTCGCAAAATGGAATTACATAATTGCATAACAAAAGTTAAAAAATAAGGAAAAAATGATTAGAAATCAATGACAATAATCACAAAAGATGGTGCTGTAAAAACAAATCATGGGATTCGAAATATGATGTTGAGTTGGTGTGGTGCAAGAGACATTCACTAAATAAATATGTCATGAAAATGCTCTTTGATCATCACAAGAAAAGAAAAACAATTGAACCATCTATAGACAAATTAGGGCATGATCTTGAGCCATACCTCACCAATTATGGCTCTCTATTGGTCCAAGGCGGCCATGGAATTAAAAAAAAAAAGAAGAAAAAACAAATTTAAACATTATATTTTAAAAGACAACGTTAATCGAAGGTATAGGTGTCACAACCTTTTGGCAATAAAATGATTGTGGAAAAAAGAGGTGGAGATTGGAGAAGGGTAAGTTCAAAATAAATGTGATAAAAAGAAAAGAAAAGAAGAGAAGCAAAATTGCTCAATTTCGAATGATTTTGTTGGCCATAAATTGACACAAGTAGAAAGTGTACTCATAGCTCCAGATTGAGATTTGGCTTTCATGAAATTACAAACCAAACAAGGTCTTGTCTCTTATGACTTATCTTTTGGTTAATAACGTGCGCATCATGCGTAGAATAAGGAGTGCGTACGGGGACATCCTGCGCAGGATAGAAAGCGACCGTTTGTCAAAAAAAAGCAAAAATGAAAATAGCTGCTGCTGCTGCTGCTGCTGCTATATAAAAGGCCAACTAGCTAGTAGGTACCAAAGAAAACAAAAACGTTTGTTTTTTCGAAACATTCTCTCCTCAAAAAAGACTAAAAGAGCCAGGCCTCGATCCAAAAGGGCCATGAATGTATATGTATAGCTTCAACCTCTGAATTCCTGCTTCCAATTTTTGACAAATCTCACATCTACTTGGACTATTTTCTTCTTTCACTATTCATCCTCTGATTTTCATCGATCCATGTCGTCCGATATAAGCTAAGCTAGTATTCACACTACTCTGTTCCTCGCAAAAAGTCAATTTCTGTTTCCTTCTCCACTTTCGGTTTCCAAAGCATTTCTGCCTATAATTTCATGGCCAAATGCTCTACCTGTACCAAAATCTGCGCCACCGACTTTGCGAGTTTGAATAGTTTATTAGCGCTTGCTTGTTACTTGTTAGTTGTTGCAAAAGGAAGGATCGTAAGTTAGGGTTTTAGAAGAAGAAACAAGTTAGGGCTAGGGCGGTGGATTGCGATCGGAGGTATGGGAAGGGGTTGGCTGTTACTGGCAACTGTAGGACCACCGATAAAGGCGCGAGCGGGGCTGCGGAGAAAACAAGCTGGAAGAGGCTCTTACAGAGGAAGCTAGGCCACTCTCCTACAGCCACAATTCTTTTTGTTTTCCACTATTTTGGGGTTTTAGGGTCTCTGATACAAGGGAGAGAGATGGGTACTACTACTGCTGACTTGCACGGAATACTTAAAAATCTCTGTTTGGATATGGAGTGGAAGTATGCCGTCTTTTGGAAGCTCAAACATCGCGCTCGCTTGTAAGTCTTATTCTAACTCCTTTGAATTGTATTCCGTGTTTTCTTTTATGTTGATTTTACTAACTCCTTTGCAGAGTGTTGACCTGGGAAGATGGTTACTATGACAATTGCGAGCAACGTTATTCTTTCGAGACGCTGGAAAACTTGCCTGCTGCACATGATCCCCTTGGTTTGGCATTGGCAAAAATGTCATACCATGTGTATTCTCTTGGTGAAGGGTATGCCTCTCCTCTGTTTATGTTTGTTGGTGTGAGATGGGAATCTAGCAGAATATGAGATTTTAGTCTCTTTTTTCTTATGAAGAAGATAGCTAAGTTCCCGTTTAATTTCTATTCTGAGGTCGAATTCCCCATGCTACAAAGTTTTTTGAGAACAGTTAAATATTGATGATTAACTAAGTCAGTTCTTATTAACATGTTAAATATTGATGAATGGGTAATTATGTCAACATATGTCCACAAATTCAGTCTGCATCCGTCTTTGTTTCACAGGATTGTTGGTCAAGTGGCTGTTACTGGAAAGCATCAATGGATCTTGGCAGATCAGAATGTTACTAATTCCTGCCCATCATTTGAGGTTTGTCATGCAACTATATTAAATGATTTCAGTTTCTTTTTCCATTGAAAATGCTGACAAATTTTTAGTTATTACTTTTTTAATAAATCTCTCTTTTCTCGTTCACTAGCATTTTTATCAGTAATTTATATCGGGTAATTTTCAGTTCTGTGATGGATGGCAAAGTCAATATTCAGCTGGAATACGGGTATACTTTTATTTTTCATTCTTTCTTTTAATTTACTTTAATCTATTCTGGTTTTTACTAACTAAAAATTTACGGTCAGTCATTCTTTGAAAACTAGGACATCCTCACATTTAAAGGGGCAGTGAAGATCTTATCTTTGAAAATCTCTCTTTTATTGGAAATGTCCAATATTAGCATCTAATCCCTAACACTAGCAAAAATATTATTACACTAGCGTTCTCCTTCATGCCAAATTTCATTAATGGTTTGTCTCTCTTCTCATACATTATATAAGGTTTCTCCCTTGGATCCAAACACCAGATTTAGACAGATCTCTCAATCAAATAGAAGCTGATAGTTTGATACTATGTTGAGAAACCATAAATCCTAAAAGCTGATACCATTTTCAGAAAACATTAATCCTAAAAACTTTGTCAAATGCAAATACTATTCCCTAACAAGTGATATACCATGTCCTTAATGTTGTTGTAACTCAAAGCATGTGGGATGAAAACGGCAGTATAGTTTCTTCAGCCGGCACCATTCTATTCTTGCTGATGATAGCATTTGTTATCTTGTTACAAGTCTAATGATTATTTGCATAAGTTGTAAACACAAGTGGTTAAAAATTAATCTCTTGGTGAGTAAATACTTGGCAAAACTTCATTAATTAAATTGTTATTAAACATACATACATTTGTAATGAAGTTAAAAACTTAATTTCTTTTAAATATTGTCAGAAGGCTAGGAATGGTAAAGTTTTTTTTTTTACTTTTATCTTGTTGTGTAGTGAAGGTTTGGTGATAAACATCATTTTCATGTTGTATAACACTGTTATATGCAACTTGTTCTCTCTAGTCTCTTTCACTCTTTACAAATATTTTAATTGTTGTTCTGCAGACCATTGTTGTTGTAGCAGTTCCACATGGAGTCATACAGCTTGGCTCTATGAATAAAGTAAGATGAGTTTTAGCTGACTTTGAGATGCATTGTTTCTTGTCAGAGTTATTATTGTTATATGTATTTTAGTTATGAAATGATGTTTGTCTCTTTGATGGATATCTATAGGGTTTTCTAATATATTATTTTTTAACATATTTTTAGCTATGGTGAAAACTTGGTTTATTTCTTGTTGTGATCAATGTAATTCCAAAATATGTTTTCATAACAATTCGATAAACTGCTTGATTATTTTATTTTTTTGCTTATAATATCTGCTAAATATTGTATTTTTAGTATCGATACATGTAAAAGAAATGGTTTACAAGAACTCCCCAATGCATAACATCTGATTGCATGCTAAAAGATTCTAGATGATCTGCAATGCATTACATCTGTGTGGAAAAAAGAAAATGAAATAGAATGGTAACCTCCTAAAATTAGGCCGTGTTAGCAGATATGAGAGGTGCTTTACACATTTACACCCAATGCTAAGTTTGTTTTAATCAAGAAATTGATTGCTTAATCTGCCTTTATTCACTAGTTATATATTAATCTGTTGTCCCTTTCAATCATTCACAATATGCTAGTGGCTCATTTGGTTACATGCTTGAGCACAAGGCCTTTCATTTAGTTATTTATTTATTGTTTCACATATTTTGTTGTACAAAACTTCTTGCTCTTTACATATGTTGGTTCTTTAGTATATTGTCTGCTTACCAAGCTAGGGTAAAAGAGGGTATGTTGTTTTTCTGCTTGACTTTATGTTATCATCTCCCAGAGTTGAGTATGTTCTGGGAGACTTACTGTGCTTTTGAGAAAAGCATGGAGTTTTTTGGATTCAAATTCGTCATTAGAAGTTTAATCACGTGTCGTACATGCTCTAAATATAAACTTATTCTTAATCTACGTATATTTACTCATTTCTGTTCATTTAATTATTTCTTGGCTTATATTATTTGTATATCGAGTGGAGCAGGTCATTGAGGATATGAAGCTGGTGACTCACATCAGAGATGTCTTTTTCGCCCTTAAAGATTTTTCCGTAGGGCATAGTTCTAGTCCAATGCCATGTAGTAATAAGAGTACATTATCCCTGGTATCTTTCTTACTCTTTGGCTGTGTGTTAGTTTTGTGCTCAGATTTTCTTGTATGCTTGATGTATTAGTTTTTCTTTGATGCATAGACACTTGATTTAAGATTATATATTATTAATTATTAGTATGTTTATTTTTTCCAGCCAGATTTACCTACCAACACTTTAGCCTCGGAATGTATTCCAAATTGTTTGCAGAGTTTAGATAAAGTTGTGAACAAAAAAGGACCAAATGTTAGGTTGCCTATATTTTTACATGATGGTAAACATAGTGATAGTTCTTATGTTTACCCAGTGTCTAGTGTTCAGCCTAATGTGGCTGAAGTGGTAAATAAGCATGGAGGGATTCAATTATCCATGCCATGTAGTGATGGAAATGTCAAATTACTTCAGCCGAGACTGAATGTTGTCAATTTGCAGCAGCAGAATCAACTGGGGATGGATTTGATTGGTGATTGGATGAGTGAAGGGGAGAATAGTGGCTGGAGAGATTTCAGTCTGGTATCAGAACATAACGGCGCTCCATTTTCCATCAATCCTGTTTTGGATAGCATGAATGTATGTAGTGTTGCACTTCAAGCTGATAAGTTCTCAGTCGATCCTTCATATTTCCCTTCAAACCTACTTGATTCCGCTCTATGTGACAGAATTAAGTTGGAACACCGAGATTCTTATCAGAATAGGAAGTTGCCCAGGCCTGAATCTTTAGATATGAAATCCCAAAAGGATTTGGAGAAATTGCGGAATCAAACCGAGTTGAGCCACTTGGACCTGTCTGACGCATCTTTAAAGTTTTCTTCTGTCTCTGAGCTGCATGAAGCACTAGGACCCGCTTTACTAAGAAAACGAACCTATAATGATAGGGAAGCAGAGGATATGGAGGCTGGAAAAACTATTGAGGTGCCAGAGGTGATGAACAGCAGCCACCATACGTTTGACTCAAGCTCAGAAAACCTTCTAGAAGCAGTAGTAGCTAATGCCTGCCACAGTAGCAGTGATGCTAAAAGTGAGAGAGCATTCTGTAAATCAGTGCAATCACTTTTAACAACAGAAAAGATGCTAGAGCCCTCTATCCAGACTAAGCACACTAGTAATTCAGTAGGTTATTCAATCAGTCATTCTTCTCTTGTAGAAGATAAACAACAGTGCTTGAACTCATCAGGGGTGTGTAGTGCAGTGTCTTCAAAAGGGTTTTCCTCAACTTGTCCAAGTACTTGTAGTGAGCATTTAGACAGGTCGTCAGAGCCAGCAAAGTACAACAAAAAAAGGGCCAAACCTGGTGAAAATTGTAGGCCTAGGCCAAGGGACAGGCAGCTGATTCAAGATCGTATCAAGGAGCTGAGAGAGCTTGTGCCAAGTGGATCCAAGGTAACTTCGTGCAGTCAAGTTAAGCTTTGATAGTTGCAGTTCACTTTCATTTAAATTTGTGGATGCTGAAAAATTCATGAAATGCACAGTGCAGTATTGATTCCTTGCTGGAGCGCACAATCAAGCACATGCTGTTTCTTCAAAGCATCACTAAGCATGCTGACAAACTCAGCAAATGTGCTGAATCAAAGGTAAAAAGCTAGGGAGTTCTACTCATACATGTTCATATGGCTCTCATTCGGTAAATGAAGCACTCAGGAAGCTTCCACCATGCAGGGATAGAAAGCTTTTTTATTTTCTACTTTTTTTTTCCTTTCTTGATGTCTCGAAGACTTCTAAATTCAATTATCTTATGATTATCATTATCATCTATGAACTTGTCAGATGATCATGTTGCAGCTAGGTGTGAGTAAGCTATAGGGAAATTTTGGCGGTGTTCTGTTTTTTCCTTAAAAGCATGTTTTAAGCATCGATAACACAATAGTTTTTGTTGTTTCAAGATCTGTTTTGTGTTTGGTAACTGGAATCGTGAAGTAGTTTTAAGTATTAATATTAGGGTCGTTCGTACCTCATTCAAATAATGTAAGGGTTATATATATATATACATATAAGAGGAAAACACATGTAAGATCACTCAAAACAGTTTCTTAATACACTTTTTACATAATAGTAATCCCAATTGATGCCTAAATGATGTGGCATGTGAGTTGTAACTAACACATTACTATCCACGTCATCTCATGTTCACGTGGTGTTAAAACTCACATGTCATATCAATTGACCATTATCTCTAACTGCTGTCCAAAGAAGTTGTTTTAAGAGAGGTCCTATAACAAGGGATTCTTAGCTAAATAAGTTTATTAGTTGAGAAAACAGAAAAATGTTTTGAAAGCAGGAAACCAAACATGTTGATGTTCTGTCTTCAAGTTCTGCTACCCGAAGATTTATTTGGCTTCCCTATGATATTCAGCAATTAGGGCATCAGGATTTCCACTGCATATTAGAAAGAGCATAAAATTTTCTTTTAGGTGCTTTCCACAATTTTTCTGCCATTATGAATCATAATGCTTTATTTGCAGATGCATCAGAAAGGTACAGGGATTCAAGGATGCTCTAATTACGAACAGGGTTCAAGCTGGGCGGTGGAGGTGGGAAGCCATCTGAAAGTATGTTCAATAATAGTGGAGAATCTAAATAAGAATGGGCAGATGCTTGTAGAGGTATGGGGGTCATTTTTGTGTTTTTGTATATGAGATTTTATTGGGCGCAAAAATTATGCTTTAACACAAAATTCTCCTGAAGAAATGAGCAGGCATCCCAATGCATATATCTAAAGACTGAATCCCACATTGTTTACTCGTTTCCTCTAAGATATTCTTGGTCTTAGATGTAAGCTGGTTGATCTATGCAGATGATGTGCGAGGAATGCAGTCACTTTCTTGAGATAGCAGAAGTCATCAGAAGTTTGGGTCTGACAATCTTAAAAGGGGTTACTGAAGCACATGGTGAGAAGACATGGGTCTGTTTTGTGGTTGAGGTATGAAACAAGTTTTTTTCTGTTTCCCGTTTAATGCTATTTCACAAAGCTTAAATTTAATAGTGATATATGCAGGCACTTGTTGACTGCTATATTTCTTTGAAACTAAATCTTCAATCATACAGAATGAGTAAAAATCAATAAGAAACCAATATGGTCTGTGCTTTCTGAGATTTAGTTATATATGACCTGTATAAGTGGAAATAACTGGACTACATCTGTCCTTTCACCAAACTGTATCTAATTACAATTTTGTTTAATCTTGAACTTCAATCAAGGCAGGGACAGGACAACAGAATTATGCATAGAATGGATGTCTTGTGGTCACTAGTGCAAATTTTGCAATCAAAGACTGCATGCAGCTAAATACAGTGGCCGGTAAATTCATGGAGACCATCTTGTTGGATCCTTTGTAATATACAGTGAGACATTTCCGATCTTTGATTTTCTTTTTAAATCTGAAAAGAGTGGAAAAAAAGGTTACTTTAAAGATTATTCTTGCTTAGCATTGTGTGTCTAGTTTGCTTACTAGCTTTCCTTATTTACATTGTGCTCCATATGTCTGAAAGTTTGATAATTGTAATAATACTGTCTTTCATTGGAGTTGAATATATGCAATTGTAGCTGGCTTGAAAGTTTGATTATTGTAATAATATATATTGTAGCTGGCTTGAAAGTTTGATTATTGTAATAATTGAGTGTCTTTCATAGGAATTCAATATATGCGCAATTGTAGCTGGCTTGTTTTAGAATTTTTCATTCGTCTCTCAACCGATCTCTATGATTTTTTAGCATTTACATTCTAATGATCAGCCAAGTGACTATATATATATTTAGTAGACCTGTTACAAATTCGTTTTTTTTTTTCTTTTTGGGTTTAGTGGTGAACTTGTACCGAGCGATTATATATATATATATATATATATATGTTCACTTTCTAGTGTGGAGAATTTTTTTTACATGGGGCATGTGATAAACCGTGCAAATTTTTTACTAAGTTTATAACATATAATAATTCTGCCTGTACTTGATAATAATTGTCTATATAGAGCGACTTTTATATAAAGTAACTTTCACATAAGAGATTCTTATTTAAATTTCGTTAATTTTTTTAATAAAATTATATCGATTTTTATAAATAGATATCTTAATTTTTTATGGTCGGTAAATTAATTGAAATTTATATATAAAATAAATTTGAGAATTTTATAAATATTAGAAAAAAAAAATTTAATTTTTTTTATAGGATAAATTATATTTTAATCTTTATAGTTTATTTTAATCTATATATAGTCTGTGTTTTTAAGAGGTAAAAAGATAAATTTATGAATCAATATCTAGAAGGTTTTAGTATACGAAGGATATAATTTTCATTTCAGAAATGTAATTTTTTTAAAAAAAAAAAATTATTACCCATAAGATACAGACAATTGAAATTGATTTACTACCACCACCACCACACCATCAAACCCATTATTCTCTCTTCAATCGTCCATCTTCCTCTATCTCTCCCTCTTTTTTCTTTGATTTCTTCTTTCTTTTGGAAATCAATCTCTCCCTCTCTCTCAAACATTCTATCATCTTTCCCCACCACCCTCTCCACCCAAAACCCTAGCCACACAAACCCAAACAAATCAACCCCGAATCAGTCTTCACTGCCGTCGCGAATCACACCGGCCCGCACAATTACCACTCCTTCCACCGCCGATCTCTTCGCCGGCGACCGAGAGGAGATCGGCGTTTGATCTACCGGGACGCCGGCGAGGAGATCGATTCCCACCCACCCTCATTCTCACCAATTCTAAACACCATCATCCTCACCAATCACCACAAATGTTTGGTAGCGACGTCAGTTCCTCTAATCCTAGGTGGTTTCGATCAAACGGCGTCGGCTGATTGGGATTTTGATGAACCCCGGGTAGAGCTTGGTGGCGAGAAGACGCGTGAGGAAGGAGAGGAGGGAGGGGAGAGAGTAAAGAAGATGAGAGGAGCGGTGGGGGGAGAAAGAAAGGAGGGAAGTAGAGGAGGTGGAGGAACCGGATGCGGCGTAGAGGTGTTGGTGGAGGAGAGCAAGGAGGTTGTGAGGTTGAGTGAGTTGTGGAGATGGAGATTCGAGAGCATCAACATGATTAATGCTGTATATTTATTTTTATTATTTGTTTTTATTAATTTTGTTTTTTTAGAATTTTTTTGATTTAAAAAAAAAATCAGATTGATGAGGATGATGATTGGGAAAGAAAAAAAGGAAAGAAAATTGAAGAAGAAGATGCACAGATCTGTTAAAAAAATGAAAAGAAAAAAAGTTTTATTTTTATTTTTAAAATTTATATTGATGGTTAATATTAATTATTCAATCTAATTATTTAATATTTTGGTTAATTTTCTGCTGATGTAAAAAAAATCCTATTTTCTATAATTATTTCATATTTTGTTTTTGGTTTTTTTAAGAATATTTTTGTTGTTAATTTGATTTTTATTTAATATTAAAATAATAAATTATCCATATAAAAATTTATATCAAAATTGGTAAATTTTTTTCAATATTCTTATTAAAATAAAAAAAAAAGATCCTTGATGAGACAGTAAACATTTATTTTCTAAGGAAAGTGGAGTGTTCCAAATTGATTCAAATACGGTTCCCTTTACCAGAATTGGAGAATGTTTACTAAGATAACTCTTGCCCAATAGTCTATCAGGATACTTTGTGGATGAGCCTCACTATGTTAAGGTTTTGAAGAGATTTCGTAGAGGCTTATCGGGCAATTTATCTTTTGGTTGTTTCCTTCTAGAGGATTGAGAAAACCGGGGTCAAAGTGATGTCAACGTGGTGTCTGCCAGGGGTATAAATGGAAATCTGGAGTTGAGGGGATCAAATGATAAAAACTTAAAATTATAGAACTATAATATGAAATGCATATTTTTGTAGGGTTCAAAAAATTAATGGTACTATTTTAGGGGTTGTTGTGTAAATATCACCACATTAATAGTATATGTTTAAAATGTACCAATTAAGGTGATCAGGCCAAAATACCCCCCATAAGTGAGTTGTCGTTTTCAAACAACGAGAGAAAAAGTAGAGAGAGAAAAAGTACAGTGCGTTTAATTAACGGAAAGTGAATTGCCGACATCGATTTTGATGGCGAAGTTAGTTGAAATTGGAGAGCAGTGGAATTTCGAGACTTAACGAGAAGATTTGCAATCGATCGATATTACTTGAGTTTGATTTTGTTATGGTTTTTGTTGTTGAGAAGTTGAATTGAATGTTAGATCTGTTTTTTTATTAATGTAAATTGTAGATTAGGGTTGAATTGGGGATCTGAGAATGATTGTGAGGTAGGTTAGGGTTTGAAATGAGGTTGAATAGTTGTTGAGGAAGATGAGTTTCTAGGTTTCCGAGACTTTTTGAAATAGATCCGAGCTTTTTGCGTGTTAATCCGAGCTTTTTGAAAAGAACTCCGAGTTTTTTTAAGGAAACTCCAAGCATTTTTTTATAAACCTCCGAGTTTTTTTTTTCAAATACGGGCTTTTTGTTTTTAAAATTTAGGGTGGTTAAATTCCGAGCTTTTTTTTCAAAGCTTCGAGGTTTATTTTATAAGCACTGAGCTTTTTTTTGTAAAGACTCAAGCTTTTTTTTTTTTTTTTTTTTTTTTTTAAGGTTTAAAAAAGCTCTAGCTTTTCTTTAAAAGCTCTAAGCTTTTGTATTAAATGTCCGAGTTTTTTTTTTCAAAGGGCCTAGCATTTTTTTTCATAGACTCGAGTATTTTAATACTGTATCCGAGATTTTTCATAGTTCCAAGCTTTTGTATCAAAGACTAGAGCTTTTTTTATCAAAATCCTGAGTTTTTTTTTTCAAAAGCCCGAGCTTTTTTGCAAAGGCTCGAGTTTTTTTTTTCATAGGTTCCATCTTTTTTACAATGTACTTATGTATTGTTTCTGTGAAATTTTAGATGAGGAATCGATTGAAGGAATTACTTAAAACTCCCATGGCAGAGTGATACGAGGGCAAACTCAATCGCCACGACCATTTTGACGCCATTGGCAGTATAGACGATGCACTTAACCGGGTCCATGAAGAATTTGATGTTAAAGACAGTTGTTAGTTCATGGAGTCCTGTTTCGGGCATTTCATGACAATGTTTCGGCAAATGAAGTTTTCTGGTGGTGTTATCCATCGGTTGCTTTTGCGGGAGCTGCATCATAATGGTTCGACAGATGATATACAGTTCATGTTAGGGAATCATGAGCTGAGGTTCTCGAAGGTCAAATTCTACCTGATCACCGGATTACGGTTCAGAGTCGTACAGGACACGACCCTGTATGCTAACGTGGACAATGGCATATATCAGCGGTACTTCGATGGTGTAGATGAGGTTTCATTTGAGGAACTGAGAGTTGTTGTGAACCTCGGCAAGTTTCAGTAGCCATACAATGGTGTAAAGCTCTGCATTCTCTTTAAGTTGAACTAGAAACTGATAGGGTTAGACGAGAGAGCGAAGATTCCAGTTTGACAGCTTTGGCTGGTGGAGGATCTCAATACGTTCCCGTGGGGTGCCCACATGTACAGGCATTCCATATTTTCATTCAAGCATGGGCTTGATGGGTGACGGGAGAGGTTCGGGAGACGCCAACAAGCAAAGGGCGCTGATGTACACATATTAGAGACCTACAACATATACGGTCTATCTCACGCCCTGTTGGTAAGAATTATGAATTACAACATTTAACTTATTTTTTGTATCCTACATTTTAAGGATTCTTATCATGCTTATCTTTTATGCAGATATTTGCTTTTGAGGTGATCCTAGAGCTTGGCATCCAGTTCTGGACTCGGAAGACTACAGTCATGTCTCCCCATATTCTGAAGTGGGAGTTAAACAAACAACATAGAGAGGATAAGTTGTCCAAGATATTCACAACGCGGGTAAGTATCTTATTTGTTAATGTTTATAGTTGTTACAATTACAACGGTTTCAGATGTTTGCGAGGACGAAGTTGGTGCCCACAACAGCTGAAAGAGGTGCACCGTATTATAAGAGCTTAGACAAGGGGGCAGTTTGTATATGGATGGTGAGACTATCGAAGTTTCAGTACCGGATCATGATTCCGAAGGGCTTACGAGTGCTGGACTCAGTGATACAGAAGGTTCGGAGCCAGAGTATGCTGGTGGGACTCCACATATGCAATCAAAGGATTCAGAGCCAAAGTTAGGTGGTCACAGACAACGTAGGAAGATGTGGGTTCGATTTAGGATTCTCGAATATCCTACAGGAGACCCTTTAAGAGGAGACGTTAAAAGGGATCACGACGTCAAAGTTCTTGTTATGTTTGATTTAATTTGAAATGCATGTACAAGTTTAGGTACTGACAATTTCAATTTTCTTTCAGGACCGTTTAAACCGTAGAATCCATGCTATGGAGGATTTCGTTGCTACTTTACGATAGGATCTCAAGAAGAGTAATGAGGAATGGGATAGATAGCATAAAAGGTGATAGACTTTCTTTGGGAGCGGTGGGGTTTGACATCACGGTCAGACAGGGATGGTCCATCGTCCCATGATCGAGACTCTAGACTCAGAGATAGAGACAGGTGCCGTAGTCAAGACGAGGGGACAGACCCTAGCACCGGACTTCATATCCAGGGTACCGGACCTGAAACGTAGGGAACCTGGACTGGAGTTACAGGACGAGATCAAGAGACACCTACCGTGGATTTACCAGAGTTTCCCCTGTTTATGGAGATCCAAGAGACACCACTTTCGACAGTTGGATCGCACGGCCCCCCTTCTTCAGGGACAACCGTTCATCACCGTCGTACCCCTCCCCCGAGGGACAGTGTACACGTTACATCCAGTCGTACCCTTCCCCCGAGGGACAGTGTACACTGTACATCCCGTCGCATCCCTTCCCCGAGGGACACCTCCGGGACATCCAGTCCCACACCTCCCTCGAGGGACATCTCCTGGACATCCCGTCGTACCCACAATGTACACGGTACATCCCGTCGTACCCCTCCCCCGAGGAATAGTGTACACGGTACATCCCGTCGCATCCCTTCCCCGAGGGACACCTCCTGGACATCCAGTCCCACACCTCCCCAGAGGGACAGCTCCTGGACATCCCGTCGTACCTCTTCCCCCATTAACTCCTCTCAGAAATCCAATCGCACCATTTCCCATAGGGACAATTCCCGTCCATCTCGGACCACCCCTCCCCCTAGGGACACCTACCAACATAGGTCGCAGGCTCGCAAGCGAGGGTGGCAGTTGTTGAGCCCATACACTGACCCCTATCGATCGAAGAGGCCAATGACAGTGACATCAGCATCAGATCATGTGTTTGCCCCTAATGCTTTAGTAGATGCGGACCAACTGGCAGCTTACAAAGCATTTAAGAGGAACGACACAGGGGAATTGTAAGTGTAACACTTTCTACCTTATTGAAGCACCTCAGTAAATTGACTTACATGGTTTTCTAACTTTTTCAAATAAATACAGACGTGATGTGGATCTACTGGAGCCTGTAGATGTCACTTGGTTTCACCGATTGCAACAGAACTACACGGAGTTGTTTGACACGGTATGTTTCTTACTTGGAATGTCTTTGATGTTCTTTATGGTAGAATTCTAATGTCTGTCACTATTTTTTTGTCAGCATATGGACGCGTACCTACACATCTTACGAAAGCGTTAGTGAGTATACCCCAAAGTGTACAATCAGAGGATGAATGTACGGGGATCTCTAGTTTTTTGTAATTTTTTTATAATGTACCGGTTTTTCAAACACGTTTGATGTTTTTCGTGTTCCTAACTTGTCTGTATATATTTTTTTGTACAACCATTGTTGGAGTACCAGTGGGGTAAAATCACGCCTCGTGATGCTAAGGGGCAGGTGACGAGGCAGGGGTGGAAAGTGTTGCAGTAAAGGTTTTCCGCTAAGGAACTTATAACCGTTCGTGGATTCAGCCGGACAAGAAACTGGTTATGACACGAGGTTGACGTGATAAGTGTTATACAATTATGGTCTAAATGTGTTTAATTGAACAATCTTATTTAATTATATATGTTTTATACATGTTCTTATTCCATCCAACATTGGCCGACAACATTAGCTTGTTGTCAATGTCGACCTCACTGTCAGGACGATACACCTCCTAGACCCCTATAGACAGTCAGTACTCTTACTATCAGGAAATGGCATGTCACGCCATTGAGATGGTTACTGTCCTACATGTTGCATTAGTCATGGTTTCACGATACCAGAAAATTGAACGAGTCGAAGTTCGACAGGCGAAATAGGCCATTTTGGGTGAGCATGGTGTCTACTTCAGTTGTGCCGTAACTTACTGGTTGAACATCAGATTTACTTACTATTGCTTTTATGAACATTCTAACGGTTGTTCCTAACTTGTGCATTCCAGGGGTAATTTTGGTTCCCGTACGTTGAGGTTAATTGAGTACATACTGACAGATAAGGTGGATTACGATTGGACTAGAGACGATATGCCCACCATCCGGGAGAAGATGGTTATGGAGGTTTTCTGTAACTCTCAACCACAACTTAGGTTATAGTTATCGTACAACACATTTATAGTAATAAATGTAATAATTTTTTTTCCATTCAAATTCTTTTAATCTTTGAACGTAGAACAATACACATTGCATACCTCTCACAATAAGAAAACTGAAAAATAACAACCCCATTGAATTATATGTTAAGTGATTGTACAACTGAAATAATTCCAAATGATTAAAATGATGTTAATATCAACGTCTCGATTCATTTCACAGCAGAGTCCTTGTCAGGGTACTTTTGTTTGTTGTGTCCAACTAAATGACAGATACTACATTTGTGTCGGTATTGCTCAGGAACAACTTTGCTCGAACCATCATTAATCAAAGGTGGGTTAGAACACCTCTTCAAATTATGATCTGATTGCCCACATCTTCTACACGATTGTGTGATTGTCTTCTCCGAGGACAAGGCATGTCGACCTGTCCTCAGACATCCTGTTTGTCTCCTAAAGATTGGATTCAATACCACTCATTCAGCGATGTTGGATGGCAATACCCATGAAGAAGGATGGCCAACATGCATAATAGGAACTGAGTACACATCAATAAGTGTTTGTCTCTTGTAGTAGTCTGCACACAAAGATGTGAAATCCAAGTTTCGCTCCCTACAACAACAGTGAAAAAATCCATAAATTCTAGATTCGGTTATACAAAGCGTAAAATGTGTTGGGGTTTATGACCTAAAGATGTAATTTGTAAATGGATTTATAAAATAAATATCCTATATTGCTGGATGTAATCTCGAACTGTGTATATAAGTGTCATATACAGATGTATACAATAAGAGACTTACAATCTAAACAGTCCATAGATAGAAAATAAAGTTGGGTACTTTATTTGCGGTTAATCTATAGATGCGGTCCATTCCGTAATGTACGATGATTCTATTCTGAATAATTTATATGAGATATGAGAATGGAGGTACCTTGTATGATGTGATCATTTGTATGATGTGATCATATAGAACTGGGTTATGATCTATATGAATCTCTTACCAAGATCCGTTTACCGATGAGATTCATATATATCAACTAATGATGACTACATATGGGTGATCTTAATCCTGAGTGTCTTATCAATTCCCTTAGGTTAGATCGTGGTCTTTGATATACCATAGGTGAGGCTGAGTGCAGTTCCTGATCAATATACTTCGTATGTTGGGAATGCAGTCTGGCTTGTGGCTGATAAGGTTTGTACAAAATAGTGGAATCCACTCTTTCTTATGAGAAGTAGATGGTAGTTCCCTTAAGGAGCTTGAATAATATGAACGCTCTCCTAATTCCGTAGGGAAATAGGATTATTGTCCATTAGAGAATCAACGGTACTTAAAGGATATATGTAATTAGAGAGGTATAACGGACATTATGACCCATCTCTAATTATGAATTACCGTGGAGGATCACACCATGTGCAATAACTATATCGATGGACACCGAGTTGTATCGGTCTGTATGAATGCGTCTGCAGTTGAGAGATGACAACTTTAGTTTTTTAGTGGAATAACACTAGAGTTAATAATCAATAAATATTAATTAAATAGTTTAATTAATGATTCCAATGATTATTGGAACTCAAAATATTGTGGGTCCATTAGGTCCCCTTACTAGATAGATCAATTTAGGTAACAATGGTCTCAGATAATTAATTGAACAATTTAATTAATTATGTTACGAAAGTGACACGTGTCAGGAGTTAATTGAGTAATTGGGTTATTAAATTGATTAAAATGACAATTAAATAATAAGATTATTTACTAATATAGTTAGTTAGGTTTCCGTTGTTATTTATTTTGAATGGTGAGAGATAATGAGATTATCTCATTTATTAAATAATATAAATTGAAATATATTGATTTTAAATTGTTTAAATTTAAATATTATAAAAGAGTTTTATATATATTGACTAACCTTACTAGATATCAATGCATATATATTAGTGTTTGTATAAGATGCAAATAGAGGGTGTTTGAAACCCGATAAAAGAAAACAATTCTTCAACGCATAAATATATATCAGTGAATCTATGTGTGCACGTGGAACAACATAAGAATTTGCATATGATGCAAATTGGTGGTGCGTGAACAACAACAGACAAGAAAGAGATCATGCCTCTTATAAATTGATTTTGAAAGAAATTGATGTGTGGGTTAGAAGAACACACAAAAAGAGATTAGGTCGAAGAGTTTTTTGCATGCTTTTGTGCGTGAAAAAAGAAGAATAACAAGTGTTGGTTTTCTTAAGTTCTTATCTACCTCCATTCAAGTTCCTGAGTACGTGACGCGTCCACACGTCGTTACCAGTTCCGGGAGATAGCGAGGAAAGTGGTTTAGACTATGAGCATTGCAAGAAGTGAAGGAGCCTCCAAACGGTGGTAAGGTTCTAAATCTCCTTCTTAGTATTGATCTGAATTTCCTGTATATACGCATATTTTATTATTGTAATAATTACATATGTATAATTTTTGAAAAAGAATTGTGATCCCAAGTTCACTAGTCCTAGATCGTTTACGATCTGTATAAAATAAAAATTCAAACCTACTTCCGCTACGTGACCAGTGATCGAGGTTCCAATAAAATATCCCTAGTAGTTTACCCTGCCGCTACGAGTGCGTACAAACATGGAAACATGTCCATTTGAAATTTGTTGCATGTGCAAGTCTTACGGGCTAAGTCAACAGTCAACTGCTTTCCAGACCGTTTCACTAAGAATATGTTCCAGACGATTGGATTTACGATCATATAATTGTACTTATCCATACGTTTTAGGATCAGTAGATATGTTGCGCCGGTCAACTGATGACACATGAATTGTGCGGCTCGATGGCGATCGTGATGCCACCGCTGTAACATATTCCTAATGAACTCTATCAGTATCAACATAGATAGTTGCCGTGCAAATTTTAGGCATAATTTTTTTACATTCTACAGCATTTATTGTCATCACCTTGTACCTTCTTTTAGGATAGTATACGTGGGACCACTTGTATGGACCGGCAACATTCAAATAATCGTATGCATTATGGTGCAGGTTATGTAACTCTTCCATGTGCCGGTTATATTTCAACTCAGTGTACGCTCGAGCTGTTTTGTCTATTATTAAAGGTAACATCCTTTCCGTAAAATCGCTTATTAATATTTGTGGAAATTGCCAAAAATAACCCCAAGTATTATGGAAATTTTGTTTTTAACCACATACGAAAATTTATTTGTTAATAGCCACTTTTTTGAGAAATTACTTGAATGCCCCCATATAAAAATCATCCCCAATCACTTTCTCTCTCCTCTCTCATTTTTTTTTCTCTCTTCTTTCCTCTCTCTCCCTGCTTTCTCTCTCTCCTTTCCTATCTCTCTCTCCTTTCCTATCTCTCTCTCTCCGATCTCTCTCTCTCACCGGCAAACCATGGCCGGCATCCTTACGAAGGCCGGCGAACTGTCGCCGGTCTCATCTTTCTCTCACTCAACCTCTATTCTCTCTCCCCACAGCTCTCTCTCTCTCTTCTTTCTCTATCCTTTCCTTTCTCTCTCCTTTCCTTTCTCTCGCACATGTCGTCGACGGCTTGCTGGAGTGCCGCCGCCTGGGCTTCACGACCGCACAGCAACACCGTCGAGCTCCCCCTCCGCCAGCGATTATATTTGCTGAAAAAAAGGAAAGAAAATGAAATATTAGAAACCCAGAACATTTCAAGTTTGAACATTTCAATTTAGTCAACATTTCAAGTTTCAATGTTTCAATTTAGGCAACATTTCAAGTTTAAAAATTTGAAAACGAAGAACTTAAAAACCCAGAACATTTCAAGTTTCAACTTTCAATTTAGTCAAGATTTCAAGTTTCAACATTTCAATTTAAGCAAGATTTCAAGTTTCAACATTTCATTTTTTTTTTAAACAAGAATTCAAGTTTCTAGTTCCTTGCCATGATTTCAAGTTTGATTCCAGATTTTAGTCATGATTTCAAGTTTTCTTTCAGTTTTTTTTTAAAAATCAAATCCAGGGGTATTTTTGTAATTTACGGACATACACTGAATTTTTTTTAAAAAAACGGCTAGTAACAAATAAATTTTCGTGTGTGGTTAAAAAAAAAAATTCATAATAGTTGTGGTTACTTTTGATTCTCTCTTAATATTTTCAGAAAAGTGCCAGCAATATATGATATGGGTTGCATAAGGGAACACTATATAAGTCCTTGCTTCTATGCTTGCATACCGATTGGAAATGAAAACTAGATCATCTATATGACCAAGGGCACCCTTCAAGCAATCCAAAAACCACTCCCTTGATAGGTTGTTTTCTAAGTCATCGTACCTAAAAGCAATTGGATACACCTATTCGTTCTCATCTTGTGCAATTGCAACAAACATTGTACCCCCTAACCTTCCCTTCGAATGGGTACCACCAACTGTAATAACTGGACGCATACACCTCTGGAATTCTCTAAGTGAGGTACCCAACGATAGAAAAAAATAGAGAAATTTACCATCTTCGTCGCACTGTAAGTCAGTGATTATGTCGGGATGTTTTGTTCCAACACGTAACCGAATCATGGCAGTAGTTGGAATGTTTCTTCTTGCGTTACATAGGTCAGTGACAACGCATAAAGCAGGGCATGATGTGTCTTACTGTACATGATTTGGATGTCATACATTGTTTTCATGTCAGTGATTAAGTTCTTCGGACGTATGAGATGACCATCTTGTTGTTGAAGTTTAGGTGCAACAACTTCTCCAATTATGACTGCACTAGCTTATTGGTGGTGACGATGAATCTCTTCTAACAGAAAAATGTGTTCGTTGACAAAACTTTTTACTTATAAGTATGTCCCTTCATCGCTCCTCACCACTCTCAATCTCCATGTACAGTTGTCCATCAAACAAACCAGATGTAAGGTTGTCTTATTGGACTTTTTGACCTTCCACTCGAAGTTTTGCTGCATTGCAAAATGACTAACCAGTCTCTTCAAATCCTTTTTAGTGGGAAAAAGTTGACCTTTATAAATCATGCTTGAAGGTTCTTCTTCTACCAAGTTCCTGCTTCATAACCTACATTGTGGCACTATCAGAATCATATGGAGTAACATTAGGCTGGTGCACTGTAACTAAATCTGTGTACACATCTTGCACGTCTTTCCTTTTGGACATGCTCTTCCTCTTCCTCATTGTTCTCTACATTATCTACCGGATCAATATTTACCTCATTATCCACCTCATGAATCGGCCCAAGATTCAGTTTGGTGTTCTACTCATTGTTCATATCATTGTAGATCTCATTGTATTGATCGTTGTACTACCCATCATTTATCTCAATTTGACAATCAAACACATCATCGAATTAAGGTCCGACTATATCAGCATGGTTGGCTACTTCTGATGGGACACAACACATGTTTTCCCGACCTTCGATTTCACTCCTTTCTGTGAACACTTGGTTGCTTCCACTAAACGATCAAAATTGTTAGGAATTTTCACGAGGAGTGATATCTTCACCTATCATATCTTCTGTTGCCTTATTAATTAGACTAACACATACTTGAGGGATCACTTTATCTTCCCTTAGCATAAACTGAACATCATCGTCGTTTCTTATAAATGTGCGACATGTAGCCCCAGGAATGATTGATATAGACTGTAGATCAACATTGCATTTGTTCACATTATACTTCATAACGGTTTGCACGTTTGACACCATTTCTTCATAAGTCATACTCTTTGACACATACAATCCTTGGTTATCGGAACATAAAATCCTCTGACTTCCGTTGGGTAACTGCTTTTATCGACCGTTGTAAGAAATGACTATTCTCACCCGATTCATTCTCCTGTAAGCATCATCATCACAAACTATTATTAAGAAAACAAAATTAAAATTACAATTACAATTAAAAACCATTACAAACAAAAAAAATACTCGGAAAATTTCCAAAAAGGCTCGAACCCTTCTCAAATAAGCTCCAACCCTTGAAATATAAGGCTCGAAGCTTTGCCAAAAAAGATCGAGCTTTTTTGGTAATGGTTCGAGCTTTTTGGTAAGGTTCGAGCTTTTTGGTAAGGTTCGAGCTTTTTTGGTAAGGTTCGAGCTTTTTTTTGTCATAGTTTGAGCTTTTTTTATAATGGTTCGAGCTTTTTAGCAAGTGTCCGAACTTTTTTTAAATGAGTTCGAGCTTTTTTCACAAGGGTTATCAAAATGTTCGTACAATCTTAAAAAAGCTCGGAGACATATAAAAAAAGCTCAGAGACATTTAAACAATGCTCGAACAATTTTTTAAAAGTCTTGAAAATTAACATAAACAAAAAGCTCGGACACATTTAAAAAAGCGTGGAACTATATAAAACAAGCTCGGAACTAAATATAAAAAAAACTCGGAACAATATAAAAAAAGATCGGAAAAAGGTCGGAGACTTTTAACAAAATCTCGGATACTAATAAAAAAACCTCAGAGTACTGTAAAAAAGTCTCGGACAGAATATGGAGACTACATGTTCATACAAAGACTGAGACAACAAATCATAAAGCATTGATACATTGTTAAACAATTCAAAAATGCATGAAAAAATAAACGAAGATCAGAAATATCTATTACCTTCTTATGCGGAATTTGGAGAGATATGAATTTTTTGGACATAGAGAGGAGTTGTGGATCGATTTTCATACAACTTTTTTGGAGAGGGAGAAAAGTTAATGTTTTTTCGTTTTCAAAGTGGAGATGGTAGCACAAAGACAAATGAAAATTGATTATTTAAAGGCAATTTGGATAGTTTACCATAATATGTATCTTTTAAACTTAAGTTATTAAAACAGTGATATCATTGCAATACAATAGTAATAAAAAAGATACACTTCCTCACTATTTCCACTTTTTTTAAAGTATTTTATAATTTGTTAACTACATTTTTTTTTTCTTCGGCCACGGGTGATCAGTCTTCGATGCCCAAGTCAAGAGAAGAAAAAGTGCGGCCGTTAATTGCAATAAAATAGAGAATTCTACCGTTCATAGTATGAGTATTCATGTAAATATGTCATATATATATATATATATATATATATATATATATATATATATATATATATATATATATATATCTTCAAACATGTAAAATGTATCTTATTATGTGTAAAGCATGAGTATACATGTAAATATATGTAAAGATATCGGGTGAAGATGATAAAGATCTCTCAAAATATGTAAAACTTATCATACTCATGTAAATATATTGTAAAATTTGATTGATACAAATTCAACATGGATAGACACATAATTAATTCGAATATCAACTTGAACATATTTCTATATTATAATTAATCAAATCATATATATGTATATATATTACTAATCCAAATCAATTCAAGAGAAAGAAGAGATATGAGAAAGCGGAAACGTACTTAAATCCATTGTCAGAGGTTGGTGAACAGGTTGAGATCTTTGAAATTATCACAATCCTTGGGACACAAAATTGTCCTCTCTGGTGATGGGCATCTAGAAAAACTAAAAAGTGATTATTTAATTTAGTGACCATAAACCTGAATATATAATATTTTTTTGTTATTTCTAATTTGGTTCCTCATCAAATTAGAAATCAAATTAGAAATAACACGTTGATATCTACACATTAATTTCAGGACAATTATACCCTTAAACCTTAAACCTTAAATCTTAATTTAGACCACTTTAATTTAGGCTTAATCAAATATAACATAACAAATTTAATATTTATATGTGTGGCCTAACACGTTGGAATTTTTCCAACATATATATCTCAAAAAATGTAAAAACATATCATGAGTGGAGAGTTTTCTCTTGATTTATGAGAGTAGATATCTTGACCGTACATATATTGTCTGATCTTGATAGATCCCGGTAGTCATATTAGTTGTAATTCTTAACCAAGATCAAGTTGATTAAAGATGCATCAATATGTATTCATATCACTGTCAAAATGATCTCTAAAAGAAGAGGAAGGGTAATTATAGTGTTTTCCAGGAGAGGGTGAATGTCTTAACCTCAGTACTGGATCTGATTATTCTGAGGTCCTTAGATGAAATCTAAGAAAGGGATCTCATACCAACAAAATCATCCTCACTTCATTTCAAAATAAAAATCGACATAAAAAAACCATGATTTTTATGTTTTCGGTTTTTTTTTTTTTAATCTTTGGTTGATGGAGAAGAAATGAAGAATATATATAGGTAATAATTGTAGAAAAGTATAAAACTTTAAAAAAAAAAAAATTGGTTTTGTACTAAAATAAAACGAATTGAATCAGATTCTATTTTTTTTTTTACATTATTTGAGTTTTTTTTATAGTTTTTTTTATAACTTAACCCATAATAACAACCCACGTCAGATGATTGGAACCCTTAAACATGATGGGTTCAGGACGGGTGCCCACCCCTACCCACCCCAAGACTGCCCATGCTTATCCAACTGTTCCTTCATTCCCCTCTGTGGGTTAGACATGACCACGGTTCGGTTTGAACCGTGGAACCGAACCGTAACCGTGTGAAATGAACCGGTTTCTGAACCGGTTTCGGAATCGAAACCGTGGAACCGGTTTCAGAACCATAACCGTGGAACCGGTTTCGGAATCGTAACCGGAACCGGGGGGTCGGCAGTTCCGTTCCGGTTCCTTCTCTTCAAAAACCGACTAGGAACCGGCGGTTCGGTCCCAGTTCAGGAACCGCCGGTTCCTGACCTTTATTTTTTAAAAAAAAAAACTTTTTTAAAAACAGCCGTTGGGCTCAACGGCTCAATTTTTTTTTTCTTTTCCCCTTTAATTCTTTATTTTCTATAAATACCCCATAATTCATTTCTTATCATACAATTGCTCTCTCAAGTCTCAACTCTCTCTCAAATCTCAAATCTCAATTCCCCTAATTCTCTTCAATTATCTTCCAATTAGTCAATTATTTATTTGTTTATATTTAGTGTATTACAATTATTATTTTTTAAAATCATTTTAAAATCCTTGTCAACAATTTTTATCTTAATTTTTTTGAAGAGTTTATTTACAAATTATTTTTTTCGATAGCAAGTGGAAGTGGAAATGGAAGTGGAAGTGGAAGTGGAAATGGAAGTGGAAGTGGAGTAAGAGATATTCCACCAAGGCATTCCGTTTCCAGGACTGGTAAGGGTCGTATGTCGGAGCCGGATCCGGTCCAACCGGATAATATCGGTTTTGATGACACCGCTTACCATGAGTTCCTACAACGGCAAGCCTATCTTGAATCTCTAAACTATCCAATCAATCAAAATCCCCCTTTAATAATTCTGAACCCAATTCTATCCAGTCCAGCGCCCCTAGGCCTAGCCCTGGTAATATGACAAGCCAATCAGAAAATATAACCGATTTTGATGCAGATCCAAATTTTGAAGAGCCGGAAGAGAAGGATAAGAAGCATCTCAAATCTGATCTATTCGTTCTCCACATGAAGAAAGTTACGAAACCGAATGGAACATGTTGGGCGGTGTGCAATTACTGCTCTAAAGAATACAAGTGGACTAAATCTGGAGGATACGGCACATATAGGAAGCATATTACGACCAGTCATCTAGCAGAACTTGCCAAGGGGAATGCACAATCTCAAATTTCCAGGTTTTCTACCCCTGACACTCAATTATTTAAATATAGTGATCAAGCTAATAGAGAAGAATTAGCTAGGATGGTAGCTGTAGAACATTTACCTTTTAGTTTTGGTGAAAAAGTTGGTTTTATTAAATATTGTCATAAAGCATTAAATCATGCTGCATGTCGTGTCCCTAGGACCACTCTCACGCATACAATGTATGATATTTATAAAAAGGAAAAAATGATTTTAAAAAAATATTTTGCGAACTATATAGGTCGTATTTCCGTATGTGCTGATATATGGATTGACCATTGGCGAATGCATTCATACTTAGGTGTAACTTGTCATTATATGGACAAAGCATGGACAATACAAAAAAGAATTCTTGCATTTAGAGTTTTTGATGATACACATACTGCTGATAATATTTATAAAAATATGAAAATCATTTTTGAAGAGTATAAAATTGAAAGCAAAATTTTTTCAATTGGTTTTGATAATGCTTCTAATAATACACCAGCTATTCCTGTTTTAATTGAATTATGCAAGCCTTATTTTAATAGTAAATTTTTTCATCAAAGATATGCTTGCCATGTTTTAAATTTATGCGTTCAAAAAGGTTTGGAAATTCTTCAAGCTTTTATTAAACCCATTAAAGATGCCCTCTCATATTTGTGGAAACATCCTAATGTTATGAAAGCAAGGGTAAGATCTTGTAAACAGGCAGGTAGACATCCCATTAGATTTTCTCGTGATGTTCCAACACGTTGGAACTCTACTTATAAATTGCTTTGTGAAAGTTATGAATATAAGGATTTATTAGTTTCTTGTTAGTCAAATCAATCTTTATGCACACCATTGGGATGTTTGTACAAAAATTTGTTAATATTGTTGGTGCATTTGCTGATTGTTCATCTGATATACAATTACAGGCATGTATTGAAGCTATGAAAAAAAAATGGTTAAACTATTATAGAGAGTTTCCAACTATTTACCTGCTTGCGTTGTGTTTTGACCCACGTTGTAAACTATATGCATTGACAGATTATTTAACTCTTTATTATAAATGTTTAGGTATACAATTAGAAATTAATACTTATTGTGTTGCAATTAAGATATTATTTTATCAATTATATGATGAATATCGTAGAATTTATGGTCCATCATTAAACATTAGTGTTCCACAAAATGAAAATGTCTCCCAAACTCGATCTTCTGGAGTGTTGGGGGCAGGGTCTGCATTTTTATCCCAAAAGATCAAAAGATTGCGAGGTTCTTCTTCTTCTTCATCAAGTCCGATCTCGTATGATGAGATAGAAACTTATCATAGTACCAATTTGAGTTTATAGGAGACGATGATGTGGATAAATTTGATAATCTACATTGGTGGAGAGAACATGAAAAGCACTTCCCAATCTTGTCTATAATAGCCAAACAGATTCTTACAACACCGGTTTCTACAGTGGCTGTGGAACAAGAGTTTAGCGCGGGTGGAAATATTTTGGACGCAAGACGGTCGCTTTTGAGTCCAGAATCAATTCAAGTTCAAGTGTGTGTTGATGATTGGACAAAGGCTGGATATAGACAACAAGAAATGGAGCCAGAAGTTATTTATGATTTCTTCGATGATGATCACACCACCGGTACCGGAACGGATGGCAGAGATTAGTTACAGACGTACAAAATTACATATGTAAAAGACAATAAAATGTAAAAGAACTACGTGGTCTTTGATTCCTCTAAACCCCGAGTCCGAGAGGATACGTAGGCAACTTAATTTTGGTACAAATTAAGTGCAAGACCATTTTTTTTAATTTTTAGTTTTATACATTTATTTCAATTTATGTATTTAGTATTATTTTTTAAAATTTTAATTTCGGCTTACGGCCTTACACAATAAAATTCATATTATTACATGTCATATGTTTTCGTATTTTTTTTAAAATGAGTATAAATGTATAATAAGAAAAAAAAAAGGAACCGGACCGGAACCGGAACCGGAACCGGAACCGCGGTTCCACGGTTCCGGTTCCGGTTCCGGTTCCGGTTCTGGCTCCTTCCAGAACCGGAACCTGTCGAAACCGGGGTCATGTCTAGCTGCAAGGCAAAATATGATAGCCTATTATATTGTTTTTATTTTAGTATTTAATTAAATGAAAATTAATTTAATTTATTTATTTATTTAATTAAAAGTCAAAATCTTTTTCTTAGTAGGAGAAAGTCTCCTAGTGTCATACTATTGTTGGTAGTATGAAAAATATCAAATATTATATTTGATAAGTAGATAAAGGAATTTATTTATCTAGTCAAATTATGAAGTATTTGATTTCTATCGAAACTATAATTGACAATTGGTCAATTTTGATATTGTCACACTTTAATTTATATTCAATAATTGGTTATTGAATAAATACATTATTGAGTTGGATTAGGGTCTGTTTCCCACCTCAACATTTGCTAATGTGGATTTGGCTTCTTTTGGTCGATGGAGAAGTTATCTCAATCTTAGAAACTTGATGGACAAGTTTCTATCGATGGGAGTTAATTCTCCTCCTTGATCATCGCTGCATGATGGTTTAGGTCACTTTTATTCGTCGGGGTCAAACAGCTGTCATGGGTGAATATTTTTCATCATTAACAGTTTTATCATTCATAAAAATTCATTGAAATTGATTGGATTTCATCTAATACCTCGTGTTATGTATGTTAATGTTAAAGGATCCTTCAGCATTGAATTTAATCAAGTTATTTTAGGATCCCACACTAGAAAATTTTATATGTACACACACAAAAATAAACTAACTAGTTAACAGAATGTTACGAGGATCTGCTAATTTTATTACAGGCTGCTATTAGCTTTCAAGCACCGGTGATCTAGCCTTTTTGAGTAGAATCAATTTTGTTCATTTATTAATATCGGCATCATAATTTAAAATGAGCAAGGGTTGAGTTACCATCTAGTCCTTTGGACCTGAAATAGCTCATAAATTCGTCAACATGAGTTGCCCTGTAGATTGGTTGTTGGTCAGATAGAAGCTCCTTTATTGGTTCATATGGCTTATATCTATTGTTTCTACTTGGATAGAAAAGGCAGGCAACTGATACTCTTGCTCCAACTCTCCCAACCACGACCCTGTGCTCCACGCTTCTGAATTTGTCATTGCTGGTGAGCTTCATATATTGAGAAAACAAAGGGGTACATTGCCAATTTGTCATGCTCTAAAACTTCAGCAACTAGCATGTGAAATTAGACCCCTCACCTGAATGAAATCACCTATGTTGATTACTAGAGCCCCCTCCACGAAGGGCACATCAACCCAGAGATTTTGATGAAGAACTTCAAACCCGGCTCCGGGCAAGTCGGGTAATAGTGGCACACCAGGGATTCGGTTTCCATACATGCTAAGCTTGTCAAGTAATTACTGTTTAGGCCTAAAGCCTCTGATAATAGTGCAGATAGTATCGTTCTCAGTTCGATCATATGTTTCATATATTCACCAACTACTTTTCTGCACAACATTAAAAATCAGATACAAGTTCAATTTCCTGAAATATTTGCATGTGCGTGTTAAGCCTTGAAACATACCTGCATACTTGAGGAAATAGTTCAGGATCCAGTTGACCATCCTGGAAGTTAAAAGCTATAGTATCCCGCCAATTTGCAGGTTCTTGTGAAACAAGAAGATTAGCGTTAGTGAAAAATCTTTCTAGTTTTTTAGTATCGCGCGAGTACATCTCCATCTTCACCTCCTTGTGTTGCTCGTGGAATCCTCTAACAGCTTCTAACATCTCTTCCATAACAGTAACTGGAAGTGCTTGGTTAATGAGTTGAAAGAAACCCCATTTTTCCGAATTTGATAAACTATCTCTGTTCGTCGTGGACTACCTTCAAAGCCTCCAAGGTCAATCAGTGGAATTTGGAAGCTGATATCACAAGCATCTGATGATTTTGGGAGGTCTTGTTCAGGATGAATGAAAAACTTAGGAATCTTGACCACACCAGAGTCCACTAGTCACTTGACTCCAGCTTTAGTGTCATCAAACTCCTTCACTTGTTCAGCTTTATCATAATCAGAAACAGAATTTGCAGTACAACTAGGACTAGGACTGACTTCCATCCCAGGAAATGATTGATGATGATGATAAGTGAGGGTTTGAGTGATTAGGTTGTAAGTTGAGCTACAGGATATAGTCATTCATTGGTGCAATGGAATAGATGAAGAGTATCTATGGCCACTCAAGGTCAAGAAAGAGTAGAAAAGAAAAGATGCTGGTGTTGAATGAAATAAATGGTACACGAAATTCATTGATTATAAAAATGCGAAAGGCCAAGAGAGTGAGATAACCACTTTTGGATTTTGTGGTATCTGCTCAAAATGATAAGCACGTCACATCTTAGCCTAATCGCAAGGTGGTTTGACCTTGCACCAGATCATGACAAGCTAAAGATACTCATCCTTTTCTGCTCATATGATTATTCTTCTACACATCTTGTAATATATATATTGCACCAGGATACCATAAAGGTCGTCTCTGTTTTGGTTTGTCCATTTCCACATAAATGACAAATATATTTTATTTATCTTGCAATATCAACCGATAAACGATAATAAGCAATAACAAGATTCTTAAGCAACAAATGTATTCCATAAAAACAATACGAGGTTGGCTCAATCGTTTGTTCGTCACTCTTGCACTATGATACTGAGAATCCGAGTCTGATCATTCTTTAAAATCTCGAATTATTGAAATATTTCAATATATATATATATATATATATATATATAAAATAATTATTGTTATAACGAGTAAGTTCATCGGCAATGCTCAGGTGCGTAATGTTTTATTGGAAGATGGCTTGTGTTGCGCCTGACAAAAAATAAAACCCTCTTATGAGTTCTGATCATGACACCAATAACACCATATAAAAATGAAGGGCAATCAGGGGAAGTACATAAAAATCTATTTATCTGAATATCCACACAGACTTTTCACTCTATTGTTGCACTTCTCAGAAGGTTTGTTCATTGTGTGGTCCGCTTCAAGCTCTTAAAATTTGACTTAAGGCATCTCCGGTATAAATAGTGTCTTTGGTGCAAATTTTGGATTAAAATAGTGCAACTGTTGAACTATTTTACTATTCCATCTCCAATCCACCGCATCAAACTTTACATTAAAGAGAATATTCCTCATAATATTCCCTTTCTTTCCTTTTTTTTAATATTTCTACACAATTAACATTTCACTCCATAATTAACATAATATTACAATATAATAAGAAAGTGTGAAATTAATACATGAAAAGAAATTAAATTCATTAGGTTAAATTTTGCATTTATTATTAAAATAACTTGAACATTACATTTCAGGAATAGTAAAGGAAAAAACATAAAAATAAAAGTACATATTGACCATCATCTAATTATCTGAATTAGTATAATCATCTCACAAATGATCTATTAACACATTTCAGAGTGCAATGTGAGCGTCTTTATCCCTGATTCCTCTATGTCGAGCTAGGAATTGTTGAAATCGGGTATTTTCATTTAACACCATCTCAACTTCTGGAGTTAGTGTTTCCATATGATCCTCAATTGATGCAGTTACATCACGCTCATCCGCGATTATCATGTTGTGCATAATTATGCACGTAGTCATTATATCATGTAAAATATGTTTATGCCAAAAACGCGCTGGTCCTGCCACAATTGCAAATCGTTATTGGAGAACTCCAAATGCATGTTCCACGTCTTTTCTACAGGCTTCTTGTTTCATTGCAAATAATTTTTTTTTAGGACCACGTGGATCGTGAATAGTTTGTACAAGCGTAAACCATTTTGGGTATATATCATCAGCTAAATAATAACCCAAATTATATTCTTTTCCTTGAATGACATAATGAACTGGAGGAGCAATACCTAGAGTAAGGTTGGAAAAAAGATGGGATGCCTCCAACACAATAATATCATTATTCGTACCAGGCAAACCAAAATATGCATGCCATATCCACAAATCATAATCAGCTACAGCCTCTAAAATAATAGTTGGAGATCCACTACGACCTGCATATTGCCATGCCCAAGCTGTTGGGCAATTTTTCCACTTCCAGTGCATACAATTTAGACTACCCAGCATTCCTGGAAAACCACGATCTTTACCAATATAAAGTAGTCTTGCAACGTCAATAGCGTTAGGTGATCTAAAATACTCACCTACAAATTCCTCCACAACAGCACGACAAAATCTCTTCAAACTCTCAATTGTTGTGGACTCTCCTATTTTAATATACTCGTCAGTAGCATCTGCTGGACAACAATATGCCAACATCTGAAATACTGCTGTTATTTTCTGAAGTGCGGATAAACCCAGTCTACCTACACTATCTCTTCGTTGCATAAAGTAGTTGTCACGAGCTTCTACTTTCTCAACAATACGAAGGAATAAACTCCTACTCATTCGAAAGCATCGATGGAACATTTGATCGTTGTACCGAGGGTTCTCGGCAAAATAGTCGCAGACTATCCTTACTTCCATGGAGAAAATGCGAGGATGCATACGACAGATTGAAAGGGTGAACCCTAGTGGTGCCTCGAAAACTGATATTGTGAGTATTTGTTAAAATTCAATTTGTAGAAAAAACAAATTTCATATTTGATTTTAACAATATTTTTGTATCATTTTATTTACAGATGAACCAGGCAAAATATTTATTATCCCAAGATAACAAATATAAACATGGATTCAGGTTTGACCATGTGTGGCCCATCCTAAAAGACATGGAAAAATTTACAGACAATGAGACAGTAACATCACCCTTTCAATCGGAAACTGGTCATTTCGCTTCATCACAAGAAGACTCTTCGACTCCAGAGTCTCCCACCACGGTATATCCTGGACTATCTCCGTTTTCTTTAAATATAAGTAGTGATGACGGTGGGGGTAGTTCATCTCGACGACCCATTGGGGTGAAGAAAGCAAAATCAAAAATGAGGGTTGAGGAACAGAATTCAACTGACTTCAATACTTTGAAAGAAAGACAAGAGAAATTTTTGGAATTTTCTAATAATAATGCTATGCAAAGGGAAAGACTTAACGATATTCTGGAGAGGAAAATGAAATATCGTGAAGCCAAAATTATGATGATAGATTTGAATACCATAACTGATCCAAATAAATCGGAGTTTATGAATCAACAACAATTACAAATAGATCAGCAACAAGACAAGGGATTTCAAAATGCATCTGGATCTTTTGATGATTTTTTCGAAAATCTTCGAGGACCCGGAAATGGTCTTTCATACTACTAATGAGTTCTTGTAATTTATATTTTATTTTTTCTTCATTTTATTGTATTCTAAATTGTGGTAATTTATTTTATCACTATGAAGTTTGTATTTCGTTCTTAATGTATTTTGCTTTAATTTCCGTTGTATTGAATGAAGTTACTTATTTAAAAAAATTGCATTTTAAATTTGTAATTATACACTTTATTTTAGTTTATTATAAATAAACATAACAATAATAATTAATTCATAAAAAACATTAAATATTAAAAAGGACCAAATTGAAATAAATTAAATTGATTAGGATAAAACTGTGATTAAATAAAACTTTGAAATGAAGGATATAATCAAAATACATTTTATTAAATGGGCTTAAAATGTGATTATTTAAAACTTTTGGGTTAAAAAAACACAACAGTGTAAAACCAAATTATCGTGCAATCTATTGCGTGACACTGTTTACCGACGGAAGTTTTGCACACAGAATGGCATGGGTTGGAGGCCATTTCTGATAGGTTTTGGAGATTGGTGTGGCGTTTGAAATGCTAATGTTTTGCCCACAAATTACACGCTTTGACCTTTAATAAAGGCAAATTTCGAAATATGGGTTTGATTCACATGTTTAGGTACACACTGCTTTTACTGATTTAGAACAAGATACGTGAATTGAGAAGGGTGCTTGATTAAATGCCTGAAAGAAAGGCTTCGGCTTATGTGCTGACTGGGATAGGATTATAGGAACATTGCTAATTTGCTAGGCGGAATACCATGATTGATTGAGGATTTGTTACCATGGCTTGTGCCCATCCTGGCAAAGAAACGCATTTTTATGTGGTGCAGAATGCACTTGATCTCGACGTTTATACAGTACTAGGTCTGCATTGATTGATCAGTATTCAGCTTTCAGTGTTTGATAGGATGCAGAACCTAAAGGAGTTACTTCTATTAGCACTCCAACTTCCAAGTGCCTGCACTCATGAACCGTACAAGCTAATATATGGAAAAACATATTAATATATTCCCCATGAAATTCCCATATAAACAGGAAAGGGTGCTTCAAACTAAAAAGGAAATTGGATCAAAACAGAACACTTAAGCATGTATGTCTAACTTAGATAAATCCTCTAACAATAAGAAAGAGGACATAAACAAGAGAAAGACAACTAAAAATGTAGCACATATTTTGAGCTCCACAGAATGATTTTGAAAATCTGCAAAGCCTTCGAAAAGTGCTCATTTAAAATCTAAAAACAAAGAGATTAAGAGAATGATCAGATAGAGCTAATAACAATTGGCCATCATTGCGGCAGATCAAACCAATAGGGAATCATTCCAGTCATCACTTCATTCTCTTGCCAACAATCCAAAACAACAAATCAAAATCCAAAAATGCAGATTAAAAGAGCGAAGAATGATCAGATAGAGCTAATACAAGGTCGATGCCATCATCACGGCTATCAAACCAATAGGGAATCTTGTAATCATCATTTCATTCTCAATCACTCATTCACTCTATCTATTAAAAACAAAATGAGGGTATAGATGAACAACGGCGTGCTTGGCTGCTTGCTGCTTGCTGATGTTCCCTCAAACCCTAATTAGACTTATTTATAGGGAGCTGCAACTTCAATTCTTTATAATAGCCCTTCACTTTGCCATATTATTAAATTTACCTCCCCGGGCCCTAATTGTTTTCGTGTTTTCATTTTGGCCCCATTTTATTCTCTTTTTGAAGAAAGGCCTACTTGTTTGAGGCCCAAAATGAAGAGCCCAAATACCATGACAATTTTAAATGACAGAAATACCCTCACTATTTGTAACAAAATCTCCCACCGTCGCTACCGAAACCGGCATCTCGCCGCCACAATTTGTACGGATCCTCCTTGCCTCATTCTCATAACCGCCTTATTTGAAAAGCACAGTTCAGTTACTCTCTCCCTCAGACATGGCTAATCAATCCGTCAAACGATTCTTTCACAACCTTTGTAAGTTTTTCTTTTCTTTTTTTACTATCTTGTGTTTTTATCCTACTTACAAGTTGATTGATTGGGATTTCCTGAAAATTATACCTGCACTGTATGTTATTGTTTGAATTTAAAGTCACTCAAAGAAACTATTGGATTTTTCAACATATAATTAAATTCTTATGTTTTGGAGCTTAACTCAGTGTTTGCATCACATTATATAAATCGTTGCAAATCCGTCTGACACCATTTCTTCTCTCTCTATATATATATATATAACTTGTGATGTCTAGTGTGGAAGTAACATTGTGGGAAAATGTATATTTGTGCACTGCTATGTGATGTTGCTAGGAAATATTTAGGTTTTTCTTTTTTGTTTGTGTGGAGAAACATTTGATTAGTATTCGTGCTGTTATGTTTTAGTGCCGATGAGTGTCAAGTACGTGAGAAGAACAGCCAACTTCAACCCTTTTTCAATCCTGAAACCTCGTCAAAACCATGAATCTTTCACTCAAACACACACCGTAGCCAACCAAGTGAAGAGATGTTCCACTTTGAAAGAGCTAGAATGCATTTATGCTACCATGATCAAGACCAATGCAAACCAAGATTGTTTCCTAATAAACCAATTTATCACCTCTTGTACAACTATGTTTCACCGTACAGATTATGCAATTATATCATTAACCCAAATGAAACAACCCAATGTATTTGTGTACAATGCACTTATCAAAGGGTTTGTTCATTGTGCTCATCCACTTAAAGCTCTTCAATTTTACATGCTTATGTTGAGAGCTAATGTTTTCCCCACAAGTTACACGTTGTCATCTTTGGTTAAGGCTTGCACGCTATTGTTGGGTATCTCTGTTGGCAAAGCTGCGCATGGGCACATTTGGAAATATGGTTTTGATTCACATGTTTTTGTACAAACTGCTTTGATTGATTTTTATTCGAATTTGAATAAGATTTCTGAATCGAGAAGGGTGTTTGATGAAATGCCTGAAAGAGATGTTTTTTCATGGACTACAATGGTTTCAGCTTATGTGCGGGATGGAGATTTGTGTTCTGCAAGGAGATTGTTTGATGCAATGCCGGAAAAGAACATTGCTACCTGGAATACCATGATTGATGGGTATGCAAGATTGGGGAATGTGGAGGCTGCTGAATTGTTATTCAATGAAATGCCTTCAAAGGATATAATTTCATGGACTACCATGATCACTTGTTATTCTCAGAACAAGCAATTTAGAGGAGCATTATATGTGTTTAATGATATGAAGACGAGTGGGTTGAGCCCTGATGAAGTGACCATAAGTTCAGTAATATCGGCATGTGCCCATCTTGGAGCACTTGATTTAGGCAAGGAAATACATTTGTATCTGATTCTCAATGGATTTAATCTTGATGTTTATATTGGGTCTGCACTGATTGATATGTATGCAAAGTGTGGGAGTTTGGATAGGTCCCTTACAGTGTTTTTCAAATTGCAGGAGAAAAATCTCTTCTGTTGGAATTCAATAATTGAAGGTCTTGCAGTCCATGGTTTTGCAAACGAAGCACTCGCAATGTTTGATAGGATGGAGACTGAGAAGATTAATCCAAATGGAGTTACTTTTATTAGCATTTTAAGTGCATGCACTCATGCAGGGCTTGTCAAGGAAGGCCTTAGGAGGTTTCAGAGCATGACCCGTAAATATTCCATATCCCCTAAACTTGAGCACTACGGATGCATGGTTGATCTATTGAGCAAAGCTGGCTTGCTTGGAGATGCATTGGAACTGATACGAAGCATGAAATTTCAACCAAATGCAGTTATATGGGGTGCCTTGTTTGGGGGATGTAAGCTTCATAGGAACCTAGAGATTGCTCACATCGCTGTTAAAGAATTGATGGTTTTGGAGCCAAACAATAGTGGATATTATACTCTTTTGCTTAACATGTATGCTGAAGTGAATCGATGGACTGAGGTTACAAAAATCAGGGTAGCTATGAAGGAACTAGGTATCGAAAAGAGATGCCCCGGCTCAAGTTGGATTGAAATGGAAAGGAAAATTTATCAGTTTGCAGCATCTGATCAATCTCATCCGGCTTCTGAAGAGATTTACTTGTTGCTGGCTGAATTAGATGGACAGATGAAGCTAGCTGGCTATAGACCTCAACTCGGGTCTATATTATAGACGTTCAGTGTTCTTGGAGTGGAAATGATATGCAATGGTTGATGTGGAATTGATTCTTTTTTAAAGGTTTTGAGAAATAATACCTGTGTAATGTGCCTATACTAAGATTGGCGGTCAAGGAGAAGCTTTGTTGAACTCCATAAATAAAAGACGTTGTCACACTGGGGTTTGAAGGTGATTTGTCAAAAAGAATTGGGAATAAGATTTCCTGGCACTTGTAATGTTTAATCTTTTCTTTTTATTATTATTTTTATGTCACTTGTGATGTTAATCTGGAAGTAACATTGTGGAAAATGTATATTGGTGAACTAGTCTACGATGTTGCATTGGAATATTTAGGTTTTTTTTTTTTTTTTTGCTCGTATGAAGATATAATTGATTAGTACTCTTTTGTTTTATGTTGTAGATCATGGTAAAAATGTGATAAGGACACCAGAATCCTACAAAAGGCTTGTTTATAATATTCTCCATCGGTGCCAATCTCAATGGTCAAAAGCGGATAGGGTTGAAACGGATTTGCCAAAAGAAGCAAAGGATGCTCCTCAAGTTCATGTAAGGTCTAAAGTGGAGAAGAGGACAAATAATGATTCTGGGGTGAGCAAATACAGTTCTGATGATGATGATGTCAATGATACTAACTGGAAGTTGGAGCTGGCTTGGCTTTCAAAAGCCCTTGAACCAGCTCTGCAATTGTGTAGGTGGGCTCTGCCTACAGGTTTGTTTATTCTTGGCATGTTTTGTTTATCATCTAAACTGCTAGGATGAGTATTTGGGATCTTCTGTTTTGAACATGAATGATGAACATTTAAGTATATCTAACCTGGTTGAGTTATGCAATTGCTGAACTTTAGGTTCTACATATTTTTCTTCACTATGGAGTTTTTCATTATTATTTTTTTCTTTTTGGAAGTTCATTAGTGGTATTTTATTTGTATCATCTTTTGTTGCAACATACTTACTAGAGTGTTTAGGTATCTTTGAAACCACAACTCCTATCGACTTTGCTCAGCGATTATGGAGGCTGATTTAATATGCAAATATGCAGGAGATGGATTTGGAAACAAATCCCCACCTAGCAGTCGATCTGTTTCTGAGATCATTGCAAGCATTCAAAGGAGTAAGATTGGCATCGAGGGTTGGAGCTTGAGTGATATGACAATCGGCCTTTACCTTATTTATCTTCGTCAAGCATCTTTAAATCCATTTGAGGATGTTAAGGGTGTCCAGATCAAATCTGAGTCAATTGTAATTACTATATACTTATTATTGAGGAATAATATTGTAAACTTGATAAAATATGTTTAATTTTTTATTACTTCCATTTTAAATATGCTTATTCTTACTTTACTTCCATTTTCAATTTTGCTTTTTCTATACTTCCATTTTTAATCTACTGCACCTAATTTTCTAACTTGGTAATAGTTTTGCAATATAGGTCCAAGATCTCATCTACAACACTGAGCTAGCAAAAGGCTGTTACAAGAATAATGCTTTAGGCCTAGCGAGGAATAGCATGCTTCGAGAAAGCAACATTTACAAGTTTGAAAAAAATTCCAGTGTGATGAGGCCCGGATATTATATAGGAATCGATCCTCGTAAGAAACTTGTAATTCTCGGAATCCGTGGAACTCATACTGTCTATGATCTCATTACTGACATTGTCTCATCAAGCGATGAAGAAGTAACATTTGAAGGCTACTCAACTCACTTTGGTACAGCTGAAGCTGCTCGTTGGTTTCTTTGTCATGAATTAGGAACCATAAGGCAGTGCTTAGAGAAGCATGAGGTACCACAAATTTTATTTGTTTTTGGATGTTGAAAAAAAATATTTTGATAAGTATAAGTTTGTTTTATCATTTTTGTGAGCCTAATTCATCTACAGGGATTTAGGTTAAGGGTAGTGGGTCATTCTCTCGGTGGTTCAACAGCTGCTTTACTGGCAATAATGCTACGTAAAAAATCACTTAAAGAACTGGGATTCAGCCCTGACATTGTTTCTGCTGTTGGATATGCAACTCCACCTTGTGTCTCCAGAGAACTTGCTGAAAGTTGCTCAGATTTTGTGACTACTGTTGTAATGCAGGTGGGTATATGCATCTGGTTGTCTTCAGTCATTTGTATTGGAAAGAAGAATCTCCTTCTGGATATTTTTCCTCTTTTTTTTTCAGTGAATTAGCCTTATGTTGTTTCCTGTGTTCTCTTTTTCTTATTGGCTCTCTTTTTTCCTTATGAGCAGGATGATATTATACCTAGGTTAAGTGCAGCTTCTCTAGCAAGGCTTAGAAATGAGATTCTACAAACTGATTGGTGAGTACAAGTGTCTATTTTTGAACTATTACCTTTATTTTAAACATGTTACAAAAGAATGTATACACGAAAGGACAAGCAGTTTGAGGACCAAAGCACTTTATATGCTGCAGTAGTAGACTGCAGACATATTATGTTGGTGCATAGGAAAGGTGGGGTGGGGTGAGTGCTAAACCAAAAAAAAAAAAACAAAGAAAGAAAGAAAGCGTTTTTAACTTGAGAGTGCAAGTGTAGAGAAAGTGCATATATTGGTTTGCTTATATTTTCAGCTGGTGGAAGTTGCTACATTTTGAGAGTTTACTTGGTTCGATTTAAATTCTGGAAATTGGGATTGTTGCTACCTAGGACATTGAATATTAGTAGAATGCCAAAAGAATATTTCAAGTGAACTTGGATGAAATGTAAATGTGTAAATGGTTTCCATGTTGTAAGGACAATGAGAAAGCAAAGAGGTAGATTGTATAACTTCTTGTGGCATAAATTGAGATTGTTGATATTTGGGACATTCAACATTGGATATCAGAAGAATGCCAAAAGAATATTTCTATTGAACTTAGATGAAATGTAAATGTGTATAAGGTTTCCATGTTGTAAGGACAATGAGAAAGTAAAGAGGTAGGCTATATAACTTGTGCCATAAACCTCACACGATATGCATTCACAATATTTCGTAGGTTGTGTATTTTCAATGAGTTAGATACCTCTGTTTTACTTATTCCTTTTTATTTTAGTTTTATATTTATATCATTTCTTTGCTACAATTTTAAATAATATATGATTGTGTGTTTCTCATTGATGTGTTATACTACTTTGTGCGATAGTAATCCCTAGTTGTTTAGAAATGAAGTGATGACCTAAGCAATAAAAATTAACTAATAAGTTTGTTAGGATAAAGAAGTTATATTAAGAAAAGTATTACATTGTGGTTGTTTTTAAGATTATGTAACCTATACATCATATGATTGGTTTTCTAGATTCATACTCATTCGTCATATACTCATGTAGTTGTGTCATCCGGAATTTCATTTATGGGAATTGTGCATCCGAAGGTACAAGAAAAAGATAGTAACTTTCATATGGATTGGTATGGAATCTAAGGTTAAGAAGATATCTTAACTTGGAAAAGGATCAAGAGGCAAGATCATTTCTGCATTGATTTTGGTTCTATCCAAAACAAATAGTTGTAAAACTAAAATTCTGCTTTGTTATGTACTCTCAGGAAGTAAAGATTAGTAATCATTTCTGAACGGAAAAGTTGTGGTTGGCACTTGGCACTAACTTTTTATTGAAGATGATTAGGTGTTTTAGGTAATGTGCTTTTTTTCTTCATCGTTCCTGCTTTAGTCCTCTTGTTGTGTGGCACTCTGGGAGGTTGGTATCACCGTTGTTCATTTGGAGTATCTGTGTGATCATCACTCATTTTTATCAAGCACTTAAAACTTTTTGGGACATAATAATATATGCAGGACATGCCTAGAGGAGATGATGGGGATGATGGCAGTATTAATTTTGGTTGTTCAAAACAGTCAGTCCAAAAAAAAAAAATTCTGCTTTGTTATGTCTGACCTCTCAGGGAGTAAACATTGGTAATCATTTCAGAATGGAAAAATTTTGGTTGCCACTAACTTTTATTATGACCAGTTGCTGTGGTAAATCAACATTTTTTTCATTGTTCTTGCTTTGGTTCTTTTGTCATGTGACACTCTGGGATGTTGATTGGATGCAGCACAGTTCATTTGGAGTAGTATGATCGTTATACATTTTTTTTGTATTAAACTTTTAGGGACACTGTAACACTTGGAGGACGTGCCTAGGAGAGGCGGTGGGTAGCTAGTGACTTATACTTAGGAGATGATCATTTCCATTTGATTTCTATCACCCAGCATCTGAAGGAATCACTTATTACTTGTTTGCATATAGAGTTGGTTTCTTTTGTTTTGAGCATCAATTTTAAACCCTTACGAATATTTCTTAACCTCATTCTTGGATTTGGTACAGGATGAGTGTGGTTGAGAAGGAAGACTGGAAAAATGTCATAGATTTGGTCACAAATGCTAAGCAAGTAGTGTCATCGGTGCAAGATGTAACTCGAAAACTTGCAGAGTATGCCAATTTCAGGAGCAAGGAAAATTCTTCTGGTAAGCCCGCATGCCACAAAGCTTGCCAAATGTTATGTTGTATAAAGCTCAGTTAGCTGCATCTTTAATTTTGTCCATGTTAAAACTTTTTTTTCTCTTCTTATTGCACAATTCATGTTTAGATTCGTTGATGTTCTTTGAGTTATTTATGTGCTTTAATAGTTAGATTTTGATTTGAATTAATATTTTGAAATAAATTTAGGATAATTCTCCGACATTATTTATTTGTGGTTTTTTCTCCTCTCGTTCTCTTTTCCTTTAATCTCGAGTTTACATGTTTTGGAATCAAAGCAGTCATGTAGAGGGAGAACTTCTTCTGCTTTTAGGAGAACACTTTCATTTAAAAGCCATGTGCACTAAAAAGGTTGTAAAGTTTCTATTAACAGTATTCATGGCCGATACTTCAATATTCTAGAGGCATTATAATTTGAACCATGTTTACATTAATTATCAACTTTTGTCTTACAGATATTGTCATCAGAGACAAATCATCTGTTTTCCCTGTTGTCTCTACCTTGACATCTAGGACAGAGAATGCTGTCGCACCCAAGAAGGAAGAAGCAGCCAGTGCAGTGCCTGAGGAGCTGTTTGTACCAGGGACCGTTTACTATCTAAAGAGAAATATTGACACTCGAAGCAGCAGCAGTTATAGCGGAAGTACAGAAATTTTCACTCTTTGGAAGAGACATCCTGGTGAACATTTCCAGAGAATAGTGCTATCAAGCAACTTATTTTCGGACCACAAATGCGATAGCCATTTCTATGCTCTAAGAGATGTACTTAAAGGTTTCCCAGGATCCGACATTGAAGGCATTTTCAGATAGCCAGAAACAAAAGCTTGACTTTGTTAATTCAGTATTCATGTAAGTAATCAGTAAGTGTAATTTTCTGAGGTATTGTCACCATGTGGAAGCAGTCTAAGAAGTTTTGTCCCCAAAAATCTTGATTGAAGTTATATTAGACATATACCAAATATGGCATTGTTTATATTTTGAATCCTCTCAAAAGTTATTTTTATGTCATCTTAAAACAGATAGTAAATCATCATACACTAGTTAGTGGTTAATACTCCCTAGTTGTCTTTTGCTATAGAAAGGCAAAATGTTTAGCTAAAAAAGGTTAGAAATAATCTTCAAATCTCCCAACTAATGAGACTGCAAGTATGGAATGGATTTTTTTTTTTTTATAGAGAAATTGTAAAATGTAAGAATTCCAATAACAATGAAAATAATGATGGAGCTCCCCACCAGCACCAGCACCTAGCTTAAAAAAAGTTATGGCTAAGCTTGAATTGGAGGTATTCATTTGCCGCACCTATATAGGCTATAACGCTATATCATGTCATAGCATCCTAGAAAAAGCAGAATAGCTTCCATAATTCACAACTTTGCTACTTAAAAATGTTGGTCCCATACTTAACACTTGGTTTAATTTGCTTACATTTGTATCTTTCAACATTAAATTATATTTTACTTACAGTGAAATCAACTCTTTTCAATTATTTAAAAATTTTCATTTAGTCACCACGTGTGCTTTCAAAAATGTTGTTTGCCTACAAGTAACTTGTAATTAAGAAAATCTCCGTAAATGCTGGTGGAAGCAGACCTTTTTGAAGAGCCGACTTCGATTTTCCTGAAAATGGTGAGAGTCAGACAGACCATAAGTATCATTGATTGCTTGGGCTGGGCCGTACCGGCCTCAGAAAACAAACGGTTTACTCTTTCTTCAGCTGTCTCATTTTACCAAATAATGATATATACCAATAAATTAATAACCTGCAAAAAGGGCAAAAAAAGGAAGACAAGTATAACGAAAGCCTGTTAAAAGTGTTGGCATAATTTCATATGTTTACAGATTCTTTATCATGTTAACAATATACAATAAAAATGGACTAAACTTTTGAACCCATTATATATATATATATATATATATATGTATGTATATGAATTATCAAGAAAGTAAGTATATATATGTTTAATCTTTTTGGTAATTAACAAAAACAATTTACAAATTATTTTTGGTCGGAAGAAAGTAGTCTACTTTACAAGCTCAAGTGCCAGACAATTCATCAGATGTCTGGAATCTAGACGTGTCACTGTGTGTGCATACAGATGATGGTGGTGGTATTGGTGGGGTTTCCATCATATATATTAATTTCTCATGCATCAGCAAATTAATTTAAATTCTGACCCTTATTGTACACATTAAAGACAGAATCTGTAGGACCATACCCCACAAATTTGAGGTCATGCCCTCGGTGAAAATAACCCTCCAAAATTTGATTCAGTCTCTCTAGTCTCTCCCAATTAAGTTGTCTCCACCTGTGATCAGATAATTTCTTAAGTATAAAGTTTAAGCCAGTCTCTTATCTTCAGTCTTCAACAGTTTTAATTTCTTGACAAAGACAAAACCATCTCTCTCATCATATATCTTCTTGAAATGACAACTCTCTCTCTATATATAAATTCCCCCCTCACTGTTACTACTAAAAGATTGTGTGGTCATGAGTCCCATTTTTATGGTTTAGACTTTGAATATTTGCCTCCTATTCAAAATACATCAAACATTTATATAACCTCTCAACTAATACCACCGTATATATTTACAATAGATTAAAGAACAAAGTTGATATATATATATATATATATATATATATATATATATATATATATATATATATATATATATATAATAAAACTCTTGAAAACGAAGCTTTCTAATTGATGTTTCTTAATCATCAAACAACAACGTTTTCGTACCCGTTTACATTGTCGGGATTCTGACACTGAGTAGCTGGTGAGTTGCATCAACCAAGCTTATTATATTATAAAGAAAGAAATTAAGAAAAAAAGCTTGTATATATGAGGACTTAATCCTCCATGATCATGGATTCAGAAGACAATTATATTCAAACCATGTTTTCATCATTCTTTGGGTTATGAAAATGTTAAATTATTTGTTCATATTAGATGAGATGGGTCACATTAAAATTATTAGTGTTTGATAGGATGATTAAAGAATTAATTAATGGAGGATAAGCTAAGGTTTCTTCTAGACTGATAAAACAAATAATACTAATTTATGAGAGAATAAACAAACCCTAGATACATATCTGGCAATCATCCATACACGTGCAATGGCCCCATATGCATTCTTGGTGTCGGCTTGACTGGTCTTACACGAACATTATTTTCTAACTCCATTTTTGTCCATATATTAACAAAAAAAAATCTACCAAACTAATTAACATGTGTGTGGCTTCCACTTCGTGATTTTGATGATTTTTTATTTAGCCGATGCTTGTATACATTTGTTTGAATTATTTCCTTGGAGGAAATTTTTAATGTAGTTAACTAGTACGTAGTCGATCTATAGATTTATAACCTAAAGGACACTCAAAGCTGATGAGTACTGTGTCGTATATATATATATATATAAAATTCATGTTTTCCGATGAAAATGATAAACAATTATATCTATATGTATATTAGGCTCCTACTTCTTTGATGTTTACGTTATAAGGCTTGAAAGTTGAAACTACATTTGACGGTGAACCGTGCCTCCTAAGCCACAAACGGGATTAGATTAGATACTCTAATTAGTCGGTACTCGGTAGCTACTTTTCAATTTTATTTAATTAATTTTAGGTTTAAATAATTCAGACCAACCCATGAACTTAATATCGTAGATTTGTAGTTGTGACTTTTGAGTGGCATAATACTATGAGTCATTTTCATCTCCTGTTTTCTTTCATTAAATATTACAATAATTTAGGATTTTAGGAAGATAAATTCAAACTCATAGCATCGTAATAGATGAGTAAAAAGCATATCACTAGATAAATCTTATTTCATATTTTCTCATTATTTGTAGTTATATACTTATTAGGGTAATTTTAGAATATAAGGACCAATTTAGTATTGCTTTTGAAAAGTTAAAATCAGATTATTTTATAATTTTAAAATAAAATGATGTTTGGTAAAACTTCTAAAAATGATTAATTGATAATCTAGTAAGTTTTGACAGTGATTTTGAAAAGTATGTGAGATGTTACTTTTTGAAAGTGATTACGGAATAATTATTCCATTTCAGTATTTAATGCTTCTTTTAAAATATCGTTATTATGCTTATGAAATCAAGTTAAAATCATTTATATTTCTTATTTCATCTCAAAATTAATTATTCTATTTAAATATTGATTTGATTTATAAAATCTTTTAAAAATATTTTTATTGTTTTTATGGAAAAAAAATTTCCAATTTAAATATTCATTTAATATATGTAATTAATGAAAAAAAAATGAAATATTGTCTAAAGCTATGTACATTTTAATCATTGTAACTAATATCAGCACTTTTACAAAAAAATTACCAAACATATGTATACTGCTTTTGAGCTATACAGTGATTTTAAAAACACAATTAACCAAATATATGTTGATTAATTTCATAGCCGATTATTCATTCAACACAATTAACAATGATTATTACAAAAGTTGTGGCAATACCACACTGACTCTAAATCCATCTTTATTTTTATAATCTAAGCTCGTCTTGAAGATCATGTCAAAGAGTTGAGTTATAAATTCAAGTTCTAAGATACAGTTTTCAAATTCTCAGTAAACTCATTAATATTATTTTTTTACAGCAGTTAATTTGGTATAGTCTGATACTCTGATGACTGATCTAATAAAATATATTTTATTTTTTCTGATGATAATAAGAAGAAAATATTATTGAATTATTATTAATTATGAAAGCAGTATTTGAACTGAAAATCTTTTACAAAACAAAAGGAAACATTACCAATCAAACAAAACTAATTGTTAATCAAATCAATTACATAAATAAAGACATAGATAGCTCTCACATTCAACTATATATTCGTTACTGATAGCAATATAGTTTGATTTCCTTACAAATGTGGAACAGCTTAAGCGGCGAAGATAATCTAATCAAAAGCATTAAATAAATAAAAAAGCATCAGTAATTTGGAAGCCATGAGATTATTTGACCACAGTCTTGTAATTTTCTTAGTTATTTCTTGCAAATAATTAGATTCATTTGCCAACCTAAAAACTTGAGAGTTGAAACTACGACTCTTATTTTATCGTTTTGCGACTTGCGATGCTTCTAAATTTCTGTATTTCAATCGGCTACGGTTCCCAAGCTGATGGTGACGTCGACATGGGACCCGCAAGTGTAAATTAATAGTGACACTCGTGCGGCGTGTCACCATCAGACACAGGCGTGTCTCCTCTCCATTGGGCACGTGCACCGCAATCCCGATGAACAATTAACTTTGCTTTTTTCTGTTTTGTTTTGTTTTGTTTTTTTTCTCACTATGGGCAAAATTTTCAAATGTCCCACAAGTTAGATATATATTGCACCTTTGGGCATAAAAACCTTACCTAAAATTGAGATTTGTTATTCACTTCTAACAACCGAATGCAATAAGATATTTTTGATCAAATAAAAAATAGAAAAAAATTATTATTTATTTTTGTTATTAATTTATTATGTTAGTAAACTTAATTGAAAATTAGAGAAAATTAGAAAGAGAAAATTAAATAACAATCTCCTCTTAAATCATTAGAGAGATAGAGCATATCCATCTCTTTCACTCTCTCTCTCTCCTCTTTTCTTTTTCTCTCGATTTTTCTATTGATATTTAGGTTTGAGGTTGGATTTTGGTTTTTTGGTGGTTATTTTCAATTTGAGTTTAATATTTTTGTTGGTTGTTGATAAAATTAGAGAAACTGTATGAGAGTTGGAAAGTGATTAGGTAGAGGTTTGTTTGGATGATAAGGAAAAACATAAAAGTTTGAAAGAATCTTGTGTAAGGTTTTTTTTTTTTTTTGTGATTGGCTTATTTCTTTAACAAACCAAATTGGGATGCTTTTGTAATGGGTAGATTAAGTTCTTCTCGTGCTCAATATTGTGATCGTGATTGTCAATCGTTTTGGCATCTCAAGACCTCAAGAGCAAAAGTTTGAAGGTGTAATCCACGTGACTTGTCCTCTTGAAAAGATACACACACAATCATTCATTTGTGTTTCCTTCATTTTAGTGTGTATCACACCAATTTTACACTTACACATCAAGCATATAGGTTATTGTGTTAGATTGCTCGAGAATGACTTTTCTTCTCTTTTTTACATTCTTGGTGTTGTCGTGGTGAACCGTGAAAATTCATCCAGTGGTTTTCGCAGTCCAAATATCGTCTTGGTGAACCGTGAAAGTTCACTGTGATAATTTCTCCAAAGATTTTCACGGTTCGGTTTTCATCTTAATGAACCGCGAAATGATTAGGCGCGAACTTCTTTCCATAGATTTTCGCTGCATAGGTTTCATCCTAGTGAACCACGAAGTCTGAGTGCCAAGTTTCACCGAATATTTTCACGGTTGTGTCATCGCCTTGTTTGATCGCAAAAAAGTGACTGTAAATTGTAGGCGACGTTTCGCCTACCGTTTTCGCGGTTGTGTTTCATCTTAGTGAACCGCGGATTATCGATCGAGAAAATCTGTTTTTCTCAAAACGTCACAATTTCGTGAGAACATTATATATACTCCAAGACGTCATCTTTTTCAAGAAGAACTCCAATTTTCAAAGATTTATATATAGAGTATAGTTCTTAGAGAGAGAAAGGTAAGGCATCATCAAGCATGAGTCTTTATTGCATCTTCACTTAGTAGGTAAGAACAAACATCCTATCACATTTATTATTCTTTTTAATGCCAAGACTTCATCTTTATTGCATATGATTTGAAGTTATAGAGATTGTAAAGGGTTAGCTAATAACCAGGATTGTTGTGTATTTATATTCACATTTAGTTAAGTATTTTGTGTTAGTCTAGCATAAATTTGTATTGAGTGTTTGTACATGTTCACTTAGGCATTTACTCTCTTCATTGAGTTCAAGTTTGTGGCCACAAATGGTGGTTGCACAAGCAAATGTCAAGAGTCACTATTAAAGGCTTAAAGGTAGACAGGTTTAAGTTACGATCCTTGAGAAGAGTGACTAAGTTGTCAACTTAAATTGCAATTAAACTAGCATATAGTGGAATTTTGTGACTAAGTGGCTAGTCCCGTGAGTTTTTCCCAATTGAAGGGTTTTCCATGTAAAAATCAGATGTTAATAATTTTCTACATTTAATACTTGATTTGTTGTTGGTTATATTTTAATTTTGACTAATCAAAAAAATTAGTAACTTAATTGATTAACAACTCATTCACATCCTACCCTCTACTGGTTGGAAGGTTTTCTACATAAAAATCAGATGTTATTTTTAACATTTAATACTTGATTTGTTGTTAGTTGTGTTTTAATTTTGAATAGTCAAAAAAATTTGGTAACTTAATTGATTAACAAATCCCCAGGTTTTTTAAACACATTTTCATCTTGTGTAAACTTTTGGTTTTATTTTTTGAGGTTTGCTTAGGTGATGGGAAAGCCATTTTCATCTTGTGTAAAGATTTGGTTTGATTTTTTGAGGTTTGTTTGGGTGATGGGAAAGTGATAAGAAAGAGAAAGAAGGTTGGTAGAAGATTCTTATTTTTAAAAAATATAATATAATATAATAAGGTAAAAATAATTTCTTATTTGTTATTTATTAATTTCTTAAAGTTTTAATATATATTTTTAAAAAATAAACTGAAAATAAGTTGTATTGTAGACCTTTTACACATTTGATCATTGACAGGTGAAATTTAATGGCAGGGGATGTCCGAGCAACATTTCTCAAATGTCAAGCAAGACTTGTGTAATTATGTCTAAAGGTGTCATATGGGCGTGTAATTATATCTAATGTCGGGGGAGTTTGTACAATTTATCCTATTCATTTTGAGAAATTAAACCTCCTTGTTTGCTTTGTCCACAAAATTATTGACCATAATATCCATGGTTTAATTGTATTTTTAAAGAAAAGATAGGCATCAACTTGCAACTACGCATTTGGATTTCATCTGATAACTAACTGTAATTGAAAATGAGATTAATTTTTGTTGTTATAAGAAAGTAGAAAAAATTGAGTAAAGAACTTTGATAACAAAATGAGAATGAATAAAAGCAAGTTTAGAGATAATGAAAATGAATATTTGTTCAATCTCCTTCGATGATTCAATCGGTTACAAGAATAGTTTATATATAGTTGTTAACCAGCTCTAACAGAATCTTGGCTGATCAGAAATGTATCATTGATCATCCTCTGATAATCGTCTGATGAAATCGATCATCAGAGAGTACAATACTCTCTTTTGTCTTATAGTTCAACGCATTAGTTTTGGATTACATGTTGAGTCAGCAATTTTGTTAAAAATGACGACAATATAGACTATGATTGATCATCTTTGTAAATTTTGATATGCTAACCATATGATCAGGCTCTATCATTTACACTACCCCTCAAACTTGTTTGAATTTCGTTCTAGAGTATTGATCATCATCTTTGTCATTATCACTCCCCATCAAGCGAAATTGCTCTTTATCAATAATAGGTTGATGTCAAAAGTTTAAATCCGCATACTGCTAATGCCTTGATCTTCCACGTCGGTTTCTATTAAAATTTTTATTTCAGCATTCTCTACCATCCATGTTCAGTGTTGAATATGATGTCCATGATTTCTCTTCATGCATTCTGATCTCCTCGATCATACTGGCGGCAAGTACAAGTCCTTCTAGTACAAATAGTCATCCATCTGCATTTTCCAGAAACTAAAATTCGCACCATCAAATTTCACCACCTTGTACGACTCCTTCTCCAATCTCATCTCCCTGACGAAATCGCTTTGCCTTAAGAAACCCTAGATTCGTCGAACCTCAGCTCTTATACCAGTTGCTATAAAAAATAGCAAACACACTGATCAAGCCATGATAACACTAGATTTCGAGTTCCCCTTCTTATGCTTATTGCTCAATTATAGGGTAAGATTAAGTGTTTTTATAGGATTTTATATTAGAGGTATCATATGGGAGATATGAGTGAAGGTGGGACCCAAAAGAGCTGGAAATTGGAAACTTGGATAAAAATGCACAAAATGTCACGGTCATGGTATGTCGTTATGGGATACCGCGACACAACACACGACAACAACTTTTCTAAAGTGTCGCTTGTGATGTCGTCATGAAAAACTGTGATATGTCGTCATGAAAAACTGTGATATGTCGTCGTGGACAATCGCGGCATACAGGGAAGCGACAGTCCGCCAACATGCTTTTCTAGGTTGATTCCTGACCTATTTTTGTACCCATATAAATACACATATTATATTTTGGTGAAAGAACATCAGCCACACGAACTTTTGGGATACTTTCACCCTTCCATCACCACATATAGACACTTTCATTCCTCCATCCATCTTGGACCTTGGAAGGCAAGAAGAGGAAGCTTACAATTCAAGGAATCTCAAATGACTAGCATGGGTTTCTTCTTTAACTCTTCTTTGTTTTATTTCTTTTCCTTGAGATATGACTAATCTCTAAGTTAGGGGATTAATGTAACCGGTTAAACAACTCTTGTAATCCTTAGTTTAATGGTTTTTAATTAAATACCTTGGTAGTCTCTTTTATTGAAATAATTGCTCTAATTCCTCTAATTATATTCAAATGAGACATCAATGAATGTTTGTGTGAGGATTAGTTTATCTATGATATCTAGGGTTATATGTGGGTGACCATCCCATTTAGTCCTTAACTACAAACTTAATAATTGAGAAAATTTTTATAAGTATGACCATGCTATGTGTGATTTGGTTTAGAGTTTTAATTAAAAATTAAGCTTAACCATTGCTCATTACATGACCATGTGTGAGTAATAGAAAAGATTAGGTGCTTACCCTATCAATTGGATTTAAGTGCTTTAATGAGACTTGTGGATTACATTGAATAGTTTAATTAGGTTGCAAGATTCCCTAGCATTTCCCTCATATTCCTATTTTTGTGTTAGCTTTTGTGTCATTTATTTTATTTCACTATTGCATATTAGTGGTTTAGAATACAACCTGTTATATGTGAATTTTATCATATGTACACGTCATCAACATAAAGGATAAATTGCCAAGTGGACATCCGAATAGGCATTCAAAAAATATCCTACAAGACATCACCGAAGAAGAGAAAACCCGAGTAAGCAGATATTGAACAAAACCTACTCAGGATCAATCGGAGTCATATACTCTCGGGATCAGATAATAACACCCGGAGCTGGTTAAATAACATTCCTACTCGGGATCAAATGACGTTACTCGGGACTAGCGGTATTGTCCTTACTTGGGACAAACATGAAAAAAACTGAATAAAAAATCCAGCGCATAGCTCACGTGGATCGAGTCATTAAATGCACGAAAATATCCATATCAAAAAGGAATCTCAATAAGAACAGAATATTAAACAAGAAAGGTTCCCAATCAGACAACAACTTTATTTCTTCAAAAAGACTACGCTCTTATAAGGAAATAAGTCCTAATTTGACTACATTACTAGAGTCTCATCCGATCTCAATACAAGACTCCGAAACAGGAAAGAAGACAATCAGCTTCAAACAAGCAAATAATTGTAATTAAATACGAAGATCTTCTATTACTTATATAAAGCAGATTAGGATTCTATAAACATATAAATAGACCCATAATCTCGAAAAAAGAAAGATATACAACATTCATAGAAAAATACAAAGAGAAAAAAAAAAGAGATCGGGAGCTTGTAATATTATAATTTCATAGTGGATTTTGGTTTTGTTGATCATTCAACCACCCGTGGACGTTTTTAGGATCATTGGAGTTTTACCACGTAAAAAATTTACGTCTTGATTACTTTCTCCTTCTCTTTCTCTTTGAAACACAGTCGAAATCCAATCCTTATTGACTTTTTCCATACATCCAGAAATCAACGTCAACACAACCCATGACAAGCATTATGCCATTTAGTTTTCATGTACTTAGATTATGATTTAATTAGATTAATTAGTATTCAACTAGTAGAATCACCGATCCCGGTGAACGAACTTTTTCTTTTAAATTGATTAAGATTAAAAATACTGCAATCACACATGCAAATCTAAACCACACACAGATAATAAAGAAAGCAAGAAGAAAAAAGATGACACATGAAATTTTATGTAGTTCAGCGTAAGCCTACATCCACGGAGCGCATCTGCACTCAAATCCACTATCAGAGTTTGATTACAATCCCTCAGTCTCTCACAAGTTGATCTCTTCTATTTCTAGCAATTCTCTACACCCTTTAAGCATAAGGAAACATTATTAATTATATCAGAGCATTGGGGTAGCCAAATACCACGAGGAAACTCTTTTCTTTTCACTAAATACTTCTTGATCTATGCAAGTTTCGTTGTCAACACGGTCTAGGCTGCGGTCCACGCCGTAGACCATGGACAACCTTTGTTATTCACCGCTCAGAAAACTGTGGTTCGCGCCACCTTGCCTTGACCACGGTCTACACAACATGACTTCTCTGTGATTAATCGCGGTTCATGCCACAGTTCCTTCAGAATTTCAGTTCATTGAGCTGATTTCAGGTTTCTCATATCCTGACAATCTAATTATGAATAAGATTTTATTTATTTATTTTTTGGTTAGGATTGAGCTTTTTTTTTTTTTGAAAGAAGACTCAACAACCTAAAACCAAACAAGAAAACTAGTCTGGAACATTCTCCAAATAAATATAATTATGAGTTAATGTTTAATATAAATATAATTATGATACACACTAATTTTATAATTGGATAATTACCCCGGTGGCCATCAAATTGATGACACACTATCAAAATGGTCACTAGATTGGAAAGTTGTTCCAAAATAGTCATTTTAGGCGAACTTTGTGACACCAATGGTCATTCCATCAAACACTGTTAACTTTACAGTTAAATAAATGGACATTTTAGTAACTTTATCTATAATTACAAAATTAAAATATAAAATATAATACTTCATGAAAAGTTTTCTATAAATATCAAAATTTTGAGTTGAAAACAAAAGTATTATATGCTTACTCAGTTGTTGGTTTTCGTATTCAAGTAATCTGGAGATATTTATCTTCCAAGATTGATTCATTTTATAAAAAGTGTTTGTGGAATTTGTTTTAAAAAGGGGGAAAAAAAATTGCGCAATATGCAGATCTAATTTTAAAGTTGAAATGTTCATCTATTTAACCGCAAAGTTAACAGTGTTTGATGGAATGACCATTGGTGTCACAAAGTTCGTCTAAAGTGACCATTTCAAAACAACTTTCCAATCTAGTGGTCATTTTAATAGTGTGTCATCAATTTGATAACCACCGGAGTAATTATCCCTTTTATAATTGAACGTATGAAACTTGAAAGTACCGTAAAACACAATTGTTAAAAGAGGTAATTCACGTAAATCGTAATCGAACAAAATGATTAAAGAGATGAATATTGAAATATTAAAAAAAAAAACAAAAAATAGGACTGTTTAATGTGTATAATGAAATGATTAATGTTGCCAACCATGGCTAGCTTAATCGTGTGAAGAATTTATTTGTATAATTAGATTCCTTTTACTGTCAGGAACGATATTATTGAGATATAAAAATTTATATATAACAAATGCAACTTTAGCTTAAAATAATAAAAGACAAGTCAGAATTATGGTAAGCTTGGGCAGTTTAAAATGTCAAAACTATATGGGTGCGTTTGATGTACGGGATAAGATTTGACTATTTTTAAGAGATGAGATTGGATTAGATTGGATTAATTATAGTGTTTCCCGTGTTTGGTACAACATGAGATTGGATTAAAATTGTCCAAGCATATGTTTGGTACGTAATGGGATTGGATAAAAAAATTAAATTATATTAAATAAATAAAATTATTTTAATCAAATAAAAAAGTGAAATCATATTTATTAAATAAAGATAAGCTCCTCATTCGTTTTTATCTCAAACTCATAAATTCTCTCGCACTTTTCCATTTTTCCCAAACAACTCAAACGCTCTCTCTCATCCAAAACATAATTCTCGTTCATCGATCTCTCTATTTTCTCTTGGTCGCCGACGAGTCTTTCTCCTCCATGAAGAGGAGGTCGGCTCTCTCTCTCGTCCCCCATCTCTCTTTTTGTCTTTTTTTTTATATAGATGGATTTGGTGGAAATCTGATTCTAGATCGATTTTAAATATATATATATTGTGGTAAAGAGGTCGATGGTGGTCTGTTGTAATTGTTTTGTGACCCGTGTTTTGGTTTGATTTTCTAGGTTTTAATTGGTTTGATGATTGTCTAGGTTTGAATGTGTTTGAATGATTTTATGGGTTTGATTGAGTTTAGATGATTTTTCGGGTTTGAATGATTGCGTGGGTTTGTTTGATTTTCTGTGTTTGTTTCACTTTCTTCGTTTTTTTTTTGTTTGATTTTATGGGTTTAATCTGTTTGTTTCATTTCCCCTTGATTTTTGTTTCTTGTTTTGATATTTGGTATGCCCCGAGCTAGAAAAAATAATTAATAAAAAAAAAACATAAAAGGTTGGGAATAAAAAAAACATTGGATTTTTTATGGAAAAAAGCTTGAATTTTAAATCTGGATTTTTTTTTTATATTTGAAAGAGAGAAAAAGAGTCGAGGTTGGAGAAAGAAGAAGGGATTAAATTGAATCTCATCCATTTTGATCGGACTATTTTATCCCATATTGATGGGATAAAAAATTTCAATGGGATTAATTTATTCCATCCCACCAACCAGCCAAACACGGGAATGAGACTAATTATTAGCCAATCATATCCCATTCTCAGCTGCCAAACGGGCCCTATATGTATTATATGTGTTTGAGAAGTCATTAAATAATAAGGTAAAACAAAATTATATGCTCTTCAAGAGGACCCCCGGCAAGGATTTTGATGTCCTCTAACTCAAATATATATTTTATTATATGACACAAAATGTGAATTGCTTTTTTCAAAAATTCTTTATCAAATTTAAAATCATTTATTTCAATTGAATATAAAATGCTAATGAGTCGTTCACGTATAATTTAAAAGGAAACAATAAAAATTAAATTTTGTTAATTATTTTAAATAGTTCATTAAGCTTTATACAACCCACCAAGACACACATTAGACTTTCATTGAAAATGTAAGGAAATTAGATGTAGAATTTATACAATTATCTTAGTTTCATCGGATCAGGTTGACCAAATGGTATTCCTCTCACATTTATACCAATAAAATTATGGGTTGGATACCGATAGGTTTTTGTCTAGCCATACACTTGTTTTCCTTTTCTCGATCCCTAAAATTGCAATAGTCTAAAAAAAATTACAATTCTTAGAGAAATCAACCAAATAAATAACTTTATATAATAAAAAAAATTATATATATTTGGCATGAATAATTAGATTGCCTCTTTTTTTTTCAAATGGCATCACAAATACAACAAAATTTAAATAAAATTTCTTCAAATGGAAAAAAAAGATAACAATTAATAATATGAAATATTTTGAAAAAATTGTTTTATGTTTTGATTATAAGAGCCTCAATATCCATAAAGATTGATGTAGAACAGGTAGCTGACTCCTGCATGACTTTAAGGGATCATCCTAAATTCAATACTAAGTGACTTCTCCTAAAGCGGATCGATGATATCTTTTCACGTTACTGCCTCTGGCGGTGTGGTACGTCAGCTTAATTCCATCATTTAGGTCCTTAAATTGCATTTTTTCCATTTTAAGAAACTTTACATTTTAATCTTAAGTTGACTTTGACAAGTTAGAATCGTCTACCGTCAATTCTGGCTTGTTTAGGGTCGTTAATATCTTTTATTTCCGCAACTTATATAATTTCGCTATTTTTGGTATTTTTCGTTATTTTTGACAGCTTTTGATATGTAATCTCGTTTCTTGTCCAACAAGAATTCGGGTTAGAGTTTAATCATTTTAAATTGCCTTGTAAGCCGAAAGAGCTCATTAACATTTTATTCAATAAAGTTTCAAAAATATTCTCTCTATTTTTTGGTGGATTCCAATTTTCATATAAATTAAACGTCAGTCTATTTTTTTAGTGTTTTCCACTGCATCAAAGATCTTGATAGAGATGTTGACTTGTTCTTTATATGTATGAACATGCTTGGCAGTTTGAACATATATATATATATATTGAAAATAGGGGGAAATATCCGATTTTTCTCCTATACACATCACTACACTTTTTCATACAAACAACTTAACTTCAATAATAATAATATACATGGTAAATATGTGATAATGTGTATTAGTATGTTGTAAGTATACCTAAATTGTGTGTCTATAAGAGAAAATTTTGGGAAATATCAATATTTTTTTATTGACCTTTAAGAGTAATACTAATTTAATAAGTTAAGTTTAAATGGTATCAATATACAAAAATACCCCTATCTCCTTCTTTTATTACGTTTTTCCCACTTTTAGATTTATTTTTTTCAAAAACCTCCATTGATAGAGGACCAATAATGGAGGTCCTACATCAATAGAGATGGAACAGACCTCCGATCGAGGTTTGTTCGTTTGACCTCAATTGAAGGTCAATGAAGAAGATAAACAAAAAAATGAAATTTTTCGTTTCTGTCCAATAAGTTTTAGAAATTGTAAAAATATAATAAGTCTCGAAAATTACAAAATAAGTTTTGGAACACCAAAATAAGTCTTGGAAATACGAAAAATAAGTCTCGGAAAAAAAAACGCAAGACTTGTTTTTATGAATGTATTTTAATGAAATTTTTATCATATCCACATTTTATGTGCTATTAAAACTTAAGTTATTAAGTTAGTAATTGTTTTAAAACTAACTCTTTAAAGAGTGCTATTAAATTTTCAAGATAAATATAGAATCTAAAAGTTTTGTGTGGGGTATGAAATATACACAAGATCAGTACCTCGATTACTTTCTTCAACTAGTTATCTATATATAAATATATGGAAGGATATCTAAGCTGGATCGATTGGGTACTTTATAAATTAATTCATTCATCAAAAAAAATATCAGTATCAGTTCCACGGCCAATAAATCTAGACGTACAGCTGTTATGTACTAGCATTATGAGTGATTATAAAAGAGATTCTGATGAGAAGATGAAAGATGAATTATTCAGGTAGGTCTAGTTTCAGAAAAGAAATGTAATAAATTTACTAAGTGATCTCTTGAAACACCAAAAGGGTTTGTCTTTTTTTTTTTTTTTTACAAAACCAAAAGGGTTTGTCAAGGCTCAACTTTTTCTTATAATTATCCCCTAATTATATTTTAAAATTCACCCAAATTAAAAACTCAAACGGAAAATTAATTAAGTCTATGCAGATGAGGAGTTTTATTATTAATTATGGTTTGTGTGTGTGCTCCTTTTAAGATTAGTTGAACCCCTCCTACATTATTGTCTAAAGTTAATATAATAATCTCCCTAAATTAATTAACATGCCTTCTTGTCTCCAAGAAAACTCTTTGCTTTTTCAAGCTTAAGTGGCCAACAAGTACACATGATTTTTTTCATGGTGGGTTATGGCTGCCAATGTCATGCAAGAACCCTCTATTCATACGTCTAACTGTGTCCTCCAATACCATTCCATAGATTAGCCTTGTCATCACTCAATCATCATTTTTATGCTAATACCCTTACAATTTGTCCTTTTTTTTGGTTCCGACATCTATTATGGGTCAAAAGTCTATTCGAACATGATGAGATTGGATTTACAAATAAAAATAATTTCATCATATTTTACGATTTAATGAATAAATATAAAATTATATTTATATTATATTTATATGAGTTCACTTTTGTTTACTCTGTTTAAAGGAGGTGAACATTATCTCATTCTAAATGGATGATATATATAAATATATGGATGATATGTGTGGAGAATATATGTCATTCATTTGAAAGGGTTGATGTTCATCCCCTTTAAAAGGTAGCTAAAAATGAACTCTATTTACGGTGCGAGGATAATTCGCCCACTATTAACTTTAACTAGCTCAGAGTTTTGTTTTCATTATAGGCCACTTTTTTTGGTAGCCCATCAAATCGTTTTCATTTAACAGTTGAGTCCATTTTCCATACAAAACTCCAATTTTTTTTATTTATTATTTTATATAGCTGCTTCCACAAATCATAACCCCTTTTGTAAATACAAAAGTTACAGCTAAGTGATAACCCAAAACATCTTTTCCATTAATCGAAAGAACAAATGGCACATCCTAAAGTTTTTTCTCTTTCTCTCTTTCTTTTTTAATTTATTTTTTTGATTATTTTGCTGTTATTTTTTTCTCCATTGGGAGAGTTAAGTTGGGGTGTCATTATTAGGGCTGGAAGTGGGGCCAAAGTGCATATTTGGGCAAGGTCTACATGTTGGTGCCTATGTGTGACAGAAGAAAGTGATTGAAAGTGATTAATCACTATATATATATTGGATTAATTAATGATAATAATACAGTATTGCTCGACAAGCCGTGACCCGTTGTACTTAAACAATTGCAAGCAAAGAGTAGGGAAAAAAATCCATTCTCTGTCTTGTATTTGTGCTTCTCTTTGTCAGGTGTTGTATTCCAGTGTCACTATCTTTTGTTTCTTTCATTTTTCGAATATGCTCTTCCTTTACATTCTGATCATCTGTACTATATCACTATTTATTAAAATCCCATTTCCACAACCCACCATTTTATGTGTCTCTTACATTAACAATATGCTCCATAATGATCCTAATTTTAACTATATCAAGTGCATTTAGATAAGCATTCCAAATATTTTCTAACAGCAATTTGTCATTATATATCGATTCATTAATGTTTAGTGGACACAAAACTCTAGCCTGGAACCACTATACTTGTGACTTGTCCATTATTTTCCACAGGCTTTCAATCTGTCTGATCATGAACTCAAATGGGTTGAATTCGATCTGATTTCTACAATTGTTTGAGCGAATACAAATTATGGGCTGATCGAGGGTAGTTGGCTGGGCAGGACTTGTTAATTCAATTTAATTAACTGATTGTTGGTTACATGATCATGAGGAGCTAGCTACCTCAACTAACTGGTCTATTTGAACTTGCAGCTTTGATAGGTATATTCAAGTCATTTAGCCATGGATCAGGCACATGATAAGCAACCTGCACTTAATTGCTAGTATATGTCTGAAAAGTGTTCTTCAATTCACTTGTAACATGTTGGAAGGTTCTGATTGATCACCCATCTTGACGGGTCTTCACAATTCTTAAATAGAGAAATATTGTAATGCTTACCAATCATGTGTTGGTGTTAGTGGTTCGGCGTTCTCATCCCTTAAGTAAGGTCGTGGGTTCAACCCCTCTTGTGAACGGAACTATATATATATTGGTAGCACTTTACCCTTTAGTGGGCCGACCCGGTGCAAGTCCGGATTAGTCGGGGTGTGGACAGGACTGACTGCACCGTATAGTGACCATCAGGAAACCGGATGGTGTAAACCAAAAAAAATATTGTACTGCTTTTCATTCATTTACGTACCCCAAGCCAATAATTTGTGACTTGTCATGAGTAGTAAATATCCACTTTATAACAAATGAAAATAAGGTGTACTACCCTTGGTAACATGTAAGTTCAGTCGACGTCAGTTGTAAAGTACAATAATACTCTAAACCAATTTTGTGGAACATTTGTATAGCGGATTATTCATGATATACAGAGTCCAAACTTCAACAAGAAAAGAAGGTGTATAGAGAGACAAGCTGATTCTCGGCCTGCTTGAAATTGGTTCCTTGTCTAGCCACTATACTTTTATTTTTATTTTTATATATATAATTTTTTATAATTCAAGTGTTAAATAGTATCAGTCAAGTTACATCATGACTCACTCAAAAATTGATTACAGTGGAGGGAAGAGACAGAGTCTACATCAAACTGAAGTTCTTCTACACGGCCGAGAAGTGTAGTGGTCAAATTAGATAAGATAGATTGTTTTTCCTGGACGCTCCACTGTATATGTCCCAGTGCCAGCTCTATCTCCATATACACGACAATTTATATGTCTTGCTCGCACAATGCATGTCTCCCTTAATAAGCCAAGCTAAAAGAGAAGTCAAAACAAAGAAATTAAAGAAGCATATACAATCAACAATTGCATGTTTATGGACCAACAAAGCCTTAAGATGAATAAGAGAGAGGGAGCTATATTTATATATTTGGGGGTGTGTGTGTGGTTTCTAGCTCCTTAATTAATTACAATGAGAGGCGATCGTTAATTATCACCTAATTACATTTAATAACCCGTTTAGTTAGTTTAATTAATCTTTTTTTTTCCGATTATGTTGTAGCTAGCTAGGATGATCAACTATACTAAATGTAGGTACAGTTAATTATGATCACATCATATAATAAGAAAGCACGCTCGAAAACTGAGCTACAATAATATAAATCCAGTCACCAAAGCAAATAGAAATGGGTTTGGTTTATGCTTAGCTCTTTTGTCGTATAAGGATGTTCAATGGAATCTCATGAGAGTACTAAAAATTTAGGATGAAAGGGTGGATGGGGGTTTTATATTTGATTAAATAATGAAATTTGTAGCCCATTAAGGAGACCTAATTTAATTAAGTATTCATTATTTTGTGATCCACCTCCCTCACCCTCCAGTGTTTATAAACTTGGAGATCATAATTCTTGCACAAAGCTAAGATAGCAAACAAAAACCCACGAAAATCTAAAAACAAAAACAAAAATAATAATCAAAAGATGACTAGTTCTGGTTCTCCTTGTGGAGCCTGCAAGTTCTTGAGAAGAAAATGTGTGAGGGGATGTGTTTTTGCACCATATTTTTGCCATGAACAAGGTGCTACCCATTTTGCAGCCATCCACAAGGTTTTTGGTGCAAGCAATGTTTCAAAATTGCTTGCCCACCTACCTGTGAGTGACCGTTGTGAAGCCGCGGTCACCATCTCATATGAAGCTCAAGCTAGGCTACAAGATCCCATTTATGGCTGCGTTTCGCATATTTTCGCTCTCCAACAACAGGTTGAATACCCATTTATTACCTTAAATTTGTAATTGATGATGGAAACCCTAGTTCAATAATTACTTCAAATTTATTGATACCTTTTTCACTTTTGAATATCTTGTAGGTTGTCAATCTTCAGGCACAGCTTGCTTCTCTGAAAGAACAAGCAGCTCAAGGCTTTCTCAATGGCTCTGCCACTGCAAACCCTAATGACAAATATTGTGGAAGGCTTCCTTCTCATCCACAAGATGCTCATAGTTGGTTTCACCAAGAAAATTCAAATATAGGGACACATTTTGAACCAAACCTCCAAAATCATGTCACCATGATTCCGTACAATGAAAATGGATTCATGAATCCAAACTCTTTTGGGCCTTATGAAAATTCAATCAATTCTGGAGAAGATGCCTCGTCGTATGGTAGCTTCGCAGAGACTTCTCATTCCATGTGTGCACTTGACATACAAACAGACAACAGGCAATGGACATTCCAAGACAGTGATGACCTTCATTCCTTGGCCTTTGGCTACATTCAAAATTCATAAGGAGATGTGCTAGCTGCAGCAACTAGAGACATATAATTGGTGAAAACCACTTTGTCAATTTTGAAATATTGCTGCTCATGCTCATACTTTGAGACATGCACTTTTGTTGCCATAAATAAAAGCTAGGAACCCTAGGAATGTTCATAATTCAGAAACCCTAGAATGCACCAAATTATTGGTTTCTTTAATCTAGTGTAATCTTGGGTATTGTTAGAATAATAGTGTAATTTTCTGACACACAACTGGAGAAAATCTGGTTTTATTTAAGCCAATTTCCTTTGTTTATTGACCTAGCTAGTGAGGATCCCAGAATTTTGACCTAATTAATATAGTCATCTATTTGCTTATTTGATACTTTCCCTTAAAAAGCCTAATAGTTGGGGTGAGATATTATCCTCTGCTTGGGTAACTGGACATAGGTATGAAGTCTAAACAAGATCTATAATTTTAATTAATAAATGGTTCTCGGCAAATATTCAGGAGATTTAGCTTAATTAATCCTATAGTAATCCGAATACTTGATTTATTTTATTGTGAGGGAAGATATGGTGATTTTGTTTCATGATTTTGTACTGGAAAATTTACTGGTGCAATTAGATTGTTTGCTTTGCATGATCTTTTAGAGCATGCATGACTTCAATATTATGCTCGTTCTGCAGCTTTTGCTTGTTGTACTCAAAGAACATCTACTTATTATCTTCTTTTCTTTAATTTCTTCCCTCTGATGAATGAGATGTGTACAAAAAGGGCTGAATCTAGATAATGGACCAGTACTTAATTTTATCAAGTTCTATGTACTGAAGTTGTATCTCATGTGTGAACTTAAAGCATGAGAAAGTACATCATCATATTCATAAACAGATGTGATCCCAAGAAGATATATAAAAACATTTTTTAAGGATAATTTGATTTGTTAGGTCATTGGGGGAAAACCTAAAGATAAGCCTTCACCTTCATGATCCACCTTAATGAATCTTTTATTTTACAGTACTGTTCCAGTTTTCAAGGTTTGCTGATTGCTTTGTTTAATTTATTACAATGATAGTATGAACACACATACTTCAAAGAGCAAAGTTTCATGCAATTAATTGATATCTGCACCTTCGCATGCATGTCCTTATCTTCACCATATATATTTGATGAATTAATAATATTTTTTGAGCTCAACATGTATGACCATGATCTGAACTTTGTTAAACGTGAGATTGATATTATTATCCTTAGAACACCTTTGAATACAGAAGGATAGGCGCCTTAATCAAAAGGCTTACCTTCTTCTATAGAGACTTGCACCTTTTTCTTCTCTCTTTCTCGAGGTCATGAGGATTGATTCATAGATAGTAATTAATGGATTGAGATTATTTGCTGAGCTGATCTTTTTGCTCACCTCAATAGATTTGGTGACTCAACGGAGTAATTAATATAGTATACTCTTTTGTGCAAAGATTTGGTTTAATAAGTCATTGAAACCACCGACATGACATTGCCTCTTATTTCCTTTTCCCAATATATGATTTGTTATAGCTATATCAATCTAATTAAAGCTTTTTAAGGTTGTGTTTATGCTTCATTGCTGCATGCCTCCTTTAATTACTAGCTTACAGCATTGGACTCATGAGAAATTCTATTAAGTCTTTTGTGTTTGATCAATTTCAGGTCTCTCTGTACATGTTTAATTTGGTGAGTTTCTTCTTCAGAAGATTGTATGAAGTTTCGAAAAAGAAAATAGTGAATATATAGATCATCCTTCTCTCCAATATTATTGACAGAAGATGTTTATGAAGCTTGATGGTTGATTAAATATTTAGAAAATTTTTGGATGTCCAGGTAGACGTGTTGAGGAGTATTATTGTAGTAGAAAGTGCACATTGCATTATGAAACATTTGGACAAAATTAGTGATGAGATATCTATCACAATGCACGTTATGAAACAATAAATCGCCAAGATTGTATATGTAAGATTTTCCTAAGGGTTTTTCGACATACGATTGCTTATTTCCTCTTTAGGTTAATCTAATTTTATTATATATATATATATATATGATTTATTAGTGTATAAATATATATGCTTTTGAATGTTTTTTTGGATTCCATATATACAAAATATGGAAAGTGATCCTTTTAATTTATACAAGCACTTGCTCTCTAAACACTTGACAGATAACATATATTAGATTATTATTACTTTTATTCTGCATAATATATGTATACTGGAAGACATTTAAGACCCACCAGTGTTTCAAATTATTCCAGGATGGCAAATTCTACCTACAAGATTGAAGTGCTACTTCATATTTACATAGTTCGCAATTGCATCTATATATCTATCATATATATATATATATATATAGAGAGAGAGAGAGAGAGAGAGAGAGAGAGATGAAGCTCAATCGTTTATTCGTAATTATTATTATATCCACAGAATTATATTGGTAACTAAAGAACCTGCACTGTTTTATACGTGAATGATACATTGATCAACTGATGAACAGCCTTGAGCAGCTTATCAGAAAAAGCAAACCCTAGAACATTTCTACGGATGAACCTTATTATATATATATAAGAAAGAGAAAATTCTGTTATTTATCTAAAAAATTATGGTATTGTTCACATTTACCCCTTCTCAATAAATCAATTGTTTTTATCCATATTTACGAGTGGTTTGATAGAAATACCCTTAAAAACTCTTTTGTTGACTTCCATATCCTCATCTTCAATTACTTTTTTTCTTGTTTCTCTCATTCATTAGTGTTTCTATCTCTACAATTTTATATATTCGAAATATTGTTTTCATAGTTGAAACGATTCAAACAGAATATTATAGGTAAAAATTTGATATCGTTTTCCACTCAAAAGTCATTTAAAAATGTTTCTTGAAAATTTACACGATAAAATATTAGCATGATTACATGATGAAATATTAACAACATTTCACGATGTTGATATTTCATCGAGTAATATTGTTTATATTTCATCGCGTAAAGTTTATGTAAATAGATCTCCATTTGAAGATCTGGAAAAAAAAAATCAAGACCTCCATCAATGGTGGTTTGTTCGCAGATGTTGATATTTCATCGTGTACTGTTTCTGAAAACAGATCTTCATTTGAAGATCTGGAAAAAAAAATATATGGAGTTCGAACAAACCTCCATCAATGGAGGTCTCAATAGTGGTTGGTTCGCAGACCGTTCGCATACCTCCATTGATGGAGGTCGAACTAACCTCCATCGATAAATGTCAAACAACCTTTCATCACATACCTCCAGATTGTTAAACCTCCATCAATGGAGATAGATAAAGATGATTAAAGAAAAATCTTTCCCTTACATGTCATAAATGCACTAAGGGTATTTTTATCCAAAAATCATTTCTCATGGATAAAAATAGTGAAATTATTGAGAAATGACATTTTTGAATACTCCTTTAATTTGAAGGCTATTTATAGTTTTGGCCCTAAAAGAAATGTTCAAATCAATATGTAGTGATATAAATTTATCAGTGTGTTGGATGTGAACCATTAAATTTGTATACTTTGACTCAAAGTGTATGCACTTGTCAAAGTTTCTCTATAATCAGTGATCCACATGCAACGCACTGATATAAGTTATATCAGAATGCACTGAAGAGAAAATGACTATAATATATATATATATATATATATATATATATATATATATATATATATATGTGTGTGTGTGTGTGTGTGTGTGTGTGTGTGTGTGTGTGTGTGTGTGTGTGTCAAAGTTTCTCCATAATCAGTGATCCACATGCAACGCACTGACGTAAGTTATATCAGTACGTACTGAGGAGAAAATGACTATATCAGTACGCACTGATGAATTTATATCAATGCGCACTGACTTGAAATTTTTTTTATATATAATCTTTCTATTGTTAGTTCAAACTGATATAAAATATATCAGTTCCTTGTATTTTAACCATTGGATTTAAAAGATGATTTGACAAGTGATTACAGCCAAGTCAAAGCATTTAAATCCAGTAATCCACATACAAGCTAGGAATTGATATATCTTATATCAGTTGTAACTGACAATAGAATTTATATATATATATATATATATTATTATGTATCAATAACATTTGCTTATTATCTTAATATGTGCTTTATCATTGACAAAGTTGTTTGTATACTCTCATGATCATAAACTAATAAGCAAATTAAAAGAATCTTTAAGTATTGCATTTCCTGAAGGAATTTAACAGCTGTTGAGATGATGGAACGTATCTTTATATGATTCCCAGAATTTTCTCTGACAAGATCACTCAGGTCAGGACTAATTAAGATAACAACTTTACAAGAAAGAGAGACAATGAGACATTTAGTTAGACATATATATATATATATATATATATATATAACAGTACTCTTGTTTGCCTGTCATGTTTACAAGGTTTAATTAATAAAGCAACAAACACTTTGATTCCAAACTGTGCAGCCCAACTTTAATTTGGCAGGTCCAGCCCATTTCAGTTCAACTAAGCCACTAATCTTCCAAGCTTTTTAACCAATTCTCTCATTTCAATTCACCAGGATTTCAATTCAGGATCCTTTCTACTACACAAAACATTTTACCGAATAACCTAGTTAGTGTGTCGCCATCACAAACATCTTTTATTCAGAGCAAAAGGCTCAATTTTGCACTATTTTAAGACAAAGGCTGGCAAACCAAACTTCTAATTAATTTTTTATATTAAATTTGAATAATAAATAAAATAGAAGGGCAGTTACTTATAAAGACAAATTCTTGGGTCTGATACATAAGTTGGCCCCACGATTGAACGGCTTTGATTGCACATGAATGCAAAATTGAATAGTCAAACTTAATTTGTCCGTATTCAATCCCTTCATGCTTTCCTCCACTTAGTCCAACCTTTTCTTTCAATTCTCTGTTTTCTTTCTAATTTTTTATTTCATTATTTTATATCTTTTAACGTATGAATGAAATTTTCCTTTGTAGACAATTCAACCTTACAAGAAAACCGTGGCAGAATCAAGAATTCACAACTCTAGTGGCCAAATTTTAACAATACAAATATCAACCTTTTTAGTATTCATTGTAAAATATACAATAAGATAAAGTAATTGTACTCACACAATTAAGATATCTTACCTAATTCTTTTTCAATTTAATGAGTATCACCCTTCTCACTTGACAAATTACAAATATGTCACAAGTTGTTAAGGGATTTGATATTATATGTGTAATTACTGTTAGATATGCACATGGTCTACACTTTATTTTGTTTTTCTTATTTATTTGGACATACATCCTAATCCTACAAATTGAACTCAAGATCCGGTGTGTTTGAAATGACTTTTCAAATATGTTTGTTTTAGAATAGATCTTTAACCGGTCGAGCATTTATCGACTACAACTTCTTTTCTTTTTTCTTTTTTATAAAAAGGTGTATGTTGTTTGGTATAAGGATGGCAATGGGGGTGGGTTCCGGGTGGGGTGGTCTTCCTCACACCCCGTCCCATTTATTTTTTGAAAACTCATCCCCTCATAAAATCCCATCATAGATTAAGTAGGTTGGGGCGAGACGGGGTAGAAAAGGAGAATGCTTCTCCATCCCCACCCATTTACTCCATTTATCAAAATTATTTATTAAAATAACAAATAATATATAACCATGGAATATGATATAATTATAAAGTAATATAATACTTCATATATATAAGTAACAAGTAATTCCAAAAAAACTATTATAAATTAATCATCTCATAAACTTGAAGATTATTAAAGTAATAAACTTGAAAAAAATTAAGTGTTGATATCGAACTTTTAATTTTAAAAGTTATTTGAGAAATGAACTTACTTTTTGTCCTTTTGTACTATAGGTTGAAGCGGGATGATGAAGTTGAGTTGATTGAGGATTAGAGTTGCAATTAGTGGCTATGGTATTTTTATTAATATTTTGCTCTGTCATTTTATGTTAAATAATAGTGAATATATATAATTTTGGAGTTAATGTATTTATAATATATATATATATATCTTTTCTTTAAAACTATGTAATTTAAATAATTTTTTTTTAAAATGGAGCGAGGTGGGATGGGGAGTATAAACCCCATCCACGCCTCATACTCATTGCGGGTGTACTATCTATCCTTATCCTCACCTTAAAAGTGTAAGTCCTCATGGGTAATTTTTTCATCCTTAGTTTTGTATTTAATTAAAAAAAATGTTTTAAATTAGTAGATTGTTTGACAATAAATCCTTTAAAGAACTTTTGGTAGTAATAAATCACAACAACACAAAAATGAATTAACAAACTATTTGTACCAAAATGGTATATAGTGTAATATCTAAAATTCATAGAGGATAATTCAGACAATTTATTTTATTATATTTTTTCTTAAAAACTATCAAAAAGTGTATTATAGGAGAAACTCAATTTTTTTAGTAATTAAAAACATTTACCTAAGTTTTGCTAAAGGATTAAAAAAAAATATCTTTTAAATACTCTTTTGAACTATAGAAAAATCATACAAAACATACTTTTATCGTACGATAAGATGATTCTAATTATATGTCTCATACCTGTATTGTAAAGTTGGAGACATTAGTAATGTCAAACCCTCTAAACCTTGACATTATTATAATAATTCAAAAAACATATATATTAGGAGATAAAAAGAGGTGGAAGTGTTTGTCAATATTCTAACAGCGCGAACATGCGCTCCTCTTCTTTAATATGGCAAGGAAGAGACCATACTTATTCTGCTGTTATTATTTTTAAGAGCAACTAAAGTTAAGTTCTTTCGTTGTCTTCTCTTTTTTGGCTTCTCATTTTCACTTTTTGTTGACAGCTTTTTCCTTTGATGAACTCACTTTCAAGATTCAACAAAATTAATCATCACTCATCTTTCCATTTTATAAATTAATGGCTTCTTTCGAATAATTACTTTTTCCAAGTTCAATTAATGGAGTCCAATGCAGTAATGTTTATAATTAATACATTACTTCTAGAGTTTTTTTTTTTTTTTTTTTTTTTTTTTTTTTTGTGAATTGTGATTGTATAATTTATTAATGTTAAAGAGAAGGTATGAATTATGAAAGTGGGTTACTGCCGCTTATTGACTACTTTGGTCATGGGCTCGAAGAACATTAGAATTGATTAATCCAATGTGGCTTGCTGACTCCATTTTTTTATAACTTCTCTTGCACGAATTACTTTTTTTTTTTTTTTGTGCGTTTGTGTATCCTAGATTTTATTGTGGTCCAAGAGCTCGAGTGAACTACTAGCTAGTTCCAATGGAAACTGCCATGTTAGCAACATAAAATTAATGTGTTTCAATCTTATATACCTCTCATGTCTGGTTAGCAATGTTTCATGTCAAATCAGCGTGAAGTCTACTATTCTTCATGGATAATTTACTTAATATTTTATCGTTTCAAATCGTTCAATTAGCATGATGAAAAATAGAAGTAGTCTTTCAAAAATATTGGTTATAATCTTTAAGTGATGCTTCTAAGTACAATAATAATATTATATCCACCTTCCATATAAAACATATTTTGAGAAGCAATTAAACAACTGATTTGGTAGTGAATTGGTTTGATAAAATTGAGTAGCCAAAGCTATTAAACTCATGATGTAGCCCTTTGCATTCAATCAAGGGAACACTTTGTCTTTATAAATGAGTACAAGTGTCTAGGGTTTTGGAAATAAAAATAACAAAGAGTACTTTTATTAATAGGTGAACCTACTTATTAGAACATAAACCATAAGCAAATGGGTTCTTAATTAGATATACTCACCTCCATAGGAGAGATTGCCTTCATTTCTTTTTTAAAAAAAAAAAAAAACTGTCAGTTTATTAAATAAAATAACAAATAAGGACTAGTTAAACCATTTCACAAACGGGACCATTCAGAAGCCCCAAAAGAAAACCCAACAAAACCTTATAAGAAGAAAAGAACTACAAATCTAAGCACATAGCAGAGTACACCCTACATTGAAAACAGAGTGCATGAGAAAATAGGTGCAGTGCAGAACTCAAAGGCCGCAAAAACTATCCAACTCCCCTTTCCAATCTGTCGCCATTCGATTCCGAACCCGCTTTAGTCAAGCAATCCACTTGTGAATTAGATCTTCTAGGTGTAAACTTAATTAAAATTGAATTTCTCGATAAAAGTATCTGTCTTATATATGTCATACACCAAATTAACATGTCTTAAATTCCTAAAACTCACTCCATTAATCCATGAGACTGCAGATTTACAATCACTCATTATCATAATATTTCTTTCTTCAGATAACTAGCTAGAACAGACCAACTCACACGCTCTATGTATGGCTAAAACTCCAGCCAAAACGGAATCTGCAATACCCATATAAGACGAGAATAAACACAAAATCTTACCTCTAGTGTCTCTGAGGACTCCACCAATGCCAGCCATTCCCGGGTTTCCTCTAGCTGAACCATCCACGTTGAATATAAGATCATTGTTCAAAGGGGAAGTCCAAGAACACGAACCGGTAACCTTCACAGGCTGCCTATCAACACATCCCCCCTCAATATCTAGAAGAAGTATCGTAATATCTTCAGAACAACCACTTCCGAAATTTTAGAACCACCATGCCACCCTAAATTTAACTGAGTCTAGAGCCATAGATAGATTAGTCGACTTCAAGCAAAACACACCATTATTTCGAAACTCCCATATGGTCCAAACCATAGCACAATACAATAAGTTTCGAGCTCTTTTAGGATGCGTTTGGTATGCGGGACAGAGCAGGACAACATGGGACAGTTTGTTCTTGTCTCACGTTTAGCGGATCCTTAGCATAAGACAAGACGAGACAATGTGGGATAAAATCATAAAAAATTGTCTCACCCAAGACCTTAGGACAACTTGTCCCATGACATGGGACAAGTGTCAAAAAGACCAATTTACTCTTTAAATTTTCAAACAATTACAATCTTATCCAATATATTAAATTATATATATATATATATATATATATATATATATATATATATATATTAATTATATATAAATATTTAAATTACATATATAATATTTATATTATTATAATCATATATAATATATTTAATAATATTTAATATATCATATTCATATATATATTAATTAGATATTATATTTATATATATATATATATATATTAAATTTAATAATATATATAAATATATATATATAATATTTATGTAATATAAATATAAAAATATATATATTATATAATATATTACATATTATTATGTATATAATAATTTTATTTCCCATATAGTAATATATATATATATATATATACATGAAATAATTTTTATATAATAATATAATGTATCTTATTATTATGTATATAATACATGTAATATTCTATATTAATATATAATAATATCAAATAATAATGATATATATAACATATAATAATATGTTATATATTATATATTATATTATTTAATATTATTATATATTGTAGGGATAATCGGTTCAAAACGCGACGGAAGCTTAAAATTAGGGTTTGGTATATTTTAAATTTTTTCCCCTTTAATAGAAAGAACATTAACCCTATATTAATTAATGTATAATAAAAGTATCGTACCTTTTTTTTCGTGACGATTGAACTAGCGTCGAATTGAATCCGTAAGATCTTTCAATCCAATCACGAACGTGAATCACCTAGGAGTGTGAGCTCTCTTTCTTTTAATTGTATACATGAGGATGGAAACAAACAAAATCTTCTTCTTTGTTAGTCACAATAATTCTCCAATAATAAACCCAAGAACAACCGGTCACTTGTGAACTATCAATTTATTTGATTGAAACTCGCGTGAACCTAGATTCGATGTTGTACACAACTTTTTGATGTAAAGGCTACTAATGCACTATCGAAAACAAAACGTTTCTCTTTTCTCTTCTCTTAGGCCGAATTCAATACACAATATCTATGAGTTGGACGAAGTTTTTTTTTTATAACTATAGAAAAAAAAACAACTTCTCACACCAAAACTTAGGTCTTTGTTGAAATTCTATATAGAAGTATATATAGGTGGCCGAAAATCCTCCAAGAAAGAGGATTTCTACTTCACTAAGATTCCTATCAAAATTTGGATTCAATCCTCTTAAAAATAGGATTTTTTTTTACACACCAAGACTCTTAATCACACTCAAATAGTGTATTTATTCAATAATCAATTATTGAATATAAATTAAATTGTGACTAAATCAAAAACTTTTTAATTTGATTAGTTGTCAATTAGAGTCCTAATAGAAATCAAATACTTCATAATTTGATTAGATAAATGGATTCCTTTTATTTAATTTATTTATCTACTTATCAAATATAGTATTCAATACTTATCATATTACCAACAATAATATGACTCTAGAAGATCGAACAGGAGCAGGCGAAGCAGCGGGTTAGCCCTTCTTTCTGTGAGATAGCTAATAAGGTTCCCTGGGACGATCTGGTAGGAGGGGGAAGGGTTCGAGCTTGTCGGGCTTCACGAGAAGCTGGAGCAACAACAAAAACTATTAAAAAAAAAGAAAGAAAAGAAGGATGTCAGAAGCAAGCCAGCTAACGAAACAAAGTGTAATGATTTAATATTACTCACGAGGGGAAGCATCGGAGATCCGTAGATACTAGTTCACACAAAGGGAATCGAAGGGATCAGCGGTTGGAAACTTCAGGTTCAAATAGTTCCTGGCGAGGATAGTCTTCAGCACAACGTCAGACTCGGCGGACAGGGAATCCTGGTCCCATGAGGGTTTGTCGTTGAAAGCGGTGGGAATCACGAACTCATGCCCGCCGATGAATATAGAGCTCCCACAATATCCCCCCGCTAATATCCATTTTTTCTTCCTGGTTGGGTCCTTTCTCGAAGCGCCAAGGATGATAAAGTTGAGTTTGTTCTTAGCCTTCATATAGAACTGTCCCCGGGGAACTCCAGACAAACTCCTTATTTGAAAGAGGTAGGCCAGCTCTTCTGCTCCGGGCTCCCGGGTGACCTTGCCCAGCTCGCACTGTTCCCTCCACAGTATGAGGAAGCCAATCAGATGCCTCTAGAAGCCAGGCGTCAGTTGAAGGGGAGCTAGTTGAAGGGTGTTAAAAGCCCGCCGAAGAGTAGGGTGAAGGGGAAGTCTAACCCCGTTTTTGAAAGCCCCAAGTGAATAGGAAGCACGCATTTAGGTGGATTGAAGACGTTGTAGTTCCTATGGGGAACTGTGAGGGTGACGCCTTTAGGAATGCCATATTTATCCTATATGCGGTTGATCGATTGTGGGTCAACAGTAAAGTCGGGGATAACCCTAAAGTCAAAAGGAAGAGGCTTCGCTAAAGGGGGCCCAGCAATAGCAATTTGAACTTCCCCAAAGGCGTCAGCCCTCTCTTCTTACTCAGAATCTGTATTAACTAAGTTCAGAGGGTTGTCGGATTGATTGGAGAAGCCGGAGCCGATCGAGACATTCCTACTGGAGCGGCGGCACTGACGGACCGGGGAAGAGTCCTCGTCTCTCAAGATTCCTTGCACCCGTTTTTGAGGAACCAAATTAGATCCATCAGTGCCCTCTACCATGGATTCAATGCTGTCAGAAGAGTTCGAAATTGTTAAATGACTAGGGATTGAAGATGGAAGAAAAGAGCTTGAAGGTGGATGAAAGACAATGATGTGGCTAGAGAAGATAGCAAGAGAGGGGAAGTCTGAAAATTTGAAATTTAAAGAATGCGTGAGGAAACGGTAGTGAGTTTGAATTTAAATAGAGGTTAGGGTTGTAGTGACGTCGGTGATATCCTCGGGAAGATTACCTCGAACCACGGAGAAGGCCATAACACAGCTGGTTTCCTTCAAGGAGCACACCAATCCAAGCTCAACACGTCACCTGAGCAATTAATGAGAGGATCTCATTCGAGATTCTCAATAATTATTTCGTAACGGAAAATTTTCCAATTAAATAAGGAATCTGACTCTAACCCTAACTCTACCACCGGTGTTCAAGTCAGAGGGGACTTCTGTTAATAGTAAAATTTGGTCAGGGGACTAAAGAGAAATTTTTCACTCTTCTATCTCGAATCAAATCCCGAAATCGCCATTCATGGGACCTCGGGCAAGCCCTAGAGCTACCCTACAGAATCGATGAAGGATCATCGGGCTTTAGAACTATCATGAGTGAAGCTAGGCAAGTCCAGATCAAGCCCACACGCGAACACTGGAATCCGGGCTTCTCGAGATCACCTATCCCGGAACCTCGGTTCCTAGGGTCAGGCTCCAAAACCACCCCGTGAAAGCGAGGAAAGATCATCGAGCTCAGGAAGTACTCGAAGTGAAGCCCGACACAAACAAAAGTGAGCTCCTTCCAGATCATAGCTTCCCGAGGTCAGATTTGACTCGTAACCTAAGCTAGAAGCCTATCAACCTCTCTAGAAGCTCGTTGTCCCCGCCAGACATGTAGAGAAAGAGTCTCTAAGTGGGTCAGATTCCTGTTATAGTTGATGCTCCAATTTGATAAAGGACACATGTAACCAACCTAGACATGAAGGAAGAATCTCGCCTAATCTACATTACCCCAAGTAAGTGCCCATAGGGCCGTCCCAAACTTCTGGGACCAGAATTAAAGCATGGATCTACCTCGAGCAGCCAATTCGATGACCTCTATGAAGAATCATGCCGTGAATACACACAAGATCATATCCACGTTATAGTGAACATTAAATTCTGTATACGTATGAGATAAGAGTTTGATTCCAAAGAGGAAACAAACGTATCTCCTCCTACGATAATCTTGGGTCCGTAATCTACTTGAAGTCAACAACTTTCCAATAGGGGATCCCGCCCGATAAGGAGGGAACGAATTCATAAAATCGTGGTAGGCGATTCACGAGTTTAAACCTACTTGGAACAAGTATAATTAGGTCCAAGTATGATTCAGAAAAGATATAGGCAAAAGTAGAGAGAAAAAGAAAGAGAATTAAGCCGAGTCTAAATTCTTTTATCAGAACACGGCCACCATTGTATCTACTATTCGACAGGCACGAGGTTGTCACCCTCCTATGCCCCAGAGAGATTGTGGGTGTATTTGAGAGATTTCTGTATACCACGAGTGATCAATAATAAAGCTCTCATTTGTTGTTGTCATTAAAACATTCATTTCTATCTAAGCAGGTCAAGTATCAAAGGTACCGACCCCGGGCACCACCTCCGTGGTAGTGATCTTGAGGGTATTAGTTGGAATTTCTCATCTTGAGCAAATTTCCCGTTAACAACTATAAAAAAACAAATAAATAAAAACTTCTCACACCAAAAATTAGGTCTTGGTTGAAATTCTATATAGGAGTATATATAGGTGGTCTAAAATCATCCCAGAAAGAGGATTTCTACTTCATCAAGACTCCTATGAAAATTTGGATTCAATCATCTTAAAAATAGGATTTCTTTTACACACCAAGACTCCTAATCCAACTCAAATAGTGTATTTATTTAATAACCAATTATTGAATATAAATTAAATTGTAACTAAATCAAAAACTTCATAATTTGATCAATTGTCAATTATAGTCCTAATAGAAATCAAATACTTCCTAATTTAACTAGATAAATAAATTTCTTTTATTTATCTACTTATCAAATATAGTATTTGATACTTATCATATTACTAACAATAATATGACTCTAGGAGACCTTCTCCTACTAGGAATTTTTTTTTTACTTTATTAATTAATTAATTAAATAAGAAATTAATTAATTTCTATTTTATTAAATAATAAAATAAAAAACAATATAATAAGCTATTATATATAGCCTTAGCCGCCCAAGCCAATATATATAGGCCAAATATTTTTTTTCCTATTTTATAAAATCCATTGGACTTAAATAAAAAGTCCATATGCCTTAATACAATTCTAGATTGACTCATAAATTGGTCCGGTAGAATATATCAAGTGATTCACGCAAGTTCGTGTGGATTGACGGACTATCTAAATTTATGATCCAATAGACATAACCTAATAACAATCAACAAATTATTCACTTAGGTTCGATCTATTAATTTTAGTTCATTCCACTAAATAACTAAAATTAAACTCTTAAATAAAGATAGAATAAATTAATATTGCTCATTCATACCCTAGACAATCTTAATGGAGAAAATGTATACTCGTGAAGAATAATAGTAATTGCCAAGAGCTCATAGACCGCCTATAACTCTCTTAGTTAACATAGTTACTCATATGACCACATTTTGAACTTGGATGTTTTGACTTGTCCAGAAGCTATATTTCAATAGACACTATTACGTTAATATTTAATATCCAATACCTCAAAACATCCATATACCAATTTTTTATTCTCATTAAATAAATAGAGTCACGATGTCCATATCTATAAATGAAGTCCTCTATCGATTAACAAATGAATACCACCAAACTATCGAGGATAAACTATGCTATATAACCGTACTCATTGATAGCTCAAACGATAAAACTTGCAACCATAATCTATCATTTATCTCAGGATTGAAATAGACTCTCCAATTGTCTTCAAGTGAAAACTTTTTCCTTTAACGAATCTAGATAAAGTATTTCACTGTGATCCAATTCAGTTCACCTAGTGCACTAGATTCTTTTGTCCAAAGATACCACACTTTGATGATTTTAGATTCTTTTGTCCTAATACCCTCACCCGACCCAACAATCACCTGAAAACCCTCTTTAATAATATTGTGAGTCCTCTGACTTTCATCAGGCAGCCTACTAACCGTTTTAACAAAGGTAGAACTCGACTTCAATTCAACTTCATCCCACATTATCCCATTCAAACTCAACCCATACTTTGCACAAATCACCTTCTTCCACAAGGAAGAGTTTCCTTTCTAAACCTTTATATCCACTTAACCAATAAACTTTCACTTTTGTCCTTCATTCTTCCTATCCCCAAGCCACCTAACTTCTTACTTTTGCAAATCGAATCCCAGTCCATCGTATGAACTTTTTTTTTCTCAATATCATCATTCTAGAAAAAAAATCCCTTTGAAGCTCTTATATTTTCTTTGCCATTCCCACTAGAATACCAAAACCGACATGAAATAGGAAGGAAGACTAGATAATACATTCTTGATAAGGACGAGTCTACCACCTTTTGACATGTACCCACTTTTCCACAAAGCTAATCTATCCTTCACATTTTGAATCATCGTGTTCTAAAGTGCTTCCCTCCTTGAATTCCCAATTAATGGTAGGCCTACATATGTAATCGGTAAAGAGGATGAAGCACACCTAAAAGCCCGGGACCATAAATTATCATTCAGGCTCTTCTTACCAACTTTGACAAGACAGGATTTATGAAAGTTAAATTTGAGACCAGAAGCGAGTTCAAAGCATCTCAAAATTCTTTTGGCATTTAACAAGAAATCCATATGAGGTTCAATAAATAACATTGTATCATCAGCGAACTAAAGATGTGCAATGTGAATAGCATCATTCTGAAACCCAATATACCGTTAATCATACCTCGCTATCTTGCTTAATCCAACGTTCTACTTAAAACTTCCACTGCCATATTAAACAAAAAGGGGGACAACAGATCACCCTATCGAAGACCCTTTTTCATCAGAAATTCCTTCATAGGACTGTCGTTCACTAACACCGATAACCAGGCTGACGAAATGCACCCCCTCATCCATTCTATCCATTTTGAACCAAAACCGATCAACCTCAAAACCTCAATAAAAAAACTATGGTCCACACTATCGTAGGCTTTCTGAAAATCTAACTTAACTAAAATCACTTCTAAATCATCCTTTCTCCAAGAGTGTATAACTTCTTCAGCTATCACAAAACTATCAACGATCTGTCTACCCTTAACAAAGGCCATTGGGTTAGGGCTAATAACCAAATCCATCACCTTTTTCAACCTATTAGCCAATACTTTCGCTAGAATTTTATATGTCACCCTAACCAGACTAATGGGTCTGTAGTCCTTCAAAGAATTGGGATTTCTGATTTTCGGTATAAGGGCTAAGAATGTATTATTAAGATGTTTCACCACTGAGCTATCCCTATAGAATTCTCCCAAAAAATTCATGAAATCATTCTTAACTATCTCATAATTGGTTCTGATAAAATTAATTTTTAAACCGTCTGGACCCAACTCTTTGTTACCATCACAAACACATAAAGCCGACCACACTTCCTCCACAGAAAAATGTTCCTCCAGCATCCCCTTCTCTTCCTTCAAAATTTGATAAAGTGGGAGATCAACAATCCTAGGTCTACAACATTCCACCTTCTTAAAATGTTCCTTGAAGAATTGAAAGACCTCTGCTCTAACTTGTGTCGGTCCAACACATAACATGTCACCAATAAGGATATCACCTAAAGTATTACACTTCCTCCTCAAATAAGCCATAGGATGAAAGAATCTCGTGTTCTTTTCGCCTTCTTTCAACCATTGAATCTGTGAAAACTGCCTTCATTTTTGTTTTTCATGTCTGATACTTTTCCATCACAAGGCAATTCTTACATTCTTGCCTCAGATCAGGAGTTCAACCTTGAGCTTCAGCTTTCTTCTCAATCTCACTAAGTTCCCCTTCCAAACTCTTGGTATGGTTATCTGGCAATTTCCTTCCCCTAACTCAGGCTCTGATGTATTTTTTAACTGTTTTTATCTTCTGAAACAATCTAAAGATGACAGAACCACCACCTCTACTTTTCTGCCATGTATCTCAGACCCATGACATCAATTCTTTGTTATCCACCCATCCATTTTGTATTCGAAACGGTTTAGGTCCCCAATCAATGTTAGAAACACCTAACATAACCGGGTGCACAAACCTTTTTGGAAGAGTCCTGGAAACCGTAAAAGAAACAATGGAGCACAGAGAAACCTATCTAATTTTGCTCACGCACCTATTTCCCTCTTATTAGTCCATGTGTAAGACATTCCTTGTAATGGTATATCCACAACCATGGCTGTATCCATAAAATTTTTAAAATCCGTCATGGACCTCATAATACAGGAGTTGTCAATTCTCTCACTCTGATGAATTACTGAATTGAAATCCCCCCCCCCCCCCCAATTACCCAAGTACCTGGCAAAGCTAGCTGAGAATTAAGAATAAAACTCCATAACTCCACCTTGTCGCATTCTTGATTAGCCGCATAAACATTACAGAATATTACCTCCTTTTTCAATTTTGTCAAAGATCCCGATACAATAATACACCGATCATTTGAAATACAATCCCTGACTTCAAAAACCTCCTCATATTATGGAGATAATTTCTTGTCAAGATGAATATTCCATGATCCAACATCGTATCTCTTTGATCCTTTTGATTGGTATTGCTTCGAAGTCTTATTGCATTTATAATCCATCAATGAGAGGGACCTTTTTTTTTCTCCTTATAATTAATCATATGATGACGTGACACAGTGGCAAAAGATGATGGTTGCGATGTAGTCATGTCAGTTATAGTACACCTAAAGGCCAATGGAGGACCATCAGAGCCAGAGGCAGTCACAGTAACAGCAGGTGATGAATTGGGGATTGGCGCAACAACAGAAGCAGAAGAGGGTGACGAGACGTCTTTAAGCCACCCGCTGAGCCAATTGCCTCCAACCCTATTCCTTTAGTCAACAAAGATCTTCCAAGGGACTTAACAATTCTGAAATTGAAATGGTTCAATTTAGTTTCCTGTATGAAAACCAAAAATGGCTTATGACATTGAACTAAATATTTTACTGCCCTTCTCTTCTCAACCCTGCCCAATCCTCTATTATTCCACGACAGAATTATCATCAAAATTTTAGAAACCCCTCCTGACCTAAGGGTTCAAAAAATAAATAGCACTTTTTGGAGGTGACGTTTCAACACTATCACTGCTTTTATGACTTATGTTTAAAAGACACCTATTATGGTGAACGGATAAAAATGCACCCAATAGTTGTTTCATCAGAATATTTGATTCATTTTTTTACAGTGAGAGTTATGAAATAGAGAGAGAAAGTTTCATTGAAACTCAGGCGCTACGCAGAAGCATTCGGGGGTAAATACTTAATATGTTCGAAATATAATTACAAAAAGCTCAGAGCCTTTAGTAAAAGTCTCAAACCCAGTAAAAGTCTCGAGTTTTTTTTGTAAGGGTTCAAGCTTTTTTGTCAAGTGTCCGAGCATTTTTTTACTTGATTCGAGACTTTTTGTCAAGTTAAAATCGAGCTTTTTTGCCAAGTGCCCGAGCTTTTTTGCACTTGATTTCGAGACTTTTTGCCAAGTTAAAAAAAAGCTCGGGCACTTGGCAAAAAGTCTCGAATCGAGCTTTTTTGCCAAGTGCCCGAGCTTTTTTGCCAAGTGCCCGAGCTTTTTTTTACTTGATTCGAGACTTTTTGCCAAGTTAAAAAAAAGCTCGGGCACTTGGCAAAAAGTCTCGAATCAAGTGCAAAAAAGCTCAGGCACTTGGTAAAAAATCTCGATTCGAGTTTTTTTACCAAGTGTCCAAGCTTTTTTGTCAAGTGCCCGAGCTTTTGTTTACTTGATTCGAGCTTTTCTGGAAAAAAAAACTCGAAGACAAATCAAAAAAACTTGGAAGAGTATAAAAAAACTCAGAATCATATCAAAATAGCTCGGACACTAATAAAAAAGGCTCGAAGTATTTTAAAAAAATATCGAACAGAATCTGGAGACTAAATGTTCATACATGTTCATACATGTTCATACAAAGATTGAGACAACAAATTATAACGAATGGATACATTGTTAAACCACACAGAAATATATGATAATGTATAAAAGAATATCACAAACATATGTTATTTTTTTTAACAGAATCTGGAGAGAGACAAGTTTTTTGGAGAGAGATGAGTTGTAGATCGATTTTCAGACAACTATTTTGGAGAGAGAGGAGTTATCGTTTTCAAAGTGTAGATAGAAGCACAATGAAAATAAAAATAAATTATTTAAACGTAATTTGGGCAATTCACCATAATAGGTGCATTTTAAACTTAAGTTATTAAAACGGTGATATCATTACAACACACACATAAAAAGATGACATATCTCACCATTTCCACCCTGACCTAATACACAGACAAAAATTATTAATTTCAATGATAGCATGTCTTATCTTCCCATATATCTCTCCTTTAAATTAAGTGATGAAAATGCTCTTAGAAAAGTCGTAATTTCACCCAATCCAAGTGAGTTGCATTTGGTTCTAAGACATGTTGGAGGAAATTAACAACTTGATTAAGGACTTTTAGAGGGTAACATCATGCTATGATTGTGTATACATACACATATATAGTTAGGCCTAAGTTTCTTGATTAAGAAAAGAAAAGAGAGATATAAATTGGCATGGGGATTCCCACAGTAATCAAAAGCACCTCTTAAGCTAATTAGTAAGTAAAGTAATGTTAAACATCTTAATTCATATCTCAATTTATATTCTATCTTTTAAAATGTTAATTTAATTTCATACGACATATATTGGATAAAATAAATCATCATTAATAAATATTCATTTATCAATTGACATATCGCTAACAAGTTGTGATACAAATTGGGATATGAGTTATATGTCTAACATTACTCTTAGTAAGTAATGTGTATGTAGGAAACGAGAGGGTTCAATTTTGACTGTATGTGTTGTGTTATCATTGAACTTGATAAGTAGCTAAAGAATATGTATACATATGTATAGCTCGAATGTCAAGGGTTTTTTATATACATTGTCCATGGAAAAGGTGCTTGCTAGTGTGTCTCTATTATTGATCTTTAGTAAATTCTAAATTAAGTATCTTGGAGAAGTATATATGATCATGAGAAAAGCACAGTAAATTATTGGCCACTATATAGAATGTTATCTACTTAAAGAAAGCTAACCACCCTAGGTAGTAGTTTAATTATTCACGGTAGCTGAGAGAGCATTTGCAAGTTGTTAATTAGATGGAACAAAAAGGAAATGCCATTCATTAGGCTTATCAAATTATACTAGCTAGCTTGAGGTTCGTGAGAAGACAATCTCAGTGTATATACATAATTAATTTGGGCGTACAGTTGATCATTATGCATTCAACAGTAATCAGTTCCTCATCATTCTAAGAGCAAGTGCTTGAAGTTCACCGAGGTCAGTAGTGTTGTAAGGTCTCTTCTTAAGGAGACCAGATCCATCTCTGCTGTCTATTTCATGCATATTCATCGCATGATCATAATAATTATTGCTGTGCTCAGCTGATTCCGGTGAACTTTGTGGAGATACTGGATTCATGTAATTTGTTGTTGGACTATAAGAAGTTGGATAAGACCCCACTCCACCACTACTAGTACTATAGTAATTGTTCCCTCCCCACTGCTTCTCTGATCCGTTTCTTGAATCCATCATGTTCTGATGAGCTACTTGACCCTTCAATTGCATCAATTGTGCTTGCAAACATGCCACCTGCGTATACAAATAATTAATATAATATATTATTAATTCACTACCCAGTACCCACACAAGCTTTAATTTAATCATCAGTTTTTTTCTTGTGACAACAAGAACCCTAACATCAATAAAAGTAGCCTGTTGAACAAACAATAATGAAAACTTACAAGAAGGAAAACAAGATTTACAGATTTATAATTTGATTCAAGTGATTAATTGTATCATAAATGCTCATAAATGATGATTCAGCAACAGTAGCTAGGTAGATTTACCTGTTGTTGCAAGGCAAAAATGTGAGCGACACAACCATAAACAGGATCTCTAATCCGAGCTTGAGCTTCATAGGCGATGGTGACCACAGCCTCACAGCGGTCAGCAACTGGGACGTGCAACAACAGTTTGGACACATTACTAGCACCAAACACTTTGTGAATGGCAGCAAACCGAGCAGGACCCTGCTCCGAGCAAAAATAAGGCGCAAAGATACAATCGGAGGCGCATTTTCGTCGGAGAAACTTGCATGCACCGCAAGGAGAGCCAGCAGTGCCAGATGATGCCATAGATTAAGGTAGAGATCAGAGAATAATAAGAAGAGAGGAAGAATGTTAAGACACGTACACACACACGAGCAGACTAGGAATATGTGAGTGGGGCTCCGTGGGGGTTGTCTTATAAGAGGTGTGAATGGGGGACATGTAAGCTTTTTCTGTAGGCTTTTAAGGGGACATGTATTAATGGTTTTGTGTTATGTAGGGCTATTTATATATTTAATATTACAATAATTATAAAAGGATCAAACCAATCTTATATCCTTCAAGGAAAAATATTTATGAACTGATTTATATCATTTTGTTTAAACTCTCTATTTTTATTGGACTTAATTTTATATAATATTAATATGTAGTCCAAGTTTGATCTTTGGTTGCGTTTTGACGTGATTAAGTTTAATTATAATAATGTTTTTTCCGCCGAACGCCGCACCTGGGAACTGGTGCTGTTTTCTCCTCCGAGTACTGCCACCTGCCGGTGATGCCTACCGACAAACTTGTTAACAGATGATCAATTTGGCTATTGCCCACCTCCATGATTCATCATGCTACCCAACTACTGTTCCAAATTTATTACTCAACACGTTTTAGTTTTGCTCATTCATTAAATATTATTCTTTCAAGTTTCAATATCTATACACGTACAATCAAATACATTTTTGGATCTCAAATTTATCAAATATTTATCTTCAAAAAAAAAAAACTTACCAAATATTGTGAAAGAGAAAATAAACTATTGAATTAAGATAAAGATTATTATTGATCCCAAAGTTTATTTGTAATTAACTAGCTAGCACATTATTTATCATAGCATATCGTGATTTACAGTGTAATTATTAAAATTGTTGGACAAAATTTTAGACTAGAACAACATTATTCTTGAAAATCAAACTTAATCAAGTAAATATACCGGTATAAAGATTGAAGAAGGGCTTTGACGTTGTTCATAAATGGATAAAGGAATGAATAATGAATAATGAGATAATGACATACGCGTAATTAGGAAAATAAGAAGCTATTACAATTTATTCAAATTTAGATAAGGAATGCTAATTGAATCCACAACCTCTTGGAGCAATCGCGTCTCATCAAATAAGAGGCGAATTGATGCAATGAAATAAGTCTCAGTTAATTTGAACTTTGAAGCCTGGCTGGTCTACTTTTTGTTTGTGTGGTAAATGGAAGCTTGGGGATTGGGGTGACTGGTGAGTGGATGCATGATCTTGAAGCAGTGCTTCTGTGCCTAAATTAAAAGAGTCTTTAATATACATGATATTCATATAAGTAAAGTTTGGTGTGTTGGACTTGTGCCCGTGCAGAAATAATGTCTTCATTTTATCACGTATAGAGACAAAAATAGGGAAGCAATTTAAAAGTGTCAAAAAGGCTATTATTCTCAAGTGAAGTGAAGTGAGTGGAGGCCTTCATTTCTCAAACATCACCCACCCAAATGCACTACTTCATCTAACCACAGCCTTTCTACTACGCATTTAGGACTCATTACATTTACATATCTTCTTTCAACAATCCTAATCTCCTATCAACATTAAAAAATGATAATAAGCTTTTTAAGAAAATTGATACTATTATTAGACCTAACCTAATGGTTTGATGGACTCTTGTCTTGCATAAGAGTTGAAGCTTTGAGATAAATTGTAACTTAACACGATATTTAATTCTAATGGGGAGATACTCATGTTTAAATTATAAAAGATTTCTAATACAAAATGTAAGAAAAATGAGTTTGTGTATAGACTTGAGCTTCAGGATTGAATGATTGGTTGAACTTGAATGGTTGCCGACTTGATCGCTCAAACTAATATTTTATATTTTACACGCCTAGCTTCTAGATGCACATGTATCTAAATTAATGGACTTGAAACCTGTTTTGGAAAAGGCTAAAGTACATAATTGGAGAGCAAATGAAGTTAAAATCATATGAGACAATGCAAGTCCAAAGAGACAATTAAAAGGCATTATAATTAGAGATGTACAATTTTGTTGTGGAGATCTCAATTCTCCGTGTCCCTATCCCCATTTGAGACGGGGGATGTCGGTGATTTTGGGATGATTTCCCCAAATTGAAATATATTTATATTTATGACGTATTAATGGATTTTATTTTGTATTTATAATAAAATGTTTATTTTTTTTAGTTTAATTTGTAATTTTTATTTAAATGGGTAAATAGAAAAATGGAAAAACGAAGAAACGGAAAACAACAGGATAAATAGGGAACTAGGGATAAGGATAGATATACCTCCCCTAAAATCCTCATTCCCATTTTCTCCAAGTGAGGAAATGAGAGGAGCAGTGGTAGGAGAGATGGGTATGGAAGTGGGGATGGGGATGGGGAGACCTGTACTATCCCCATTCCCCAAACTTGCATCTCTAATTATAATGGTTTGCAACTTTGCATCAGCACACGTGAAAGACGTTCAATAATCAATACACACATGAAGGACTAAACTGGAACAAGAGCGGCAACCACACCACCACATCCTTGAAAAAGAAGCTCTATTCATTCATTAATATTATATATGTAAAAAAAAAAAAAAAAAGGTGAAAGGGCAGGACAACCTAAACAGCATGAGTGAGAATCGTCGCCTTTAACAAAGAGAAATGGCTGTTCCCACCAAAAACCACTTTTCTCGTGTCATGCTGCTTTGTCCCTCCCAGCTGTACTGTCACTCACACTCACTGCTTCACTTCATCGTCCTTAAATTCTCTGCCACCACAGAAAACACCAAGCTTGCAGTTACAATGCAATGCATGCATAGTTACAGATCCTTCAAGGCCATCCCGCTCATGACATAATCGGCATTTATTTGAACAAGTCAATCCTACACCATCATCCATGCACATGGCACAATCGAAGAAATTAGCAGAATGGGAGGCATTGATATGTACAATGAATGTGTGCCCCGACACTAGAACCACCGTGCATGTGATAAGTAAAAGTGATGTGGCGCAAAGTATAATGAACTCATCGTTACAACTTACAACACTACTGATCACCACATAAATGATAAATGAAGGACCATGTTAACTCGCCTTCGAATTGCTATAGGTTCACAGCTTCCATTAGCACTCCTTTTCTGAGTGGCATACTCAGCATTACATGTAACAGTAGTGTAGTAGGATAGAACAAATTTCAACCAGTGTTTGTCAAAGAATATAACATGGTTATGGACATCGTTAAAGCCAAAAGTACAGGTTAAAAGGATTGAAAGAAATTATCTCCATTACAACACTATTAACATAGCCAAAAGTACAGGTTAAAAGATGTCCAAGTAAACCCCAAAATTTTGATCTTATCAAGATATAAAAGTTCTCAAACAGTATCCAAAAACACTTCATCTTCTTTCAACTAATTACTGAGATGCGTTTTGCCAAAAGAACATCCATTTACCTCCTTCACCTCTTGTGATTAAATCTAACCTTCAACAAAAACTGCATCTTCGCCTGTCAAGACATCATACACCATGTAAACATGCATTAGACAAAATGGTGAATAATCATAAGTAAACATGCATTAGACTCAAACAGAATGGTGTATAATCATATGTAAACATGCCTTACTTCACTAAGGATTAATTATACATAACCAGCATGTGTGTGTGTGTAGGGATGGTGCTATGGAGAGCATAATCATGTTGTATAACCTTATAATAAACAGTTATAAAAAAAATAAAAAAAAATAAAAACCAACATACAAGCAAATTTGATTATTAAAAGTTAATATGAATTACTAAGCCATGAGCTTCTTTTTTTTTGTTGATATTTAACATAAATTTATTGCAAAAACAAATGACACAAAAGAGCCCTGCACAAAAAAGCATCGAGTGTAGCAAAACAGCTCTATACAGGAGTGAACATGTAGTCCACCTGGAGACACTTCAAGAAAAAAAGCAAGGCCCACAATACAAAAGGGAACCCAAAGCAAAACCAAATATCCTACAACACCTTCCCAATTTAAGTGAACAAAAAAAAATCCTAAATTCATTAGAGATGGAAGCCTAGAAGGAAGCAAAGTACCAAACTCAATCCCGCAAAGCATCAATATTCTCCTCTATCTAGCTTTCAAAAATTCTATTATTTCTTTCTTTCCAAATGACCAAAAGTAAGGCTAGGACAGCACATTTCCATAGGGTTTTGGCCTTCTTTCCACTAGTTAAACAGGTCACAGCCACAGCAGTATAATTCTGCTAAGTCCACAGACCAGTTAAAACATTTTGACAGTTATCCCCCTTTTTTTTGCAAGCATTAACCTCAATTAAATTCAAGCTTTTTCTAACCAAAAATTACTCGAGTAAAACCATTGCCCTTCATTTCATTCACAGTTAAAAGGTATGAACGAAACTAAAGTTAGAATTTTGAACAAGCAGGTGACTGGCCACTTTTGATGATCTTTTATAGACCTGGCTAACAAGTAGCTTAAGAGCAATGGCTATTGGCTAACAAGTAAACATGCCCTCAGTAGCAGGGCCAGATATTTGGCTCTGTTTCAGAGTTACTTGTACATAATATTTGACTAGGATAATAAAGATACAAGTCAAGATCTACATTGCAAAATGCTATACCACATGAGCTGTAGAAATAAAACAAGTTTGGACTTACTTGAGCTGTATTATAAACAATGTACTCATTGTACATCAGCTCGGAGGCCCTGACATTTGATGGCACTGGTTTGCCACAAGGAACAGTGACATCATCTCTCCACTTCACATATTCCGACTCCTGTGGTATTTTCTTGCCAAGACCTTTCGTAGAGTGTTTTCCTTCAGGAGGTTTATCCATATACTGAATCACAGTGAGGAAAGAAATTACCAGGGAGAAGAAATAACATAATTGCCCAATAATATAGACTTATGCAAGGAAAAACTAAAGTTACCATTTGGAGCACATAACACGTAATAAACAATGTCATCAATTGCAAAGCAAAAAACTGATGCTTTACTATGAAATACCCATGTAAAATGACACTAAGCTAGTAAGCATATGACAACTGCACAGTCCAAACTGAAAGACCTTATATAGACAAATGTCACAAATCTGACACTTGGATGATTAACCAGACCCAACCACCCTACAGACTCCACATATCAGCATAGGCAAGAACAAGTAAGATACACACACGAGTGAATTTGATCTCACCTTTGCCTTCTTGAGATCATAGACCTCCCCCAAGGCCACCTCACTCAGAATCATTAGCCCCACAGGATTTTTCTTATCGGTATAGCAATACTGAGCACTTTTACTGACTAAGTCAGCGAAGTAAATCCCCTTGCCAAACTGTCTTGCAAAGGCATGTAACTGTTAGAATTGTGGAATAGTAGGCAAACATTTCATACACAATTGCACATATATGCACAGACACAAACAAAGATCGAGAGAAAGTGAGAGAACCATGTAGCCAGTTGCTGGTGCTTCAGGTGGGGCTATCCTCAGCCCTTGGCTAAGTATTCCCACAAAATTTGTCACCCGTGAACCTGTAAGATAAGAAAATTTATATATGCTGTATGCCTATATCGCGTATCATGTTCTTGATGCTTTTATACACCGTAGGTCTTAAAAGAAAGTAAATTGTGTACAAGTATAACCGTAAGAATGAAATAAAAAATAAATAAAAAACACACGGCAGAGGTTTCTTTCCTTTTATGTTATATAATTTCATTGCAACTTACCATGCCAGAGGAGCATTCTATTCTTAAGCTTTTGCCGGTAAGGAGCGAATTTATCAAATTCTCCTGCTCTTTCAAGTGAGAAAACTTCTTCCAGTTCAAGAGACCACTCCTGAGGATATCAAAAAGGGCCAGTATGTTATTTCTTGACATACTTATACACAACCAAACCCACCAGCTATAGAAAAGAAAAAAGGAGACATCACCAGCTCAATTAGTTCTCAAAGTTCAAACTATCTAAAAAGTAAACCACCCACCGTGTGTGTAGGGGCGTGAGTAGTAAGGAGATATTTCTCAATCAACTGAAATTCTTCACTATCATGAGGAAGTGGAGCAATATCACAATGGAGCTTATTATATTTATCATCAAGAGAGTCATCATTATCAACATCAAAACCTACTAATCTTGAAGCAATTTCAATGTCCTGGAGAGCTTCCAGCATTTTCACCTACCATGGAATCATGGACAAAAGATTATCAAAAAAAAAATACAAGGCATAAGAAATAGTAACTTGCATACCAGATCCAAATCACATAATTTGATTGAAAAATCTTTGACAATCACATAAGATTACCCTGCATTTTGCATAAATGGTATCATTGTACAGCAAAGTAAACTCCTAGGAGTTTCCAAACCGCTTACTAGCCCTTTTGTTTGCTTTTCTGGTGTCCTTTAAGGAGTATATTCTGTGGGTAAAATTCCACCTAATTGGAGCACAAGGATGATATTTGACACAGTAATGAAGTACGATAGGATTGATAGCAATTAAGAGAGATTGTTAGGAAGTGTTAAAAAAAATTAAGATTTTTTTTTTCCTTTCCCTTATTGTTTGCAACGAGCAACCCTAAACCACATGCACTTATAATTAATCAGGACTCAACAATCAAATTCAGATGAAATTAAAAGAAATAGAATATAAAAATCATCTTTTGAATAGAAATGCGCCTCAATCACAACAGTTGACTGATACATGATCAAAGTCAAGAAGTCCTTGAGAAAACAACAAAAAACATTCACCTCTGATCTTGATGTAAAAATGCACCATGAATCACTTCCTTGCACAGAAATTGTCTATAATAATAGAAGTGATTGATAAGATTTCAGAATATAGAAACTTATTCTTTGCCAAATATTGATCTGAAGGACAGCTGGAAGAAAGAGGTTCATATAATATGTAATTCAATCAGTTCTAACTGATTTTATAAAAGCTATGGACCCACGCTAAAATTTAAAACACAACCAATTAGCCATTCCAAAAAGAGAAGATGCAATAGATTACCAAGTCAAAAAATATACCAACCAAAAGTGGTAAACAGGCTGACAATTTGAAGAGAGGAAAACGGCACTGATTTACACTACGGAGAACAGAAGAAACAACTGTATTGAAAAATGCACAGTATCAAAAATGTGTTCAGAATAGCAATCTCTACCTTTGACTTAAAATCATCTTCATCCCGTATAACATGTGGATGTATAGAAGGGATCACAGTAAAAAATCTATTGCTGGCATCAACAATCAAGCTTTCTTTGATAGAATTATCAAGCACATTGTTATTAAATAAATTTTGTATCTCTGTTAATGCCTCAAAACCTGGAAAAAAAAAAAGGATATACAAAGGACGTCAATAAACATGCCAAAAAAATCTACTTTGCTAGTGCGATTCAAATTAATTTGGAGAACTCGAAATTACAAATCTTCAGCATAGCACCAAGCAAACAAAAGTTATGCAGGTGAATACCGTTTTGGATGTTATTTTTGCTCAGTTTTCCAAGTGGCATTTCTGACATGTTAATCTCAAACTCCATCATAGCAGCTCTGCATAATACAAAAATTGCTTAATATATATAAATCATTCATAGAAATATCAAATATGTATAAAATAAAAGAAGAGACATCATTTGTTTATAACCTGTATGTTTCCACATTAAAAAGCATCTTCATCAATTCTATTACTGGAGCAGCAAGTTTGCTGTCGGCATCAGTATGTTTTTTCTTTGACACCTGTCTGTTAACTCCATAATCCTAGAAATTTAAGAATAAAATGATGACAATAAGAAATGAGCAGCCACTACCTAAACAATATGGGAGATGGGAGAGGTGAGAGAGAGAGAGAGCAATACAATATCCAATGGGAAGAATCTGCCAGGTTTCTTCTCAAAATTTTGTTTCTGTTCCCAAGTCTCCCACGGATTCCCAGTCTTCTCAAGAAATAAACGTTTGAATTCAAAAATTGCTTCTGATTTTGAAAACTCCTCCAGTTTGCTTCCACCAATCTTGTCATTCCCCACTCGACCCCATTTACGAAAAACATAACAATCTGACCTTTTATCCTCTTGGATAATTTGCAGTATATAGTAACTTCACATACAAGGAAATGCGAGTTAGAATTCAATTAAGGCAAAAAAAAAACACCAAAGGAGAAAAGGAAAGATAAGTAATATATGATTTACAAAGGCGAAGCAACAAAAGTTCACGGCAGTATGTCATTAATACATGCAATAGATAAAGTCGAGAAAACATCATGTGGGGAAGCAATATTGTTTAGAACTAAGAGGCACTTGAAAGAAGTACATCACACTTCACCATTGCGAGTTGAGGACCACCTAGTGAATGAACTTAAAATAACAATTTCAAATTTGACATAAGTTGAAAGCTTCAACAAATAGCATGTGTTTCATTGTCTTGGATAAAACAGAAACTGCAGCTTTGACAGAGCCCTCTAAGGGCCATATAATTCCTAACTTCCTATTCTTAATATACTCAATTATTATTCTAGAAGATATTAAGTTGGCATCATGTTGAAGCCTCCGATGTGCATGTGCACCTTCTAACAACATTACAACACCAATCGGGGTAATAACAGTAGAATTAAAAAATATAATAAAATAGAACCCATAACTCCTGTTCAATTTCAGCCACCTAGCAGCAGACATTGTAGGTAAACCATTAAATTAATTGAAGCAAATTGATTCTAAATCAGGAAAAGCCACAGCCATCATCCAAAAATAAGTTGAGAGCAAAGAAGAAATGCAGGGTGAAATAGGCCCACCTGTTAACACCGGTAGATAGATCAGACATGTTCAAAGTCGTGTTATAGACACTTTTCCCGTCTTCAAGAATGTGGCATGTATCTTGCATACCAGAAGCTTCATGCACAGCACTTCGCCCTTTCACTTTGATTGTGACCATACTAGAAGTCTCACCAACGGCCTCAACTTTGTACAGATCAAATGGAAGCTTCTTTTGTCTTTTAAAACAGTCAGTTAAGTAATCTACCCTCACAATTGGTATTTTCATCCTCCTGCCAATTAAACCATTCCCAGTCCATCTGAAATAAAAGAAATATATATATACTCAAGCAGCAATTTGGAAAGCAGCTTTACCTTGCCTTTCTCATCTCAGCATTGGGATCATCCAGCGCCCCACCCACAACTAAGCAATCAGTGTCTGCAATTGTTTTTGTTCATTAACAACTAACATAATGTATCTTAAGTTTTCAGCATTAACATTCTCTATCTTGTTCACCCTTTTTTTTTTTATATGTGAAAAGGAAATGAATTAAATTAAAAATCCAGCAATATATACCTTTCTTGACCTTTGCATGAGCCAATCCACCTGCTCCTTCAATTTTCAGCTTCCATTCTTCCTGCAGGGGTATCAAGAAATGAACTCAACAACAAAATTGATTACACCCTATTCTGAAACTGTAATAACTCTTGACAAAGGAGAAAAAGATTATACCATGGATTCCTTAGGTAATCTGGACATGGAGACTTTGAGATCCCCCAAAGTTTCACCCTTTGAGGACTGAGATATTCCACTAGCAGCTTGAATTGCGGAGGAGTTGTTGGACGACGGTGGAGGCAGGACTCGAACAGGTTTTTTACTTTTTTGTGATTTAAACCACTGCAACCAAACAGTAAAACAAGTTTTGTTGAATACTACAGCAAATTTTGGCTATCTTTTACCTCATCAAGGTTAATACCTTGCTTAGATATTGATTTTTTGTCTCTTCTGGGACTTTCCACTTCCCTTTAAGACGTTCTGGCTCACGAGTAGAATAAGAACATTTGCTCCATGCTGACTGGTAACCATGGCACCGATACATGCCTCCAGAAAAACGAAGAGAACCTGAACAAATTGGGCAGCTACCGAGTGCTCCAAACATCATCCCATCAGCACTATACAACAAATAGAAACCTATGTCAACTTTTGAGGTATGGATTGAAGTTTTAGAGATAGAATGGTGATGTCACGATAATGTAGATTAACTAAATAATAATTCATCCTTAAGATTGATCACAAAGAGTTAGGCCATTTAAAGTCTATTAATCTAGTAGTCCATACATTGAAACATAATTAATGTTATATAAAAGGGATTTCTAATCCTAAGAGCGCACCTACAGATATTCATTACTAAGCATATCTATCTAGTAGTGATGAGTGATACTCAGAACCTGTATGACAAAAATTGAAGTGCCGATAAAAATTCATTTGGAAACTAAACCCATTTTATGACTCATTGACAAGAAAGCTTGATAATGGATGATTAATCACAATGATAATCCAACAAAAAGAATTCTCAAAATTGCAACTAAAAAAACGCATCATAAAGAATTACCAATGGTCACGCAAACCAAGTTCAGATCCCGTTGAATCTTGACCATTGGCTTCTAGCATTTCACGCAACTCCGGTGTTGTCACATGCTTTTTAAGATCATCTTTTAGAGCCCATAGTTCTTTATTCTGGGCCTCTAGTTTTGCTTGTGTGTCCAAGTTGGTAGAATTACTGGCAGATGCAGCCGAGCTTGTTGATGCATCCCCTTCTGCCTTAGCAACTTTTGACCTCTGTTCATCTCCAGTGTTTTTACGTTTCGAACCAGCTTTTGAAGTAGACTGCTTGGACATTTCTTTATCTTCCTGTACCTCAGCTTTTATGCCTAAAACAACACAGACAATGAGAAAGAAACAAGTCAGTAAAAGCACAAACCAGGAATGACAAAAGCATCAGCTAGCAACCTCCAACCATAATAATATAAACTTTATACCACTCTTAGCAGTAGAAGGAGCCTTCGTAACCATGGCAGAGACAGCTGCCTGATCAGAAACTGAGAGGCTTTCCCATCCAGACAGCTTCTCTACCTGAGTAGAAGGAGACAAATCCAACACACAGTTGGCATGGTGCCACGCTAATCCTCTAGCTCCTTGACCATCTGGTTTAGTGGATATACGAACCTAACAATATAATAAAAAGAAACCGTCATGCCGCATTTCTGAACTACTAGCTATTACCATTCTGATAAAAACAAAAACAGGAACATTGAAGAGACCAAAGATTATGTGATAGCAAAAACAAAAACAAAAACAAAAACAAAACAAAACAAAACAAAAAAACAAAAAAAAAAATCAGCAGTCATTGCCTAAATTCTAATATTTAAACAATTAAACTGAATTGGCTGAAATTTGATAATGAAGATTTAAAAGACCTTGAACCTTCACGGCTTCACCATATTTTCATACTTGCTTGCATTATATGATAGCATAATACTAAAAATTCAACAATTACATTAATAAACACTCCTAACACTCCTAATTTCTTAATTCTGGTACTTCTCTTAGGCATTTGTGCTGGTAATAAAAGAAACAAGATAAGGTGAATTATATATCATAGTATCATAACAGTAAATTAATCTACATTTGGTTGGTGTAAAAAAAATTCCTCCAAGAAAAAGGAAAGATTTAATATAGACCTTGATCTAAATACCTAAATAAGTTTTTCGGTAACATAGACCCCTAAAATAAGGTGTACCTGACACCATCGCATCGCACCATAAATGTCATTGTTGCAAACCTTAAAAAACAGCCAATGCCAGCAATTCCCAAGATGTTTGTTCAAATACTGTTTACAAGGTGGGCTTAAAATATTTTTCACTTCACTTCACTATTGTTAGTGTATAACTGTATCCGTATCACAGAAGCACCTATACATGTTGGATGAGCTACTTTTGCTCGAATATGACCAAAGAGCTAAAGATAATCCTGAAAATAATAGCTGTCACTAATGAAACATCATGAGCATCCCTGGTAAAAGTAACATAGACCTAATGAACTTTCAAACATTTGAAAGACCCCAAAGCAAAATGAAAAAGACATGTATTCTCAGTAGTCTAATCAATATACACCTGTTGATCACCATAAGCTAATAATACAGATGCCCAAAAAATAACTTCCAGGAAAAAAAAAATCCACCTCCCCTTTCATAATCTTTTGGCTGCAGTGCTTGCAAGTAGCACGAGAAGTTTGTGAAACTTCAATACCGTATTCCATGGCAGTAGCTAGAGTTTTGTTGGAAGATCCTGCAGTAGCAGCAGCCTCGACATATTTTCTAATAATTTGCTGATCTTCCCATCGAAGTGATTCTATCCCTTCAACATCATCTATGCTAAAAGCACGAAAAAAACAGAGAAGTCAATCAGTGCGTCTAAGATTATTTATAAGAAAGTAAGACATGGAGTACATACGATTGTATCTGATTGGCTTTCTTCAGAATGCAACCGGCATGGTTCCACATCTGGTTAAAAATGAAACGCAAGTCAGGTAGATCAAAGCACCCATTGTGATTTTTGTAAAAAAAAAAAAAGAAGAAGAAGAAGAAGAAGAAATGTTGAAGAATACAGGCATGAAGCCGTCGAATTGGGTGGACTGGACCATTTTGCCGAGGCGGAAGGCTTCTCTGGAAATGTTGGTCTTGCAAGTTCTACAAGACGATCGACCTGACTTGGCGTACTCTACTTTCCATGGTTTTGGCGGGTTCGCCATTCTCGCTCTTCGAGCTTTTGAGTTTTGGTTGCAGCTTCTCTGCTACGCTTCGCTCTTTCCTTTCCCCCTTTTCACTTCACTTGCCCCTTTTATTTTTTTATGCTTTGGGAACCATCGGATCAAAACACTTTAAACGGCCGATATTTCATCTTATATTAATTTTCTATATCATATATGCATTTTTTTTTAAAGGTATTTTTATATATGCATTGATCATACATGTCCTGAAATGAAATCTTAACAGCCCATAAGCTCTAGAAGAACAGGGGGAAAAAAAGTTGATAAGATTTGATGGTTCCCTTAATAGTAAAATTGATTTTTCGGTCTCTTCAATCAATTACATGTACAACTTTTGTCTAAATGTTTACATGTTCTCCTGGCCCTTATTTTTTCCTACATTTTTAATTTATATGATCGATATTGATTAAATGACCGTAGAAACCAATTAGATGGTGTTTCTAATTTCTTTATTTGGTTAGGACGTTAGAACTAATATCTGAATCAGTACTATTTTATTTGATTAACAACTGAATGGAATGGAATGGAATTAACAGTATTTTGATCAAAATACCTTTAATTAAAAAACATTTATAATAACATGATATATTATGGATAATAATAATAATAATAAATATGAAAATATATATAATATTATATATATATATATATATATATATATATTATAATTTATATTATTGATATACATATATTATTATATATTTATATATTTATATATTATATATTATATCTTAGTAAAATTAATACTATTATATATTATATATTATTGTCGTATGTAAATTTTACCAGACGTACACGTCATCGACAAAGAGGATAAAATTGGTAGGTGAACGTCCAAATAAGCATTCAGAAAATATCATGCAAGACATCACCAAAGAAGAGAAGCTCGAGTAAACAAGTATTGAACAAAACCTACTCGGGGTCAACTGAAGTCATGTACTACTCGGGGTCAGTTAAAGATATTCGGGGCTAGTTGACGATATTTTCTACTCGGGATCAGATGACGTCATTCGGGACCAGCTGATATCGTGTCCTACTCGAGACAAACATGAAGAAAACTGAATGAAAAGCCCAGGGCGTAGCTCACATGAATCGAGTCATTAAAATACGCGAAGATATCCATATCAAAAAGGAATTCCAAGAAGAACATAATATCAAGCATAAATGGTTCCTTATCAGGCAACAATTTTATTTCTTCAAAAAGACTGCACTATTATAAGGAAATAAGTCCTAACTGGATTGCATTACTAGAGTCTCATTCGATCTCAATACAAGTCTCCGAAATAGGAAAAAAAAAAACTATTTCGAACAAGTAAACAATCATAATTAAATACAAATATATTTTATTACTTGTACAAAGAGGATTAGGGTTCTATGGATATATAAATAGACTCATAATCTCATCACAAAATATATACATAAATCATATAGAAGAATACAAAGAGAAAAAGAGAGATCGAGAGTTGTAATTCTTTTTAATAATGGATTTTGGCTTGGTTGATCATTCAGCCACTCGTGGACGTTTCTCCGGTCATCAGAGTTTAACCACGTAAAAACTTACATTCGATTACTTTCTCCATCTATTTCTCTTTGAGATCACAGCTAAAATCCAAATATTGTTGGCTTTTCTCATACATCTAGAAATTGACGTCAACAATTGGCGCTAGAATGAGGGGTTGAACCTCCGATTTAATTAAAGGTAATGGCAGGAAGCAAAAACAGAAGCAGTTATGGGGATGTCCAAAAATCTCCAGATAATTTCCATGTTGGCAGTAGCTCGCGAGATCTCACTGCAACCACGGAGAACCAATCAACATCCCTGGCAGGGATCCAGCAAGTTCCTCCGACCAGCGAAGACCTAACATAACGCTTCTGAGAGGCGCTGCAACAGTTGGTGGCAGACGCAGCAAAAGAAGGAGTTGATCTACTGGCTGCAGAAGAAGCGCAACCTCCTAACCTCCCACCTGCAAGGCTTCGTTCAGTTGTAGTGGGGTCAAGACTAAATGCATCGAAAGCCGAAAGGAACTTTGCTCCAATTAATCAGGCTGGAGGTGAAACACCTGAAGAGGAACGACCACGCCAGAAGTAGAACCATGATCAGACAGCCTGTGCCAGACACTGCAAACATGACCGGCATAGGGATCGATCGTCATCAAAATATAGCGATCTGTACTATCGCAAGCGTCATCATGAAACCATGCGCTTGTAAGAATCAACCCGTGAAACTCGACATCAAAGTGAAAAACCAGAGAGAGGAATGACAATCACTCAGCAGTTCAACCATCATGGAAGTCAGACGGGAAACAGAGATGTCATAATTCAGAGCCTAACTCGAGAAGTCGAAAACAATAGGCGTCAAATGGACGCACTGGTCAGACGTTATGGGTACAACGATTTATCTGACGAAGATTCTGACAGTCCATTCACTAGGGAAATCTTGCGGACATCATTCCCAGAAAGGTTCAGGATGCCGCACGTAGAGCAGTTCAAGAAGGATACCGACCCTAAAGAACAAGTCAGACGCTATAAAAGTGCTATGGCCCAGTGTGCCCACATCGATCCATTATTATGCCTCAACTTTCCACAAACTCTAGGGGACAAGGGCTCAAGATGGTTCGGGAGGTTACCCCCAGCGAGCATTGAAAGCTTTAGTGAACTAAGCAGGAGTTTCTCAAGGCAATTTCTGAGCAACGTTCATAGGAAAAAACCAGTGGCTTACCTTTCTCAGATAAAACAAGGGAAAGATGAGTCGCTGAAGAAATACGTGGGAAGATTCGGTCAAGCGGTTTCAGAAATCGGCAGCACAAACGATTAAGCTATAATTGTTGTGTTCATCAACAACCTACATAATGGAAGGTTATCTTTTGACCTGAGAAGAGCCCGTCTAACCAGATATTCAGATATGATGGACATGGCAAGAGGATATGCACTAGCTGAAGAAGAATAATTAGCCACGGGAGGATGTTATATGCATGGAGGAAAACCCGAAAAGGACGCTGAGTTCAAGGTACAGAACCAAAAGGGAAAACAGAAAGGAAACAACAAAGAAAAAACCAAGGACGGGGGAAACGGACGTAATGCCGAACAGACCACGGAGAAATTTTGAGATAGATATGCCAACTACACCCCGTTTTGAAAAAAAAAAGAGGAAATTCTGGTCATACTGGAAGAGAAAAATCTGGTAAAAGAGCCCCGCCGACAGTCTCAGTTTTCTATGCGAGATACAATCAAATACTGCAGATTTCACAAGTTAACCGGTCATGAGACTTCCAAATGTTACTAGCTCATAGATTACATAAAAACCCTCATTCATGAGGGACATCTTCATGATATAATCTTGAAAAGGGATGAGAAGTCGCAAACAAAGAAAGAGATCAGGGTCGATCACAGCTCTGGTCGAAATCAAAGAGCTAGTCTAGAGGCCAATGAAGTAATACAAATAATCTTTGGAGGACCATCCACTGGGAGAAGTAACCAAGAGCGAATGCATGAAATCAAAGAAGCAATGGAGACAAAACATAACTTTGACGTGAACTCGGTCAAGCCAGACCCGAAAAGGATAAAGGAAGGATGAGACCCAATAATATTCACAGAAGCAGACTCACATGGGGTCGATGTTCCGCCAAATGACGCCCTGGTCATAAGTGCCCGGATTGGTCACCGGAAAGTCAGAAGAATCTTGATAGATAATGGAAATTCGGTAGACATTCTCAATGTAACCGTTTACGATCAACTTAGGTTGGACCAAAAGGATCTACAGCCTTTCCATACTCCACTCAGAGGATTCGGAGGAGTTGGGTCAGGTCACTCGGGACGGTAAAGCTACCAGTGAATATTAGAGTGGCACCTTACCAGAGAACTGTATTGCTCGACTTTGTGGTGGTAGATTTAGATAATTAGCCCTATAATGCGCTGTTGGGTCGGCCATTCTTAAATAAAAATAAGACCGTAACAACCACTTATGCATTGATGATCAAGTTCCCGACCGAACATGGGGTCGGTGTAGTCAAGGGATCCTAAGAGATGGCCCGAAGAGCTAACATGTCAGTATACAAAGACAAAAATGATGAACATGTGTGCACTATAACGCAGTCGAGTCAGAACAAAGAGTCACTGTCATTCAAATTTGATCCGAAAGAAGAGTCGAATGAGTCCAAAAATGAACCGGTCGAAGAAATTATCTTGAAAAAAGATGAACCAGATAAGAAGGTCAAGATCGGCGCCAATTTGGAAGGAAAAATTAAACAAAACCTCACTGATCTGCTCAAAGAATATAAAGATGTGTTCGCTTGGAGTCATGAAGACATGGTCGGGATAGATGCCCGAATAATATCTCATTATCTCGCGGTAGACCTGAATGCAAAACCAGTGATACAAAAGAGAAGGTCATTCAATCTCGAGAGAAGTCAGGCAATCAAACAGGAAGTAAAAAAAGCTAATCGACGTAGGATCAATTAGAGAGATCAACTACCCTTAATGGGTAGCTAATGTAGTCATCATCCAAAAGAAAAATGGACAATGAAGAATGTGCGTAGATTTCACAGATTTGAACAGGGCATGCCCAAAAGACAGTTTTCCACTACCAATGATAGATCAGTTGGTGGACGCTACATTAGGCCATGAATTGCTCAGTTTCATAGACGCATACTCAGGATATAATCAAATCCGGATGAACAAGGCTGACGAAGAAAAAACAGATTCGCAACCGATCATGGCTTGTACTGTTATACAGAAATGCTCTTCGGGTTAAAAAATACAGGGGCAACATATCAAAGGCTGGTCAACAGAATCTTCGCACGACAAATAAGAAGGAACATGAAAGTGTATATTGATGACATACTGACCAAGAGCATCTCGGCAGACAAGCATACCTCAGACCTACGAGAGACATTTGATGTTTTGAGGAAATACCAAATGAAGCTGAATCCGAACAAATGTTTATTAGGAGTTCCTTCAGAAAGGTTCCAGGGTTTTCAAGTTCACCAAAGGGGAATCAAAGTCAATCCTGAAAAGATCCAAGCCCTGCAGAGAATGACCTCACCAAGGACATTAAAATAAGTACAACGCTTAACAGGATGTTTAGTTTCCTTGGAAAGATTCATCTTAAAGGCCACGAACAGATGCGCACCCTTTTTCGGAGTAATCAAAAAAGGGAAAGGACTCGAATGGAATGAAGAGTGCGAGCAGACTTTCTTAAAAATAAAAGAGTACCTAGGGCAGACTCCCATCATTTCAAAACCACAAATGGGATAAATGGGAGAGATACTCCATTTGTACTTATCAATTACAGAACTAGCAACAAGCTTAGTCCTAGTTAGAACAGAATATGAAGTACAGAAACCAGTGTATTATACCAGCAAGACACTCTTACCGGTCGAGACCAGGTATTCACAGGCAAAAAAAAATGGTCATAGCATTGGTTTCAGCGGCAAGGAAGCTAATATCATACTTTCAGGCTCATACAATCCAGGTCATCACCGACTGCCCATTGAGATAAATTTTACAGAAGCCAGAGATTTCAGGGAGACTAACCAAATGGGCAATCGAGTTAAGTGAATTTGATATTCACTATGTCCCCAGGACATCCCTCAAAGGGCAAGCAGTGGTAGATTTTATAGCAGAGTTCACATAGCCAAACCTGGAAGCAAAAAACATGTTAGGAAAAAATTTCTCACGGAAATTGTATGTTGATGGCTCTTAAAACACTCATGGCAGCGGGACAGAAATCGTAGTATGCACTCCAGAAGGAGATGATGTCAAATGTGCCATGAGGTTTGACTTCAAAGCAACCAATAATCAAGCAGAGTACGATGCGCTACTAGCTGTACTCAGAGTCTGCATAGCTCTTGGGGCAGATGAAGTCGAGATATTTAACGAACAAAAAAAAATGGCGATGATTGCCCAGGTTGGATCTCTACCAACATTTGCCTCCATCTCCAACGAAGCAGATCGTTGACGAAGCCTCCATCTCCAACGAGGAAGATCATCACGCGAGGAGGAGCAGATCCTTGTAAGTTTGTTTTTGGTTATGGTGTTGATGGTGATTTGATGATAAAATATTGTTTGGGTGACGAAGATAAAGTTTGTAAATTTCTTCTTTTTATTTGTGTGTGTGTTGATTTGAATAAGGTTTTGGTGGTGTTGTGGATGAATAATTCTGGATTTTTTTCTTGAAATTGATCGTGTTTGGGGCCAAGAAAATGCAAGTACATGAAGTTAAATATGGTCTTTGGAATTGATGATGTTTGATTGATGATGATTTTTTTTCCAAGATTGATGAATAATTGATTTCAGAAGCAAAAAAAAAATCTAATTATATCTATTACTTGGATTTTCGAGATTGAAGAAAATTAGTTAATGTATAAACTGATTGTATAATTGTATCTAAGATTTCCTTTTTTTTTTTCAGATTGATGAAATCGGTTTCAAAAGTATTTTTTTTTTCTTTAATTACATTTTTTATTAAAAAAAAACTTAATTTTTTATTAAAAAAATAATGATTATTTTTTATCCAAAAAAATAATGATAATTTTTTATCCATTAAAAAAATATTGTCTAATGAAAAAAGAAAATATTTTGCTTGACCAAACTTATTTTAAAGAAAATATATTTGTTTTTAATTTTTCAAAACTATTTGATTTTTTTTTTTCATTTTTCAAATTAGCTTTTATTTTTATTTTAGTTTTCAGTTTTTTATTATTTATTATTTTTCTATAATACAAATGTTTTTTTTAATTATTTATTGTTTGGTGCCGACAAGTGGTATTTTTTGGTTTAAAGACAAAATTATCCTTGCAACCGTGAAAGTTGACCAACGTCTGATTCACAACCAAATTGAGTGGGTTTGGAAAACATAGGGACCAATCCAGTGAAAAATGAATAAGTGAGTATAAAAATGACAATTCAAAAAAAATAAACAGGGACTAAATCAATAATACCCCATTTTTTTAAAAGTATTTTAGGTCCCACGAATGTATAAATTAATAATTGATTAAATATATATAAAAAAATATAGCACATAAAAATTCATAATACATATCACTAAACATTTAACATAACAACTTCCTTTAAAAAAAAACTTAACAACTTCTATTTTCTCTATTCAAATCTTTCTTAAAATATGCTTATAAAGTCGTTTGTCTTTTCTTTGTACTGAAACCGAACTCAATCCGATCCTTAATTTTTTACAAATCATACACTATATTTGTTTTTTTTTTCATTTTGCAGCAAGAAGTTATTTAATATTACTATTGCTTGAAATGCATCTTTTGAAAAAACACTTGGTAAAACACTGTTGTTATCTGGATCATGATTATCGGTAGGCGTATTCATTACCCCTTGAATAATTTCTTTATCAGTAGGCGATTCCATAACTATATCATTTTCACTAGAATAATTCAAAAGGTAATCACCATTCATCACATTTCTATAGTGTAAACCAGAAATAGCTTCACATAATCCATCGATGATGCCTTCATCTTCACCAACTTATGGTTCAGAAACCATATATTTATCTGAATGGATCTTACAATGTCAAAAACAATTTGTAATGGTTGTTGTCTTCACATCAATGTTACATGCCACATTAATAAATTTTATAGCATTTTCAATATGATAATTTTTTCGAGATTTGTTTCTCCTACCTCATAGCCCTCCAAGATACTAGAATAGTAACGACGTCGATAATGAATTTTTAGTACATTTAATTTTGGTATTGTATGCATGTTAACTTATATTTATGAATTTTTATGTATTTACTTTTATGAATGTATATTAATTTTTTGACATTGTATACATGTACTTATTAATGTTTATGTATATACATAGATAAGTATTTATTAACTTCTATGTACATATGTATCTTGGTCAAAAATATGTATAATACATGTACAAGTAAAAACATAAAACTTTAAAAAAATAGTTAAAACATAAACATCTTTTTAAATTAATAAATTTTCATTTATTGATAAATTAATAAACTATTAATTTATCGATAAATAAATAACTTCTCTAAAATAATAATTTTTTTTTGTCCCAACAATATTATTTTATAGGGATTTTATTGTAGTTTTTTTTTTAATTCACTGTTTATTTGTTTTTTAATTCACTATTAGCTCATATATTAGGTACACTAGTTTCATATATATATTTTAAAAGGTTAGATTTGTCTTGGTGTCTTTTGTGAGTTTGATAAGGTACTGAAGTTTTGGAAGATTTTAAAATGTTCGAAGTATTGGATGGTTTTGTAATGGATGTGATTTAGGGTTGAATTTAGGGTCTAAAATCAATGAAGGATCCACTGATTGTATTAATTTTGGTATTTTACAATGGAGGGTCCATTTGAAAATCAATGAAAGAGGCACCTCCTTCCTTTGATATCAGTGGAGGAGCCCATGGCTTTCACTTTTTTTTTTTTTTTTTTACTTTATTTATTATATTGATGCAATTTTTGTTATTTTTATTATTTATTTATTAATTTTCGTTTGTTTATTTTATTAGTTTTGCTATAATTCTTATTACATTGATTCAAAATTTTGTAATTTTTATTCATTTTTTTATTAATTTTCCTTTGTTTATTTTGTTAGTTTTGCTATAATTATTCTGATTTTCATTTTTATTTTGTTTAATAATTATTCATTTTTATTTTGCTTAATAATTATTCATTTTAAGTTTATTGTTTTTGTTTTGTTTCTTCAAAGGTATTCAGGTTATCTTAAGTAGTCAAACTTGATCAATTTAACACGAACAGAAAAGTTATCTTAAGTAGTCAAACTTGATCAATTTAACACGATCAGAAAAAAACGATTAAAATTAGGGTATTATAATTTCCCTATTAAATAATTTAAACGATCAATTAATTATTATAAATCTAAGCATGACACTCCCATTTTTGTCCCCCAATTTTTTTTTGGTGATGTGACATCATGAGTAGACCCCACAACAATAAAAGGGCCTATAATAGAAGTTAAGATATTGTGTTGCCATCTGTAGAAAAAGCAAATTGTACTAAACTTCTTCCACATTTACCTTTTTAGTTTTTACATTTTGAAATAATTTTATCCATATATTTTTCCTACTATAATTTTATCGTTAATTGAGAGATATTTTTAATAAAATTGACCAAGTTGATTGTTTAAAATATCAAAATATCCATGAAAAATCTTAATTAAAAAATTTTAAAAACAAAAAAAATAGATCCATTTTTTTTAAAGTAATATATATTTTTTAATTTCTGAAAAATAATATTGTCTGAAAAATAATGTTGCGTGAGATTGACCTGTAATAATAAAAAAAAAAAGAAGGTTTTTTTTTATTGGAGCATCACGGTTTATCTCAAATGGAGCGGCTCCAATTTTTTGATCTATGAAGCACCGCCACTCCTGGGCGGCGTTTCGTTATTCCATCTACGGAGAGGTCGATGCACCATCATGTGTCAAGTCCTTTGTGAGGGAACTAAAGCTCGATGAAGCCAGAGAGTTTTTATAGTAATATAAAGCCTAAAGGGTTTCTACAGCATATGAAAATTAAAAGGTTTCTATCTGATGAGTAAGAGCATATTGAGTTTTTGAGAAGAAGCAGGCCAAAGGATCTCTCAAACTCATGGATAAATCCCAAAAATCCATCTGATGGAGCATATTTGAGTTCTTGTATTTTCTATTTTTGTTTTGGGATAGATTGTGGTTGTGTTCGTTTGTGATTTGGAATCGATTGAGTTTATATTGATATGTGTTTTGGAATAGATTGAGTTTAGGTTGATTAATGTTTTGGAAATTAATTGAATCGATAATGAACAAGTTGAGAACTAGTTCTGGATTTTATTTTTCTAATTTTCTTTTTTTTTTAAATTTAAACTGACATGATGAAAATACAGTTAGTTTTAACGAATGACTAAGTTTGACTAAGAGGTGAGTCTAAATTGTTTCTGTGTAAAAGGAAAAATCTATGGGTAGTTTGGTGCAATTTGAGTCAATTGGGTGGGGCTCCATCTCTGTTTACTGATTTTTTTTTTGGGTGTGGAATAGATAATTGCTGAAATTTACTGTGTTTATTGAGTGTTTGTGTAGAGTTGGATTGAAAGGACGAGACTGGGTAACGCACATAGCGTACTGAATCAGACTCTCGAGGATACGGAGGATGATTTTGAGAGCACAGAGTGAGTCTGCATCAGATGTTGATTGTAATATCAGAAGAGGAGAGTCACGGTCGATTCTCAAAGTTGCGTGTAGAAGCTCTCTACTCTTTGCTTCATCTCTGTTTTATTTTATTATTTTATTATTTTTTTTATTTTTTTTGTAGATCGATGAAGATGGTTGACTGATGTTTGATGATTTGGAGGTGTTATTTACTTTTTCCATGTGCTGTGAGTAAGATGAAATTTTTATTGTCTGATCATTGGGAGATTGTGTTGTTTGAAGATTTGAATATGGTACTGTCCGAAGTTTTTTGGGGATCGATGAGGAAGATAAAGGGTTGTTATTTGTTTTTGTTAATTTTTTAATTTTAAAAAATAAAAATAAGGGGCTTTTAGTCCTTTCGCTCCTTTGGCCGTTAACTGTTAGTAGTTAACGGTAGGGGCTATCAGTGTAATATTTTTTATAGGTCGAGGGATGCTTATGTCAATGTATGAAGAACTTCCATATGTGTAATTATATCAAACCTCAGGGCTGTTTGTGCAATTAACCCTAGAAATTACACGCATTTACACGTACAATACATATTGATAAATCTCACTCGGCCTCGCTCCATTTGTTTATATACACAGCGATTTCTTCGCCATTTCGTTTCTTTCTTCACTTTGTCTACAGTCTACGACTGCAACCCAATTCCTGCTTCCCTCCAAAGGTATCGATTCGGTGTAAGATCTATATTATTTTTCTATGTTTGTTTTTACTCTTTTAATCATCCTTTATTTTTTTTTGTTTTGAATGGATCCTTATTTCGCTTGTTGTTTTTATGTATCTTTTACTTGTTTTGATATCTTGATTGTTCAGTTTCTCTTCCTTTGACGACTTCGATTAATTTTGGCTAATTTTGTGAAAATTATCTGTAGAAATACAATTTCAGAACATCGAAGAAAGGCGTTAGATTTCGTGATCTTGGAACCATGAATCCCAGAAGGTCAGCTCAATCAATTTTCTATCGCTTCATCTCGTTCGAATGTCTTTTATATGTAATAATTGTGATGATTCCATTACATGTGTTGGTCAAATATAGTTCTGCTGGAAACTTACTGCGATGTGTTTTATACTTTTATGTTTATAGGTTTTTACATTTTGTGGTTGATTTCTTGCACACTAGTCATCTGTTAACAAGTTATTGATCTATATCTGAATCGTTTCTCATGTTCTTGTTTGAAATTATTTTGTTCAGCTACTATTGTTATATTCTCAAATACTACTTCAATGCCTGCGGACTAATGGCTAGGATCTAGAAATCATCAAAAGATAGAATTTGACTGGTAGATTTTTTGTTGTTGTTGGTATTATTAACTTGTTTCGATGGGCTTGTCCGAATTTGCGTTTGTAGCAGCCTCAAGGCTGAACCGCTGAATTGAATGATGTCAACCTAATCACTGTTTCTCCAATGTCAATTTAATCATATTGTAGTTCCTAATTGCAATCTATTACATTTTACATCTCATTTAAGGATGATTAATGTATGGTTAGGTGGCCATGTCGTGGATGGTTCAATTTTGATTCTTTTATAATTGACTCAGCCTACTTAAATATCCATACGCTTGAATTGCCCACATCAGAAAGCACTCCAAAATGGAAAATATAACAATGGACCGTTGAATAAAATAGTAATAAATAAATAAAAACTTAAATCTTGAGCTCTGGTTGTCGAATTTATCGATCTCCACTCAGGTCCATAATTTCTATTTCCTCGTGGTCGACATTTAACCCAACCATCCACTTTCAATCATAATTTGAGTACCTCAATAACCTAACTTGTACTTGACTTACACAAATAACCTTCATTTGTCTTTAATGTTTCATTTTTGTCTTCACAGTAACATAACTAGTTCATTATTGTCATCGCAAACTTACCTGTCATAACTTGTACACATCAAGCTCCGTACCTTTCTCAACTGATTTAACTCATCAAAGCTAACCCTTCTTGGAGTCATTGATGAGTAAAGACTTCAGAGATAGGATGGTTCTTTACAAAGAATGATGAATGAGTAGAGGGAGTCGTTTCTTGAACTAAGAATGTTTGAGTATAAAATGAAGTTTGTTGATTAATTTCTTAACAAAAAGTGAGATTTTAAATGAAAAAAGTGATTTTAAGATAACTAGTTCATTAATGTCATCACAAATTTGCCCGTCATAACTTGAGTACACATCAAGCTCCATACCCTACTCAACTGATCAAACTCATCAAAGCTAACCTTTCTCAAGAGTCATTGATGGATAAAGATCAGAGAGATAGGATGGTTCTTAACAAGGAATGATGAATGAGTAGAGGGAGTAGTTTCAGACTAAGAATGTTTGAATAGAGAAAGAAATTTGTTGATTGATTTCTTAATAGAAAGTGAGATTTTAAATGAAAAAGAAGGGGTGTTTGACAGCCATGTTCGTTTCATTGTTTGTATTCTCAAACCTCTTGCTCCCTTTTTTACTTTTTAAAAATTGTTATCACCGCTTCATTCTGGGTTTGAGATGAGTCAATTTTGTTTTCTGTTTAGTTGTACACAAGTACAGAGATTGCCAGATTCTCTTTGGCAGTAGCGAAAGATTGGTCTTTGGTAGAGTTACCATTTGAAGAATAGAGCTTGCAAGAAGTGTTAGGCTGGAGCTACTTTCAGGGCACAATTATATCAAGAAAGATGAAATTAGGTTACTATAGCTATGCAGTGAATGGTGATATGGAGGTAATCTCTAGATATGAGTGACTACAATTTGGGAAATGAAAAAGTTGTGCTTGGAAGATAAAGTAGATGAAGTTGTTGGAGAGAGCAGTAATATTATGTGTTAAGAAAAAGAGGGATTGCAGAGAGAAACAAGAACAACAAGAAGGGAAGGAGTCACAAAGCTCACAAGTACTTAATAAACCAGCTCAAATCTTATGAAACCAACTTTGAAGAAATCTGAAATACTTAAATATAGATGGACGATACTTTCCTAATGACACTAAGATGCAAACCTAGATGGCAAATCATTCATAGAATAAGATATGTAATACGATACTGTGCATAGGCTGATTTCTGGTTGATTACAAGCTCAAATCTTATGAAACCAACTTTGAAGAAATCTGAAATACTTAAATATAGATGGACGATACTTTCCTAATGACACTAAGATGCAAACCTAGATGGCAAATCATTCTTAGCTCTCATTCATAGAATAAGATATGTAATACGATACTGTGCATAGGCTGATTTCTGGTTGATTACAAGCTCAAATCTTATGAAACCAACTTTGAAGAAATCTGAAATACTTAAATATAGATGGACGATACTTTCCTAATGACACTAAGATGCAAACCTAGATGGCAAATCATTCTTAGCTCTCATTCATAGAATAAGATATGTAATACGATACTGTGCATAGGCTGATTTCTGGTTGATTCACCTACAAAATGCGAAGATATTATACATACTTGAGACATTTAGGCATTGCAATTAATTTTTGTCGCAATGTAAGTCAATATTAAATTTTGATAGGAACACCAACTAATGCTATAAGCCATGACTATATAAAGTAAAATAGATTATGTTGATAGCAGAGTATGTTGGTGATGATGGTCTCTACATTAAACTATGAACCATGTCCATTGTATGGTTTGATTAATAGACTTGGAAAGTAGGGACAAGTCATTGTTTTCGAGGTTTAATTTGATAGTCTTGAAAAGGTTACACATTTTTTTGATGCATGTTATCGCCCAAACTCTTTTCAGTTTTGATCTTACAATTGATTTTTCTTTTGTTTTTTGTTTTTGACTGTGACCTCTATAATATCTCCTTATATTGACTTTTTTAGAACCTGGTTACTGTTGGTTTGTGCCAAGGCTGGCCATGTCTCATCTTGATGATGCTCATGTTGTTTCTATTGTAATATACTAATATCTATTACTTTTGGAACATTACTGAGTATTCTTCACATGTAGGGACTTCCGTAATAATAAAGTTTCACTTTTTGACGGCATTGAAGAGGGTGGCATCCGAGCTTCAGCTTCTTACTCTCATGAAATTGATGAGCATGATAATGAAAGAGCAGTGGAAGGATTGCAAGATAGGGTCAACCTTCTAAAGAGGGTAAGTTAAGTCATGTCTGCTAAATTTAGGTGAAATTGTATGCTTGCTTCATTGTTAAATTGCTAAACTTATAAAAGCTTCTTTGTTTCGTACTTCGATTTTGTGATGCTATGGTTTTGAATGTTGCGAAGGCTGATGGGATAAAGTAAATGACTGAGGGAAATGGGTTAATGGGGGGATTGAAGGAAAATTTAGAAGTTGTTGGCATCTAGATTGGTATGATTATTATAGTATTCCTGAATTTCTTTTGTTTTCTCTTTCTTCTCAGCAAACCAAAGGTAGATTCTTGTAATTCTTCTTTCAAAGTGGATAAATAGTGTTGTGCTTCAAAGATTGTCTATTATGAAGCACACCCTATTTATTTGATGAGTTCAGATTATAAATAATGGGTTCAAAGCTTACTCTGGAGTTTCAAAGGTCCAGCAAGGAATTTTAATTGAAGTTTAGAAATAGGGCATCTTATTTGAAATTATGATGTACATTGAGGCACAAAAGAAAAAGAACAATGATATGAGTTTAAGTGTTCTAAAGTATTTTTAGGTTTACAATCCTAATTTTGTTCATCCCAACAGTTGTCTGGTGATATAAATGAGGAGGTGGAGACTCATAACCGTATGCTGGACCGAATGGTATGTAGTTATGTACACTGCAGTAAAAATCTCCTGTAATATGTTGTTTTTGTTGTTTCTTGGTTGTTTTAACACACAATGGTTGGTAACAGGGCAATGAGATGGATTCATCTAGAGGAATCCTGTCAGGAACCATGGACAAGTTTAAGATGGTGTGTTGACTAGATGCTCCTGTTTGCATGAGTTCTCTTATTGCAATCATCCTTTTCTTTTATTATTACTTTTTTAGCGTCACATCCAATTTTATAGCTGTAATGATAAGTTCCGTTCATGTTTCTAGGTATTCGAAACCAAATCAAGCAGGAAAATGTTTACCCTTGTTGCATCATTTGTGGTCATTTTCCTAATCGTATACTATCTGACGAGGTAAAATGATCTATGGCGTACTGGATATGGCTAGCAGCTTTACTTTAGAACTGGGATGACCCCTTTTTACGTGGTTATTACTGTAATCAATCTCACCTATTGCATATAAGGATTCTGGTAATGTTGTGTAAAGAGATGTTATCCTACAAAATGGGTGTTAAACTCACGGAACAGATGATGGTTATCAATCTGGTCTGCATCATGCCAATAATCAGTTTGCATACTACTCATTTCCCTTTGTGTTTCTGCACTATATATGCACATCTTGATACTCTCTCAACTATGGACCTGAGCCAAGGCTGTGTGAGCTTTGACTAGACAGTCTATCTGAGCCAAATGCTGGACTGTTGAGCTCAATTTGGTTGCACCTTGATTGATTTTAACGAATACATATTTGGACCTTGATTGATTTTTAACGAATACATATTTAAACAATAACCTACTCCAAAGCTTTAATCATTGTTTGCAAGCCTAACCTTAGCAAGAGAATGTAGTTTGTCGGCTTGGTCTCCAGCGGCCTTAATGGTCAGTGTCAATTCTTAACAGAAATAAGACTGATCTATATATATATTTGACACAGTAGAAAAAGAAACATTTCATTCTAATCCACATCTTAAGGTTGCAAAAACTTCATAAAGTTGCAAAGATATTTTAAGTTCAATAGGAATTTTGTCAAATGAATTATAGGTTGTTTTGGGTGTTTGGTTGGGTGTGGAAAACAATAAATTTATATAGAGAGAAATTTAAATAAAATGAGTATTAATATTTATGACTAATAGCTTGTTTGGTTGGGTTTTTGAAAAACCTTTATAGGGAAAAGATCTTTTTGTACTATATCTATTAGAAATAGAGTTTTTGAAAATATTAATAATTATAGTTATTTGGTTTGTAGACTTTATTTAAAAAAGAGATATTATCATTTTGATCCTTCTGTTTTGGTCGACAATGATGTTTTTAATTGTCTTTTCATTTTTCACTGGTGTGGTTCTTATGTTTTCGAAAACCAATCAATTTGGTCTCTCTGTGAATTAAACATTAGTTGGAGTTAACGGTTTCAAAGGTATTTTTGTTTTTTAACCATAAACATGCCATGTGTCAACACCATAAAAATAGAAAATAATTTATTTTAAATATTTATAATATAATTTAGGGATAGTTACTCTGGTGGCCATAAACTCTTGCCACCACTATCAAAATGGCCAGCGGATGGGGAATTGGTTTCAAAATGGCCATTTTTGGTAAACAATGTTACACTAATAGTCATTCCATCCAATTCCATCAATTTCCATCTAATTTCATCAAATAAGTGGCATTTTGATAAATAAAGGATATCATTAATTTATTTTAGATTATTTTTGGAAATCAAATTTTTTTTTTTACAAATAATTATATTTAGTGTATGTATATACGTATAACATATATATCAAACATGTATATGTTTATATATATATATGTCGTATGTGAATTTTACCAAGCATACACGTCATTGATAGGAAGGAGAAAATAGCCAGGTGGACGCCCAAATGGGCACTCAGGAAATATCCTATGAGGCATCATTAAAGAGAAGAAAGCCCGAGTAATCATATATTGAATGAAACCTACTCGGAATCAGTTAACAACACTCGGGACTGGTTAAACAACGCTTTCACTCGGGCTCAAACGGCGCTACTCGGGACCATCAGGTATTGCTCTTACTTGGGAATAAATACGACTCGAGTAAGAACTTGGTGTTATTTCATATGGATTAAGTCATTAAATACGCGAAGATATCCATCAGGAAGGAATCCCAAATAAAATGGAACATTAAGTTAGAAGAGTCCCCAATCAGGAAATAACTTGATTACTTAACGAAGACTACATTCTTAGAAGGAAACAAGTCCAAATTGAACAGCACTACTAAAATCCCACTCGATTTCCATAAGAGACTCCGAAACAGGAAAGAAGACAAATCAACCTCAAACAAGTAACCGAATCACAATTAAATACAAAGATCTTGTATTACTTGTACAAAACAGATTAGGGTTCTATAAGCATATAAATAGACCCATAATCTGGCTCCAAAAGAGATAGGAAATATAGCATACAACAATAATAGCAAATACAGAGAGAAAAAAGAGAGATCGAGAGCTTGTAAACATCATATTTTCATAGTGGATTTTGGCTTGGTTGACCCATCAACCACCCGTGGACGTTTCTCCGGTCATCGGAGTTTTACCACGTAAAACTTGTCTTCGTTACTCTCTCTGAATCTCTTTCTCTTTGAATCAATAGCCGAAATTCAATCCTTGTTGGCTTTTCTGACATAATCCAGAAATCGACGTCAACAATTGGCGCTAGAATGAGGGATTGAACCTTCGAACTTGTTAAAAGCAATTGTAGGAAGTAGAAGCAGTTCAGGGAATGGCCAAAAATCACCAGGCGATTTCCATGTTTGCAACACTTCACAAGATCCTGCAGCAAACACAGAAAACCAGTCTGCACACCTGGCAGGGATCCAGTAAGTTCCTTAAACCAACAGAGATCTTACGATGGGTTTCCAAGAGGCCCTGCAGCAATTGGTTACAGACGCAGCAAAGGAAGAGATTGATTTACTGGCTGCAGGAGCACATACTCCCAATTCTCCACCCGTAAGGCTCCGTTCGGTGGTGGTTAGGCCAGGAATAACTATATCAGAAACCAGAAGGAACTCTTCCCCAATCAACCCGGCTGGATAGGAAACACTTGAAGAGGGACATCACCAGAGGCTGGACCATAATCAAACAGTACGCACTAGACACCGTAAAAACGACCGACACAGGGATCGGTCGTCATCAGAAGATAGCGATCGACCTCATTCCAAATGTCATTACGGAGTCATGCGAGAATCTCTGCATCAAAGTGAAAAGCCAGAAAGAATGACAGTTACCCAACGGTTCAACCGTCGAGGAAGCCCAGTGGGGGACATAGATGTCATGATCCAGAGCCTAACTCAAGAAGTCGAGAACAATAGGCGTCAGATGAATGCATTGGTCAGACGTTATGGCTATAACGATTTATCTGAAGATGACTTAGACATCCCATTTACCAAGGAAATCTTACGGACCTCTTTCCCAGAAAGGTTCAGGATGCTGCACGTGGAGCAGTTTAAGAAAGACACGGACCCGAAAGAGCACGTAAGATGCTATAAAAGCGCCATGACCCAGTATGCCCACAACGATCCCTTATTATGTCTCAATTTCCCACAAACTCTGGGAGACATGGGGTCGAGGTGGTTCGGAAGGTTACCTTCAGCAAGCATCAAGAGTTTCAGTGAACTAAGCAGGAGCTTCTCAAGGCAATTCCTGAGTAACGTTCACAGGAAAAAGTCAGTGGCTCACCTTGCTCAAATAAAACAAGGGAAAGATGAGTCACTGAAGAAATATCTAGGGAGATTCGGTATTATAGATTGGAAGTGCAAATGATGAAGCCATAATCGCTGCATTCATCAATAACTTGCAGAATGGACGGCTAACTTGCAGAATAGGTATGCTGACATGATGTATATGGTAGGAGGATACGCACTGGCCGAAGAAGAAGAATTAGCTACGGGAGGAAGCTATATGCACGGGGGAAAGCCTGAATAGAAGGATGCTGAATCCAAGAGGCAGAATCAAAAAGGAAAGCTAAAAGGGAACGAGAAGGAGAAAAACAAGGATGAGGGTAATGGGTTCAACGCCGAGCTGTCCATAGAGAAATACTGAGGCAGATATACCAATTACACCCCTATTCGAAAGAAACAAGAAGAAATTTTAGCCATCTTGGAAGAGAAGAATATGGTGCAAGAGCCGCGACGACAATCACAGTTCGCCCGAAGAGATACAACCAAGTATTGCAGGTTTCACAAGGAAACCGGGCATGAGACTTCTAAGTGTTTTCAGCTCAGAGATTACATAGAGACTCTTATTCGGGAAGGGCACATGCGGGATGTTATCTTGAAAAAAGATGAGAGATCAGAAACTAAGAGAGAAGTCAAGGTTGATCACAACCCTGGTCAAAATCAAAGAACCAGCCCCGAAGCCAATCAAGTAATACATACAATTTTCAGAGGACCCTCTACTGGGAGAAGCAACCGAGAACGAACTCAGGAAATCAGAGAAGCAATAGAAGCAATAAAAGGGTAAAGGAAGGATGGGATCCAATAGTCTTTACAGAGGCAGATTCCCATGGCATCGATGTTCGACTTAATGACGCTTTGGTTATAAGTGCCCAGATTGGCCATAGGGAAGTCCGGAGAATTTTAATAGATAATGAGAGTTCAGCAAACATCCTAAGCGTGGCCGTATACGACCAGCTAAGACTAGACCGAAAAGATTTACAGCATTTCCATACTCCATTAAGAGGGTTTGGGGGGATAGAGGTCAGGTCACTCGGGACGGTAAAACTACCCGTAAAGATCGGAACGGCACCATGCCAGAGGACTGTCATACTAGGCTTCGTGGTAGTTGACTTGGATAATTGGCCGTATAATGCATTATTGGGCCGGCCATTCCTGAATAAAACAAGGGCAGTGATGGCCACTTACGCATTAATGATCAAGTTCCCAACAGAACAAGGGGTTGGGATAGTCAAGGGATCCCAAGAGATGGCCCGAAGAGCAAACCTGTCAGTATATAGAGACAAGCATGATGCTGAACAAGTGTGCACCATAATGCAGCCAAATCAGTGTAAAGAATCCTTGTCATTCGAACTGGATCCAAGGGAGGGCTCGAATGAATACAAAACAGAATTGGTCGAAGTGGTACTTGAAGAAGACGAACCGGATAAGAAAATCAAGATCGGGGCCAACTTGGATGGAAAAGTCAAGCAAGACTTAACCAATCTGCTTAGAGAGTACAGAGATGTATTCGCTTGGAGTCACGAAGATATGATCGGAATAGATGCCCGAGTAATATCCCACCACCTCGCAGTTAGCCTGAATGCAAAACCGGTAATACAAAAGAGAAGATCGTTCAATCCCGAAAGAATTCAAGCAATCAAATAAGAGGTGGAAATGATACTGGCAACTGGATCAATCAGAGAAGTCAGCTACCCTCAGTGGGTCGCCAACGTAGTCCTCGTCCAGAAGAAAAATGGACAATGGAGGATGTGCGTAGATTTCACGGATCTAAACAAGGCATGTCCAAAGGATAGCTTCCCACTTCCAAGGATAGACCATCTGGTGGATGCCACAGCAGGTCACGAATTGCTCAGCTTCATGGACGCTTACTGGGGATACAATCAGATCCGGATGAACAAAGCTGATGAAGAAAAAACAGCTTTCACAACGGATCAGGGTTTATATTGCTACACAGTAATGCCCTTCGGTTTAAAAAATGCAGGTGCTACGTATCAAAGGTTGGTCAATAAAATCTTCACTCGGCAAATAGGAAGGAACATGGAAGTGTACATTGATGACATGTTGACTAAAAGCGTCTCAGCAGATGAGCATGCCCGGGACCTCCGAGAGACATTTGATGTTCTGAGAAGATACCAGATGAAATTAAACTGGAACAAATGTTTATTCGGAGTCCATTCGGGGAGATTCTTGGGTTTTCAAGTCCATCAAAGAGGAATCGAAGTTAATCCCGAGAAGATCCAGGCTTTGCAAGAAATGACCTCACCTAAAACATTGAAAGAGGTATAACGCTTAATAGGGTGTTTAGCCTCATTGGGAAGATTCATCTCAAGGGCTACAGACAGGTGCACACCCTTCTTCAAGATAATCAAAAAAGGGAAAGGACTCGAGTGGAATAAAGAGTACGAGCATGCATTCTTAAAAATAAAAGAGTACTTGGGACAGGCTCCCGTTCTCTCAAAACAGTAAAAAGGGGAAATACTTCAGCTGTATCTGTCAATAACCGAGCTTGCAGCAAGCTCAGTCTTAGTCAGAACAGAAGATGGAGTGCATAAACCAGTGTATTATACCAGCAAGGCACTCGTACCGGCTGAGACCAGGTACTCACAGGCAGAGAAGATGGCCTTAGCATTAGTTTCAGCAGCAAAAAAGCTGAGACCATATTTTCAGGTCCATACAATCCAGGTTCTCACGAATTGCCCGTTAAGACAAATTTTACAAAAACCAGAAATATCAGGAAGACTTACCAAATGGGCAATCGAGCTAAGTGAATTCGATATTCATTATATCCCCAGAACCTCCCTCAAAGGACAAGCTGTGACAGACTTCATAGCCGAGTTCACAGAACCAAACCTGGAAGCAAAAAGACTATTGGATAAGAGTTTCCCATGGAAACTGTATGTTGATGGCTCTTCAAATACTCTTGGTAGCGGGGCAGGGATCGTAGTTCACACCCCAGAAGGAGATGATGTTGAATGTGCCATGAGATTTGATTTTAAAGCAACCAATAATCAAGCCGAGTACGAGGCATTGTTAGCTGGAATCAGAGTCTGCATAGCTCTCGGGGCAGATGAAGTTGAGATATTCAGCGATTCACAGGTAGTTGTCAACCAGGTTATGGATGAGTACCAGGCCAAAGATGAAGGAATGATAACCTACCGTGACATCGCGAAACAACTCCTCCAAAAATTTAAAGAATACAAGATCGCTCAGATCCCTAGGGAAGAAAATGAAAAGGCTGACGCATTGTCTAAATTAGCATCAGCAACAACCTCAATCAGACCAATGACCATTCCAGTTGCACACCTCCTTAAACCGAGTACAGCTGAACCTAAGCAGTTGGAAATTTTAGAAATCCGAACACCGCAAGACTGTTGGATGGTCCAGCTGAGAAGGTTCCTGGAAGAAGACGTGCTTTCGGAAGATCCGGTATTAGCAAAGCGTATCAGGTATCGATCGGCTAGGTATACCATGATCGGAGGAGAATTATACAGAAGGGGGTTTTCCCGAGCTCTCCAGAGATGTGTACCGGAAGAAGATGCACATCGAATACTTCAAGAGATCCACGGAGGAGTTTGCGGGAACCACACTGGGGGTAGAAGTCTGGAGCATAAGGTACTCAGGCAAGGCTATGACTGGCCTATGCTTTTCTCAGACGCACAGCAATGGTCGGAAAGTTGCAATACCTATCAAAGGATTGCTAACGATATCCGACAACCCCCAGAAAAACTCAGAAACCTCACCGCCCCATAACCATTCGCCATGTGGGGCCTAGATCTGATCGGCCCAATGCCAGCTGGGACAGGGGGTGGAGCAAAACACGCCATAGTCGCTGTCAATTATTTCACAAAATGGGCAGAAGCTGAAGCGCTGGTGCATATCACAGAAGCTAATACCATAAATTTTGTAAAGAAAAACATACTTTATAGGTTTGGAGTTCCGGACACTATAATCACTGACAATGGCACCTAGTTTGATAACCTGAAGTTCAGACAGTTGTGCGAGAAGTACCAGATTGCTAATTACTATGCCACACCAGCCCACCCTCAAACAAATGGGCAGGTAGAAGCAGTAAATAAAATTATCAAGCACACCATCAAAGCAAAGCTGGATGCCAAAAAAGAAAGCTAGGTTGAAAAACTTCCCGAAGTATTATGGGCATACCGGACGACAACGAGGACTTCAACAGGAGAGACTCCATACACTTTAGCATTTGGAACAGAAGCTATTATTCCCATAGAAACATCGTATGCATCACCACAGGTCAGGCTATACGATGAAGAACAGAATGTTGATATACTACTACAAAGTTTGGATGAGCTAGAAGAAAATAGGGAAAAGTCCCGAATAAGAAATACAGCATATCAACAAAGAGTGGCTCGCCACTACAACTCTCGTGTTCGGATCAGAAAATTACAGCTAGGAGACCTGATGCTCAGGAAGGTGACATTGAACACAAAAAATAAAGACGCAGGATCCCTGGCTGATAAATGGGAAGGTCCATACAAGATCAAGGGGATAGCTGGCCATTGAGCTTATTGGATTGCTCGACCCAATGGAGGGGTTTTACCCCGACCATGCAATGCCCAATATCTGAAGATTTTCTATCCTTAAAATTACATGTTCTTTTTTCTAGTCAGGACAATATTAGTTAGGATAAATATTAAACTGTAATTTGAATCTTTGTTGATTTTTACAGTAATAAATAAAACTACTCGGAATTTCCGAAAGAAAAGCATCTAGCTCGGGATTTCCAAAAGAAAACATATGATAATAAGAACACATGGAAGAAGAGCATGATAATAAGAGCATGATAATAAGAACATGCAAATAGAATTCTCGGGACCATCAAATCCCGAATGGGTGGAGAAGCTCGTAGGAGCATGCCAGCCGAGCAGGGTCAAAATGACCTTCGCAAAAAGGCAAACCCGATGCACCAGACTTTGGAAAAATGATCGGGACGCTATCGGGAGAAATTCAGGTGAAATGCGTAGCTGTGTTGAAGCAATTTTTTTTTTTATTTTAAAAAAGAGCTCAACTATTCGGCAAACCCTTGCCCATAAAAACTGGGGAGACGTCCTTGGTATTGCGTAAGGACTCGAACGTATGATCATGGTGAGCCTTGATGTAATGTTCGGGTAGCAACCGGGTATGAAACACAAGTGTAAACTTGTCTGTTTCAAGATGACTTGGTTAATAATAAAGAGTCAGTTTAATAAGATACTTGGCAATTGAAGTTATTCGGGTAACAATCGGTTTAATAAGATACTCGGTTAAGTTACCCGAATATCGAAGAAGCCAGTTTAATAAGATACTTGACAATTGAAGTCATTCGGGTAACAACCGGTTTAATAAGATACTCGGTTAAGTTACCCGAACATCAGCCAGTTTAATACAACACTCGGTAACAATCAGCAATAAACAGATCAAGACCATTCAATTCAAAATAAAATATAATTTTATTGCTCCTAAAAGAATGGTTACAGTTCAAAGAATGGTTCTGTACAAATAAAAAATATTCAGAATTTTCTACAATTCTACAAAATTAAGGTTGCGAGGATTTCGAGCCTTTGCCAATACTCGGATCTGGCACCATCTCGTACTCAAGAAGCAGGCTCTCATTAGACGGCCAAGTGATATCGTCGATAATATCATCCATCCACTGGCTGTAATCTTCACCCGAAACTGGCCCGACATCTGGGACTACACCCTCAACCGACTCTTGACTTGCATAAAAGGTCGAGAGAGAATGCTCGGACGGAATCTCTAAATGCATGGGATGGGGCTCTTTACCTTGACTACGGCAGTAGGCTCTCCATTCCTTCATCTGAATCCGAAGAGATTCCAAGGACCAGTCCACGTGATGTTTGATTGACAGCTCCCAATTAGCACGAGCCTTCTCAGTCGCCCTATTCTTAACTTTGAAGAACTCGTCGGCCGAAACTAGCCCACGTTGAAATTCCAGAAGAAGTAGGGCATCGTAAGCAGGGGATCTTTTAAAACGATCCACCCCTTGGACTTCAAGTTCCAACCTGGCCTCTCGGGAAAGGGATTCAACTGTCAGCAGTTGACGCTTCAGATCTTCGATTTTTTGGTCATACGCAGACTTCGCCTGCTCCTCCTCCTGCTCGGCCTTGAGCATGGATTCTTTAGCAGAAGATAGAAGATTTTGAAGTGATGCAACCTTCTCCTCCGCCAGAGATGCCTTGTCTTCGGCTTCAACCTGCTTCACCAGACAATGGTCGGCAAATATTTGTACAGAACCGACCTCCTGCTGGTAAGCTTTCTCGGCTCGAGCACGACCCTCCTCACTCTCCTTCAGCTGAGCCTTTAGATGCCTTATTCTATCGGCTTGATGTTGCTGCGTCTGAATAAGCTCAGTGAATTCGGCCACCATCTGCAAAGGAATATACTTAGAAATCTGGCAGAAGCAAAACAATAAAGGAGTCGGATTCAACTTACATAAGATGCACCGTTAAAAACATTTTAGAGACTTTCGGTCAGGGAACCATCCTGAAAGCAGTTCCAGTGGTCTTCCCCGATAAAAGCCAGACCGGAGGACATCTCCCGTAGCATATCCTGGGGAGAAAGGAATAAAGGAACCCCCGAGGGTTCAGCTCCCAGATTGCCAAACTCGGGGGCAGGAGAAGCCCTATTTGGTTCTAAGGATGGATAAGGAACCCCCGAAGGTTCATCCCCCATATCTCCAACTTTGGGGGTAGAAGAAGCCCTACTTGGTTCTGAAGCAGCTGCATCTACTGATGCTCCAGCGCCAACACTCGGGGCAATCTCATCCGCAACATCTTCATCACTGGAGTCGATAAATGAGACTACCCAAGGAACTTTGAGAGGACGAGAAGGCGAATTAACTGCCTTTCGTTTCTCACCCCGAGAACGGTGGAAGTTAAGATCAGCAGCAGGATCTTCCTGCAGATCGTCTCGAAAAGACTCAAAGAATTTGGCACCTGCAGGCACTTGATCCGTCAAGACGTTACCACCGTCGCCGGCTTCAAACCGTCCAACAGGCTCTTCACACGGGCTTTCACTCTGGCCACTTGGACCAGTAGGAGGCTGAACACCCTGAACAAGGCACTCGGGAATTCGTTCCTCAGCAGTGTCGGTTTCCTCATCAGGCTCGGGTGGAGCAATACCCTCATCGCCCTGACGAGAAGCTTCCTTTCTACTCGCTTGCATAATCGCCTTCACCTGGCGAGCCTGAAGATCATTGACAACGTCCGTATCGAACACTAAAAAAACAAATTCATGTTAGAAAAGAAAATGAAAAGTAGAAAAATACAACAGAAAGAGCGCCGGGTTACTTACATCGCCTACGATACCCCGAAATCTGTCTGAAGAAGCCGAACTTTATCAAATCCTCCTCTTTAAAAATGTAGCTCTTGCTCCTCTTCTCCAGAGTACGAACAGCTGCCCGAGTCAGCCTCTTCAGCTCAGAATCATTATAATTAATTATTTTTCTGTTCCACCCTTCAGAGGAACAGAAGAAATGGGGAACACTCAACACCGTTTAGGAATCCCCAGATCCAACAGTGACGTTGAGCCCGAGAACCCCTCCAGTAAAAAACCAACTGTTCTTCCAGAACTTGTTGGATGTAGAGAATCCCCATACAAAACCCTTTTTTTTTGGGTCATCAGAAGCATCGACCTCCCGATTCACCTTTGCTTCTTTGGGGACCCAACCGTCCGATGGAGTAGATGCAAGAAAATAGGTCCCCGTTTTGCTAACCTGCCTCAGCGTAAAGAAATGCCTGATTTCATTCGGGGAAGGCGGCGAAAGGTTCATTCGACTGAACATGTGTCATATGCACATCAAGACTTTGTAACTATTCGGGGCCAATTGAGCTGGGGTTATCCCTGCTTCAGCCAAAAACCAGACAGTAAATGGTTGAAAGGGAAGTGTGACGCCGTAGCAAAGTATGGATCCATAAATCTCGACCATACCCTCAGGAGGATTCCATACGGCTCTATCCCCCGCAGGAACCAAAGTGACTGAGTAGGGCAAGTCGAATCGGGAGCGGTATTTTTCTATCTCAGCTGGCCCGACCACATTCGGTTCAGTATCAAAGCCACTTGGGCGAGTATCAGAAAACGAAATGCGAGACTCCTTGTACACTTCATCAACGTCACCCTCGTTAACAGTCTGTTCCCTGGTCTGAACGCTGCTCGAGCCGTGCTTGTATACCTTACTTCTGCTCTGATGTTTACCCATCATTCGAAAAGATACCCTGTGATCAGAAATATCAGAATCAGAACTAGATGGAGAACTCGATACATGGCTGAAAGTGACGTCAGGGTGAAGCCCAGAAACATCAACCTCTAAGAATGGAGGTTCATCTATTGAGATATCCCTTAGCAATCGTTTTATGTAAGAAACTAACTGGAAATCCCCAAGTTCTAATGCATCAAAAGCGATTTTAAAGAGACGATGGCGAGAAGATGGCCCCATTAAAACTAACCTTGAATTGAGATTGATGCAAGATCTTCAAACGGAGAATCGCGAACTTCTGGATGAAGAAATCTGAGTTTAAAGAAATTTCTGCTGAAAATTGTTGAGAATAAACCAACGATGTCTCTCAGCAAAGAATTTAAAGAAGAGACGACACGAAACCCTAGGATTTCAAGGCGGGAAAAAACTTATGACGTAGGCGGCGTTTGGGGAAACACAAAAATCATTTCTCATAAATGATATTGAAAAACGAAGAGACGAGGGACGCGTATAGAAACAGGAAGTAGCCCTCGACAGTCAGATATTCAAAACGTCGCCATCATTTAAGATCTCGCGTGATGAAGTGAATCGAAATTACAGAGTCACCATTAAGACACGCCATTATAACAAGACGACTATTCTGACGAGTAAAAATTAAGACGATTAAAATACTCTTGCCCGAAATGAAATTTACTAGGCAAAAATATTTTAAGAGGGTATTGTCGTATGAGAATTTTACAAAGCATACACGTCATTGACAGGAATGAGAAAATAGCCAGGTGGACGCCCAAATGGGCACTCAGGAAATATCCTATGAGGCATCATTAAAGGGAAGAAAGCCCGAGTAAGCATATATTGAATGAAACCTACTCGGGATCAGTTAACAACACTCGGGATTGGTTAAACAACACTTCCACTCGGGCTCGGGCTCAAACGGCGCTACTCGGGACCATCAGGTATTGCTCTTACTCGGGAATAAACACGACTCGAGTAAGAACTTGGTGCTTATTTCACACGGATTAAGTCATTAAATACGCGAAGATATCCATCAGGAAAGAATCCTAAATAAAATGGAACATTAAGTTAGAAGAGTCCCCAATCAAGAAATAACTTGATTACTTTACGAAGACTATATTCTTATAAGGAAACAAGTCCAAATTGAACAGCACTACTAGAATCCCACTCGATTTCCATAAGAGACTCTGAAACAGGAAAGAAGACAAATCAACCTCAAACAAGTAACCGAATCACAATTAAATACAAAGATCTTGTATTACTTGTACAAAGCAGATTAGGGTTCTATAAACATATAAATAGACCCATAATCTGGCTCTAAAAGAGATAGGCAATATAACATACAACAATCATAGCAAATACAGAGAGAAAAAAGAGAGATCGAAAGCTTGTAAACATCATATTTTCATAGTGGATTTTGGCTTGGTTGACCCATCAACCACCCGTAGACGTTTCTCTGGTCATCGGAGTTTTACCACGTAAAACTTGTCTTCGTTACTCTCTCTGAATCTCTTTATTTTTGAATCAATAGCCGAAATCCAATCCTTGTTGGCTTTTCTAACATAATCCAGAAATCGACGTCAACAATATATATATATATATATACATGTTTCTTTTTTTAGAAGATTAAGGTTAAAGAATCTAAAAATTCTAAAAAATATATTTGAGATAAGTTGAAAAAATATATATATATATTCTTTTTTTAGAAGATTAAGGTTACAAATTCTAAAAATTCTAAAAAAACATTTGAGATATATAATTTTTTTTCTTTTTTTAGAAGATTAAAATTCTAAAAGGTATATTTAAGATAAGTTGAAAAGAAATATATATATATATATATATATATATATATATATATATATATATATATATATATATATATATATATATATATATATATGGGATATGCTATACGTATATACAAACATTAAATATAATTATTTGTTTAAAAATCAAAAGAAAAAATTGATTTCTAAAAAATATCTAAAATAAATTAATGATATCCCTTATTTACCAAAATATCACTTATTGGATGTAATTGGATGGAATGACTATTAGTGTAACATTGTTTACCAAAAATAGTCATTTTGAAACCAATTCCCCATCCGGTGGCCATTTTAATAGTGGTGGCAAGAGTTGATGACCACAAGGGTAATTATCCCTATACTTTACTTAAAAATAAAAAATATAATTGTATATATTTTTATGATTCCAAAATGTTTTATTTTGGGGGAAGATTCTCACAACAAAATTTAACAAAGAAAAAAAACTCAAATCTGGTTACAGAATTTTTATTTTGGGAGAGATTCCAAAAAAAAAAAATTAGTAAAGAAAAAACAAACAATACATTATACCAGTTACTCAAAAATAATCATTGTCATCATCCCCACAAACAAGGCATAGGTAAAATCATATTTTTGTATCAATCATCATTTACTACATTAATTACTCGCATAATAATAATAATAATAATAATAATAATAATAATAATAATAATAATCAACCCCACTAAAACAAATTGTATTATTTATCAAAGCTTGACATTTTCGTAGATCTAGCTGGCGAAGAGTGGTATAGCCAATGTATGAGCTTACTTGGAACATATTAGACTGTAACTTTCGAGGCTGATACTACTGTGATTGTAAATTTGAAGGATGGTGGAAGAGCAATTCCAAAAAGTTACAAGTCCTCTATTTTTTTTCCAACAAACGATTCAGTTTTTCAGAGAGCCATGAACTACTACAAGAAACAAAGCATTCAGATGAGTGGAATTGCTAATGGTGGGAAATTAGATACTACTTCAACACCACACAATCGCTGTCGATACGCGGCCGCAGGTGGGATCAGCAAGGCCAACCCTAGCTCGAGCTCCCATTTTCTCCGATTTTGATGGTGGATGGTGGATGGTGGATGGTGGATCGAGAGAGATGAGATTAAGTGAAATGATCTGGGTTTGATGATAGTGGTGGATAATGGTGGTTTGGGGTTGATGGATCTGGTTTGGTTCAGATGGTGGTGTTTGAAGTTGATGATTCTGGGTTTGTCCTATGTCCGTTGATTCTTCTTGAGCGAGAGAAAGAAGAGAACATATTGAGAAATTAATCCTTAAAGGAGATCAATCTCCACTGCTTATCATCGATGGAAAACCTCCATTGAGATCCATCTGGATCTTCATGGAACCCTCGATTTCTTCTTCATCTTTTTTTGTTTCATGGAAGATTTTAGTCACTCTAGTTTACGTTTATCTGGGTTTGATAATTTTTAGAATTACTTAATTCAATATACTAGTTCTCTGATAATATATAATCTAAGTCCTTTCCGTCCAATTCCGTTTATTTTTCGTTGACTTCCGTTAGGTCAAATGGGCATTATGGAAAATTTGATTAATGCTTCTAGAAACTTGTTTGGAATAAGGGTAAAAATGGTATTTAATAATATAAAAATATAAAAATAGATTTTTTTAAAAAAACTGAAATTAACAAATAAAAAAGAAATATTAAAAAAAACTTTTATTGTTAAAAAATATATATTCTTATTCTCTATCTCATGTGATTCAAATCCATACAAAAAAAAATCTTCCACCATCTTCTTCAACCCCTAATCCACCATATCAATCTTTTTCAACTCTAAATATATATCAATCTTCTACGATATCAAAAAAAAAATCCATATACTATTATCCAAAACAAACCCACTTAATTTTAGAAAATCATTTTCGGCTAAAAAAAAAAAACCATTCAAACCCAGAAAATCCATGAAGTGTTCTGGGTGTTACAAACCACAATCATCCAACTATCATCATCACCAATCCAAGAGCACAAACACCATTAGAAACCCAGACCAAGAACACAAGAACACAAACTCAAAAAAAAAAAACCAACAATTCACGTTTATAAATTAAAAAAAAATTAAAAAAAAAAACAAAAATCTCTGCCGGACCAAAATCTCCATCAATTCATGCTTCAAAATCTCCACCGGACCAAAATCTCCACCATCCTTGCTTCACCAGCCACCACTCAAAAATCACCACCAGCCACCACACAAAAATCACCCAAACACAGAGCCTCCACCTTCAAAATCCAGCCACCACCCCCAATCGAAAAACCTAAATCGAAATCAAACCTCCCAACACCCATAGATTCCAGAATCCTCCACCGCACGAGGATGAGATAGATCGGCTCCTCCATCCCTCTTGCAGATCGACCGGCTCCTCTGTCCCACGCGCAAATCGGTAGGCTTCTCCCTCTTGCAGATCGATCTACTCCTTCGTGCAAGTAGCGAGAGTGATGGTTGTGGTATGGATGCAGTGAGAGAGATGGTGGTTGTGTGAATACAGTGAGAGAGATCGATATATATCGATCTGTTTTATGGGTTTTTTTTTAAATGGTTTTTGTTTTTGGTTTTGATGTCTTATGTTTTTAAATAGATTTTAAGTGATAATATTTTTTATTTTTCAATATTTTTTTATTTATTTTTATTTTATTTTTGTATATTTATTAATTTTTTTCTGGTGATGGTGACTGTGTGTGTTGATATGGTGGTGATGAGTTGGTTGGTGGTGATGGTGGATGGTAAGGGTGTCGGTGATTTGTGTGGCTGACGAGGATCGGAATCATCAGATGTTGGTGATGGCCTGATGGGTTGATTTGTAATTTACTTCTTAATATAAATGTTGTTGGGTGTTCCAGATCCATTTCTTATTTTTTTTTAAAACTTGATTATTCTATTTTTTAATTTACTATTAGTTAATCATTTTATATTATTATTATTTAATTTTCTATTAGTGAATTATAGTTTCTTTTAAGAAAAAATTAATATTTTTATTTTTTAAAAATTTCTGTTTTTTAAAGTTTAATTAAAATAAGATTATTATTATTACTTTTTTATATATTTTAATTTTAATTTTAATTTGTTTTAGTTTTTTTATTTTTTATTTAATTAAATATAAAATTACCTTACTGCCCTTAGCAGAAAACTTGATTAAGGGTATTTAGGTTATTTTACCCACTAACAATGTCAGTCCGTTCGTTTTAACAGTTCCTAATAGAAGGATTAAAGTTAGTAATTTTAAAAACTAGTGGACTAAACCTAGATTAACGCTAACTAGAGGGACTAAAATCTTAATATCCTTTTTTTTTTCATTTTCTAACTTTATTTTTTTCGATTTTTGAATTTATTTTTTGTTTTTATTTTATTTTTGTTGATGGTGGTGGTGATGATGATGATGGAGGAAGGTTCATGATGATTTTATTTTATTTTTGAAAAAAAAAATGTTTTTTTATATTAAAAAATTAAAAAGCTGATTTTAATGAATTTTATTCTAAAAGATAGATTTTCTTTAATTATTTTTAGTATAAATAGATCTCTACCGTTCATCTCAAAGTTGGATGGTGGAGATTTAAAATATTTTTCTTTTTGTATTATTTGTTCTTATATAAATATTATTTTTCCATTTTTTGTTTTCCTCTTGTTTCATTTTTTTGTTTTTCTTTTATTTGATTTTATTTTTAAAAGAAAATAAATGATCAAGGTTAAAATAATCATTCACCATCTTCTATTACGGTTGACCGTTAAAAATCGGGTTAGAAGGACCAAATTGATTGGTCTTTGAAAGCATAGGGACCACACCAGTGAAAAATGGACAGACAATTAAAAACTTCATTGTCAGCTAAAACATAAGGATCAAAATGATAATATCCCTTTAACAGTAGTCTGTTTTGAGAAGAGAAACACCTCCCAATGAGCTTTTGTCTAGTATAGTCGTCTAGTAGAGGTTTAAACTTTACTATCCTCCACTCAATTTAAAATAGATATTTTTAAAAGCCCAACTAAATAACTCTATAAAACTCAAATAGACGTTTTGAAGAAGTAGAAAACTGAACCAAACGAGCAGTAATTTTCTTATTACGGGGATTTAGAGAGTAAATCTTTGATTTTTGGATTTTAAATGAGGGGCGTAAAGAGTAAATGGGTGTGGAGATTACTTTTTACCCAGACAATAGACAGTCAGCAGAATAAAAATTACATGTGCAATTTGATATCTAGCATTATTCATCAAACTAGAATGTACTATGTTCTTGTGAGTTGTAAACAGGAAATCCTACACAAGTGATGATGAGCTATACATGTTATTGGACTTGTATTGAAACCGAGTTTTCCAACTTTGTTAAGCTTATTTGGACACGGCCCATATGATAAAAACCTGCACAAAAAAGAAAGGTGCACCAAACCAATCGGGAATCGAAACCGTATTGTAGACCACTGGTGCCAACATTTTCTTGTTGATGTCAGTATATACACCATTTTAGTTGGAAAAAACGAGAGTACTGACTAGGCATAAATATCCGTCACTTAGTTTTTCCCATCAATCAAACATATATACTTTCCAGAATTCTGGTCAACTGAAATATCGGATAAGGTTATGAAATTTTTGGAGCTACATAGTCATATTATTTAGTATTTACTATACTATACTATATATATACAACTCTGAACTCTTCGAACGTATCTCTACACTCAACTAGTTGCATTGTTTTCAGGCCTCCATCGACTACAAGTATCAAGTATGTATCAACTTATTATAAAGGCTCGGTGTTCTCGATCTCCTGAATTTCCAGCCAAATTATTATTCAAATAAATAAATAAGAAAAAGTAATCGATCTGGTCTCTTATTGTTTCCCATGCATGACAACAAGTGACTAATCAGGCAATTCATTCATTAAATTTACGCACAACTTGGATTTATTCCTGTGCTCTCGACCTTCCTAGAAATTTCTCTCTTCTTAATTCCTTTTGAAATTAATTTATTCCCGCCTCACTGATGCCACAATTTTCAAACACATTCATATTTTATTTTCAAAACTCAGCCAAGCTGCATAGCTAGCCTTTTGTCATTACATATATGTATGTGTACGTGCTTTATTTTGGTCTCTTTGTTTGGAAGCCCAAAAGCCAAAACTGATAATACGTTCTTTTCAAGGAAAAACGGGGTTTAAAGCTTAATTTGATACCATGCAAATGGAGCTGTAATGTAATGAATATTAAGTTTCCCTAATTGATGGAAACGACGTTCGATCTTGTCGTCTCCTGCACGCTTTGCACCATCAATCATATCATGCTTTTATTGCCACCACAAATTCCTCATTCAACTACACCATTTCAATTTCCACGATTCAATTCATTTTCTCATATTTGTTTAACAAGTGTTCTTGTCAAAATGTCAAGTAATTTATCTTTTAATTAAGTAGAAAACTACTGTTGACTTTTGTCTTAAACCATTAGATTTATTGATAGTCACAAGGTTGCACAGAAAAGTTAATTGATGGTTATTATTATTTCCGTGGGTTAGGTTCTCTGGTGGTCAGACATAGTAATTCTTACACTATTTTTTAGGGCATTTATTCCATCTTAAAAGATATACACATAGTCATCATTAATTGCCATATAGATAATGTATGATGTGGAAGTTGAATTACTTGCCACAAGAGATGTTTTATTGAGCTAAACAATATATTACCGTGATCAGTTTATAAACAAATACAAGAAGTGTACTTACTTCTGTTTTTTCTAGAAGATTATATCCAAAAGAATTATCAAAAACTCCACATTGTAACATATTTTTGTAAACTTAATCTGAGAACGCAAATAAAACACCCCATTAATTAGTAAGGTAATGACATGGAAATCTATGATTCATACTTATGTATTATTAGATAATGAAAGTAAGACTCTTACTACTTTAATATATGAAGCTTTTTACCTATCGGTAGGATTCGAGCTGTTAACTTGAGAATCATTAATCCAAGCCCCAAGCTCGTTCATCCACCAACTGAGTTAATACGCTCATAGGGGCTCTTTCTCTAAATCTAAGAGTTTAAGTTCTATGTAATATGCAATATACATGCTCTGTCAATTAAATATCCAGTTACTTGTCTTTCCATATTATCACTTAAAAAAAAAAAAAAAACTAATTACGTACAACATTGAAAATATTTGTATGAATCTATCAGTGCTTGATTTTACACATCTTACGTAAAGATAGCGGGAAATTAGAAAGAAATTAAATATTACCAAGCAGGAAGCAGCTGCCAGCTGATGCAGTGGTTAAGTATTTTCATTTTCACTTTGTTTTTGCTTCATATATAACGAAGTTAAACTAAAGTATCAAAAGTGAATTTTAATATCACTCAACAACGATTAATACACATCAACTAAGGAAATAACTTAATAATAACTACTTTAGTTTCATATTATTTTGCATTTTGATTTGAAGAGCATTAATTCCATGCACATATATATATTCTCAAATAATTAAAGATCAAGTAGTTTTATCTTTATCAAATGAAACAGTGGAAGCTTGATCACTTCTTTGATCCAGCCTAATAGAATCAGTTCCACAACTAAACAATCCATTATCATTATATTAATGGTTATTAAAAAACCACTAAATTTGTAAGGTCTTCAACCAGTGATCCGATCCCAAATAAAACCACTCTCTACTGAACCAATTTCATACAACAAAGTGAATTGGCAAGCATTCACACACATATACATATATGATACATATATAGTAATTGTCGTTGTTGTATGTAAGAATGTATTAACTCATCGATCAGAGATGATACTGTGTTTGGGTTTGAACAACTCTACAAGGTGATGCAATGGTACGATCTGAATCTCAAATTCTTTTATCTTAAAAGCAGCTATTGAGGTCTGTTAGACAATTTCATATAACCAAACTTTATATATATAACTATTAACTAAACCTAATCAATTCCATGAATATTATCTATTTGGGGCAGACATATTGATGACTTGAGAACTGATCTGCATAAGATCATATATGTCCTTTGTTGGGTTATTTTTTTTTTGCTCAGTATTTGATTCCATGCTGTAAGTAAGCATTAGGGTTTTTAACAAATTGATTACCACAATAAAGAACAATTTAAGCAAGATCTCTAAATCTCGGTATCACACTATGAATGAGTAGTACATTCTAGTACTCTTCTCTTATTTTCGTAGTCGAATATCATAATAGAATTGGCAACTTCTTCAAACATGAAATGATACCAAAATCTGGTATATATATAATTATATATCTAAGTATTAGCAGAAACTAGCTAGCTAGGTAGGGGAAAAATGAATCAGTACTAGATCAATATGCATATAATATAATTAAGACAAAAACATCTTACATATAAGGCATAGAGGTACAATAGATGGAATTAAGAAACAAAAGCTACCTTCAAAATCTGTAGTCGGAGGTTGATTATCTGGAAAACGCGACATTCTCGTTCCTCTTTTCGATCTCCTTCCATGTCTTCTACCTTAGTAATTATTAACACACATATAACCTCTTATTCACATCCTTGTCAAATTATAATAACAAGCATAGAATTTCATCAAGAATTCTCAGCGCTGGCTGTACACAATATCACAAATATTTTTATATATCATCACTTCATATATATATATATATGTAATTCATATACAACAAAAATATAAATATACTATGGATCATGACCGAGTCGAAGCTCCAAATCAAGCTCATCATCATCTTCACCGGCACCTCCTCTCTTTTCTTTTTCATCATCATCGTCATCATCAGGTACATGATCAGACTGACCGACTCGTAAACTGAGATTCCCTGATCTCCAATCATCCCCGAATGGGTTCAAATACATGGGATTTTTCCCGTACGAGTTGTCACCGCCATGATATGTAGTACTATGCATAGATCTGCCACTCCATGTAGATTCCGGGAAAAATGTTTGATAAGTTCCTTGTACCTCATGAGGCATAGCATAATGAGTTGGGTAGCTTTGAACTTGCATGTATGATCTGAATCCCCCGTAATTACTCTCATGATCAACTTTGTCCGAAATCGGAGGAACTGAAGTAATAGGTCTGTTCTTCGCTCTATCTTTCCTATGAATATTCATGTGCCCCCCCAAAGCCTGCGCTGTGGTGAAACCTCTCTTGCAAAACACACACTCGTAGGATCGGCCCGTGCCCATATCATCGCTGGCTTGCTCCGATCGATCAGTCTCTTCACTCGAGCTTTTCGAGTCCTCGTAAGTGTTGGATTCCATTACCAAATAAGACTTTGTTTTGATCAGTTCTTTCTTCCGAGTGATGTTGTGTCGAAAGAGAGAGGAGGGTATTATAGAGAGTTGAGAAGGAAGAGAGATGATGGAATACCAATGTAAGACAAGAGACGAATTAAAAAAATTACAACGTAGAGACATTCCCTATGTGGAATTAATTGTGTGTGAAGATGTTTTAGTTCGATAGAGAGAAAAGTCTTAGATGTTTCAGCCGGCAGAGAGATGTATATCTAACAAAACACAGTCATATAGTAATTTTTATTTATTTTCTCTCCTTAATACTGCTCTTGTTGCTTTCATCTTATGTTTTCTTAATATATTCGGTCTTCAATTTGTCACATCTCTATCTTTATATAAATATTTTATCTTCACCACAGATGGGTATAACAGATCCCACTATTTTTTTTCCTTTCTTTTCAAATTCTAAATAGAAATCAGTATTAATTAATTTTTTTAATTAAAATAAATATATATTAGAATTATATACGAAAGAACGTCACGAGCTTCTTACACTTAGAAAATTTTATTTATACTCTATATGTATATTGATTTATACACATACAATTTTTTTTAAAGAATTATTTAAACATTAGAGTTTATTTAGAAAATGGAATGATTCAAACCTACAGCATCGTGGTGCAGATACGAAAGATATTCTGCCGGATCAACCTCATCTCATTAGCATTTCTTAACACTTGATGATCATAATTGGAAGCATAATCTCTCCGGTTGGATCTACCGGATTAGTAATCCTACCTAGTGTATCATGTACGTTATACATACACACGCCTATAGTGGGTTCTATTTTATCTTTATCATGAAAAAGTCTTTGGTATACCGATCATATTTGAGGGGTCAACGTGCAAAAATATAACATTAAGGGGATTAAAGTAAAACAATTACAAGATTTATTTTTAAAGGAAGGGGCCATGGTCTCTACTCCCTGGCCCCTGTCAGCTCCCAATCCCAAAGATTTACCACCAGTTAGATAATAGATCCATTTAATTAATAACATTATATCATGTATATAAATGAATTTATTTTGAAAAATTATCTGACTATGAATATAACAATAGTTAGGGAAAGCAATTTAAAGATGAATAGTATATATATGAATAGGGTTAATGTATCCATTAATTTATTAGGTCTAAATCTAAGACAAAGATCATCTGCTGAACTTTTCTCTATTAAGTGATGACACATTGACACTTTGCTTTAATAAAAATGAGTGGTACATATTAAACTTTTATTTTTTCTTTTCCACACTCAAAACGGCAGTGTTTCACAAACTTCATCCTCCGGTCCTTCCTAAATCATAAAGCCTTTTTCTTTCTTCTCTCTTTCACCCCAAGTCCTAAGATGTCTCTAAACTCTCAAGATTCAAGAGTCAAGAATGAAACTTCAGCAAAAGTAAAAACTTTTTCTAATTAAACCTTGCAAACTACTTTCGATTTCAAACTAAAATCCTAAAAAAAGTTTGTTGGTGTATGAGAGATATGAACTGCATTTCACAAATGAAGAAGAAAGAAGCAGGACTAGAAAACCTCGATCCTCTACTATTTCACATGAAAAAAATAAATAGAGTAAGGCTATTTATATATTTAACCAATTAACTATTAGGTTTTGGTTCATATTCTCAAGTGAACCCAATGTTAACCAAACAAGACTCAATTGATGTGGAACTTCCCGGAGACGTGAGATAACGTTTGGAAGTTGAAGATGGAGTTTGATGGAGGTTTGAAGACAAAGAAGAACTGAAGAAACGAAGTCTGGTGGGTTCCGCGACATAGACCGCGGTGCAGACATGCACCTAGACCTCGACATGGAGAGCGGCCGTGTCCAGGAGATCAAGCGAGGCGTGGACCGTGGCACAGAGAGCGGTAGTTGACATTGGCTTTTTGCGATATAGGAAGCGGGGTGCACACCGTGACCTAGACCGCGGGAAACGCTTATCTTGCTCAAAGAGGAGTGTTGCGCTTGGAAATAGGAAAGTATTTTCTTCTGGAAGTTCTTGTGCTAATCAGAAAAGGAAAGAGTTTGTCTTCATGAAGAATAGGAAAGTCCTATAACAAGAAGACTTGTCATAAATAGAAAATAGTATTTATGTGGAACAAGTAAGCCTTGTACGTTTATGAGTAGGATTTCCTCTTATGTTAAACTTCCTGTAATTAGTATAAATAGACCTTGTATCTAGGTTATTTTGTGTGGATAAAAAAGAACACCATGTAACATCAGAGAGTAGTAGAGAGATTCGGGTGAGAGACCCGTGGGAATATCCAGGGAGGGATCTAAGGGAATATCAGTGGATCAAGTAAGAGATCCGTGGGTGATATTCAGGGGAGACCTAGGGGATATTGTGGGGTTCTTGGTAAGGATCTTGGGAGCGTGGTTTGGGGTTTGGGTGTGAGAGAGAATCCTGAAATATATGGTTGTAACAATTTATTATATAGTGGAGTTTTCTCTATCGTCCTGACGGCCCGTGGTTTTTTATCCGATTTGGGTTTACCACGTAAATCTTGTGTTGTGATTGATTTATTTTCTCTCATCTATTTTTTCTGCTATTGACGTTATTAATTGTTATGAGTTATGGACATATATTAGGCACAACGATTCCGCGTTCATCGGTTCCGAGAAATTCTCCAACATTAACAAATCCCACCTATATATTGTTGTCAACAACTGTTAAAACAATTAACCACTGTAAACCGACTTCTAGAACAAAATAGCTACTTGCTATTTTTAATCTCTCTTCAATACTCCCCTCAGGATGGACCATAGATATTGTGTAGCCCCATCTTGCTTGTTAATTCCTTAAACTGCATAGGATGAAAAGCCTTGGTAAAGATATCAACTAGTTGATTCTTGGTAGAGACATGAAGAGTCTTCAAACTCCGTACCTGCACTTTCTCTCTAACTAAATGACAATTAATTTCAACGTGCTTTGAACGCTCATGAAAGACTGGATTTGCAACTATGTAAGGAGCTGCTTGATTATCACAGTACCAGGCTTTGAGTGTTCAACTCTTAATTCCTTCAACAATGAAAGTAACCAGGTTAGTTCACATGTTGCATTAGCCATAGAACGATACTCAGCCTCTGCGGATGACAATGTCTGCTACTTTTTCGACTTGTAAGAAATCAAGGAATTGCCAAGAAACACATATAAACTTGAAATCGATCTTCTTGTCAGGACATGCAGTCCAATCTGCATTTGTAAACACTTTAAACTTAACATCTAGAGCATGAGATAATGAGGACTTAGCTTAAGCCTTGAGATGGACCTCTAAACTAGATTGATAGAAAAGTCCTTGCCCTGGAGATGACTTAATGTATTGCAACACACGTTGAGCTGCTCTAAGATAAGGTACTTTGGGCTTGGTAAGAAACTGACTCATCCTTTACTAAGCAATATCAGGTTTTATTATAGTCATATAAAGAAGCTTACCTATCATTCTTCTATATGTAGAAGAATCTTCTATCAAATCACCTTCGTCTTGACTTAATTTAAAATTCACCTCCATTGGAGTATTTACCGGTTTACATCCCAAATAACTAATGCCAAACAACAACTGCAAAGCAAAATGCCTTTGAGAATTGAAGATACCCTTTATAGATCTGGTTGTTTCCAAACCAATAAAGAATCTTGAATTGCCTAAGTCTTTAAGCTTAAATCTAGCATCCAAAGAGATCTTTAAACTCTTAACAATAGCCTCATTATTTCTTGCTATAATAATGTCATCTACATTGACAAGGAGAACAATGAAACTTGAGTCTTTTGTCTTGATAAAGAGAGAGTGATCGATTGCAGACTAATGGAAACCCTATTCAATTAAAGCATTCCAAAACTTAGCATACCACTGCCTTGAGGCTTGCTTTTAGCTATTCAAGGACTTATATAATCTACAAACATGATTACTAGGAAGTACATTCTCCCCTTTAGGACCATACCCTTGTGGTATAGTCATATACACTTCTTCATCCAAGTCACCATGTAAGAAGACATTATTTACATCAAGCTTGTGTAAGAACCAACCATTGGTAAATGCTAAAGCAAGAAGTAGTTTAAAAGTAACCAGCTTAGCAACATGGAAAAAAGTGTATGTGTAATCAACACCCTCTTGTTGAGTACAACATTTTGCCACAAGGCGAGCTTTATACCTTTAACACCAACATTAAACTTCAGGTTGTAAACCCATTTACAACCTACAACATACTAACCAGAAGGTAAACTAACTATTGACCAAGTTTTGTTTGCTTCAAGAGCATCCAACTCAGTCCTCATAGCATGTTCCCAATGAGGCTGTCCACAAGCTTAGGAATAAGAAGTAGGCTTAGAATTGGCTGACACAGACAACACTACTATTTTAACATTGCCCTATAATTTATTATAACCAATGACCTCAGATATAGGATGGGAAGTAGAAGATCCACCATTTGTTTCACGAGTAATCAAACTACAATGGTCGTCCTATAAGTAAGAAGACTTTTTATCCATTCTACTAGACTGAGTTATAACTTCAGTAGGCTGTTGTGATGAAATAGATTTTAAGTTAGAGTTGTTTAGAACAGACACTTCTGAGGTTGAATCAAGAACATGTAAATGAAGCACTCTATCATGAAATAAATCAAAAAATCTGAAGTATAACTCTTTTCAGAGAAAGAAAAGATGGCCTTATGGAATTGAAGATCTCTAGAAATGAAGATTTTTTCATATTCAATATCAAGCAATTTATAAGCTTTCATACCGTGAGAATAGCCAATAAACACACATGCTCGAGACCTAAAAGAAAATTTATCTCGATTACTTAAAAGTGTAGATCCATAACTCAAACAACCATATGCCTTGAGATGGAGATAAAATGACACTCTCTGGTCTAAGACTTCAAAAGGAGTTTTTTTTTTTAATAATAGGTGATGACAACCTATTAATGAGATGAATTGCAGTCAAAATACACTCTCCTCAATAGACTAGAGGCAAACATGACTGAAAAAGTAAAGCTCTACCAACATTCAACAAATGTTGATGCTTCCTCTCAACCACAAAGTTTTGCTCTGGTCTTTCAACACAATAATGATAGTGTACGACTTCTTTAGAGTAATAAAAAATAGTCAAAATGAGCTTTTTAGCATTATCAGATCGAACCCCTTTTATATTAACACTATAATGAGTGACAACTATATTGAAAAATTGTGGTATTATCTGTTAAACTTTAGATTTGTTATGCTACAAATAAACCCAAGTAAATTTAGAACAATCATCCACTATGGTAAGAAAAAATCTGAAACCTTCTATAGTAATAGTATGGAAGAGACCCCAAATATCAACATGTATCAAATCAAAAGGTTGATGACACAATATATTTTTAGAAGCAAAAAGTAACATTTTTTGCTTGGCAAATTGACAAATAGAACAATGAAAGTTTTTGCAATGAACAACACTCAAATGCAAAGTCTTAGTCATTTGTTACAAAACATTACATGACGGATGACCTAATATATAGTGTCACAATATATCTGAAGAAATATTACAAACTGAAACCTTATTGCTTGTTACCGCCTTTGATTCCTACAAGTCCAAATAGTACAAGTTCCTAATTTTGCTACCCGTCCCAATCTGAAGGGCCTAAGAATTATCCTGAATCAATCAGTGATTAGTGGTAAACATCAGAGTAAAATTGGTACCCTTGGTAAGAGAACCAATAGACAATAGATTTTATCTAAAGCTTGGTACATAAAGCACTTTGCTAAGCATAATATGTCCAGTTAGTTGAATTGTTCCAACATGAACAATTGGAGCACTTAGTCCATTTGATAAATTCACATGTGAAGTATTAAGAGAAGAATCAAAAGACATAAAAAGACTCAAATTATGACACACATGATGAGTTGCATCAGTGTCCAATATCCATCTATGTTTAAGGATGAAAGAGAGTGTACCAGTGAAATTAGAAACTGTTGGTTGTTGGTCACTGACACTGTAAGAACTGCTCTGAAGTTAAGAACTAAGAAAGGCAATAAGCTGTTGACATTGGCTTAAATAGAGAGAGGAAATAGAGACATTTGTTACTGTATCATCAGAATGATCTATTCTAGTATTAGTTTGATTAGCCACTGGTTTATACTGTTCAGAATATCCATTGTATTGCTCTGAATTTTGCCATTTGAACTTAAATCCCGATGGATATCCATGAATCTTATAACACTCATTGATGGTATGTCATAGTTTGCCATAATGTGTATATAATGGCTGTTCACCTTTTCATTTATAGGAGTTATAATTGCTTGTAGAGACTGTAAAAGTTACAGAATTCAAAGTATTAGTGACACCATAAGAGCTAAGATTTCTTTATCTTTCTTCCTGAATCAGAAGTGAAAAAACTTTGTTTATAAGAGGAAAATGATCTATCATAAGGATCTAAGCTCATATATGAGAATATGATTCATTTAGTCACATCAAAAACTGAAGAACATATTCCTCCTGTTGGAATTCCATGAGATCTTTCAAACGTCCATAACTGCAAATAGGAATTGGTCGAAATTCTCTAAGCTCTCCCCAAAGTATCTTAAGCTTAGTGAAATAACCATTAACATCATTCAAACCTTGTGATTAACCATTCAACTGTTGTTTGATTTGAAAAATTCTAGGGCCACTACTCTAGTGAAACTGATTATGAAGATCATTCCACACATCAACTCCGTTATCAATGTACATTATACTATCAATTATTTCCTTTGAAACATCATGTAGTATCTAGGACATAACCATACTATTGTATCTTGACCATACAACATAGAACGAATCATCAACAGAAGGACGAGAGATAGTCCCATATATGAAACAAAACTTATTCTTTGCCACCAAAGCCATAGTCATAGCACGAGACCAAGAGTTGTAGTTGTTACCTATAAGCTAGGTTGAAACTAAATCCAGACCTGAATGATCACTATTGCTAAGATAGAAAGGATTGCTTAAGCCATCTACATGCGATCGATCTTTAATTTCGAGATTCACAGATCAATTTTCGCCATTATTATTATTGTTTTTGCCGGAATTGTTGAGATTTCTTTCATTATTTGTACCTGAATTAGCTGCTCCCCCTCAAACCATTATCGATAACCTAATCGAAGAATCGAAGATAATTGAGATGAAAAAAATAGTATTTCATGGTTGTGCAATCAATCTTGTCATTATTGATAACCTAATCGAAGAATCGATATGAAGAAACAGAGTTTCATAGCTGCACAATCAATGACGCTCTGATACCATTTCACAAATGAAGAAGAAAGGTTCAGGACTAGAAAACCCGCTTCTCTGTATTATTTCACATGAAAAAAAAACAAAGTAAGGATATATATATAATTAACAAATCCCACATATATATTATTGTCAACAGCTGTAGACCAAATTCTAAAACAAAATAGCTATTTGCTATTTTTAATCTCTCTTCAATACTGCGTGGAAAGCTATTGGCTTAGGTTTGATTATTTGCCAACAACACCTGCAATTCAATGAAGTTGGGTTTTGAACAACACCCAAAACTCTGGTTTCTGGGTTTTCTAGATTTTAGAGATTTTTTATTTTATTTTTTAAAGTTATTTTAGAGATTTTGGGGTTTCTAGAACAACACCCAAAATTTGATCTCTTGATTATTTGACAGCAATTATTCCCCATTTACAACCCAAGTATTGAAAGCCTGGAAATATACATAACCAATTGTGATTTCTAGAAATAAAATAAATTTGAGGTAGGGAGGAAAACCAAGAACTTTACGTTTAGAATTGAAGATTTAAGAAGGTGAGAGAGAGTGAAAAGACATCAAATAATTTGTTTAAAATGGAAATAAGACAATAGTTAAATATAGACCACCCATTTTTACTACGATAGGATGTCACCAGATCTTAAAGAGCTTAACATAAACTCAGTAAAGAAAAGCTTAGTAAAGGATCTTTGTCTTTAAATCTTTACTCATTTTTTCTACCATTGGATTAACAATAAATGAATTGTTGAAAATTTAGGACACCGATTTAAGTCATATTCTTAAATTGATATAATCGACCTATGAAATGAATACATATAAGTATAACCATTTTGAAAACTTTTTCACAATATTGACAACTATAAAATTACCTTACGATTATCAAGCTACATTGTCAAGATAAACCCACATATGTCCGAGCATTAGTTAGAACATCTGCAATATAATTATACATTTTTAAGTTTTTAAATAGTATCATATCGACATTTCTATTCATTATCGTTATGGACTCATTTTTGAATATTTTTAATTCGAGAAATACATATTCACTTCTCCAATACAATTATCTAAAATCAAATATACATCTATTTTATGATCAATCATAATAAAACAATTATTTCACTCTCTGTCCTATTTTATTTTACAATTAAATGAGCTATAATATTATTGATAGAAAGAGTTAGAAATCCTAATCAGCATTTCTAGGAGAGTTTCTAGAACAACTCCAAATTTTCTAACTTTTTTACTACATCATCTCTATATTGAAGCTAGATAATTGCATTGAAGAGAGTTTTTCTAATTTTTAATTATCTATCCTACATGACAGTCAATTTTCTTAAAATACATATTTGTATTGGAAATGCACTTAACATATATAAATTAGACTTTATTTTTAAATTTATTTTATATATACCACTTGCGGTAACGGTGATTAAAACTGAGATATTGTTAGACTGAATGAATGCGTTCCATTGTCAAACCATATTGGGTAATGATTAAATTAAAGTTATTAATATGCGAAAAAGTTGGTAATTGAAGCTTTAAACAAGGAAGGTGTGACATTAATTAATGTTTTGCTAAAAGGGAGTCAAGAAATGGCCCATAATGGTCACCGAGGTACAAAGTGTGCAACCAGAAATTTTCACTAAAAAGAACATCCATAACAAAGATTCAAAATTAGCATTTAATCATGAATTACAAGTGAGTTAAAATGAGAGAGAGAGAGCCAGTTGCTTGTAATCAACAATGGTAAGGAAACATGTAGGAACCTTCCTCCAACGATATGTTATGACCAATAAACAGTGATTTTTTGTACTTTCTACTTGTCCTTAACCACAAGATTTTTTCAATATTCTCGTTAATGGAGAACAGCATCATCATCTTCGTGTCATCACAATCAAAATCACATAATTAATATCATCATTTGTGTTATGGCTTATTCATAAAATTATTATTTTTTTTTTATAAAAAAATTAGCTAGATCATTACAGTTTTTTTCATTTTTTTGGTATTAAAATTCAAGTAGTGATGATAAAATCTGAAAGCTACCAACTCCACTTGCATATCAAATATTAAAATGTTTAATTTGTTTGATCGTAAGTAATAATTTTAAACAATAAAATGTTATGTGTGTTCTCATTTATACAATTCTTAAATGCAGCTTCATGTTTACTTAATTAGGTTATTTAAATATTGATTATAGTCCTTGAATTCCATGTATTTGGAAGATGAAGACCAAAACATGGAGACTCGCTCTTGAGCATTTTTATATTCTGCAGGCCATTTTCCTTTTTAATCAAATTATATTAAATAGGGCATAGCTGCTTTTTCGTTTAAAATGAGTTTGCATGGAAAATGGCAGCACTGACAAGTGCAACATAACCGTTACCTTTTCAGATTAGAACTCTCTGATCTTTATTGAACCAATCTTTGTACGGTGTATTATTATTTTTAACAATTTGAACAGTCTATTATCATTAACAATTTGAAATTAACACAAAAATTAGCTTATCAAAGAATCTAAATCTTACATTTTTTCGTGATGCATGGCTGCCACGGTCCGGTCAAATATATATTGTCACGCTCTTTTATCTTTCCTTTTCATTATTTAATTTGATTCAAACAAATAAACTAATCATGCTGAGTACTTATTATTAATTTTGAAAACTAATTAATTAAATTTTAAATAAGATCCTTTAGTAGATCCTTTAATTTTGATATGCTGATTATTGTTGTCTTACCTTCACTAGATCTTGAATATCGATATAGTGATATTTATAATTAATGACCGCGATTTGAGATTTTATTAATAGCCCACAAAAACATACTAATCATTATATGCTTTTAGAAATTAGACTTTACTTATTTTGTTACCAAAATGAAAGGAAATTTTCATAAAAAATATTATATATATAATTTCACCTTGTCTGGTGTGGGAGACAAAAAAATTAGACAGTGGTTTAAAGAAAATGAGTGGATACAAACACTTAAATTTTTCAAGAAAAATTGATGTAACATCTAAATTTGCTTTCTTCACCTTGCTTTGTATCATGTACTTCAAGCAAGCTTCCTTCAACGATTGTCCAAAATGCATCTAATTAATTAGGGGTGATCAAAACTTACATATAAATCATGAATTTCACTCTCTAATGATGTGAGATATGACAAATAAAAAATAAACAACATTTAAATTAAATCACTTGTAAAAGAAATTTCATTGTTGTAGGATTTATTTTAATCTTTATGAGACTTGAATGTTAAATTAATTTAATTCTAATTATCACAGATCCCAACTAAACTATATCCGAATTTGCATGTTACCTTCTGATTTTTTTTTTAGGCACTAAACCCCTGAACTATCAGAAATTGGTAAAAGTGGATGAAAACCTAACTCCATCTACTATTCTGTCATGGTAAATTGCACTAAACACCCTTATTATATACATAATTGTATCAAATCGAAAAAAAAATATAAATATGATATAAATGCCCCTCTTACCAAATTTTTAAAAATCATATTTTAAAAATAAAATTTTAAAATTTAAAATTGAAATATTAGTTAAATAATAATAAAATTCTGAACTTTTTGATGAATAAAATTAAATATATAGAGAAATGAAAAAAAAATCAATTTAAAAATAAATAAATTATCTTATATATATATATATATTTAAATATCCCTAAATATAAAACCCAGGTAAATATATAAATTATTTAATGTGAAATATCATTTAAACTATCTTTTTTATTTAAATATCTCTAAATATTACTTGTTCGTTTACAATAACAATGTTATTAACAATAGAAAAAACAACAACAACAATAATAATAATAATAAAATAAATAATAAATAATAATGATAATAATTTAAATACCCTATATTTTTTTTACCATTATCATATTTATTTAAATATCCCTAAATATCACTTGTTTAATTACAATAACAAGGGTATTGATAATGTCAAAAAAAAATGAAATGATAATAATAAAAAAATTAAAATAATATAATAATATAATAATACTAATATAGTAATAATAAAATAACAACAACAACAACAACAACAACAACAATAATAATAATAATACTTTAAATACCCTATACTTGTTTTAGCCACTATCATTTAAATTATCATTTTTTATTTAAATATAAAATCTAGATGAATATATAAATTATTTAATGTGAATTATCATTTAAACTATCTTTTTTATTTAAATATCTCTAAATATTACTTATTCGTTTATAATAATAAAGTTATTAATAATGTAAAAAACAAAAATAAAAAATTAAATAATAATAATAATAATATAATGATAATAATTTAAATACCCTATACTTTTTTTTTATCATTATCATTTAAATTATTATTTTTATTTAAATATCCCTAAATATCACTTGTTCAGTTACAATAACAAGGGTATTGACAATGTCAACAACAAAATAAAAAATGAAATGATAATAATAATGATGATAATAATAAAAAAATTAAAATAATAAAATAATACTAATAAAATAATAATAATAATGATAATAATAATAATAATAATAATACTTTAAATGTCCTATATATTTTTAGTCATTATCATTTAAATTATTATTTTTATTTAAATATCCCTAAATATCCTTAAACCTTACATATTATACTTTTTGTTTTTCACCATTAAACCCCTAAACTTTTATAACAATGAATATTTAAATTATTTATGGGGAATTATCATTTAAATTATATTTTTTATTTAAATACTCATTTTTTATTTAAATACTCATGTTATTGTAAATGAACAAGTAAAATTTAGGGATATTTAAATAAAAAAGATAGTTTAAATGATAATTCACATTAAATAATTTATATATTCATTTGAGTTTTATATTTAAAGATATTTAAATAAAAAAAGAAAATTTAAATAATTGTTAAATCAATTTAATTTTTTCATTTCTGTATTTATTAAATTTTCTTTATCTAAAAGTTCATAATTTTATTTATATTTAACAATCTTTCAATTTAAAATTTAAAATTTTTATTTTTAAAATATTGGTAAGAGGGGTATTAATATCATACTATTTTTTTTTTCCGATTTGATATAATTATATATATTATAATGATGCTTAGTGTAATTTATCATGACAGAACAGTAGATACTATTAGGTTTTCTTCAACTTTTATCAATTTTTAGTAGTTCAGGGGGTTTAGTGTCTAAAAAAAATTAGAGGACAACATATGAATTTAGATATAACCGGGGAATACGAGACAATTAGCCATAATTTAATGGTACTCGTAAGAAATTAATGCATTATTTAAGGTGATTTTGACTAAGTCTGCAATCAAATTATAAGATGAGAAGAGATTATTATTAAAGAAGAGGAGATGGACAATTAGATAGAACATGAACGAAAACAACTTAACTGCTTTTATTTTTTCAACCAAATCATTCGTCTTCTACCTTCATTATTTTTTTCCTATGTTGACGCTGCAACTCTTGTTTTTTTGCTCTTGTTATTCATTCTTGCTTCATGTTTCTTTTTTAAATGCAATAGTAACTGATCTGTAATCTTGTCTTTACTTTCCAATTCCAACTGTACTAATAATTGGTTCGTCAATTGATTGAAAATTGTAATAAAGGAAAAAAAAAATACCCAGTTAATTCTGTGAAAACATTTACAAATAATTTTTATTATTACTGTCGCTTTTGTAAAGTTTAATATATATATATATATATATTTATTTATTTATTTTGACCAACAAAATATTTTCAAAAGAGTAAATTGCACTAAACTTGCTTGAGGTTTGCCCTCTTACACTCTCTAGTTGATTGGATATACAATTACTTGAATAGTCAAACTAAGCACCGGCAACCTGTGAAATGAAATAGGAAAAAGAGCAGTGGTCGAACCACATGAGGGGGTGGTCCTTTTGGGGGACTCTCCTACGCTCAAGTTAGTACGTTGCAAGAGAAAAATAAACGAGATCGAGAATAAGTGATATCAAACTTAACCTTGGGTTCCATATGTTGTGTCGAGCGTCCAATTGATTAATCAGGGGTCGTTGGTGGGAATCAATGAAGCCAGAATGCGACAAGGGTGAAGTCGCTTTGTGGATCGTTGAAAATTTAGTCAAGCTTGGGCTCGACTATCTCGTTCGAGGGGCTAGGTTGTCACCTTGGATGTCGAATAACAAGTAATTAATAATAGGAGAGAATCGTGGAGCAATATTATTAGTGCTTTCACGTGTAAGTTGTGACAAAGTTTGGTCCCCTTTCCTAAGGAGGGGTCTAGTATTTATAGTTGAGACATCGAGCCTTCAACGACTGACCCATTTAAGAGTTGGCATGGATCTCGGACCCTTAATTACCCGTTTTGATTCTAACGAACCTGACAATAAAGGTCATGATGGCCTATATATGGCACTGTGATTTGTGTAACACTCAACATGTGATAAATGTGTGATTTAAGGCCAATCAATGGCTTATTTGAACACGTTTCTAGTTGACCTGTTGCTTAGTTCAACATGGGGTTTTTGTTGGGGTTTGTGCCCGAAAGCTTGTAATTTTGTAAATGTGAATGAAACATTAATAAAATAAGTAGTTTATTCATTTTATGAATTTGTCTCATACATTTATATCATGTGTACTTAACATCCAAGATTGCCAGATGTAATCTCTAACTGAGTATATGAGTATCATATACAAAGGTATTCAGTTCGAGATGAGCAATCTAAAAAGTCTATAGATAGCAAGTAGAGCTGTGTACTTTATTTGTGGTTAATCTACTGATGCGGTCCATTCCGTAATGTATGATGGTCTTAACCTAGACTATTCATATGATTGTATAAGAATGGAGGCACTTTATATGATGTGATCATATAGGACTGGGCCATGATCTATATGAATCTCTCACCAAGATCCGTTACAAGATGAGATTCATATATATCAACAAATAATGGCTATATACGAGTGATCTTAATTCTGAGTGTCTTATCGAATCCTTCATGTTAGATCATGGTTTTTGATATACCATGAGTGAGATTAGAGTTACATTCCCGGTCAATAACTTCAGAGTTATGGAATGGTCATAAAGATAGTTTGTGATATTTTCACATATGGGGGTGTCCAGTACATGTACTGAAGAACATAACTGGAAAGTTGGACCCTAAGTCTATGGTCTGCTTGATTGTAGGTTATTCCAAGGAGACTAGAAGTGGATACTTCTATATTTTTGAGGAGAACAAAATATTTGTATCGAAAAATACAACGTTTCAAGAGGATAACTATATAAGTGATCATAAACCTCGAAGCAAGATTGTGCTTAATGAGTTAGAGCCTGGTACGACCAGTACTCAATTAACAAGAGTTGTGGTTTCACCTACATTTGATAGTCAGACGGTTCATAGTCAAACCACACTACCACGCAAGCATAGTGGGAGGGCTGTACGACAAGTTGATCGCTATTTAGGTATTAGAGAGGCACAAGATGTTGTCTTTGATGATAATGTGGATGATCCATTGTCATTTAAACATGCAATGGAAGATTCTAACAAAGAGGAATGGCTTAAAGCCATGAATCTCGAGATGAAGCCTTTGTACTCCAACTCAGTCAGGGAACTTGTAGACTTACCAGATGGGATAAAACCCATAGGTTGTAAGTGGATTTATAAGAGAAAAGGGAGTAGTTAGGAAGGTAGAGACCTTAAAAGTAAGACTAGCGGCCAATGGTTATACCCAAAAGGAATGTGTCGATTATGAAGAGACTTTCTTGCTAGTAGATATGCTTAAGTATATTTGGATTCTCTTATCCATTGTTGCCTATTTCAATTATGAAATTTGGTAAATGGATGTCAAAACTGTATTTTTGAACGGCAATCTTGTTGAAAGCATCTATATGATGCAATCAGAGGGAATCAAGTCCCAGGATCAAGAGCAAAAGGTTTGTAAGATGTAAATGTCCATTTATGAACTAAAACAAGCAACTAGATCTTGGAACATTAGGTTTGATAATGCTATCAAAACCTATGGCTTTAAGCAAAACGTTGATAAACCTTGTGTTTACAAGCGGATCGTTGACAAGAAAGTAGTATTTTTAGTCCTATATGTAGATGATATCCTACTCATTGGGAATGACGTAGGTGTATTATTGGAAATAAAGGAAGGGTTGGCTGGCTAGTTAGCCAATTCCAAATGAAAGATTTAGGAGATACGAGTTATGTTCTAGGGATCCAATTAATTATGAATCGTGAGAACAAACTCTTAACATTGTCGTAGGCATCGTATATCGATATGTTACTTGTGCATTTTTCGATGCAGAACTCGAAGAAAAGTAACTTACCTTCTAGGCATAGAGTTCACTTGTTTAAGGAACAATGTCCTAAGACACTTCAAGAAATTGAGGATATGAGACATGTTCCCTTTGCGTCTGCAGTAGGCAGTCTTATGTATACTGTGTTATGCACGAGGCCTAACATCTGCTTTGCATTGGAAGTAGCCAAAAGGTTTCAGTCCAACCCATGATTGGATCATTGAGTTGCTGTAAAGGCCATTATCAAGTATATTTAAAGAACGAGAAACTATATGCTAGTATATTTTGGATAGGATTTGATGCCGTTAGGATATACAGATTCATATTTTCAGTCTGATAGGGATTCTAGAAAATCCATGTCTGGATCAATTTTTACCCTTGGTGGTGGATCCATAGTATGGAGTAGTGTTAAACAATCATTTATTGTTGACTCCACCATGGAAACCGAATATGAAGCAACTTGTGAAGCAGCTTGTGAAACAACTAAAGAGGTTGTCTGGCTTCATAAATTCTTGAATGATCTTATACTCATCACACTTTATTGCGATAACGTTAGTACTGTGGCTAATTCCAAAGAACCATGAAGCCACAAGAGAGGGAAGCATATGTAGTTGAAATATCATCTCGTCGGAGAGATAGTACATAGATGGGATGTGACCGTGACCAAGATAGCGTCGTTGGACAATCATGCTGATCAATTTACGAAGACCTTAATGGCTAAAGTGTTTGAAGGTCACCTAGAGGGTCTATGGTTATGAGATATGTCTCACATGCTTTAGTGCAAGTGAGAGATTGTTGGGGTTTATGCCCTAAATCATATAATTTTGTAAATAAGAATGAAACATTAATAAAAGAAGTACTTTATTCATTCTATAAATCTGTCTCATACATTTATATCATATATACTTAACAACCAAGATTGCCGGATATAATCTCTAACTGAGTATATGAGATCATGTCTTGAAGAAAAAAACATGTAATAGCATAGCACATCCAACAGAAAAGGAGAGAAAGTTGACATTTTCCTGCCATTCGCAACGCCATTAATGGAGATAGTCAACCCTATCAATCCCACTGAAATAAAAGCAATTTTTATGCTTCTGGGGATAATTCCCACCCTTAAACATGGCCATCATCAATGCCAAATTAATTGCTAAACGATTGACCTAATCAATGAAATAGACACTGGGGTTGAAATCTGTCAAGAAAGGGTATATATATTGTAGAGATATCTATTGGGAGGGGGGGCGACCCCGACTTGGCTACTAAAAAATACACTATCGCCTATTGTGCCCAGTTCTACTTATCGTCTGGCATGAGTTTGCCATCGCCTACAATGTCAAAAATACGTTACCCAAATTCCATCTACATCACCATTACATCATCTAGTTGTGTATTATTTTATGCTTGTTAATAAAAGAGTCCTCCACTGTCCATCACATGCTGTAATTTGATCGAGTCAAAATTGTGCTATAAAACTATATAGCCATAAGTCAAACACAAACCAACCCTTTAATTACCAATTATGTAGGGTGTGTGTGTGTGTAAAGTGGTTGAAAGATGTAAGTTATAATAAGAAATATCGTGCAATTAGGAAATGGTGTAAATGTGATTGTCAAAAGTAAAGTGTACAAAATGCAAAAGAAAGAAAATAAAGAAAAGAAAGAAAAAAAAAGGCAAAGAAATGAAAAAAAAAAGGAAAAAAAAAATAAAATGGCCTTGAAAATAAGTGTAAAGTACTCACAATATAGAGTACAAATGTGTAGCACAAAAGTATATGGAAGTGATGCCTAGATGCTTGATGTGATGTAAATCGTGTTTATAAAAACAATACTCGCAAGTGCACGAATCGTAAAGATATCGTACAACGGCAAGTAAGGATCGTTCCCACGAGGATTAGAGATTTATTTGGTTAAATCCAATTCTAATTAAAGTTAAACTAAAAACAACCAGAAATTGATGGTGAATTGATTTAAACTAAAAACTTAAATTAAATTAATCTAATGAAAGCAATTAAAGAGATTTGGTTGTGATCAAAGGTGAGAAAGCACTAGGTCATCAATGCTCCCCTACTATGTTTACTCAATGTTTCGAATTGACTGTGAAAGATATTAATCAAGTTAAGAGTTCGTTTTTATCTTAAGTATGATTATTACCGTATGATCCTAGGATGAATCAAGTGTTCTCAATTACAATTTACCCATAGATCAATGGCGCAAACTACAATCGAGAACTAACCCTTAACTTGATTAATATATTTCACAGTCAATTCGAAACATTGGGTCGCTCTGGAGGTCGCCGCGGTCCAGACCGCGGAGTTCCTCTGCCAAGTACCGCTCCGTAGACCGCTGGCTAGGTCTTGTGCCTGGACGGCGGTCTAGGCCGCGGTTGACTATCCAGTACTGACCTTTGGTTACTAAATTGAGTATAACCTCTTCTAGGAATATCGGAATTGAGATCCGTAAAGTGCGCTGAAAACTAGACTTCCGGGGCTTTCAATCCATAGGTAGTAGAACACACAATTCGATCTGAGCTGAAAGATATAGTCCCCGTAATATTACTATTCTGTACTGGTCCGAAAATTAATATTTTTGCTTTTTTTCTCCAAAATAACATTCAACACCTCTTGAATGGAATGTGACCTATACATGCTCAATAAACACATAAAATACCTAATTTTACCCAAGAACAAAGCACAAATAATAGGAAATTGGTACCTAAAACATGTACAGAAATAGACCGATCAATGCTTAAGTGTATATTGTTTGTAAAGTAGAGTAAAAATTATAGGGTATGAGTAGGTGTGAGTATTGCATGATTGGTGATCTTTGAACTCTTCCTATTTTCTTTGTTTCACCGCATCTAACCCCATGACGCTGTTACAACCCAAGAGAAAAGTCCAATTTGATCCATGAAATATCTCGATTGGGAATGTTTGTTGATGCTTGATCTTCCACGTTCATGGCATAGTGAATCATTCTTAGGCTAGTTCACAGACATTAACAGTTTTCCAATACACATTGTATGCAATGCATTAGAATTGTATGCAATGCATTAAAATTCTATGCATACATTTCATCTTTGCATACCTTGTATGAGAGTGAACTTAGGACTCTGAGTGGAAAGAAAAGAGTGACTCCACGTGAGACTTAGAGTCGAGTTGAATTATGCTAGAGGTGTAGGAGTGAGTAGTTCCCAATATTAGAGCACTCTTAGGTTTGAGATCCGTGATTCTGCGAGTTTCCTTTTAATGCCTTCGAGTTGCTTTAGAACATTTTGCATATGTCTACTTCTCTTTATCACACATCCTTACATCTCATCACCGGTTTGTGCATGCGACTATTTGAATTATTTATCGAGCCTATGAAAAGTTAAGATTGAGTCATTTTTGTTGTCGTTTCTTGTCATGTCTTGAGTTTGCTTGAAGAAGAACAAAGGTTTGGTTTAAGGGTATTAGATCGTGCCAAAATTGTACTATGTTGGCCTTCATTCCTTGTCTTTTGTCTTATTTTTGAGTGTATTTTCGTGTCTTATGGGCTATTGTATTATGTTTTAAAGCATTTGGTGCAATTCAGATATCAGAGTCAGGAAGCGTGACAAAATTGCAGGAAACATGCCAAAATCTTTAAAGAAGAGAAGTTTCACAGCGCGAGTACCCTACCCGAGCACTACCTGGGCACAAAGAGTGGGAACTTGAAGATTTTCTACTGCATGGGTACTTACCCGTGCACTACCCATACATCCACACACTGAAAGAAGAAATCTTTGAACAAAGCTTAGTGCATGGGTACCAACCCGTGCATATGCCTAAACCAGGAAGTAGATCAACTAGGAAAAGAGGATTGTATGGGTGCCTTACCCGCATACTACCCGTGCACAGCGTGCCTTGATTTTGCCACGTCAGTATTTTTAGACCTAATTTTGGAAATCCTATAAATATATCTTGTTCTTATTTTCTCTCTCACTCTTCCAGCCATAAATTTACTCTTCTATCTCTCTATTTTCTCTCTCTTACATCACTAACATTATTCCTAGATTAGGAATCATTCCCCAACAAATCCTAACTTTCTTACATAATCTTCATCCTGTTCTACTTAAGACCACTCGGAGATTGGATTCAAGCTTCAAGAAGAGGATTCTCTACACGGGTCTTCTCTGAACCTTTTCTCTTAGTCTATATTTTCTATTTGGCATGAGTAGTTAAACCCATAGTGGGAGTTATGTAATTGAATATGAATAAATGGGTTTTCTTCCATACTTTGATTTGATTAATATAGTTCCATTCATTGTGCTTAACACTCCAACTCTTGATTCTTATTGATTGATTGAACTTATTTGAGTAACCAAACAGTAATTGAAATCTTTGTAAAGTGGGGAGGCACTCCAACTCCCATTTCACTTAGTGGTTGAAGTTGATCTTTAAAGCATTTAATACTCACTTTGAGTTGGGTAGGCACTCCAACTCCCAACTCATTATAGATGTTGAAATATGGTTTCTTTGTAAGCCAAGTAGGTACTCCAACTCTTGGTTTATTTTAGTGATCAATTTATGTTTTTAACCATCCACACCTAAGGTGTTTAACCAAGCTCAATTGAATTGGAAGGAGTATGTTGTGAGCACTCCAATCCAACATATTCTGGCTAGGTGAAAGGGGTGGATTGTGAGCACTCCATTCCAATCCAAGCCATCCCAACCACCTCACATCTATCCAAAACAAGAGTAAAAGGGGTAGATTGTGAGCATTCCAATCTAAACCATCCCGAAAACTCAAGTTTGGAAGATAAACCCTAATGGATCGAATTGGTTCTTAAAGAATGGATTGCCCACTATTAATGTTTGATTGCATTAACTCTCACATTCACATCTCATTATCTTTTCAATTCACATTCTTGCTAATTATTAGTTTAACTTTAGATTAATTAACTTAATTGTAGTTTACATGGTAGTTATTAACCTTCAAAACAACCTTTGATATTTACTTTTTTTTTTCATGCTTTGTTTTAGTTTAATAGTAGTTAACTAGTTTTAGCCATTTGGTTTTCCTATCCCTGTGGACGATACCCTACTTGCCATTGTACTAGTTTTGTAAACTTTCGAGGCATTGTTATGGATTTATAAATATTTTTGACGGAATTTTTCTAACGACAAAAACGTATCACGTCAAAATGACACCGTTGTCGGGGATCGAATCCGGGTCACCCGTATGACAGGCGGGAATACGTATAAATTTTGTTTTGATATTACATATACAAAAAATGCGTGTCAAAATAACGCCGCTGCTGGTGGAAAAGTGCTAATTAAATGGCTATTCCTAGTTTTCTGTCTAGTTTTATTTTTTATATTTAATTGAGTATTTTTGTGGTTATTTGATAGTTTTCTAGTTTTTGTTTTTGTTTCGTTTTTTTTTTTTTTTCAGAAACGATGGAATTTTTTAAGCAACACACTTATGTATACAAGAGAGATGCGAATCATGCACATACTATAGAGTTTGATATTTCAAATAGACGAATGCAGTCGTTGACTTTAGGAAGAGAACAAGTGGTGGCTGTGGTTTGCAAGATTTGTGGTGTAATTGGGCATGACATAGAGAGATGTCCTTTAAGAGATGAATTCTAGAGTTTTGTAGAAGACAAGCTCGAACATTGAAGTCTTACAGACCAGAACCCATATTTAGAAAATTCTACAACCCGGAGCCGAACTACAAGCCATACAATAACTCTCACAACCAGGAGTGAAGGACTCACCAAGACCTTTCATGGACTAATGATAGGATCAATGCCTTTGAACAACCTACCTCGTTTTACAAACCAATATCCGAATCATTTGAAAATGAGATGAGAGAGCGTATGAGAAATAGTCTTTGGATGAATGAGCAGTTTTTAGCCTCTTCGTAGAGAATGATGCAGTTACTCTAATCCACAACACAAGCATGCAACTAGACGTTCAACAGCCGTATGTCACCCAGTTGGCCAGACCAATCAAAAGAGTATGCACTTGAAGAGAACTTCATTAACTCCATTGAAGTTGCCAATCATAGCTTTCAAGTGTTTCCATATCAATTGGAACCTGTAAGAGAATAAAGAGCCTTTCAGATTCCTAAAATCACTTGAGGATGAGATGAGAGAGTTCATACAAGACTCTTAGTGGATAAATGAGCAATGGGAGTCAATTGAAGCTTTTTAAGAAAAGACTAAAGCTTACATACAAGAGCAAGAGCATATGTGGCAAGAACAAGAGAAATAAGTGTAAGTTTCAATAAGAGGAGTTGAAGCAAATGTTAAGTCATTGGTTGAAGCCATAAAAAATCGGCTGTATGAAGAGAACCCGAATCAACCAGAGCCAGAAGATGCTACGATCAACCATTGAAGTGGTGAGATTGTTGATGATAAAGATAGTCATGATTTTGCTGATGACTCATCTAGTGTTGCACTTGAAAATTTGGAGAACGAGGAGATGAGAATAAAAGTGAAGAAAACAGAAGATGTCCCTATTGAGGAGCCGCTTCCATTCAAGGAACCAAAGACTTTCCATCCACAAAGTCTTTCTCCGGGTTGTCTACGCAAGGGCCCCATGGATAAGTTAATTTTTGGTTTCAATGTACCCTTTTATAAAATGTGTACTAACTTACCCTTGTTCCATGTGATTAGGAACTTGCCAACTTGAGACAAATATTTCCAAGACCTAATCAAATATGGGCACAAATTCAAGACCTTGGAATTTGGTTAAGCGATCCAAGTAGCAACGTCTTGCTCGAACGTTAAATAGAGCGTTTTGTGGGAGGCAACCCACCTATGGTATAAATTTTGAACTTTTCTTGTGTTTAGTTTACTTTCTTGCGATGAGAAAATATTGTGATGTGAGATAGTTAATGTGGAGAGACTTTTGTAGGAAATGGATTGAGTTATATTTTACTAGTGGTTGATAATTGTTGTGTTAGATGTTAGTGCTTTAAGGCTAGGTTCTTTATCTCTTGGAGGGAAACATGACAACTTGCAAGTCTTGGAGGGATGAGTAAGTCAAGAGTGCTCATAAAACGGGCCAGAACCTAATTCTCATTAAGGATGGACAAATGCAACCACCTCGGTTTCAAATTCTTTATTATGTATAATTTGTAGTTAGTTATAATTTTTTATTTTTTATTATTTTAAAAAGGGTTAAAACTAGATAACAAGATATCTTTGTCCTTCTCTTAAAAAAGAGAGACGATGTTGAAAATCCACCCAATGTCTTTTTACATTACATTTTATTTTATTTTTTTCGTTAATGACAATTTTAACATGAATTAAAATTACTACACAGGGTTCGTCAAGGTTTTGAATAAATTCAAAACTTTTTACAGCTTGATCGAACCTTATATTCCATGATATGGATGCTTGCTTCAATCCATATATGGATCTTTGCGACTTGCATACCATTTCCTCTTGGCCCTTTTCAATGAATTCTTCTAGTTGCAACATATAGATGCTTTCATTAAGACTTATGTTAAGGAAAACTGTTTTGACATCCATTTGTCAAATCTCTAGATCTAGAGATGTTACAATGGATAAGAGAATCCTAATGGATTTAAGCATGACCATAGAAGAGACGGTTTCCTGATAATCGATACCTTCCTTCTGTGTGTAACTTTTAGCTACCAATTTAGCTTTAAAGGTTTTCACATTTCCATCCATTCATCTCTTCCTCTTGTATACCCACTTGCACTCAATGAGTTTTATCCCTTTAGGCAAGTCTACAAGAGACCGAGCTTTGTTTTTGAATATAGATTCAATTTCAAATTGCATTGCCTTTTACCAATGATGACAATCAACATCCTCCATAGCTTCCTTGTATGTGTAGGGATCATCATCGTCCAGAAGATTCTCCATTGATTCTCTTAGTTCGATGTATCTCTTGGGTTGTCTACTAACCCTCCCACTACGACGAGGAATGGTAGATTGTTGATCTTGTGTTGGTACGGAACTTACAATTGGGTTAAGTTGTGAAACCTCTTATGGAATTGTATCTCTTGAAAGCTCATTCAGGACAAATATACTTTTGGGCACAAAATTATTTATATAGTCCTTTTCTAGAAAATTGGTATTTGTCGAAACAAATACTTTAAGGTCTGAAGGACTATAAAAATAATATCCTTTGGTTCTTTTTGGATACCCTACAAATATGCATGTTTCTGAATGAGACTTCATCTGTTCTGTCTTTTCTTTTAGCATGTACACATAACATCCAAATATCCTTAATTGTTGTAAACTAGGTTTTCGTTTAGTCCACAACTCATATGGTGTTTTAGGAACTGACTTAGACGGTACATCATTTAGAATGTACATTGCATTTTGTAAAGCATATCCCCAAAATGAATTAGGAAGCGTTGAATAACTCAACATAGGCCCAACCTTGTCCAAAAGAGTTCTATTTCTCCTTCTTGTCACCCCATTTTGTTGAGGTGTACCTGACATAGAAAACTGAGAAATTATACCATTATCAATAAAATATTACTGAAAATCACAAGATAGATATTCTCCACCACGATTAGACCTCAAGATTTTTATGTGTTTCTCATGCTGATTTTCTACTTCAGCTCTAAATGCTTTAAACATGTCAAAATCATCTGATTTATGTCTCATGAGATACACATTACCGAATCTCGAGTAATCATCCGTGAAAGTGATCAAGTACTCATATCCATCTCTAGCTTGAATGCTTATTGGACCACACAAAAACACATTCTTCTTCTTTTCCCACCCATATTTTCTTATCTATCATCACTACCATACCAGACAAACAATCAATCAAAATTAAGAAAAAAATATATAAATCGTATATCTCCAATAATAGTGGTCACAATCTCCATTGATGTAGATTAATCTCTGTTAATTGATAATCTAGATCTACATTTACAAAATCCAATAATACAAAAAAAAAATATTTTTGGATCTAGAGATCATAGATTACTAAAATCAAACAAGGGTGGTCTTTTAAATCAAACAAGAGTCCCGTACTTTATTTTTTTGTGTTTTGGGCATTTTTTTGATTAAAAGTTTTTAGTTGAGTTTCTTTTTCTTTAACTTTTATAAATGAAACAAAAGAATTATATTTTTTTAAAATTGAAATAAATGATTTTATTGAATCTAAAATGATTTGTTTTCTTTAGCAAAGATAGGTTTTTACAATGGCGTGTTTTTTTTAAGGAGTGTTAGAAAATTTTAAAATGTAAATTTTAGAATGAAATGTATTTAGAAAGGGTGTGTGAAAAATAAAATTAGATCGTAATATAATATAATATATATATATCTTTATCCTTACTTCCATCCTAATTTTTATCTTAAGAGGTCTATAAATCACATAATTACGAGATGGACGGTCAAAGAAATTATGATTAAAGAAGTATTAATAGGTTGTAGACTTATCCTTGACCAGGTCTGGTGAACTTTTTTGAGTTCAATTCCAAATCCTAGACTGTAATATTTTGTATTGCATGCTTAGCCGTTGGCACTTTGCAGTACTACTTAATTGAATGGGCCTGCTCTCCTGTTCTAGTCAATGTTTCAAACCTGTAATTAATCTTAATTATTCTGACAGTTTGCTTATTTTTTTGTAATCATTGGGAAAATCTTCTTCGAGTTTGTAATGAAAAAAATAAATCATGTTACAAACAAACATCACCCAGATTAATAATTAATTAGATATCCAAATCATGAAATTGGGAATTTGGGATGTTATTATGCATGCATTGCAAATAATAATTAACAACTGTTTCCTTAAATGGAAATGAAATTAAAAATATTTAATTAACAAGAAAATGTTAATAAATGCACACATGTTAACGACTGAAAAAATATGTACGAAATTTATACCAATTTTTCGAGATACGGAAAACTGTATATTAATATATTGGCAGAATATATATGCATTGTTTACTTAAATATCGGTAACATAACCCTAATTTCTGACCGGTCAATACCCAAGCATTGTTCCTTAGTTAATATCTCTAGTGGTGTTGTTCCATTTAAATTATTGGCTAATTGAGATTGATGCCCCCTAAACTATGTCCGAATTTACATATTACCCCTATTTTTTTTATCATTAAACTCCCTAAACTTTTATAAATTGGTAATAGCTGATGGAATAGTAACACCGTCCATTTTCCTATTATAGAAAATTGCACTAAACTCCCCTTATTATATTATTATATATATAATTGCATCAAACAAGAAAAATATAATAATATTACCTAAATACCCCTCTAACCAAATTTGAAAATAAAAATCTAAAATTGAAATAATTGTTAAATAATAATAAAATTATGAACTTTTTAATAAAGAAAAATACATAAATAGAGAAATGAATAAAATTAATCATCATTTAAGTTATCTTTTTTATTTAAATATCATAAATATCACTTGTTTATTTACAATAACAAAAGTATTAATAATATAAAAAATAAATTAAAAAATAAAATAATAATAATAATAATAATAATAATAATAATAATAATAATATAATGATATAATAAGAATAATAAAATAAAATAATAATAATGATAATAATATACACAAATAATAATAGTAATATTATTTCTTATTCACAAATCTCCGACCTGAGGATTTAGGTTGGGGATTTTTGACATCCCTAGTGTAGATCCAGATTGGATGGTTAATCAAAATCCGCTCACTCTACCGTCTGTGGAGATGGATGGTGGAGATTCTAGATCCCCATACCCATCAGTTTCTTTTGTGTTTTTTTTGTTCAATTTTGTTGTTGTTGTTGTTGTTGTTGTTGTTGTTATTATTATTATTATTATTATTATTATTATTATTATTATTATTATTATTATTATTATTATTATTATTATTATTATTATTATTGTAATTCGATCACCATTACGAATATTTGAGATGGATGGTGGAGATCAATCTAAATATCTACCTATTTGTTTTTTTTAATAATTTATTATTATTTTCTATATTACTATTATAATTTTTTCTATTATTATTATTGTTGTTGTTGTTATTGTTATCGTTATTTATTATTATTATTATTATTATCATTATTATTATACTATATTTTATTTTATTTTACTATTATTTATTTATTTATTTATTTATTTTGATATTATTAATACCCTTGTTATTGTAAATGAACAAGTGATATTTAGGGGTATTTAAATAAAAAAGACAATTTAAATGATAATTCCCCCTAAATAATTTAAATATTCACCTGAGTTTATATTTAGGGATATTTAAACAAAAATAATAATTTAAATAATTGTTAAATCAATTTAATTTTTCATTTCTCTATTTATTTAATTTTCTTTATCAAAAAGTTCATAGTTTTATTGTCATTTAACCATTATTTCAATTTTAAATTTTAAATTTTAAAATTTAAAATTTGGTCAGAGGGGTATTTAAGTCGTATTATTATATTTTTCCGGTTTGATGTAATTATGTAAATAATAAGGGAGACTTAGTGCAATTTACCATGACAGAAAAATAGACGGCGTTACAGTTCCATGGGTTATTACCAATTTAAGAAAATATAGGTGGTAAGGTGTAAATTCAAATATACTTTAGGAGGTATCATTATCAATTAGCCCAAATTATATATGATAAGAAAATTAATATGTATTTATGTATCCGTTGAATAAAATTGTGATATCACACTTTGACACCAGTTGAGATACAAGGAGGCAAAGTTAAAATTGGGATCTGTAACATTACTTATATTTTAAAATGAAATGCTTATTTTCACCATAAATGTGTAGAGTTGTTTGAAGTTTAGTAAAATACAAGGATACAAGAGTTGTCTAATGTTTTTGTCAATGACTTTTCACCATAACAGTTTCGTTTAGTGAAATGGTACCCCAAAGTCATCATTAAGTTGGCCACAAATTCATCATGACCTTTTTATTGGACTTTGGATCAACACCTCAATCCTCATGCAGCTCCTCTATATATCTTTAACTAAAAAAGCCCAATTGGGTGAATGAAGGACCTTCTTTAACTTTATGAATCGAACAATGTTTCATTTTTATTACAAGAAATACAAACAATCCCTCAACGTTCCGCTGTGAACCAGATTAGATCTTAAAACCTCGTGAGTGACAACAAAAGAACCTTTTCAATTAAATTGGTTAAACAAGGTATCGTGTTACAATTAATTCAGAGAGATTGAGAATATCATATATATATAAGTGTGAAAAACAGAGCAGTAAGTAATGTCATCAACTAACTTTATCAATTCAACAAACTAAAACTAAAAGCCAATACGGATGAGTTTTGATCTTGGGTATCAGAGATTCGAATTTTACTATTAATAAAAGTTTTTTTAAAAAAATATCTGATTTTGATTTAATAAATATTGTAAAATGAAATTAGTTAGCAACGGAGAATATATATAGAGAGAGAGAGTATTGGATTGGGCATGCGAAAAGGGATGAGTTGAATGTGTTTTAACTAGTTAACATAGTGACGTGCATGGAACTGCTAGCTTTGCATAGTTTGTCTATTCTTTTTACCAATTTATCTTTTTCTTACTTCACCTTTGGTGAAATTTTGACCTTACGTTTCTTGGATTTACTTCCACCAAATCAATTTAAGAGAGGGAGTGAGAGGTCAGAGGAGTGGAGTCATGCTTAAAAGTCTTATTGTATCGGAATTTGAGAGAAGAAACGTTTTCTAATAACGAGGAAAGGTCATCATCATTTAACTGACACCAGACCAGACACTGTTACATGGGAAGTGGGGTTACTGCCTACTGCCTACTGCCTACTGTTTCAGCTTCTACATTTACAGCCAATTTCAAATCTCTGTCTCTCCATATTTATTTTGACAATATTTTGTTGAACGAAATTATATATCATTAAATGAATATTTTTTTAATAAATTAAAAATTCTTTTAAAGAAGTAATAAATAATAATGATTGTTTTAGGTATTATTAATTAGGGTACGTTTGTCGTTGACATGTGACGGGATAACGTGAGACGGAACGAGACAGGACAGAACATGACAGGACATGACAGACTGTTCTATATTGGGTTTTGGTAGATTTGGAACATAACTGTTTACTGTACTGTTGTATGTTTGGTATGACTGGGACATGACGGGACAAGAGGTTCAAATGACCATAGTGCCCTTCCTGTCTTATCCAATGTTTGTTACCACATAATAATGATAAATATTTTTATATATCATATTTGAGAGAAGATGAGTCAATATTTATTTTTTTTATTAAAAAAATATTTTTATATATCATATTTCATAAAAATAATAATATTGTAATTAAAAAATAATTTAATTAATAATTTTTTGGAAGACATGTGATTTTTTTTTTCAAATAATAATAATATTATTATGGTCATTCCCTCATTTTTGAATAATAATATCAATTAATAATATTATTTCCCCAATTTTTTTTTAAATAAAATTATTATTCAATTTTACATGCTCGTAATTGTGAATAATAGAAAAGAAAAATATATTTTAGAAGTTTTAATTATTCAACCACACATCTTTCTTTTCACATAATAGTAAATTACGGATAATACTTAATAACATGATCCAACAAAAAAGTTAATGTAATATATTTGTTTATGAACCTAATAACAAAATCCATAACACAAACATGTTCACAATTCCAACAAAATATAAGTTTTAAATATGTTCACAATTCCAACAACATATAAGTTTTAAACATGTTTACAATATCAAACACGTTCACTCTTCTAGAATTGCCTTCACGAAATCCGGCTTGTAAGAGTCATTAAAGCCATTCCAAATGCGCAACTGGTTTGACTTATTTTCAAAATACATAGCAACCCATATCACTTACATACGATTAAGACCCATATCCTCTCAGTGCGCTGCTTCTACCAATTTCTGCAAAGAGGCGAGAAAGAATTAGAAAAAGATGTGAGACAAATCATACACACACACATATATATATATATATAATAATAATAATAACTTTTCACGGAATAAATAAAATACATGACAAGACAAATCATACATACATATATATATATATATATATGCTACAATTTTTTTTTGTCCACACAAAATTTATACAGACAATTTCACAAAAGGATAAAAGCTTTTAGGGCGTAAATGATCTTCTAATGCAAAAAGGTTATCATCAAACGTTGGAGCAAAATCAGATTGGACATTCTCTAGATTTAAAACAAGATAACTATTTCTTATCTTACTATGACAATCTTATTTAGTTTTTATAATCAATAAGTTTTATCACATAAATCCTGCAACAAAGGAATAATTATTTTAAATCTATTAAGAGTTTAAATTCACTGAAATTAACCTCAAAATCTGTTTCTAGAAATTAGTTCACTCTGTCAATAGATATGAAGTTCTGCTACCTTAGAACTGAAAATTTCAACTCCAAATTTGAAAGTGTTAAATTGCAATTCCCAAATCCAACAATGCCTAATAGATTAGGATTTTAAAACCTTAAATCAATGACACGATCACAAGCAATAATACATACATAATATCAATATGAGTTTCTGCTTTAATCTCTCTATTCCATTCATAAGTTGTAGCACCAGAGCATTCTTTTAATCTTTTTCCATTGAAATTCAGATTTTGTATTCCTTTTCATAAGCCTCAGAAAATAGATTATGACTGCTTTATCCAGGAAAGTATTTCACTTACAGTTGATTCGTGCTGAATGCGGCGTGGATGTGAAACCAATTTGTAATAATCCTCCTACATAGCATATCGATATGAGATTTAGAAGATATTCCATATACAAATATACAATGGTACGTTTATTAAGATCATCTCAAAGGGTAAATTGAAAGAAAGTTAGATGTGCCTAAAAAACTAATGGCATTGGATCAGTTTAATGACTGAGAAATGCTTCCATGTCAATTTTCTGTAACAAAGTCTGTCAACTGCTGGCATTTAAGAAGGAACTATTGATGTTGATCAAATTACATATAGGATCTACAAGAAACAAAAATGGTGCAGTAACAAGATGACCACAAATGTCCTAGTGTTTCCCATTACCAATTATGAAAGATGCCTTCAACAGTAATTACCATTGTGGAAGTAAGAGGCTTCTTGTTTGCCAGGACAATGCAACAGCCTAAATCAACCACTCTGGTTAATACTCCCACAGTCTCAGAACTGGCAGAGCAATCAACAAACGCCAAACCTGTTGCAAATTTTGATAAAGTATAAGGTCATAATATAAATCATATGTTTGATGAGGTTATAATGTTATATGCTTCAACCATATACCAAGCTTAAACTCATTTTATATGTAGTGAATAAATGAAAACATTCTCCAAACACTTAAAACAACTAATAAGTTTTCAAGAAATTTTTCGTTGCTTGGACAAATGTTTTGTGATCAGTGTCTACTGTATACAATGCAATATAATTTGCAAAACTAGAGATTTTAACAGCGATAAAGGTCGGTAATGTAGTACATCTTACGAACCTGTGGATTTACCCATAACAGATGCAACATCTATAACCTTTTCTTTTAACTCTGAATTCTTAAACACTTGGCATTCACCTTTGTGAAAGAAACAACAACAAAATAAATTAGCATGAGAAATAAAAAGAACAGTAATCCATAATGAACACCACAACGACAATGCAATGGGATTACCCAAACCCCAAAGTGTCAACAGAGAAAAACCATCCACTTTGACCCGGAAAACTTCAGATAAGAAGTTATCATTTAACTCATTTGATAATACATCCGATGCAACAACCAAAGATTTACTGTCGCATACTCCCACAACTCGCAAATGGATTCCCTGCATTACAAACATGGTAAAATAAGCCCGATTGTAGATTAAGCAAATTTATTCTATTGCATTTCCTTTCAACCAAATTCTGAGAATAAATTGCCAGTTAGACTATGAATTTACCCATGATACGGTATATTTTTGTATACAGGTTATATGAGTAAAGTTATTTTATAACAATTAAACAAATATAATACAGACTCATCCATATATGTAAACTTCAATTATGAAACGATTCATCATCCAGATATGTAAAGTTCAATTTAATGCAAATTATGAACTATTTTTTAAAGACGTAACTTTTTTTTTTTGAAATATTAAAAGAACTATTGTAATAGGATTGTCGGAACATATCGAGATCAAACAATACATGTATGGTCTGAATATCTACTTTCATAACAGGAGATGACTACTTTCAACAATTTGGGAAGAAAACTCCCCACATATATTTGTAAAATGCATATGGTAGGATTTGAACCCATCACCACATGTGATATAATTTTGGGTTTTCAATACTAACTTTTGGGTGTCCAATACCAATAAAACTGATAAATCTTTTCATTAATATTTTTTTTACAACACATTTTGGCTTTTGATCTTATCCAAACAATTATTATATATAAAAACAAGTAGGATGACTATGTGGAGAAACAAAATGTTACAATGGATAGATTTAAACACTAAAGAGCAAGGCTCAGGTTATGGCAACGCACAACTACTACATAGATGACAGGGCATATACACCATAGAGGCATGAAAAAATTGTTATGTCAATTTGATATAATTACTATGTATTATTGTTTGTTGGATTATTTTATTTATAGAAGTTGTTAGGTGAATCGACAATCAGCCACTATCCCGGTGGTTACCTCATCTAGCCGTGAATCGATTCAGGTCGTTTTTCCACCGACCATCAAGCCTATCACCATGAAAAAACGCGTAGAGATTATACGGAGAAAGAGAGAAGAGATATGAGGAGAAGAAGCTTGAGAAACAAAGATGGAGATTTTGAGAGAGAAAACAAATTAAAATGAGTGAGAAATGAATCGGTAAAAAAAGAAATATAAGGAATGAAGAGAGACAAACATAAGATTGAGAAGATGATGTAAATGTGGTATTTAATATACAACATGAATATTTTTTTGTTTATTTAATTCATTTTTATAAAGAAATATATTCAAATTTAATAGAGCATTAAATATTTTTAAAATGTGGAAGTGATCAAAATTATTCAATTAGTACATATATTTCAATTGATAAGTGCACCTGTCACTGAGATTTCCAAATTGATAATTTGACTTTTAATTAAATCATTAAATTTAATTTATAAACCCTAAAAGTTTATTCTTATGCATATTTTGTTTTTAAAGGAAATTTACACATACTTTTTAACAGTTTTTTTTTTTCCTTTCTATTTTTAACCTCTTTGTTTCCTTTTCTTTTGGTTTTTTAAAATGTATTAAATATGCATTAAATGCACAATGATTATATTTAAAAATAAATGTTTTTGAATTTTAATTATTCTTATAAATGGTTATAAATAAATATTTTTCAAAATAAATTAAAATATCAGTTGTAAAATTAAATTAATGATAATCCATTTTTTATGGAATTAATAGTTATTTTTTTTAAATATTAACGGTAAATATATTAATGTTAACAACACAAAAAATTAAAATAATAATATCTAATCAAATATTAATGGTAACACATTAAAAACATTAATTATTGAATTCAATTCAATAGATTTTTTTTCTAAATATATGAAATTATATCATTATTTTTTTATAAATGGTAACTAATAAATATTTTTCTAAGAAAATAAAAAAAAATCCACTTCTGTTTGCATCTCTGTTAAAGTCTTCATTTTTTTTTTTAGTTATTGAATCATTTAAGAGAGTAACACGTGATTTTTTTTTTAGAAATGAGTATATTAAAAAAGATGGAATGATTTTAGAATATAAATATGGAAAAATAAATTAATTTATTAATAGGCTTGAGTCACTTGACAACAACCTTCATGGAGCTTTTTTTTTATAATTGAATAGTTCAACAAGTATTTTTTAGAATAAACGTTTTTATATAATTTTTTTTATATAAAAACGGTATTGTCAAGTAAATTAGAGTGTATTTAGAGATTTTAAAAACATCATTTTTACGGTTTTTTATTCTTTCTATTTTTAACCTTTTAGTTTTCTTTCCTTTTTTGTTTTGTTTTTTAGAATGTATTAAATATGCATTAAATACATCATGATTATTTCAAAAAATAAATGTTTTTGAATTTAATTATTCTTATAAATGATAATAAATAAATATCTTTCAAAACAAATTAAAATATCAAAATAATGGCAATTCGTTTTGTATAGAATTAATGATAAATTTTAAAAACATATCAATGATAATATATTAATGGTATTATTACAAAAAATTAAAAAAATAATTCTAAATCAAATATAATGGTAAGACATTAAAAACATTAATTATTACATTCAAATTTAATATATTTTTATTCTAAATATATGAAAATTAACTCATATTTGTTTTTATAAATGATAATAATTTTTTTTGTAAGATTATATAAAAAAAAAATTACTTCACTACTGTTTGTGTATCCATAAAAGTCTTCACATTTATATTTATTTTATTGAATTATCTATGTGAAGGACGAGTGAAAAAATGTATATTCAGAAAAGAGTTTATTTTTTGAAAAATAGAACCCACATGTCATGAATCTGTAGATTTAAATGTATTAATATTTCATTTATTGTGTTTAAATATATATAACATTATTATTCCATTTATTTTTTTTATTTTTTTAATATGATTAAAAATTATTTATCTTTTGACATTCTTCTTACTAAACTACTTAAATATATTATTAAATTAATGAATACTTAAAATTATTTTGGTATTCCTAAAAAAATCAATACAACAACACATTCAATTTTATTATTGTATTTATTAAAAGTGTAACGGTTGATAATTCAATTTTTTTGAAATTATGCTAAGTTATAAATTAGTAGTGAATTGGAAGAGTAATTTTATTGGTTCTCATACTCTATTATTATAACCGTTAAGGAATATATTAAATCTTATTTAATTATCTCCATTTTTCTCTAATATCTTTTCATCATTTTCAACGAAATTATATTCTCAAAAGAAATTAAACAACCCCTTGACAACATATTTTCCTAAAAATTAAATTCTCTATTGAGAAAGTTTATGTGAACCATGACATACCAAGACGAAGAATAATTAGAAAGAACACAAAGAGTCGAGAGAGCATAAGATTGAGAAGATGACGAGAGAGTGAAATAAATGTGGTAATTAATATACCGCATGATATTTTTTATTTAATTCAATTTTTAGAGAAATTTATTCAAATTAAATAGAGAATTAAATAGTTTCTCAATTAGTTCCTATATTTCAATTGATAGAATTAAAAATTGATAATTTTACTTTTAACTAAACAATTAAATTTAATTTATAAACTCTAAAAGTCTCTTCTCGTAAATATTTTGTTTTTAAAGGATTTTTTTTACCCTTTTTTTTTCTTTCTATTTTTATCCTTTTTGTTTCCTTTTCTTTTTGGTTTTTAAAAATATATTAAATATGTATTAAATACAAAACGATTATATTCAAAAATAAATGTTTATGAATTTTAATTATTCTTATAAATAGAAATAAATAATGTTTTTCAAATTGTAATATCAAATTAATGATATTCTTTTTTTTTTATGGAATTAATGGTAATTGTTTTTTTAAAAATATTATTCAACACCACCAGTAGATCTATATCTTTTTTTTTCATTTATTCTTAAACACTTTTTTAGTCGTTGATTTAACATTGATGAAATTATTGACAGATATTTCCTGGGTGACTCTCGATTTTCTTATATTACAATTTTTAAAATTTCTAATTGTTCTTGTTTTTTTGTCATTTTAATTTATTTTATTTGAATTTTGTCCAGCTTCTTTGTGGAGGTTTTAGACTTTTTGTTAAGAATTTTCCAATAGAAGAGGTCGAAAGATGGTTATTGGAATTTAATAGAGAGAGAGAAATGACTCTTCTTTTTTAATTCCTTTTATTTTTAAATTATATATATATATATATATATATATATATATTGTGAATAAAAATATATTTGCTTTTGGGCTTGAAATAATTGTATATCTACCGGCATATTGTTTGTAAAAATTGTGAAAATTTTGTTTAAAGATTCCGAAATTGGTTATGTGCTGTTTTTGATTTTTGATTAAAGAAAGAAATATTTTATGTACCATGAATGCCATCTATAAGATAACATGCAAGAGAAAAGTATTTTTGTTTTGGGTTATTTTTTTAAGGATATGATTATATTTATTTCAATTTATTTCATTTTTTTTTATTGTTTATTTGATGAGATATGATTTTGTTGTTTTGTGATGATATAGATCCAATCATAGACGATTATTACTTTTTAAACACAATTTAATCAATTTTTACAAATATGATTGATTTCTTGAATAAGAGTTCAGTGGTCGGATTAATGACAATCAAAATATGCTCAATTAATGGAGGTTTTAAGGTTGATTCTAATTTTATAAAGAAACAGAATAGTCGACAGAAGTTGTAGAGAAAAACATATATTCAAATTTAATTGTGTAATAGAATTTGTCCATTAGATGGTTATTTTTATCATTGGCAATTGATGATTTTTATAAATCATCTCTTATCTTCCAAATTTGTCATATGTAACCAAATTGAAAATCTAGTATATATTCACACACACATATATATATGGTTGAATTCATAAAGAGCTAACAAATTTATGAGTTTATTGTTTTTAGTTATAAATTTATTTTTTGTTGTTTTTATCACTTTTTACCACTTTTGACATCAAAGCTGTAGGGAAAAATCAAATCAAAAGCGGTGGAAGCAGAAAAAGGGGTTTGAGTATATTTAAAAAAATTTTCTTTAAAAGAACGAACCTTAACCCTTGATTAATTAACGTATATTAAAAGTATCGTACATTTTTCTCGCGATGATTGAAGTTGCACCGAATTGAATCCGCAAGATCTTCCAATCCAATCACGAATGTGAATCACCTAGGAGTGTGAACTCCCTTTCTTTGAATTGTATACCTGAGGATGTAAACAAACAAAATCTTTTTTCTTTTGTTAGTCACGATAATCCTCCAAGAGAAAACCCAAGAACGTTTGGTCATTTGTGAATTATCAATATATTTGATTGAAACGCGCATGAACCCAATTTAATTTTTGTACACAAAACCCTTTTGATGTAAATGATACTAGTGCACTATCGAAAACAAAACGTTCCCCTTTTCTCTTTTGCTTAGCCGAATTCTACACACTATATCTATGAGTTGACTGAATTATGTTTAGAGCGAAAACTAAATTTTTATCTCTTAAAATTTTATGTTGGCCGAAATTTACATGCCATATATATAGGAGACCAAATCCTCTCCTACCTGGTGGGCAAGAATTCTCTCACTACGAGGATTTACTTGGTGGCCAAGAATCCTCACTCAAAGAAGATTTATTTTCCACACCAAGACTCATAATCCAACTCAATAATGTATTTATTCAATAACCAATTATTGAATATAAATTAAAGTGTGACAATATCAAAACTTCATAGTTTGACCAATTGTCAATTATAGTTTTGATAGAAATCAAATACTTCATAATTTGACTAGATAAATAAATTCCTTTATCTACTTATCAAATATAATATTTGATATTTTTCATATTACCAACAATAGTATGACACTAGGAGACTTTCTCCTACTAAGAAAAAGATTTTGACTTTTAATTAATTAAATAAATAATTTAAATTAATTTTCATTTAATTAAATACTAAAATAAAAACAATATAATAGGCTATCATATTTTGCCTTGCAGCTAGACATGACCCCCGGTTCCGACCGGTTCCGGTTTCGATTCGGAACCGGCAGTTCCGGTTCTGGAAGGAGCCAGAACCGTTGTTCCGGTTCCGGTTCCGCCGGTTCGGTTCCTTTTTTTTTCTTCTTATTATACATTTATACTCATTTTAAAAAAAATACGAAAACATAAGACATGTAATAATATGAATTTTATTGTGTAAGGCCGTAAGCCGAAATTAAATTTTTTAATAATAATACTAAATACATAAATTGAAATAAATGTATAAAACTAAAAATTAAAAAAATTGGTCTTGCACTTAATTTGTACCAAAATTAAGTTACCTACGTATCCTCTCGGACTCGGGGTTTAGAGGAATCAAAAACCACGTAGTTCTTTTACATTTTATTGTCTTTTACATATGTAATTTTGTAAATCTGTAACTAATCGCTACCATCCGTTCCGGTGCCGGTGGTGTGATCATCATCGAAGAAATCATAAATAACTTCTGGCTCCATTTCTTTTGTCTATATCCAGCCTTTGTCCAATCATCAACATACACTTGGACTTGAATTGATTATGAACTCAAAAGCGACCGTCTTGCGTCCAAAATATTTCCACCCGCGCTAAACTCTTGTTCCACAGCCACTGTAGAAACCGGTGTTGCAAGAATCTGTTTGGCTATTATAGACAAGATTGGGAAGTGCTTTTCATGTTCTCTCCACCAATGTAGAATATCAAATTTATCCACATCATCGTCTCCTATAAACTCAAAATTGGTACTATGATAAGTTTCTATTTCATCATACGAGATCGGACTTAATGAAGAAGAAGAAGAATCTCGCAATCTTTTGATCTTTTGGGATAAAAGTGCAGACCCTGTCCCTAACACTCCAGAAGATCGAGTTTGGGAGACATTTTCATTTTGTGGAACACTAATGTTTAATGATGGACCATAAATTCTACGATATTCATCATATAACTGATAAAATAATATATTAATTGCAGCACAATAAGTATTAATTTCTAATTGTATACCTAAACATTTATAATAAAGAGTTAAATAATCTATCAATGCATCTAGTTTACAACGTCGGTAAAAACACAACGTAAGCAGGTAAATAGTTGGAAACTCTCTATAATAGTCTAACAATTTTTTTTTCCATAGCTTCAATGCATGCCTGTAATTGAATATCAGATGAACAGTCAGCAAATGCACCGACAATATTACAACCCTCAATAATAAATAATTGAGTAGTAGGATAATAAATACCTGATAAATTGTTAGTAGCACTATTAAAAACTTTTAACAAATTACAAATTTTTGTACAAACATCCCAATGATGTGCATAAAGATTGATTTGACTAACATTAAATTGCATAAAAGAAACTAATAAATCCCTATATTCATAACTTTCACAAAGCAATTTATAAGTAGAGTTCCAACGTGTTGGAACATCACGAGAAAATCTAATGGGATGTCTACCTGCCTGTTTACAAAATCTTACCCATGCTTTCATAACATTAGGATGTTTCCACAAATATGAGAGGGCCTCTTTAATGGGTTTAATAAAAACTTGAAGAATTTCCAAACCTTTTTAAACGCATAAATTTAAAACATGGCAATCACATATTTGATGAAAAAATTTACTATTAAAATAAGACTTGCATAATTCAATTAAAGCAGGAATAGCTGCTGTATTATTAGAAGCATTATCAAAACCAATTGAAAAAATTTTGCTTTCGATTTTATAACCTTCAAAAATGATTTTCATATTTTTATAAATATTATCAGCAGTACGTGCATCATCAAAAACTCTAAATGCAAGAATTCTTTTTTGTATTGTCCATGCTTTGTCCATATAATGACAAGTTACACCTAAGTATGAATGCATTCGCCAATGGTCAGTCCATATAGCAGCACATACGGAAACACGGCCTATATAGTTCGCAAAATATTTTTTTAAAATCCTTTTTTCCTTTTTATAAATATCATACATTGTACGCGTGAGAGTGGTCATAGGGACACGACATGCAGCAGGATTTAATGCTTTATGACAATATTTAATAAAACCAACTTTTTCACCAAAACTAAAAGGTAAATGTTCTACAGCTACCATCCTAGCTAATTCTTCTCTATTAGCTTGATCACTATATTTAAATAATTGAGTGTCAGGGGTAGAAAACCTGGAAATTTGAGATTGTGCATTCCCCTTGGCAAGTTCTGCTGGATGACTGGTCGTAATATGCTTCCTATATGTGCCGTATCCTCCAGATTTAGTCCACTTGTATTCTTTAGGGCAGTAATTGCACACCGCCCAACATGTTCCATTCGGTTTCGTAACTTTCTTCATGTGGAGAACGAATAGATCAGATTTGAGATGCTTCTTATCCTTCTCTGCTGGCTCTTCAAAATTTGGATCTGCAGCAAAATCGGGTATATTTTCTGATTGGCTTGTCATATTACCAGGGCTAGGGCTAGGGGCGCTAGGCTGGCTAGAATTGGGTTCAGAAATTATTAAAGGGGGATTTGGATTGATTGGATAGTTTAGAGATTCAAGATAGGTTTGCCGTTGTAGGAACTCATGGTAAGCGGTGTCATCAAAACCGATATTATCCTGTTGGACCGGATCCGGCTCCGACATACGACCCTTACCGGTCCTGGAAACGGAATGCCTTGGTGGCATATCTCTTACTCCACTTCCATTTCCACTTCCACTTGCCATCGAAAAAAATAATTTGTAAATAAACTCTTCAAAAAAATTAAGATAAAAATTGTTGACAAGGATTTTAAAATGATTTTAAAAAACAATAATTGTAATACACTAAATATAAACAAATAAATAATTGACTAATTGGAAGATAATTGAAGAGAATTAGGAGAATTGAGATTTGAGAGAGAGTTGAGACTTGAGAGAGCAATTGTATGATAAGAAATGAATTAGGGGGGTATTTATAGGAAATAAAGAATTAAAGGGGAAAAGAAAAGAAAAATTTAAAAAATTTTGAGCCATTGGAGCCCAACGGCTGTTTTTTTTTAAAATTCAATTTTTTTTTAAAATAAAGGCCAGGAACCGGCGGTTCATGAATCGGGACCGAACCGCTTGTTCCTGGCCGGTTTTTCAAGAGAAGGAACCGGAACCGAACCGCGGACCCCTAGGTTCCGGTTACGGTTCAGAAACCGGTTCCACGGTTCAGGTTCCGGTTCCGGTTACGGTTACGGTTGCGGTTCATTTCACACGATTACGGTTCGGTTCCAAGGTTCGAACCGAACCGTGGTCATGTCTACTTGCAGCCCAACTCCATACATGGGCATATATATATATATATATATATATATATATATATATATATATATATATATATATATATATTTCTATTTTATTAAATCCATTGGACCTCAATAAAAGGTTCACAAGTGAACTAGACCTATTCTTACTAAAAGAAACGAGTCCACATGCCTTAATACAATTCTAGATGGACCCATAAATTAATCTAGTAGAATATATCAAGTGATCCATGTAAGTTTGTGTGAATTGAGGATCATTGTGGGCTATCTAAATTTAAGCTCCAATAGACATAACATAATCACAATCAACAAATAATTCACTTATGTCCGATCTATTAATTTTAGTTCATTCCATTAAAAAACTAAAATTGAACTCTTAAATAAAGATAGAATAAATTAATATTCATCATTTGTACCATAGACAATCTTAATGGAGATAGTGTATCCTCGTGAAGAATACCAGTAATCGCCAAGAGCTCATAGACCGCTTATAGCTCTCCTAGTTACCATATTTACTCATATGACCACATTTTGAACTTGGATATTTTGACTTGTCCAGAAGCCATATTTCAATAGACACTATTGAAAACTTAACGTTAAGATTTAATATCCAATACCTCAAAATATCCATATGATGATATTCTATTCACATTTAATAAATGGAGCCACGATGTCCATATCTATAAATGAAGTCCTCTATCGATTAACAAATGAATACCACCAAACTATCGAGGATAGACTATGCTATATAATCGTACTCATTGATAGCTCAAATGATAACACTTGCAACCATAAGTCCATCATTTATCTCAGGATTGAGATAGACTCTCCGATTGTTTTCAAATGAAAACTTTTATCCATTGACGGTTCTAGATAAAGTATTTAATTGTGATCCTATTTAATGCACCTAGTGAACTAGATTCTTTTGCCCAAAGACACCGCACTTTGATGATTTTAGACTCATCATAATACATTTGATCCCATTCAAATGCTAGTAAAAGAATCTACAACTTTAACAAGGTAAATGCGCCCAACCTTTATCTTAAATTGTGAATATTGTTCAAGACTAACTAAAGAATTGTGTCTACCTCATACATATCTAGATGTACGAACAATTCTTCCTTTCTCATAGTCTTTTAATCTTATGATTATTTACTTTTGACAATTATAATAATTAAACTATAAATGCTATAAGATTTGTTAAACTAGAAATCACTTTATTAAAATGAAAAGATTATCAAACACATTATTACACTCTTACTATTGAGCATAATCCTAACAAAAGTCCCTAAATTTAAAATTTAAAAAAGGTAAATGTGCGGTAAAAATGAGTTAGCTATATGTTGTTTTTGTTAGGGTTACTACAATATCAAGTAAAAAACAAGAAAGTGAGAGGAATGAAGAGAAGAGATACCTGTCTCTATCGCTTACCATCACTCAGACCTCTCTCCTTGTCATTGCCTCTCACCATCGCTCGTACCTCTCTCATCGTCGCTATAAAACGAGAGAGAAAGGAAGATCAAAGATCATTGCACCTCTCTCACCGCCGTCGTTCGCACCAGAAAGAGACGAAACCAGAAAGAGAAACCAGAAAAAGAGAGAATGGAAGAGAAGAAATCAGAAAGAGAAACTGTCGTCGTTGTTACCACTGTTACCGTCGTTGCTGCTATTGATGCACCTCTGGTCATCAAACAAATCTCGCCGTCGCACACCTCTAGTCTCAAGTCTGGTAATTTTGCAAAATCTTATTTTGATTTTGATTTGTATCTGAAGTTTGATTTGTGGTAATTTTACCATTATGTATCCCATATTTCCCAGCCCTATAACTCCAACACTATGTGTACATTAAAAATCAACAAACATAACCGGTTAAGGAGAAAGCTTCTTCATACAAAAATATATGAAAAAAAAACTAATATAAGTTTTCATTAATTGATTCTGAAAAATGGAATTGAGGTCAAATATATAATAAATTGCACATGAGTATATGTATATATTATCCATTAATTTCACTATGGGAGCAAATTAAGGTCTCAAACTTCTACTTAAATGCAAAGCCTAACTCATTTAGGTTAGTATGTAAGCCAAGGATTGGCAGAGTTTTTTAGGATAATATTTAAAACAATTCAAATTGAATAGCTAGGTTGCATTCTGTAACTAGACATTAAAATTTAAATATAAAGTTGATAAATTAAAGATCCACAACTTTCCCAAACAAAGATCCAATTTCAGGTTTGGTAATTTTGCAAACTCTTATCTTGATTTTGATTTCTGTCTGAAGTTTGATTTGTGTTTTATTTGTCTCTTATTTTGATTTTGCACTCCTATCATCTTGTATTTATTGGATTGCTTATTAGTTACATGTCATGTGTTATTTCTCATGCAAAATTACTAAAAGCAGTAACGTAGATACACACACACTCACGTTTTTGACTGATCTCCTTAACTAAAGTTTGACAATTTTTGGACATTAAATGCTTCTTTGTTCATTACAGCTGTTTTTTTTTAGTTTTTAACGATATTGCTGTAATGGATCTGTGTTGAATGATTTCACTTATCATTTGAATTGGATTTTCCATGCATGTAACTGGCATGTAACTTGTTTGTACTGGCATGTACCTTATTTATACTGGCATAGAAATTTTTTATACTGGCATGTAACTTAATTGTACTGGCATGTAACTTTTTTTGTACTGGCATGTGACTTGATTGTACTGGCATGTATCTTTTTTGTACTGGTATGTAACTTGATTGTTGTACTGGTATGTAACTTTTTTTGTACTGGCATGTGACTTGTTTGTACTGGCATGTATCTTTTTTGTATTGGCTTGTAACTTTTTTATACCGGCATGTAAATTTCATAGACACCGATGCAATTTTTTTTTTTTGTAAATTTGTAGATGAAAATTTTTAATTATGAGGATTTTCTCATAAAACCAAGGAGTTTGTGGATAAAAAAGTCTACCACCAACTTGTATTGCAATTTGAATGGGATCCCAATTATTGTGAATGTTTTTCGAAAAATAGGAGAATTAGATGAGTTGCGGACCACCTGTTTTGGACACCTATTTGCTATCCCTAAAGAGTTGTCTTTTCTGCGGGCGTAATTCATAATTTGTTTTATAAGGCAAATGCGTGTACCTGGAGTCACCAGAGACAATGAGTTTCACTTCTTAGTTGAAAGTAGTGTTAATCATGCTATAAAATTAACTATATTGAAAGTTACTAATTGTTATTACTTCTTTCTTACAGTTGTTGGTTCCTTGTGCAGTTGGGGATCCAGCTGATCATTGAATCTTATGTGTAGTTGATTTGGATAAACGAAATGTTTGTATTTATGATCCATTACATCGGACAACTGGCATTCCCAAACATAGGAAGTAAATCACCACACAGTTGTGTTTGATTCCAGCAATTTTACATGGATCCAGATATTTTCAGCAAAAAGGCATACCACTTAATGGGACTATGTTTGGTGTTGAACAATCAATTCCAAATAAGTTACCAACACAATTAGACGATCATAGTTGTGTTGTCTTCATATGTCGATACGCTGACATGTTGATGCGTCATCATTGTTTTTAGGGATGGGGGAGCAAAAACAACCTCGGGTTTAGGGATGAAATGGCACTAGAAATTTTTACAAACAGTGTACCGACAAAATGATAGCTTTGTTGATTAGGCATAATTGTTTTAGAAGTGTTTGAAATGTATGAATTTGTTCTCTTTGTCATGTAACTTCATTATCAACTGTGATTGATTACTTTGTTGATGCATCATAGTTGTTTTTAAAGTTTATGAAATGAATGATACTTGATTTTTGTTCTGAAATTAGTATGAACTGGCATGTAATTGGATATACTGTCATGTAACTTCATTATTAACTGGCATGTAACTTTTGAATGACACTGACATGTAACTTCTAGCATGTAAAATGATTGGAATTTTGTTTTGAAATCAGTCTTCCAAATATGGTAATTAAATGAACTGGCATGTAACTTCATTATTAACTAGCATGTAACTTCATTACCAACTGGCATGTAACTTCTAGCATGTAAAACTACTGAAATTCTGTTTTGGAATCACTCTTCCAAATATGGTAATTAAATAAACTGACATGTAACTTCATTACCAACTGACATGTAACTTCTAATATGTAAAACTACTAGAATTTTGTTTAGAAATTAGTCTTCCAAATATGATAATTAAATTCATTCAAAATAAATTCATTCAATACTTATAGTAATAAATTCTATAAGCATTTAACCTATACATATAAGAACTAAAATGACATTGCTAATACCTAAGTTGTACCACCAACTTCTAGTGCCAATTGACATTTCTGTGAATTGTGGCCTTCTTCTCCATATTTCCTGCACCTGTAAGGTCTACGTGGTAACTTCGATGTTGCAGATATTGCAGATGAACATGGTCGAGGATTCTGATATGGTTATGCATTCTTACAATTCTGTCGATTGTGACCATATTTTTTACAAATCGTACAATTTATGGTCTTCCCATTTCCATGTTCCCCAGCAGATTTAAATCTCTTCTTTTTTGACCTTTCAGCTTGCGTATGAAAATGAAGCGGATGATTAACCTTTGCTTACACTTCTTTAGGAATATTCCATTCACTTGGATGCCTAACCGAGAAGATGTTCCCGGAATCTGCTTCAAGCCAACTAGTAGTTCTACAGCAATCCTCATAAAAATCGGGAAAAGGCTACATCGCGTACTGACAAAATTAAAGCTTATGAGTAATAAAATGAATCACATTTGGTAAGAAGATAAGATACAAAGGAAAAAGAGGATAATAACCTTATTGTGGCTAATGCATGATGACATGGCGGTCAGATATGATCATACAATCCTCAAGAATACCAATAGAATTTTTAAGTTCATTTAAAAACCAAATCCATGACATTTCATCTTCAAAGTGGCCAAATCCATATGCCTATCAGCGTCAACTTTGGCAACATCTTGTATCAACTTCACCAAGGCATCATAAGTCAAACCTCTAAGAATATGAACCCACTTTGTCATACCACCCTCGTAACAACTGGCCACCCAACATCCACCATGATAGATGACCAATTTCTTTGCACCCATATTCCTGCATGTAAAGTATTGGCCACGAAATATTTAAAGTGGCTGGGAACTGACATGTAAAATTTAAAACAACCAGCATGTAACTTTAAAATGAACTGACATGTGAAATTTAAAATAACCAACATGTAATTTTAGAATTAACTGACATGTAACAAAACAATAACTGATGGCATGTAACTTCAAAAATAATCAATTAACATGTAACTTAAAAATAAACTACCATACAAAGTCTACAATAACATACATGTAACATGAGTACAAAAAATTACAGTACTTATAAACTGACATGTAACTTACAAATAGATTAACATGTAAAGTCTACAATAACATGCATGTAATTTTAAAATAAACTGGCATATACCCTGGGAACAAAATATCACAGTAATTGAGTTTCACTCTAAATTGAAACTGATATCTTATTCTTCATATCAAATATAATGATCATTGTGAAAAACAAGTGGGTAAGGGATACATACCATTGAAAAACGTTGTTTGGCTCCGGATCTACTTCACAAGAGAGAGATCTAATTCATGAGAGAGACACACACAAACAAAATTGTTACTGGGTTTCGGATCTAGATTAGCAGAAATGTTGAAATGTTGAAATGTTGATGAGCAGAAATTTATTCTTCACAACAGAAATTTCAGATGGTGGTTGTCTTCTTCACGGTGGTTTTCTTCTTCTTCTTTATAGTAGAAAATTTTAGCAGAAATTTCTTACCCAGAAATTTAGTACGACTTCGTCTTGTCGCTGTCGTTTCCACTTCGTCTTGCCCATAAACGAATAGAAATGAAGCTGCTCTTGCCCAGTTCATTTGATTTCAACACACACACACATAAAGAGAGAGAGAGAGAGAGAGAGAGAGAGAGAGAGAGAAGAGAGAGAGAGAGATCACCTAGAGTAACATACCTTTCTTGGAATCTTGCATGGAAAACCTAGACAAGATTTTATCTATGTATGAAGCTTGGGATAATGAAATCGTTTTATTCTTTCTATCCCTTATGACTTCGATACCAAGAATATAACTTGCTTCTCCTAAGTCCTTCATATCAAATTGATTTGCTAACCATTCTTTTATTTATGTCAACATACCTACATCGTTTCCGATGAGTAGTATATCATCAACGCAAAGAACTTGAAAAACTAACTTGTCACCTTTAATCCTTTTGTATACACAAGGTTCATCAAGGTTTTGAATAAATCCAAAACTTTTCACGACTTGATCGAAACTTATGTTCCAGGATCTGGATGCTTGCTTCAATCCATATATGGATCTTTGCAACTTGTATACCCTTTCCTCTTGGCATTTTTCAATGAATCCTTCTGGTTGCATCATGTAGATGCTTTTGTCAAGACTTCCATTAAGGAAAGTTGTCTTGATGTCCATTTGCAAAATCTCTAAGTCTAGATATGCCGCAATGGATAAGAGTATCCTAATGGATTTAAGCACAACCACAAGAGAGAAGGTTTCTTTATAATCGATACCTTCCTTCTATGTATAACATTTAGCTACCAATCTATCTTTAAAGGTTTCTACCTTTCCATCCATTCCTCTTTTCCTCTTGTATACCCACTTGCACCTAATGGGTTTTATCCCTTTAGGCAAGTCTACAAGAGACCAGACTTTGTTTTTGAACATAGATTCAATTTCGGATTGCATTGTCTTTTGCCAATGACGACAATCAACATCTTCTATTGCTTCCTTGTATGTATAGGAATCATCGTCGTTTGGAAGATTCTCTATAGATTCTCCTAGACCGATGTATCTCTCGGGTTGTCTACTAACCCTCCCACTACGACGAGGTATGGTATATTATTGATCTTGTGTTGATACGGAACTTACAATTGGGCTTGGTTGTGAAACCTCTTGTGGAATTGTATCTCCTAAAAGCTCATTCAGGACAATTCTACTTTTAGACACAAAATTATTCATATAGTCCTCTTCCAGAAATTCAACATTTGTCGAAACAAATACTTTAAGATCTGAAGGACTATAAAAATAATATCCTTTTGTTCCTTTTGGATACCCTACAAATATGCATGTTTCTGAACGAGACTCTATCTTTTCTGTCTATCCTTTTAACACGTGCGCATGACATCCAAATATCCTTAAGTGTTGTAAACTAGGCTTTCGCCCAGTTCATAACTCATGCAATGTTTTAGGAACCAACTTAGATGGTACTTCGTTTAGAATATACATGGCAGTTTGTAAAGCATATCCTCAAAAAGAATTAGGAAGCGTTGAATAACTCAACATAGACCTAACCATGTCCAAAAGAGTTCTATTTCTTCTTTCTGCCACCCCATTTTGTTGAGGTGTACCTGGTGCAGAAAACTAAGAAATTATCCCACTATCAATAATATATTGCTGAAACTCACCAGATAGATATTCTCCACCATGATCAGATCTCAAGATTTTTATACGTTTCTCAAGCTGATTTTCTACTTCAGCTTTAAATGCTTTGAACATGTCAAAAGCATCCGACATATGTCTCATGAGATACACATATCCAAATCTTGAATGATCATCCGTGAAAGTGATGAAGTACTCATATCCACCTCTAGCTTGAATGCTCATAGGTCCACACACATCAGTGTGTATCAATCCTAAACATTCGATGACTCTTGTGCCTTTGGTCGTAAACGACCTTTCAGTCATTTTACCTTCCAAACAAGATTCATAAGTTGGTAGATCATCGACCTCTAAGTCACTTAGAGGTCCATCACTTACCAATTTTTTAATCCTATTAAGGTTAATATGACCTAGGCGCAAATGCCATAAATAGGTTTCATCTTTTGATAATTTTACTCTTTTATGATTAGGTTCCGTTGATTCCGTTGATTCCGTGTCTAACAAGTGAGAGATATTTCCATGCAAATAGAATAAATCATTTTCCAATGTACCTTTACAAATAATTTTGTCATTCTTACTAATAATAAAAACTTTATTAAAAGTAACCGAATAACTAAATTTATTTAAACAAGAAACTGAAATTAAATTCCTCTTGAATTGAGGTACATAATAAATGTCTATTAAATCTAAATGTCTATAAGAATATAAACTAATTCTAATATCTCCCACTGAACTAGCAGACACCAACGCTCCATTGCCTAAATGCAAGTTAAATTCGTTCTCATTAAGCCTTCTCCTTTCCTTGAACCCTTGTAAGGAAAAACAAACATGATTAGTGGCTCCGGAGTCTATGATCCAGGAATTCATAGAATCCGCCAAAAAACATGTTTCAAGATAATTAATATTACCTTTTTCCTTCTTGTCTTGAGACTTTTGGCAATTTCTTTTCCAATGTCCCTTTTCACCACAAAGGAAACACTTCCCTTTGATCTTGGTTACTTTCTTTTCCGTGCTTTGAACATCTTGTATCAGGCATTGCAATGTGTATTCCTTATTATTCAAGACGTAGTCCAACTTGAATTGATCAAAGGAATCCGATAGTGAGTTGACAATCATGTCAATTTCGGTCTCACCATATATCTCAGCACCATTTAGTTCAGCAATGTTGAGATGTGCTATGACTTTCATCATGTGATATTTCACACCCTGTCCAGGTTTCATCCTAAGATTTATAAAGGTAGTCACTGCTCTCTCTTAGTTTTTCCTAGACCTCATAGCAAACATCTCCTCTAGAGACATCATTATATCGGTAACAGTCTCTATTCCTTTATGTTGCTGTTGCAACACGTCGGAGATGGTGGCCACAATGTAACATTTAGCCTTCTCATCAGAAGACTCCCATTACTGATGCTCATCTCTTTGCTTCTGAGTAGATTCATTAGTAAGAGTAGGTGGTTTAGGAGTGCACAAAACGAACTTATGCTTTTCGGATTGCAATAAAAGCCCAATTTTCCTTTTCCATGTGACATAATTATCACCAGTTAAAGTATTGTCTTCTAGGATGTTGATTATGGATGGGGTCATGAATTCTGAACAATAACAAAAATTATATAAGTAAATAATCATGATAAAGCACTTTCGAATATTTATCTTTAATTAAATAAAATAATTCAATCGTAAAATTCAACGGTGATCCAACACCCATAAATGTCACGTTTCCTTTAGGAGTTCACAACATTTACTAGTTGGACTAGGTCCCACCTAATTGTTAACATAACAACCAACGTTTTCAAGTTTAGACTTACAATTTTACTAACAAGAACTCTTGGGAGGATATTAATAAAATTACATTGAGTGTGTTACCAAGTTATCGACCTTCAATATAATCCCTCACGAATATCCCTCATTTAGGAGTATATATTGTTTAGGCTAATTGTCTAGTCTATCATTATAAGGAAGTATCTTACTAAATTCCATTTATGAATACCTCTTGGGAGGTTATTACATGAAACATAAAGCTCAACTAAACTTGGAGGCCGTAGGTGTTCCAAAACACCTTCTCCCACTCAATTATTTAAGGCGTGTTATTGAATTCCAAAGAATGATTTACCAAGTTATCTAGATGCCAATTTAGATACCTAAACCATTCTATGTGTGTTCATACCAAAAGAGATATATGAGTGGCACTCATATTCTATATGACATGTTATCAAACAATGACAAACATTGCAATATTTACAAAAAAATAAATAGCTACAATTTTGGTCCATCCTAGAAAAGTAAGTAAATTACATGTCTTGGAATACAAAAAACTCATTTCTTGGCGAACAAGTCTTCACGCGACCTTCGTCGTTTGGACTCCGTCGGTTGCCTCCCATGGGCGTGCGCACCCTTGGTCCCTACGCATGGGCGTGCACATGCGACAACCCCATAAAGGGCTGCCGTGCGCAGCCCATGCCACAACAAACGTGGCCGTGTGCTCTTCGCACACACGTTTGTTGCTACGGCTCGCACGGTCCCAAACTTGTTCCGGTTGCTTCCAATTCTTCAAACCTTCGAGTTTTTGATTCTTGAATGTATTACAGAAGAATTTTAAATAAAAATACTGCAGATTTTTTTTAATACTACAACAAAATAAAAAAAGCTTATCAACTACCAAGAAGGAAATTATGGCGATGATAGACCACCCTTCTTGTTACAATCCAAAAAAAAAAAATACATTGAAATTCTAGGACTAAAATTGAGCAATAATAAGCCACATATAAAACATATATATATATATATATATCCATACATTCCAATGTAAATATATATGCGAATACCTAGAGTGTCATCTCTTTCTAAAACATGCATATATACAATAAAAAGAAAAAGATTCACGAACACATACATCAATTAATCAAGGGTGCAACCTGACTCTGATACCAAATGTAGGGAAAAATACGCACAACAGAAGCGTGAAAAATAAAAATTAGGGTTTCGATATAAATACAAATTTTCCCTTTATAATAACTAGAACCTTAACCCTAGATTAATTGATGTATAAAAAAAGTTTCGTACATTTTTCTCGTGACGGTTGAACAAGCGCCGAATTGAATCTGTAAGATCTTCCAATCCAATCACGAACGTGAATCACCTAGGACTGTGGGCTCCCTTTCTTTAAATTGTATACCTGAGGATGGAAACAATCAATTTTTTTTTCTTTGTTAGTTACAATTATCCTCCAAGAGAAAAATCCAAGAACGTCCGGTCACCTGTGAATTATCAATCTAATTGATTGAAACTCGCGTGAACCGGATTTGATTTTGTACACAAAACCCTTTTTATGTAAAGGATGCTAGTGTACTATCAAAAACAAAACGTTCCCCCTATTTCTCTTCTTGGCCGAATTCACACCCCATATCTTAGAGTTGATTGAATTTTGTCTAGAGTAAAATACTAAATTTTTCTCTCTCAAAATTCTCTCTTGCTAAGCAAAATTCTCTCTTAGAAAAACACTTAGGTTGGCCAAAATTTTCACTCTAAGAACCATTGGGCTGGCCAAAATTTCAAGGTGGTATATATAGGATCAAAAATCCTTTCCTAAGAAGGATTTACTTGGTTGACAAGAATCCTTTCCTTAGGTAGATTTACTTGGTAGTTAAGAATCCTTTTCAAAGAAGAATTATACTTTATACCAAGACTCCTAATTCAACTCATTAGAGTTTTTGTAACCATATTAAAGACTTCCTAATTTGACTAGATAAATAATTCCTTTTATTTATCTACTTATCGAATATAGTCTTTAATATTAATTATACTACCAACAATATTATAATATTAGGAGACCATCTTCTACTAGAAAAAATATTTTGACTTTTAATTAAATAATTAATTAATCAACAAATTAATTAATTTCTATTTAATTAAATAATAAAATAAAAAATAATATATTTAGGCTTTTATACATTAGCCTTGCCTCCTATAACAGTATATAGGTATATATATTATTTTTTTTATTTTATTAAATCCATTGGACATTAATAAAAAGTTCACATGTGAGCTAGACTCATTCTTACACAAAGAAACAAGTCCACATGCCTCAATACAATTCTAGGTGGACCCCTAAATTGGTCCGATAGAATATATCAAGTGATCCCTGCAAATTCGTGTGGATTGGGGATCTTGGCGGGCTATCTAAATTTAAGCTCCAATAGACACAACCGAATCACAATCAACAAATGATTCACTTAGGTCAGATCTATTAATTTTAGTTCATTCCACTAAAGAACTAAAATTGAACTCTTAAATAAAGATAGAATAAGTTGATGTTACTCATTCATACCCTAGACAACCTTATTGGAGAAAGTGTATCCTCGTGAAGAATATCAGTAATCGCCAAAAGCTCATAGACCGCTTATAGCTCTCCAAGTTACCATATTTACTTATATGACCACATTTTGAACTTGGATATTTTGACTTGTCCAAAAGCCATGTTTCAATAGACACTATTGAAAACTTAACGTTAAGATTTATTATCCAATACCTCAAAACATCCATATGATGATATTCTACTCTCATTTAATAAATGGAGCCACGATGTCCATATCTATAAATGAAATCCTCTATTGATTAACAAATGAAAACCAACAAACTATCGAGGATAGACTATGCCATATAATCGTACTAATTGATAGCTCAAATGATAACACTTGCAACCATAAGTCCAACATTTATCTCATGATTGAGATAGATTCTCCAATTGTCTTCAAATGAAAACTTTTATCCATTGACGGTTCTAGATACAATATTCCATTGTGATCCAATTCAATGCACCAAGTGCACTAGATTCTTTTACCCAAAGACACCACACTTTGATGATTTTAGACTCATCATAACACATTTGATCCCACTTAAATGCTAGCAAAAGAATCTACAACTTTGATAAGATAAAGGTGCCCAACCTTTTATCTTAAGTTGTGAATATTATTGAAGACTAACTAAAGAATTGTGTCTACCTCATACATATCTAGATGTATGAACAATTCTTTTTTTTCTCATAGTCTTTTGACCTTATGATTATTTACTTTTAGCAATTATAATAATTAAACTATAAATGCTATAAGATTTGTTAAACTATAAATCACTTTATTAATATGAAAAGATTGTCAAATACATTATTACACTCTTGCTATCGAGCATAATCCCAACACCGGTAACTGTGTGTGTGCACGTCACGATCTTCCAAGAACATACAGGGGGATGCAGAGGGTTGAAGAATAGAACTCATTCGTTTCTTATTGGCAAATTCGGCCACCACAAGCAAGAGTAATTTTTTTTTTCATTTGGCCGAATTCTTCCTAGACTTTCTAGGGTATTGCTTTTTGTGTTTTTGGTTCAAAGAATCATAATTAGTCTCTTGTATCCTTATTTTGTAAATATATCTACTTATATTTAAAACTAGATACAAACCTTTTTTCCAAATATATTTTCATATATTAAAAGGATAAGTAGTATTTAAGTGTCCTAGGTAGAGTAGGATTCTAACTCCCATATAACCCTAGTTGACTTGAACTTAAACACTTGACATTTAAAAAAAATAAAATAGTCTAATGATTTTATCTTTGTTTCAGTCATGATTTGAACTTGTAAACTCCAATTAATAATTAATAATTATTAAATTATTATTTAAATAATCTAATAATCTAATTAATTTAATTATTCATATATTAATTAAATAATCTCATTATTCAATTAATCCCTGAATAAATACGTGTCATTTATGGTGCGTTTGGCACGTGTTAGGTTTTAGATTTGTTTTGGCTTGATTCCATAACAAACTATCTTTCTTTGTATTACTTAGTTGCTTAGGTGGTTCGTGATTGAATTGGACTTCAATTAAGAAAAGCGACTACTCAGGCAACGATGGTCTTCAAGAGGAAAAATGCTTACTTAGATGTGAAGGTATCAAGATTCTTCTTCCTCTTGCAAGGCGTATAAGGCACACACACATTGTATACATATGTGTCCCTACATCATTGTACTCATTTTGTATAACACAATCACACACTTGATGTTGAATGCACATGCATTGGTGTAGAATTGACTAGTTGTGAAAAATGCATGTTTGTTGACTATGTCAAAATGATATGCATTCTTCTGTGCTATGTGTTTATATGTTTATATGTTTGAATAACATGGACCTTGAACTTGGATTTGATGTTATATTGTTTATTATTGAGTTTCGATCATTTTGGCTACTCATACATTTGATATCGAGTTCCGAGTCAAGACTTATGATACTTTCCAGTAATGTTGCATGCATTATCTTCATCTGAGTATATAGAGTTGAGTTTATAATTTCTAGTAAAAGTTTCATACTCATCCATATTCATGAGATAATCCTAATTCATAATCTATAAATGGATTCAAATTCAAAATTCGAAGGCCAGAGAACAATCCAAGAACGTGAGAGGAGCGTGAGGGAGATGCACGATGGCCAAAGGCCATCATAAGATGTAACCCCGAGATGGCGCGTGACCATCTCAGGCTCACACCCTTACTGGCCCCGAGATGGTCATGAGCCATCTTGAAGAAGGCTTAAAAGGTTGGGGCAATTTGGTCTTTTTACTTTCTCTTCCCTCTCTTTTAAATATCTCTTCCCTCGCACACTTTCATTTAGAAGAAACCTATGTGTAAAAAAATTTCTCTCAACTTTCTCATCTACCGAACACCATATCTTTTTTGTTTGAACTCTGATTCAATCGATTCAAGTTGGATATTATTCGTAATTCAATTCTCTATCATTTTCCAGAAGTTTGAGGTTTTTTAATATAGTTTCTCTGGTGGTTCTCCATCAGAAACGAAACTGCACTACAAAGATTTTTTTTTCAATTTTTGAGTTTTTATTTTTGTGATAAATTCTTCATTTCAACTCCGATTTACATGATTCAACAACCAAAACCGAGTGTCTGGAAGAGATCTAAAAACCCAAGCATTTCCAGAACTAAAGGATTTGATGTTTTACATTGTCCAGATTTTCAGTTCGAGATTTCATCCTTGGTTGGTATATCATCTTCTTCTTAGTTCTTCTTCTTTGATCTTCTTATTGATTGATGTTATTTGATTAAAAAGCGTGACTAGGATGATTTTGATTTTATTTTGTGATTTTTTATGTTGATTTTCGAGTTTAGTGTGACTTGTGTTCAATTGATTGATTTCAAACTAAACTTGATTTTCATGAAATTGATTCTAGACATACATCGTGCTTGTGTGATTAAATGTTGATTTCTAGGTTGATTTCATTCTCTAAGAACTAGGTTGTATTCGATTGGTATCTTTATTTCTTTTATCTAGTTCTTAGTTTATAACATGCTTAGGTTGTCTAGATTTTGATGATTGATCTTGAAAGTATTATCTAGCTATCCTGTTGCATGTTCATAGATTGTGTTTGATCAACATTTTCTATTTGTGTGTGATTGCATCATTTTCATAGCATTTAGATCATTGCCTTGAGAAGAGGTTGGAAGTCTCATATCTTAGAGTGATTCTTTGATTTGAGTATTTGGAAGTCTTAGCTAGAGTTGTGAAAACTCGGATAGCTAAGCAAATGGAAGTCTCGACTAGAGGTGTGAAGCCTTGAATAGTTGAGAAAGAAAGTATTGGCTAGAGGTGTGAAGCCTTGGATAGCTAAACAAGGAAGTCTTGACTAGAGTCGGGAGGACTCGAATAGTTAAGAAAGAAGTCTTGCCTCGGATTGGGAGGATCCGGATAGGTGAGCAAGGTGGCATCAAGTTCATTGAGTAGAATGAGAGGATAGTTTCTAGGTGAAGGGATCACTTGAGAGATTGTATCCTTTTATCTACTAGTGGATTTGTTTTTGTCGATGGTTGTGGAATCAACCCGTGGATGTTTCCTCTTCGGAGGTTTACTACTTAAATATCTTGTGTCATTGTTTGCAATTTTCATTTAGCATTATTAAAATTGCATTGTTTTTAAAGAAGATTAAAATTTGAGCATATACCTATTCACCCCCCCCTCTAGGTATATTTACACTATAAAGATTAGGGAATTTCAATTGGTATAAAAGTGGGTGTCTAGAAGTACTTAGATAGATCTTCTTTATAGTGTTTGTTGTTTTTATGCTATGGGTGATTTGTTGTCGGAAGGTTCTTCTAGTGCTAGGCTTCCACTCTTGGATAGTGGTAACTACTCCTTTGGGAAAAGTATGATGAAAGCCTATATTAGATCTTTAAGTGATGCATACGAGGAAAAGAAGTCCTCGGATATTCATGAATATGATAGCAATTGCATTGCTCATGTAGCCATATATGAAAGAAGGTTTAAGGATAGTAGTGAAGACTCCTCAAGCAGTGAGGAAAGTGAATACTTATCAAGTAATGAAACTAGTGAATTTTCCTCAAATCATGATGAAACAAACCTTAATGACAAGATCCTTCAACTAACTAGTGAAAATCTCATGAAGAATGATGCGAACAACAAGTTAAAGTTGATCAATGCCAATTTAGTGGTGACAATCAAATCTCTTAAAAATGAAAAGAAGATGTCTTTAGAGAATATAAGCAAGCAAAATGAAGTCATTAAGGAGCATAAAGAGACCATTGAAAAGTATTTTTCAAAGATGGAGGAAAGTGCTCAAGAGCTAGATGATTTTAAAAGAAGACTTTACTATGAAGTTGTTTATCATGGAATGAGAGAATAAGCAAAAAGAGAATAAAGAGCTTAAAGACAAAATCCTTAGTTTAGAAAATAACTTGAAAGATAGTAATGAAAGACTAGGAATTTTGAAACAAGAAGTTGAGAAAGAAGTTGAATCTCTTGATCGTGCTAAAAGACTTGAAAATGAGCTTAGAGTCAAAATTAGTAATCATGAAAGTCAAGAGAAAGTTCTTAGTGACAAACTTGATGAGTTCAGAAAGATGATGAGTAAGAGTCATCTAGTGCTAATCAAGTAGAAAATCTCATCAAGTGTGGTAACATCCTAGTGATAAAAGAGGTTTAGGTTATGTAAATGAAAAGATTACATCTTCTTCTAACAAACCAACTTTTGTCAAAGCTAGTGGTGAAGTTTATGTAGGTACACTCTCTAACGGTAAAACCATGAATGTTACCGAAGGTGTCTCAATGTCAACAATGAAGGTTAAGGAAAAGACTCAACAATACCAAAGACAATGTGAATCATCATCAAATGCAAAAGGCCATCAAGTATTGCACACCAAGAGGTAAAAGTGTGAAAGAACAAAATAAGTTGAAAGCGCAGGTCAAAGGTAAATCTCTCAAATTCATACATATTTGTTATTATTGCAATAAGGTTAGGCATATAAGACCTAGATGTTTTGCTTATATTTGCAAGTGTAAATATGATAATGATTTGCATGATAAGTCTTTGATGAATGGTCCTAGGCAATCATCAATGTATGGATTTAGAACTAGACCTAGGAAGACCTCAGAAAAGCATGTTGAGAAAAATATTATTGATGACTTGCTTGTGAAAACACATATTGTGCCTTATACTACTTAGCATAAAAATGCTGACAATGCTTTGTTTGACTTGTTTGAAAATGTGACTAATGAAGTCGATTTACATGATAGTAAGTCAAAGAATAAGTCAAAGTATGTTGTTAGTAGTAATGAGAAGGATGGTGTTAAGAAAATTTGGATTAGAAAAGGCTCAACTACTATTTCTTCCAAAAACAAAGATAAAGACAAGAAGAGCTATAGAACTTCTCAACCAAAGCATGCATGCTCAAAAGGTAATTTTTCTAAATTTATTCCGGTTTGTCATTCTTGTAATGTGATTGGTCACATTAGGCTGAGATGTTATGAATATATTAGATAATACAAACTAGGGAATAATATGCATGTTAGTGAGTTGAACAAATATTTTTTGAAAGATTCTAAACATGATAATTGTTTTGATGTTTTGAAAAATGTGCATATTGGTCAAGATCATGTGAAGAAACTTAATAGGAAAGTTTGGGTTAAGAAGCATGATGTGAAAACGGTTCATAGTAATTCATTTAAACATGTTGATATTGATAAATCTTTGAATGTTATGCATAATAATGATAAACATTTGAAGAAGAATGTCAAGAAGATTTATGTGGATGAGAATATGAAAAAGCATGATGGTCGTATATCTTGCATTGATGAAATATTTATGGGTGGCAACAATAATGAGTTTAAAATGCGTGATGTTTTCATGAAGAAGATAGTTGATGATTTATCTTCTAGATTTTGTATTGCCATGAATAATGATCATTATATTATCTGTGTTGGTTCACCTAAGACCAATATGGTCAAAGTTGAGTGTTCTCATACTTGATTGAGTATCACATATGAGAATATTTTTTGTTCTGGTTTGATAAGAGTTCTAAGTTTGATGCTTGAATAAGTCATTTGTAATGTGCTCAGTCTACTATTCAAACTTTGTGTCTCTAGTCAATACATGAACTTAATATTCTCATGTTGGTTTACTTTAGAGAAGTCCAATATCGAAATATATTTGGTGTATTTTGTTAAGAATTTTGGAGAAAGTCATTTTATATGTTTGTGTGAGTTGAGATGTTTAATCTTTATTCTCTTGGAAAGACATTTGTAATGTGCTCAGTCTACTATTCAAACTTTGTGTCTCTAGTCAATACATGAACTTAATATTATCAAACATTCACTATGATGGTTAAAATTTGTTGGTTTACTTTAGAAAAGTCCAATTTTGAAATATATTTGGTGTATTTTGTTAAGACTTTAGGAGAAAGTCATTTTATATGTTTGTTTGAGTTGAGATGTTTAATCTTTATTCTCTTGGGAAGACATACCAACAACTTGTTGTCATGAGGATAAACAAGCCAAGAGAGCTTATAAAAAGGGCGAAGACTTTACATTGATGAAAAAGCATGCTAAGGTATATCTTACTCTAAAGCTTACTTTCTTGTTTCATCTTTTCAACTCTATGTGTGCATTACATCATGTAGCATGTCATATTATAGAACTACTATAGCATTCATATGGTTCTTGGTGACATTTGCTCTCTAAAGATCATTTAGTGATTTGTTAACAATGATCTTGTACATGTCTACATGATGTGTGAAATATTTGTTTAATTGATAAATGACATATTTTTGAAAAATATGAGTTTCATATTCTTTGAAAGCTACTCTAGCGAGAAGTAATGATCTTAAGTAAGTCCCTTTGTATTGCTTTTAGATCATGCGCTTTAAGCCTTAAAACTTGGTTTTCAAAAGTGCACATTTTGCTTCGCTCATATGTTTAGTTTGAGTATGTTGAGTTTGATAATATATAAGTTGTGGATACACCTTGAAGTCTTTTTACTAGTACATGAAAGATGAACTATGGTTAGTATCCATTTTGTTTCGACAATTATATAGAACTCAATGAGCACCTTCATGGAAAGGGCTACACACTTTGGTTGTGAAGCCGCCCAATGTAGGGATACACCATTGTTATGAGTGAAAGCGGTCATGAAGAGTATATGTTTATGTTTAAAAAAATTCAAAGAAGTGTTGCAAAGAATCAATAAAAGAAAAAATCGTTATTCAAAGCGTAAAAAGAAATGGAGGAAGGCTTATATGGAGTATAGTTGAAAAAATTGTGATTGCTCGGGTTGAAAAACACACACACTCATATGTTGAATTCTCTTCTCTTTAAAGCAAAAATTCAGATGATAATCGGTTTGACCTAGATTGGAAAAGCTTTAGATGGATAGTTGTTGAAATGGTTTGCATGTTGATATCATAATTACTCATTTTATATATACTTGAAGCATTTCATACACACACATATTTTGATTAATGTGTGTGATTCATTAGCAATGAGAGATTATTTTCGAGAGATTGATGAAAATATATGATTCTCTCTTTGACTTAAAAAAGTTATGATATAATTTCTCTTATTGCTTGATATGTGTGATTGTGTGATTCCCTTGTGAACACGTTTACTACTTGATCAATATGTGTGGCATATGTTAAGGGGGAGCTTAGTTTGTTTAACTTTGTTCTCCAAATGACTTGTTTACTTAATATCTCATAATGTTTCTCATGCTTCCATTGTCTATTCCTTGCCAAAAAGGGGGAAAAAGTATTTTCCCTCCTCACCATTCTATTTTTGACAAAAAGGGAGAGATTTTTGTCTTATGGGGGAGTAGTGCCTTAAGAGGGAGAAATATTTTCCTTAAGGGGGAGGAATATTTTCTTTTTATGAGATAAAGGAGTTGTGTATGTTTTTGTGTATGTTTATCTCACCAACAATCTTCGTTGTAGAAGATTCCTTCTTTGTTTATTTGGTTGTGTTTATCTCACAGGAGCTTTGATGTTTATAAGAGGTTCTTGAAGACTCATGAAGACATGAAGACATTAAGACATTTTAGTGTAGAGATCTCTTTGTAATGTGAGAATGTGAGAATGCAATCAACCATGAGTGACTATTGCATGGTGAGGTTGAGGTTTTGTCGTGGAATAGCCAAAGAGGGAGATTGTTAGATTGTTAGATTTATGTTGGCTTGATTCCATAACAAAACTCTCTTATATGACGGGACAAGAGGTTCAAATGACCAAAGTACCCCTCTTATATATATAACAACATATATCATAATATTATATATTAATATATAATAATATTATATATATATAGTGAAAATAGTGAGAAATGTAACTTTTTTGTTGTTGTGTTACAATGATGTCACCGTTTTAATAACTTAAGTTTAAAATGCACCGTTATGGTGAACTACCGAATTTGCCCTTAAATAATCAATTTTTATTTGTTTTTGTGCTACCATCTACCATTTGAAAACGAAAAAGCAGTAACTCTTCTATCTCTCCAAAAAATTGTTTGAAAATCGATCTACCACTCCTCGATCTGTCAAAAAAATTCGTCCCTCTCCAAAAAATTCGTTTCTCTCTAGATTCCACACAAGAAGATAATAGATATTTCTGATTTTCATTTATTTTTTCATACATTTCTGAGTGCTTTAACAATGTATCCATGCCTAATGATTGTTGTCCCAGTTTTTGTATGAACATGTAGTCTCCAGATTCTGTCCGAGACTTTTTTGTAAAACTCTGAGCCTTTTTTATTAGTATCCAAGATTTTGTTAAAAGTCTCCAAGCCTTTTTGATATGTTTTCGAGTTTTTTTATGTTGTTCTGAGCTTTTTTGATATGTGTTAGAGTTTTTTTTGATATTGTGTCAGAGTATTTTTATATAGTTCCAAAGCTTGTTTTATATAGTTCCGAGCTTTTTTAAATGTGTCCGAGCTTTTTGTTTATGTTAATTTCTGAGACTTTTTTAAAAGTGTTCGAGCATTTTTTTAAATGTCTCTGAGCTTTTTTAAGATTGTACGAACATTTTGATAACCCTTGTAAAAAAAGTTCGAACCCATTTAAGAAAATCTTGGGCAATTGCCAAAAAAGCTCGAGCTAGTTTGTGAAGGGTTCGAGCCTTAAATTTAAAGGGTTGGAGTTTATTTGGAAAGGGTTAGAGCCTTTTAAGGAATGTTCCAGGTTTTTTTTTGTTTGTAATGGTTTTTAATTGTAATTGTAATTGTAATTTTGATTTTCTTAATAATGGTTTGTAATGATGATTTTTACAGTAGAATGAATCAGATGAGAATAATCATTTCTTACAACGGTTGATGAGAGCAATTACCTTACGGAAGTTAGAGGTTTTTAGGTTTTGATAACCAAGGATTGTATGTGTTAAAGAGTATGACTTACGAAGAACTGGTGTTGATCATGCAAACTGTTGTGAAGTATGATATGAACAAATACAGTGCTGATTTACAATCTATATCAATCGTTCCTGGGACTACATGTCGTATATTTATAAGAAACGATGATGATGTTCATTTTATGCCAGGGGAAGATAGGGTGATCCCTCAAGTATGTGTTAGTCTAATTGAGAGGGCAGTAGGAGATGTGATAGGTGAAGATATCCCTCATCGTGAGAATTCCCAACAATTTCGATCGTTTAGTGGAATCAACCAAGTATTCACAGAAATGAGTGGGATCGAAGGTTGAGAAAATATGTATGGTGTCCCATCGAAAGTAGCCGACCATGCTGATATAGTCGGACCTCAATTCGACGATGTGTTTGGTTGTCAAATTAAGATGAATGATTGGCAGTAAAATGACATGAACAATGAGCAGAACACTGAAACGAATCTTGCTGATTCATAAGGTGGAAAATAGACAAATATTGATCCGGTAAATAATGTACAGAACAATGAGAAAGATGAAGAGGAAGAGCTTGTCCAAATGGAAAGACTTGCAAGATGTGTACACAAATTTAGTTACAGTGCACTAGATATGGCTGGGACTTATGAGGTCCGGCCTAATGTAACTCCATATGATTCTGATAGTACCACAACGTGGGTTATTTCCAAAGCAGATTCATACTCGTTTGATATGGGTGGAAGCAGGAACTTGGTAGAAGAAGAACCTTCAAGAATGATTTATAAAGGTCAATTTTTTCCCACTAAAAAGTATTTGAAGAGAGTAGTAGGTCATTTTGCAATGTGGCAGAACTTCGAGTGAAAGGTCAAAAGATCTAGTAAGACAGCCTTACATCTGGATGTCCCTGAGGTATCCCTCCGGGAAGGTGTGCGATGGGATGTACCGTGTACACTGTCCCTTGGGGGAGGGGTGCGATAAGATGTTCCATGTACACTGTCTATCGAGGAAGGGGTACAACGAGATGAACCGGTGTCTTTTGGAGAGGGGTCGATATGATCCAATTGCCGAGAGCGTTGACTCCTGGATCTCCATAAGCAGGGGAAACTCTGGTAAACCCTCGATAGGTGTCTCCTTATCTCATTTTTGTAACTCAGTCCAGGTTCCCTGCATCTTAGGTTAGGTGCCTAGGTATGTCTTCTCGTCTTGACTACGACGTCCGTCTCTATCTCTAGGTCTAGAGTCTCGGTCATGGGACAGTGGACCATTTCTGTTTGACCGTGATGTTTAACCCCACCGCTCTCAGAGGAAGTCCATCACCTTCTTAGGATGCCTATCTCGTACCACATTACTCTTCCTAAGATCCTCCGGTAAAGAAGCAACAGAATCCTTTACAACTTGGATTCTGCGGTCCAAACGGTCCTGAAAGAAAATCGAAATTGTCAATAACTAAACTTGTACAAGAATTTCAAATAAAATCAAACATAACAAGAAATTGGACGTACTTCCCGATCCCCTCCAACATCTCCTCTTGAAGGGTCTTTAGCAGTATATCCGAGCATCCTAAATCGAACTCGCCTCTGCCTCCGCTATCTGCCACCACCAATCTCTGGCTCCGAACCCTCCAATTGCATCTGTGGACTGCCACCAGCATACTCCGGCTCCGAACCCTCTGTATCACTGGGTCCAACACTCATACGCCCTTTGGAATTATGATCCGATACCAGAACTTTGATAGTCTTGCCAGCCGTATACAAACTGCCCCCTCGTTTATGCCCTCATAATACCGTGCACCCCTCTCAGCTGCTACCAGCACCAGTTTCGTTCTCGCAAACATCTGAAATCGTTGTTAGACCATTGTAATTGTAACAACTATAAACAATAACAAATAAGATACCTACCCGCGTTGTGAATATCTTGGACAGCTTATCCTCTCTCGGTTGTTTGTTTAACTCCCATTTCAGAATACGGGGAGACATATCGGTAGTCCTCCGGGTCCCAAACTGGTGTCAAGCTCTGAGATCACCTCGAAAACAAATATCTACATAAAAGATAAGTATGATAAGAATCCTTAAAATGTAGGACACAAAAAATAAATTAAATATTGTAATTCAAAATTATTACCAACAGGGCGTGAGATAGACCGTAAATGTTTTAGGTCTCCAGCATATGTACGTCAGCACCCTTTACTTCCTAGTGTCTCTTGAACCACTAACGTCGCCCATCAAACGCATGCTTGAATGAAAATATGGAATGCCTGTACATGTGGGCACCCTACAGGAACGCATCAAAGGCATTAAGATCCTTCACCATTCGAAACTGCCAAACTGGAATCTTCATTCTCTCATCAAACCCCATCAGTATCAAGTTCAACATTTAGAGGAGGCAGAACTTTACACCATTGTACGACTGCTGAAACTCACTGAGGTTTAGAACAACTCTCAACTCCTTGAACGAAACCTTATCTACACCAGCGAAGTACCGCTAATGTATGCCATTGTGCACTCTAGCATATAGGGTCGTGTCCGGTACAACTCCGAACCACAATCTGGTGATTAGATAAAATTCTACCTTCGAGAACCTAACCTCATGATTCCCTAACATGAACCGCTTCTCATCTGTCAGGCCATTATGATTTAGCTCCCGTAAAAAAATAGCCGATGGATAACAACACCTGAAAACTTCATATGCCGATGCATCGTCATGAAATGTCCAAAACAGGACTCCATAAACCGACGACGGTCTTCAACAACAAATTCTTCAGGGACTCGGTTAAGTGCATCGTCTATACTACCAAGGACTTCAAAATGGTCGCGGCGAGTGAGTTTTCCCTCGTACCACTCTGCCTCCGGAGTTTTAAGCAATTCCTTCAAACGATTCCTCATCTGATATTTCATAGAAACAATACATAAGTACACTGCAATAAAGCACGACCCTATGAAAAAAAATCTTGGGCCTTTGTAAAAACAGCTCAAGGCCTTAAAAAAAAAGCTCGGGCCTTTGATACAAAAGCTTAGAGCTATGAAAAGTCTCGAACACAGCATAAAAAAGTTAGAGTATATGAAAAAAAAGCTCGGCCCTTTGTAAATAAAAAGCTTAGACCTTTGAGAAAAAAGTTCGGGCCTTTTATACAAAAGCTCGTAGCTATGAAAAGTCTCAGATACAGTATAAAAAAGCTCGAGTATATGAAAAAAAACTCGGTCCTTTGTAGAAAAAAGCTCAGGCCTTTGAAACAAAAGCTCGGGCCTTTGATACAAAAGCTTAGAGATTTTATAGAAAAGATCGAAGCTTTTTTAAACCTTATTTTTCCAAAACAAAAGCTCGGGCCTTTGTAAAAAAAGTTCGGCCCTTTAATAAAAAAGCTCGTCGCTTATAAAAAAAACCTCGGAGCCTTCAAAAAAAAAGTTAGGATTTTAACCGCCCTAAATTTTAAAAACAAAAAGCTTGGGCATACTTAAAAAATCTCAAATTTGGAAAAAAAAAGGAGCTCGGATGTTTATAAAAAAAGTTCAGAGTATCCTAAAAAAAGCTTGGATAACTAAACCTACTTTTCCTAAAAAAAGGCCGGAGTTCTTTTCAATAAGCTCAGGTTAACATACAAAAAGCTTGGATCTATTTCAAAAAGTCTCGGAAACCCAGAAACACATCTTCCTCAACAACTATTCAACCTCATTTCAAACCCTAACCTAACCCACAATCATTCCCAGATCCCCAATTCAACCCTAATCTACAATTTAAATCAACAAAAAACAGATCTAACATTCAATTCAACTTCTCAACAAAAATCATAACAAAATCAAACTCAACTAACCTCGATCGATTGTAAATCTTCTCATGAAGTCTCGAAATTCCACTGCTCTCCAACTTCAACTAACTTCACCTTCAAAATCGTTGTCGGTGATTCACTTTCCATCGATTAAACGCACTGTACTTTTTCTCTCTCTGTTTGAAAACGACAACTCACTTTTGAGGGTTTTTTTGGCCTAGCTACCTTAATTAGTGCATTTTAAACATATATTATTAATGTGGTGATATTTGCACAACAGCCCCCCCCAAATAGTGTCATTAATTTTTCGAGCCCCATATATATAATATTAAATATCAGTACATATAGAAAATATAATATATATATATATATAATATAATCATATACATTATAATATATATATATATATTATTATTATATATATTAAATATAATATAATATATGTATTTTTATATTTATATTACATATATATTTTATATCTACATATATATTTATTATTATAATATATATATATATATTATATTTAATAATATATAATTTATTAAAGATTGTAATATATATATACATGATATATATTATATTATTATATATATAATAATATAATATTGGACATGATTATAATTGTTTAAAATTTTTAAGGGTAAATTGGTCTTTTTGACACTTGTCCCATGTCATGGAACAGGTTGTTCTAGGGTCTTGGGTGAGATAATTTTTTATGATTTTTGTCCCACCTTATCCCGTTCTGTCCCATGCTAAGACCACAGAAAACGTGGTACATGAACAAACTATCTCACGTTGTCCTGTCTCGTCCCACATACCAAATGTACCATTACGTAACATAATTAATTGGACAATCCAATCAGTTAACCGTGACCTTTGTTACCTTTAATCAATCGGGCCAATAACGGGACCTAATAGACCCACAGCTCCAATAATACATAGAAATAATTAATTAAACTCTTTAATTAATATTTCAAGATCATTAACCACGGAGTTATTCCGCTAAAAACCCAAGGTTGCACTTTTTCAACTATAGATGTATTACACAAACCGAAATTATAGTTGTCCATCGATATAACTACTACATACGGTATGATCCTTCATAGGTAGTTCATAATTAGAGCTAGGCGATAAAGTCCGTTATACCTCTCTAATTACATCTTTTCCATTAAGTATCATTGATTCTCGAATGAACAATAAGTCATAACCTCCTTTACGGAAGAAGGAGAACACTCATATTGTTCAAGCCCCGCAATCAACCCTTAAGGGAACTACCATCTACTTCTAGTAAAAAAGAGTGAATTCCACTTTTGTGCACAGACCTTCTGTGCCACAAACCAAACCGCGATTCCAATATACGAAGTTATTGACTGGAAATACAATTCCGATCTTATCCATGGTATATCAAAAACCACGATCTAACCTGAAGAAGTCGATAAGACACTCAGAATTAAGATCACCCATATATAGCGATCATTTGTTGATATATATGAATCTCATATTGTAACGGATATTGGTAAGAGATTCATATAGATCATGGCCTAGTCTTATATGATCACATCATATAAGGTGCCTTCATTCTCATATCACCATATGAATAGTTTAGGTTAAGACCACCGTACATTACAGAATGGACCACAGCTGTAGATTAACCACAAATAAAGTCTCCAACTCTACTTGCTATATACAAACTCTTTAGATTGCTCATCTCAAACTGAATATCTCTGTATATGACACTCATATACACAGTTAAAGATTACATTCGCAATCTTAGATGTGAAGTACATATGACAAAAATGTATGAGACAGGTATATAAAATGAATAAACTACTACTTTTATTAAAGTTTCATTCATATTTAAAAATTACGAGCTTTAGGGCATAAACCACAACATTCTCCTACTTGTACTAAAGCAGGTGAAACATATTTTGTAACCCTAGACCCTCTACGTGACCTTCAAACACTTAAGCTGTTAAGGTCTTTGTAAATGGATGAGCATGATTGTCCATCGACGCTATCTTGGAAACGGTCACATCCCTTCTCTACACTGTCCTGATGAGATGATATTTCCTCTCTATATGCTTCCCTTTCTTGTGGCTTCTTGGCTCTTTGGAATTAGCCATAGTACCACTATTATCACAATAAATTGTAATGGGCTTATCTAGATCTAGAATAACTTACAGATCATTCAAGAACTAACGGAGCCAAATAGCCTCTTTAGCTATTTCACAAGTTGCTACATATTCGACTTCCATGGTGGAGTTAGCAATACATGATTGCTTAACACTCCTCCATACTATGGCTCTACCACCAAAGGCAAAAACTGATCCAGACGTGGATTTTCTAGAATCCTTGTCTTACTAAAAATCAGAGTTTGTATATCTTAAGGGGATCAAATCCTGCCCTGAATATATTAGCATATAGTTTCTTGTTCTCCGAAGATACTTAATAATAGTATTTACTACAACCTAATGATCCAATAGTCGACAATGAATTTACTTGTAAACCCTAGTCTATCAACAACTTTGGATGCTTTCGAACCATTAATTCTAGGTTCTAAAATAGTAAGGACAAAAAAATGACAAAAATCTCTGAGGTCAGTAACAACTTTAGTAAATCCTTTCTTACTGGAAACATTGACATTCCACGAGCAAAGAATCAAAAAAGAAGGAAAAAGAGTATGGCACACAATGGGAAAAAAAAAACCCTATTCCAACGCTATCTCCATTGCTTCTTTAAGCTTAGAGGCAACTACTTCAAGAATGGAAGCATCAGTGATACCCACCTGTTGCATAACAGGTTTATATATTAGATTTTCGTTAACAGTATTATTGTATTCCTCACCAGTTGGAGTTATGAGGGGTACATGCATCCCAAATTCATTATTTCTTTGTGTAGAGATTGTAGAACCTTAGTGTCTTCTATAGTTTCTTCCATATCAGTAATTTAGGTGGTACTATTTTTTTGAGTATTCTTCTTAGGTCCTCTATCCTTCCACTTTGTCCACCCCTTAATGTTGTTCTCTTTAAAAGGTTGAAAGAATTTGTTCTTGTCAACAGGGTTGCCAATTAAGAATTTATTGGTAGTAGGAATTAGTTGCTTCAAGACAGAAACTTTTTTCTGTTAGAGATTTCTGCAAGGATATTATTGGAGGCACCCCTATTCTGACTGCCAAGGAAACTTTGGTTATTCATCACATTACTATCCTCAATCACTTCCTTACTAAGAACTGCAAATCTAGAGCCCTCTATAGTTTTGGGACCCATCCTACCACTTTTAACCGATTCCACATTTTCTTGTTTCCTTCATTTTTGTCAGATGTTTCAGCTCTAAGGACCGGAGGTCCACTACCACATCTATCTCTCAACTACTGTTTCCCACCATATTCTTAGTTTCCATTCATCTTCCTAGTTAACATGTTACCTGAATAATTCCTATTGTTCCTGCCATATGAGACCTGCATCTAAGGTCCAAAGGCATCACTTCCAACTCCACTTGCTTTGGTTACTTCCTTTGAGATTTTGACCCCCTCGTTCTTGTCAACTACACCTTCCTTACATATATCCCTATTCTGTCCAATCTTCCTACATTTGAAACAAATCAAACCCAAATTTTCATATTCAACCTTAATAGTTCTATCCTCTACATCAATAGAACTTCTCAACGGTTTCGTGGTATCTATCTCAACATAAATTCTGGCAAAATGCCCTCTCGATTGAGTTTCCGTGATGGGTTCGACTTAGTGGTACCCAACATTCCACCTATGATACGCAAAAGGCCCATATTAACCCATTCTAAGAGGTACCCGGGCTAGCTAGGCTTGGTACCTGACATTTTTTTGGAGACATAAATGTTGATCTTTTCTCAGATAGAGGTATCGAGGTACCAAGGTTGTGTGTGACCTGGTCCCGATATGAATCCTTCCAGGTAGGCTCTTACCAGGTACCAGGCTGATAGAAAATTTCTCTTTGGTCCCTCGTCAAAAACGGCTATTAACAGGTACAATGGGTTTAGGTTTTAAAGGTTGTAATATTTTTTTTCATGTAAAATTAATGTCAGGAAGTATTTTAATATTTTACTTTTTTATGCTGTTTAATCTTTGTTGTAATTTTTCTGCAATATATTTTATTGTAAAATATGCATGAAAAAATCGGACGAAGAAGACGAAAGGCGGAAGATCAAAATCATAAATGCACACGCGTGAGACACGCTTAGGTGTGCAGCACAAACAATTGCACAGCAGTCAGGCCTTATGCATGCGTGTGCTGTGTGCACAGCAGTCCGGCTATGCGCCTAGGCTGCTGGCAGCACGAGTCCACTGCGTGCAGACTGGCTACGCCCGAGGCAGCCTTTCATTGTCTTTGTGCGCGGCTGGTTGCTCGTGCAAGACTGGCTAGTTACGCATGCTTACTGCTTCATAATTGTCGCGTGTACAGTTACCGGCAGCCCATGAATGCGAATGGTGACCACGTGTAAAAGCTCTACGGTGACAAAGTTGCAACACTAGAGTTTTCGAATTCCAAAATGGATTTTGGGCTGGATTTATATATATATATATATGCGTTGGGCCTCCAATAAGTGTTAGAGTAACACTTGGGCTTTAGGTTTGATTCGTGAGATGAGTCATGATATTAAATAAATAAATAATCATATTTAATCAAGTTGGACTTGGTTAAAGGCCCCGAATAAGAAGAACCCAAAAGAACTTGAAGAATATTGGAATTACGTGAAAACCAAGGAATGTCTTGGGTAACTTTTGTAATTAGATATTTTTTTTAAGGTTAAATAACTCATTGTACTCGTTCAACTCATGTGTGTTTTTTATTATGAGATGATTAAAGTATTGTTATACATATACATGTCATTTAGAATAGGTGTGCCTACACATATGAGTATATATTTTGGATATATCATACATGCATAATATCCATCGATAATTATGTGTTTTTTTAATTGATTAAAAATGAGTGAAATTCACATAATTATCTATTAAATAATGAGATTAGTTTTTAGAGCAAAAACTTGGTAATTCTCATTATTAACTAGTCTACTAATTAAATTGTTTAATTAGTTAGATTAGATAGGTCCGTCACTTAATGTTAGGTTTAATTAGATTAAAGCCCCAATATAATTGGACTTAATAATGTGATTAGTTTTAATAGTTAAGACTTGGTAAATCGCATTAAATAATTATAGTCTCAGTAAAATTGTTTACTTAGATTAGAATTTGAATAATGAACTAGATTTTTAATTAGTTAATAATCAGATTTGTTAATTTGAATAAGATTCTAATAATTTGTTATGCCCTAGACATTTAGATTGAAATTAGCCATTTAATCTTAGTAATATCTGGGTGCATTAATAATTGAAAACCCTAACTCTAAAATAGTGAGTGGTAAAGTGATATATGACATTATATCCCACAATCTCCATCATTAGTTCAACACTGTGAGATTCAAGTAGGGCCTCGAGACGGCTTTGTTTTCGTCCTCCCTAAGATGAGGTTCACATGAAAGTCAATACCAAGGTTGACTTCCTAACAGATATGGTTACTGAGTGTACTTTGGGATTGACCAATTTAAGGGGGCAATTCCCAAGTTAAGATTATAATATCTGAAATTGTGGGCTACAATCACAAGGTTTTAATTAAATTTGATAATTATATACCTGACTGAAATAAACGATGGTTGAAAGATAGAGGAATAAGAGTTATTCCGGCATATCATTTGATTGAGAATGTCTCGATCCAAAATTCAAAAATTTGACCAATCTTAAGGCAGCACATGCTTGTGGTATGTTGGATTTTCGTGGTGTAGAAACAGGTTTTTAGAGATTTTCTTGTTCATTAATTATGTTCATGTATCATATTTAATTTTATGTCAAAAATTTAAATATTAATTACATGTATGATTGATTGAATTCTTTATTTACGTTTTTTCCAGCAATTTCTTCTATACTATTACAAATCATTGCTAATGACAAATTAACCGGAGAAAACTATACTAACTGGAAAAATAATATCAACGCAATCTTGGTAACAAAAGACCTAAAGTTTATGCTTACGGAAGAATGTCCTCCACAGCCTGCTACCAATCCCGCACGAAATATTCCTGAGGCATACCAGAAATAGTTCTCAATTGATGAGAAGACCCGAACTTATCTGTTAGCAAGTATGACAGAAGTGCTTGTAACAAAGCATGAAGCAATGGCTATAGCATTTGAAATCATAGGGTCATTACATACTAAGTTTGGGCAGCCCTCTGAGCAAAAGTGGCACGAAGCTGTTTGTTCTGCAATGCTTGCAAGGATGAAAGAGGGTGCATCTGTTAGGGAACATGTTCTGAGCATGATGTCCCATTTCAACAAGGTAGAAGTCAATGGCGAGGCCATTGAAAAAACCTAGCCAAATGAGCATCATACTGACAACTCTTCCAAAGAGAGCTTCGATTAGTTTAAAAGTAACTATGGGATGAACAAGTTGAGATTCAGTCTGACTCAGTTGCTTAATGAGTTCACTATATTTGAATCTATGACTAAGGATAACAAAGGTAAGACCGGTGAAACAAATGTTATTGAACCATCTTCCTTTGCATCTAAGAAGAATAAGAGGTCTGTTGGCAAGGCTAAAAGTAAGCCCAAACCTAAGAAATCCCAAAGCAAGAAGAATGGCACCTCCACCGACAAGGATAAAGGCAAAGGAATTGTTTTTAATGTGATAAAATCGGTCACTGGAAAAGGAATTGTCCTCAATGTCTAGAGGAGGTTGCCAAGAAGAAAAAGGCAAAAGGTAAATGCGAATTACTTGTTATTGAATCATGTTTAGTGGAAGATGATCTTCACCTTGGATAGCTGATTCAGGGGCCACTAACCATGGTTGCTCTTCCTTGCAATGGACTAATTCTTGGACAGAGCTTGAGGAGAGAGCCTTCTCTCTACATGTTGGGTAAAGGGATGTTGTGTCAACAAGAGTAGTAGGAGTAGTTAGACTCTTTGAAAATTGTTTTTTTTTATTTTAAATTTTGTTTATTTTATTCCTAGATTCACAAGGAATTTGATTTATGAGTCCAAAATGTTGGAATATTTATATTTTGTTTCTTTTAATAATAAGTCAGATATTATTTCTCGAAATGGTTAAAATATTTGTTCAGGTTTGAATGAAAACAACTTGTATGTTTTAAAACCATTAATTCATAAATCACTACTCAACGCTGAATTGTTTAAAGTTGAAAAACCTAAAACAAAACAACAGAAAATTTCTCCAGATAATAAAAGGTATCTATCGCATCTAAGACTTGGTCATATTAACCTTGAAAGGATAGACAGATTAGTTAAAAGCTAGTCTTTAAGCTAGTTACAGGTTGGCACCTTACCTATCTACGAATCCTGTTTAGAAGGTAAAATGACACCAATATCTTTTACTGGAAAATGGCTTAAAGCTACAAAACCACTAGAGCTTATAAATTCAGACATCTGTGGACCGATGGATGTTAAAGCAATGGGTGGTTATGATTATTATGTCACCTTTATAGATGACTATTCTAGATACAAATATGTCTACCTAATGCAACAGAAGTCGGAAACTTTTGAAACGTTCATAGAATTCCAAGCTAAAGTTGAGAATCAATCAGGCAAGACTATCAAGGCTCTACGATCGAATCTTGGAGGTGAGTACATTGATCAAGAGTTTGAAGACTACTTGGTTGAACATGGGATCCTATCCCAACTCATAGCTCCTAGAATATCATAACAGAATGGTGTTGCGGATAGAGAAATAGAACCCTGATGGAAATGGTGAGATTTATGATTAGTTTCTCATCATTACCAAATTCCTTTTGGGGATATGCACTACTAACAGTGGCCTACATTTTGAATGTAATCTCATCCAAATCTATTCCTAAGACTCCACTAGAGTTATAGAATGGTCGTAAAGCTAGTTTGCAACATTTCTGTATATGGGGTTTCCAGTACATGTACTGAAGAACAGAACTGGAAAGCTGGACCCTGAGTCTATGGTCTGCTTGTTTGTAGGTTATTCCAAGGAGACTAGAGGTGGATAATTCTATAGTTTGAAGGAGAACAAAGTATTTGTATTGAAAAATGTAACGTTTCTTGAGGATAACTATATTAGTGATCATAAACCTCGAAGCAAGATTGTGTTAAATGAGTACTCAATCAATAAGAGTTGTTGTTCCACCTAGGTCTGAGAGTCAAACGATTCCTAGTCTGACCACACTACCACCCAAGCGTATTGGAAGGGTTGTACGATAACCTGTTTGTTATTTAGGAATTGGGGAGGCACGAGTTGTCGTCTCTGATGATAGTGTGAATGATCCATTGTCATTTATACATGCAATTGAAGAATTTGACCAAGATGATTGGCTTAAAGTCATGAATCACGAGATGTATTCTATGTACTCCAACTTAGTCTGGGAACTTGTAGATTTACTAGATGGGATAAAACTCATATGTTGTAAGTGGATCTACAAGAGAAAGAGAGGAGTAGACGAGAAGGTTGAGACCTTCAAAGCAAGGCTAGTGGTAAAGGGTTATACCCAAAAGAAGGGAATCGATTATGAAGAGACCTTCTTGCTAGTAGCTATATTTAAGTCTATTTGGATTCTCTTATCCATTGCTGCCAATTTCAATTATAAAATTCAGTAAATGGACGTCAACCTGTATTTTTGAATGACAATCTTGATGAAAGCATCTATATGATGCAACCAAAGGGATTCGTGTCCCACGATCAAGAGAAAAAGGCTTGCAAGCTGGAAAGGTCCATTTATGGACTGAAACAAGCTTTTAGATCATAGAATATTAGGTTTGATAATGCTATCAAAACCTATGGCTTTAAGTAAAACATCGATGAGCCTTGTGCCTACAAGTGGATCATTGATAATAAAGTTGTTTTCTTAGTCCTGTGCATATATTATATCTTACTCATTGGGAGTGACGTAGAGGTATTGTTTGAAGTAAAGGGTTGGTTGGCTAGCCAAGTCCAAATGAAAGATCTAAGAGAGGTAAGATATATTCCTGAGATCCAATTAATTAGGGATGGTAAGAACAAACTCTTAGCATTGTCTCAGACATCATATATCGGTAAGGTATTTATTCATTTTTCGATGCAGAACTCCTAGAAAGGTAACTTACCTTCCACAAAAGGATTTTACTTGTCTAAGGAACAATGTCCTAAGACACCTTAAGAAGTTGAGGATACGAGACATGTTCTCGATGTGTCTGTAGTAGGCAATCTTATATATGTTATGTTATGCATGAGACCTAACATCTGCTTCGCAGTGGGAGCAACTAGTAGGTTTGGAGGCTTTCGGTTTTTCATGGGGTATTTGGCTTCTATGGAATGACAGTAAAGTGAAGCTCCAAGTAGTGACCAACATTAGACATGTCGTCACTGTCGTTGTGGCTGAGGGGAATAAAATTTAGGTCCTCACTATTGTCTATGTGAATCCTAGCAATACTATTATGAGACATATGTGGGAGTATCTTAGTACTGTCAGGAGTTGTTTCAAAGGTCTCTGATTAGTGATGGGGGATTTCAATGAGATCACCAATAGTACTGAAAAAAGAGGTGGTAGACGTTCTTTTTCGAAGACAGGTTTTATGGAGTGGATTAGTGAAAATAAACTAGTTGATGTGGCTTTATAGGACAAAATTTTACTTGGACGACAAAGAGAGGTATCAGTGAGGATATTTGGGAATGATTGGGTAGGGCTCTTTGTTCGACAGAATGGAGAACTATGTTTGCAGAAGGTTTCCTCAGACATCTTCCAAGAGTATCTTCTGACCATTGTCCTATCTTGCTTAGCCTTCATAGCATGCATATCCCCCGTAATTCACTCAAACCTTTAAGGTTTGAAGCTATGTGGCTGAAACATGAGTCTTTTAATGGCATAGTGAAACAAGTTCGGGAGTCGTACAGTGAGAACATTGCTGACAAGATTCATTTTCTGTCCCATATGCTAAAATAATGGTATACAAATACTTTTGGCTGCATTTTTCGAAATAAGAGAAGAATCCTTGCTAGACTTCAAGGGATTCAAAGGAGCCTTAGTGTAAGATTTAGGCCTAGTTTGGCCAAAATTGAGTCTAAGCTTCAAGAGGATTATAAATGCATCGTTGACCAAGAGGAAATCTTTTGGAGGCAAAATTCTAGGAACACTTGGTTGAATGAGGGTGATAAAAACACCAAATTCTTCCATCTTGCTACAATGATCAGGAGGAGATATAACAAGTTGGAAGAGCTCAAAGGTGAGAATGGTGTGTGGCAGAATGATAAAGATATTATGAAGTCTATTTCCATATCTTATTTTTTGAATCTTTTCTCTGCTTATACCTCTGCGGGAAACTATGATAGCCTGCCTCGGCTTTTCCCTTGCCTGGAGATTGATATTGCTACTGGTTTGAATAGGGAAGTCAGTGAAGAGGAAGTCAAGACCGGTCTCTTAGGTATTAGTGGCCTAAAAGCCCCTGATGCGGATGGTATACCTGCTATCAGCCTTGTGTATGACAGTTTTAAGTTTGGAACCTTCCTAACTAAGTTAAGCCAAACTCTTATTGCACTTGTGCCTAAAGTGCCTATCCCCTTTCAAATGGCCCAGCTTAGACCCATCAGCCTCTCTAACACTGCTTATACAGTTATCAATAAAGTCATAGTCCAAAGACTTAGGAACCTTCTACCTCAGATCATTAGTCCTAATCAAGTTGCTTTTATTCCTGGTAGACAAATTCAAGACAACATTGTGGTGGCTCAGGAAGTCCTTCATAAATTCAGAACTATGAAAGGAAAAAAAGGCTTTGTTGCTTGGAAAATTGATATAGTCAAAGCTTAAGATAAAATTCAGTGGAACTTCATCAGAGATGTTATTATAGAGGCTGGTATTGAGGGTACTTTGGTGGATTTAATCATGTGGTGCATCACTAGTTTTCAGTATAAAGTCATATTGAATGGAGAGTTGACAGAGTCCTTTACCCCTGCTTGTGGTATTAGACAATGGGACCCCATTTCCCCCTACATTTTTATTATGTGTATAGAGAAGTTGTCCCACCTGATCACTTATAGATTAATCTTGGGTTGTGGAAATGTACTAAGATCTCTAGAGGGGTCCTGAGGTATCTCATTTATTTTTTGCTGATGACCTCATATTGTTTGGCCAAGCTACGGTTACCCAAGCCGAAATCATGAATGAGTGTCTAGATATCTTTTGTACTTTCTCTAGACAACAAGTCAGCTTCCCTAAATCAAGAATTTATGTTCTAACAATGTTAGAGAAGGTGTTGCTAGATCAATTGCGAGGGTGTGTGGCTCTCCTCTCACCAAGGATCTTCGCAAATACTTGGGAGTTCCCCTCATTCATTGTAGGATTAACAAGCATACTTATGAGGAGCTTGTTGAGAAGGCATAAAGAAGATTGGCAGCTTGGAAAAGTGATTCCCTCTCCCTTGCTAGTATAGCTACTCTTATTAAAGCTGTGGCGTCTGTGCTTCCTGTTTATACAATGCAGTTTGTGAAACTTTTTACCGAGATTTGCCTTAATTTGGATAAAATTAATAGAGATTTCCTTTGGGGGTATACTTCTACTAAGAAAACTATCCACCTAATTAACTGGGATATACAGTGTGTCTTCCTAAAAGGAATGGTGGTTTACGAATTAAGAAGACTAAGGACATGAATCAAGCGTTACTCGCGAAAACGGTGCATCTCCTCAAGAATGAAGAGGGTTTTTGGTGTCAGCTCCTGAAGCAAAAATACCTGAACAACAAAACCATCATCGAACATGACTGTAGTAAAAATAAAACCTGTTCTAGCATCTGGAAAGCTATCTTGTTTGGAGCTAAGTTAATTGGTAAGGTTCTAAGATAAAGAGATGGTTGTGGTACTCAAATTAGGTTTTGGGTTGATGCTTGGGTCCCAGGAATGGGTGTCCTCAAGGACCATGCAATTGTTAGCCTGGATGATGCTCATATGACCTAAATGGTGGACTTTTATATGACAAATGGTGATTTGCACATTCAGCAATTAGCCTCCGTGCTCCCCTGGCATATTGTACAAATTGTGGCTAGCATTCATGCAGGAAATCAACACAGTGACCTTGACAAAATCATTTGGGGGCGGAACAATTCTGGTGATTTTTCTGTCAAGTCGGCTTATCTGGGTTGCATTGAGGCGGCTAATTTTCCTTTGTGGCCTTGGAAATTTATTTGGAGTCTTAAAATCCCTCATAGAGTTCTTTATTTCCTATGGAGTCTTTTGCATGGTAAAATTCTCACCAATCATCAGAGGGCTATTCGTTGATTGTCTGCTGATGTTTCTTATCCTAGGTGTAACTCTGGAATTGAAAATATTGACCACCTCTTGCATGGGTGCAACTATTCTGTGGCTGTTTGGGTGAAATTTTCGAAAGGTATCACCTCCTCTGTCTCATTTAGAGGTAATTTAGAAGACTGGTTTATGGATAATCTAAAGAACAATAAGATGGTGGTTGGTAACATCCCTAACTAGTAACTACCTCTACTTCTCTTGTGTGCTATGGTTCTTATGGAAATGGAGATGTAAAAAGGTTTTTGATACTAGTTTTCACACTCCTCCAACCCCTTACCTGATCATCATTGATTTTACTAAGTGTTGGCTGGATGCGAACTTTACTGAGACTGGTAGAGATAGTGTCCCCATGCCGATTGTCTGGTTGGCTCCTACTGATAATTGGGTTAAACTGAATATTGATGGTAGTTGTGATATAGAATCAGGTATCATCACTGCAGGTGGTGTCTTACGCAATCAACAGAAAGAATGGCTAAGAGGTTTTATGTTGAACAGGGGTTTTGGTGGCATTCTTGAAGCTGAACTATGTGGTATTTTGGAAGGTCTAAGAATGTCTTGGAATTCTGGTTTTCGAAGATTCATTATTGAATCTGATTCTCTCTCAACTGTCCAATTGATCTGTAATGATATCAGCTCTAATCACCCTTTGTCTAATCTCATTCTGAGTTGCAAGAGGTTGGTGGCTGCTGATTGGTTTTGTATTGTCAAGTACGTGTATAGAGAAGGGAATCTGCTCTCTGATGGTTTAGCTTGAATGGGACATAACATGGATATAGGCATCGTGTTATATGAAGAACCCTCTACACAAATTCGATCTTATTTTGATGCTGATTTTAGAGATGTTGCTTGTATCAGGCAGTACTCTGTTTTTTCTTCTTCAATTTCTTAGTTTTTTTTTTTTTCTGGGCTTTACCCTCCTTTGTACAAAAAAAAAAAAGAAGGTAGTGGTATTTTTTATATCGACGTTATTTAAACTTAACTTATTAAATCAGTGTTACTTTTAAAAATCTATATAAAAAGAGTGTTATTTCCCACCCATTTTCATAAATTTATTATTATTATTATTATTTTAAATAGCAAGCTTTATGAAAAAACAAAACAACATACCACTAAGACAATATACGCAAGGAAAACCCAATCCTACACCAGAAACTAAGAAAAGAAAAAGCCACGCTCGGCCAAAAATACCAGCTACAGCAAATTTATTATATATGCATTTTTTTAGGAAAGTGAGTGGAGGACTGATCGGCACCCCAAGAACAGTTTGCAATCCATAAGAGAGAACAATCGAATTCACAAGAGTGAACATCCACCATAACCATCCAATGATATCTCTCGTAGGACAAATGAAAAAGGACCGAGTAGTGATACCTCAACAACTTCATCTTCAATAATGTTATAGTTAACCTAATTAACAAGGACAGTCCCACTCCCACCCACAGTAATCATAAAAAATAAGATATTTTAAACACGAAATTTCATGATTATGCTGGGATTAACAACCATTAATTAATGAAAACCATTTTACATTAAAGTGTAAAATAGAAACAAATTAAGAGAAAGGAACTGCATATATATTGGTTCTTCGACCAGTAACACTTATATAGTGTAGTCTGAACTCAAAAAAAAATCCTGATTGATGGAAATGAAATTGAGCTGAGATGCACATTACAGTACTGTTGCAAGAAAACTGAACTCAAAAAATATATATAGAAATGGAGAAGATATTGCACTCTATTAAAACTACCCAAGTCGAAGCTCCAAATCTAAAACCTCCTTTGGATCTTTTAAACCAATTCCCAATTCCAAGCCAACAACTTTTTCTTTCGCATCCCCAAATTTAAATTTGTGGGCATGATCTTCCAATTCCACAGCCCCAAATTCAGCTCTGATCATGCTCTTCTTCTTTGTCATATCTCCAGATCGACGACATTCGAGTAACAGTTTGTTTTCCTGATTGGACGATGGTGAAGAGAAAGCTGCGAGAGGTGTAGAAACCAAAGATTTACGTGCGTAAGGAGATATTGGTGAGAACTTAAAGGAAGGACGAGATGAAAAGAATGAGGAGGATGAAGAAGAAGAATTAGGGTTAGGGTTTGGAAATTGAAGAAGTGGTGAAGCTAAATGTCTGAGCCTGGCTCTATCTCTTCTATGGACGTTCATGTGACCTCCAAGAGCTTGAGCAGACCTGAACTCTCTCTTGCAAAAGCTGCATTTATAGTTCTTGGGAGGCCATGAATGATCACCTTCCATTTCCATGCTCAGTTTTTTATCACATTCCCATTTGCCCTTGACATCATTCTTACTTTTCATCGGCTGATAGGTCCTCTCCATGCTGTATTGGTACTTCTGCTAGCTTCAGTCCTCAAACCTAAAATGATAAAAAAAAAAAAAAACCAATAACAACAAAAGAACTTAGAAAGAGAGAAAGGGAGAATTTTCAGTGATATGATCATATGGACGAGAACTAACATGAAACAAGTACTGCTTGAAAGAGAAGCTTAAGTAGTCTTTAAATTCTAACATGTAACAAGGAACTGAACTGAAATTTGCAATGAATTTACTCACCTGCTGCTGCTGCTGCTGTTGCTAGTGTCTGCTACTATTTGTGGATATTTCTTCATGGAATGTAGATGGCAGTGAATTGGATGTTCCTTTAATGCCAAATCTAGTCCAAATCTTGCAGACCTTTCTTATACCAATTTGTATCGTATAGATTTCGCAACTTTTTCAAACAGTTTTTCTTCTTTTTGATAAAGTAAATAATGCACTCAAACACCTGGGTGCTGCTCCTTTTTAAAAACACCAAGTAATAAGAAAGGGCGTCTTATAGTTTATGCTGATGAGGTTATTCAGTTTGTATTTTAATACCAGAGGATTTTTTCTCAAACTTATGAAAAAAAAATGCAAATAACATTTTATACCATAGTTTTCTTATCATTATACACTACTGTAATAAAATTAGGGAGAACTTTAAAACTAAGTGGGTTTATTGTTTTTACCAAGGTTAGTATTTTTATTGTTTATACCAAAATATCCACTATTTAGACAAAATTGCCCTTCTTTATATATAAAAAAATCTCTATTTTCTTTTTCTTTTTCTTTTTCTTCTTCTTCTTCCTTTTTTTTCTTTTTCTTCTTCTTCTTCCCAAACCTCTAATATTCTTCTTCTTCTTCCCAGATGTCTTTCATTGTATTAGACTTATTTAATTTTGTGTTGACCTGATGTGTTTAATTGATTTTCCATGGTGTGTTTAATTGAATTGTCCTGATGTGTTTAATTGGTATGCCCTAGTTTCTTTAATTGAGTTGCCCTTGTATGTTTAATTGGTCTACCCAGGTGCGTTTAATTGGGTTGTTGCGGTGTGTTTAATTGATTTCCCATTATGTGTTTAATTGGTCTGCACTGATGTCTTTATTGAGTTGTCATGGTGTGTTTAATTGGTCTACTCTGATATGTTTAATTAGGTTGTCGTGGCGTATTTAATTGATTTAAGTCTGGTGTGTTTAATTAGTCGGCCTTTGTATGTTTAATTGGTTTACTCTAGTGTGTTTAATTGGGTTGTCGTAGTATGTATAATTGGTGACCCGGTGTGTTTAAAGAAATCTGGAAAAATTTCCAGATTTGAATCGATTTGAAAATTTTCCAGCTTTCTTCATACAAAAAATAATTAAAAAATCTTTGAAACAATGGATCTCTAGTAAATGTTATTTTTTTAGAAAGGAACTTGTGTTTCAATGGAACAAAATTTGGAAAAAAAAAAAACTAAAAAAAAAAGTCTTGAATTTTTTTTTTTTGACAAACATAATCTAAACAATTTTCTAAATAAAAACAACCTGGAATTTTTCTTTAAACAAAATCAAATCTGGAAAAAAAATTAACAAACACAATATGAATTTTTTTTAAAATCCGGAAACATAATCGGTAAATTTTTAAAAATAAAAAAAACCTGGAATCTTTTAAAATCTGGAAAAAAAAATTAAACAAAACAAATTTTGAATTTTTTTAAACAAACAACACCCAAACTTAAACACAACCACCCTTAAAATCAACAGCTAACACTCAAATCCGAACCACCGTTTTCAGTGGCCGAACACAACCCAGATCTACAAACCAAAGGAGAGAGAAGAGAAACAAAAAAATATTTGGATTAAAGAGGAGAGAGACGTGAGAAAGGAGATCAGGTTGCAAAAAAAAAATATAGTGGAGAGGAGTTGAAGAGAGAAAGAATGATGGAAAAAAATGATTCTGACCGAAGGAGAGAGAAGAGGTAAAGAAAATAATGAGGGACATTTAGGTTTTCACAACCAATTATTGGATAGAAACAATAAAAATAGTAACATTTGATAAAATTAATAAACCTCCTTATTTTTTTTTGACTAAAATGTGTATTTCCTCATAAAGTTAATGCAATGTATGTAAGTCATTCATCGTGCATAAGTGAATGTAGACTAAATTAAAATAGAAGAACATAAGCTATAATTTTCGGAGAGCACATAACCCATATTTTACTTTCCTATTAAGATGTCCAAATGTCATGCTCTAATTAAATTGGTGGAAGTGGAACTAAGGGTGCAATAAGGGTTATTGTGTTGAGGCTGTATTAACTCAAATATGACCCAAACAGTTTTTTGCTCAATCTAAATATATGATTCATTAAGCTTATTATGTCATAAGTAAAAACTCAAATAAGGTACTCCATTAAATTAACGGGTTATCCATTATGATCCGTTTAACTTGTTAATTTACAAGTCATGTTAATTATGTGATAAAACAATATTTTAATAGTTCATTTATCTATTTATCTATTTAAGTTTTTTAAATTAATTACATAATTGGATACACAAAACCTATTAATAAATGAAAACAATCAACTTTGATATATATTGTTGATTCAAAATAAAATTTAGATAAATATAAATATTTAAATCGTGTTAAATGAGTTAGCCGGTTAAAAATGGTTCAATATAAACATTATTCATTTACTTGATGAGTTTAATGTATTAATCCGTTAATAACACCAATTGAATCCAATAACATCGGACCCAAACACACTAATTTTGTGTCATGTCAAAGATTGCCACCCTAGGTAGAACACATCTTCATGGAGAAAAAATATTTAATGAGATGGATGTATCTATATGTTTGTCCAATATATTCCATCATCTTTAAAAATAATAGAGGTGATTTGGAATTTGAATTAATATATTAATATGTACGTGATATGATTAATTTTACTGATTAAATGTATGAACTAATGTGATAGCTCATCCCATTCATGCATATATCTTCTAACAATAATAGTACCTAGCTTTTTGTAGATTAGATGTCAAAAATCTTATATAAAACGAAATGTGTATTTAATATATTTTAAAAAATATATTTATTTAATAAAATTAGCTTGCCCTTATGTATATATTTATCTTTAAAATCGTTTCTCTAAATAATTATAACCATCACCAACAGACTTTATTAAATGGAAAGACTTAGGGGTCGTTTGTTTTTTACACTTAAAATTTAATGGGTCCGAATAAAAAATATTAAGTTGTTTTATTTATTTTTTTAAGTGTAAAAATCATTTAATATATTTTCTTTGAAGATGATCCTATCAAAGATAACATATTTCCAATTTTAACATAATTTTATATTATTAAAGTTTATTCCTTTTAACCAATTACTTAGGATAAATATCTAAAAAAAATTAATCACATTATCATTTTCATCTCCATCGTTGAACCTTCAATTCATTTTTTTTAAATCAAAATCATTTTTTATCCTATTTTTTTATAAAAAAAAACAATTATTTTTCATATCTTAGTAATGAATAATATATTGTAATTATTACATAAAAATAGTTTAAGATCTGTTAAATTATTTTTGTTTAGTTGTTTGTATCATATAAAATGAAAATACATAATAATTAATAATATTAGTATAAATGTCAAATTACTTGTTTTTAAACCATTTTATATTTAAAAAACAAACAAGTTTACATTTTATACAGATGTGATAAAAATAAAAAATAAACATGTCATTCAGATTCAGGTTTCAGTCACTATTCAGTTTTCAATAAAATTCAGGATTATTCAGTATTCAGACAAAAACACAACGACTCCAGTATATTTGAACAACGTCCTGTTTATGTAAAATATATACATATAAGGGCATAATTGTAACATTAAACGGGTCATTCACCTCCAAATTATTAGTGCTTCTTTTGACAATCCAATTTTGTTCTTTTTACATTTTTTTTTTCTAAAGACACTTCATTCTCAATTTTTTTTTTTGAAACTGTAATTTTATTAAAAGGGCATAACCCAAAAAAAACAAATGAAATACAACAAGAACCAGCACAAGCCACCAAAGCTAACAAACGACTCAACAACACACAACAAAATTTGACCAACGCGATCTAGAGAAAAAGCTGCAAGTCGAGAAGAAAACCCAAAACAAAGCCAATAGACCAATCATCTGAGTTGTCCAAGAACCACAAACAATACAAAAGTTATCGCCACCCAGAATCCAAAAACAGAAACCAACAACAAAATAGAGCATAAAAATACGAAAAAAGCGTAACAACCACCACAAAATTACATGTCTCCCTACTCTAGACGTTCCACTTGAGAACTGGATCCCTCTTTCTCTAAAATGTCAGCTAAAGAATTAGATCCCTTCGACATGAATTTTATTGACAGCGAGTCTATCGAGAACAACAGTTCTCTAATGTCAAAAATGAACTTCACTATCTCTAGCAGCCCAAACCCATCACCATTAATCCAAGACACAACATTTCTCGAATTGCTGATAATGATAATCTGACGATTCACTAAGGGCTGGCAACTAGAGATCAACGAGCAAGCTTTATGAATTGCAAGAACTTCAGCCTTATTAGAGTCATAAGTGCCAACACCGGAAGAAAATAAACAGAGGATTTTTCCATTAGCATCCCTCAAAACGCCAACTATACCAGCCGCACCTGGATTGCCTCTCGCGGAACCATCAACATTGAACAAGAGGTCATCATTCGACGGAGGAGTCCAGTATACATTCTTCGAAGTTTTGGCCAAAATTTTATCAACACATCTTTCCTTTATATCTAACAGCAGCAATGAGATATCATCATTAGAACCAACACCAAGATGTTTAAACCACCAAACCGTTCTGAATTTGATCGAGTCTAAAGCCGCAGAAACAATCGCCACCTCCCCATTGAAAACTACCTTGTTCCAATACTCCAAAATCGTCCAAACCACAATGCAAAACAATACATTCTACACCCTTTTCCTCGAATGAGAGGGACACAAGTCTGACCAACCAAACACCCATTCTGAAACAGAAATGTTACAACATATTCTAAAGGCACTCCATTTAAAAAAATAAATTTCTAAAGACACTCCATTTTAGGAGTAATCTTTTTTGAATTAAATTGATAAAAAAAAAATTATCTCTCCTAAATCATTAGATTCAATATTGCGTATTAAACACTCACTCCTAAATTTTAATAACCATTTTAAACTCTCTCCTCCAATACATTTCTCTAATTTTCTATTTTCATTCTTTCTCAAGCAAAACTAACGGTTAAAAAAAAATATCTTACGAATAAACTTGATTTTTAGAAACCGTATATATGTATATATTAAAAAAAACTAAAAAAACTAATACCCTATTTTAAAAAAAAAAAAAAAATTGAAACATGAAAATGATTTTTGTTACCTTTTGTAGGTATATTACTGTCTAGAGAGCTTTAATTCTTTCATTAATCTTAGAAATTTTGAGTTCAGTTAAAGTTAGTTGCAACAAATCAAGTTTTCACATTTCTACTTTTTTTTTATATAAAAAAGAGGTATTGTACTGACTTTTTAATATATATAGAGTAAGTACTTAAACCAAAATATTCATAATTTTTTTTATCTTTAAATATTAATCTGAGATTGCTTGAGAAAGTATGGAGATATTTAAAAAAAAAAAAAATTAAAAAATAGAGAGAGAGTAGTTAAGGGAGAGTGTTTAATAGAATAATAACATATTTAGGAGAGAGTTTAATACATAATATTTAATCTAATAATTTCGGAGAGAGTAGGGCTGTGCGGCGGACCAGATTCAAAGGATTTACCATGATCGAAGATCCGATCCGATCCGATTTGATCAAAGAAATTGTAATCCGATCCGATCCGATCCAATTTTATAGTGGGATCCGATTCGTTCCGATCCAATTACTATTTGCTTCGATCCGATTCGACTGTAAAATATTTTAATTCGATCCGATGGATCAAATTAATATAAAGTTGTTCTTAATATATAAAAGTTATAATCTGAAATAAATAAAATCAAATAAATTATTCAAACATTACCAATTAATTCAAATAAAATTAACATTAAAAAAATACATAACATAACTTAATAAGTTGTTATGTTGATGAAGAATAATAGAAGAGAAGAAGATGATGGTTGTTGGCTATAGAGATATTGAGAAAAAAAACCCAAAATAGTAGCATTAACCATTGTATTTGGGTTGAGCCTTTATAGATATTCATTTAATCAAATTGTATTTGAGTTGGGCTTTTACCTTAGAAAGTAGTGGATAAAGTAAATTATCCAATATAAAAATAAGACCTAATATTTTAAACGGATTCAACGGATTTTTAAATGGAAATCCAAGATCCGATCCGATCCAATCCGATCCAGTCCAATGGATTTAAGAATTTAGGATCCAATCCGATTCAATCACCTCCCTAGATTCTATCCAATCCAATGGATCATATTGGATTGGATTGGATCCGATCCAATAGTTGGATTAGATCTTGCACACCCCTATGAGAGAGAATTTCATTGTTTAAAAATTTAATTAGTTTGTAGTGACTTTAAATTTTTTTGTCTTGTTCAGTAATTTTAAATCAAGTTACAATTTTTATTAATAATAAAAAAATTAAATTGGAGTGTAAATAGATAATTTGTGGATTGTAAAGAGAAGCTCTCCCAAATTAATTACCATGATATAATGAATCACTCATGCTAGTCAACTCAAAAAATTTAACACAAAAACCACTCCAAATGATGTGGCAAATGATTTGTCATCACCCTATCATTCACCACATCACCCTATAATTTGTGTGGTGATAACAACTCATCTGCTATATCATTTGAGTTGAATTTCGAGTTAATTTTTTTAATTGTATAGTATTACTCATAATGAATACACAAAACTATTCAGGTTTGTTTTTGAACTATTACAATATTTTGGACTGGAGAAGTGGGTATGACTAGAACCCACAACCTTTAGGATCTAAGTGTAATTAAGGGGTTTACCACTTAACCAAACCCATCTTATCTACAAAACTAATTAGTTGAAGTGTGTTATGGTTTGCTCATATTTGTAAGGCATTAGTTATATATATATATACCATTTGCACATTATTAACTGACACTACAAAAAAGGTCATTTTCGACGGCTAAATGCTATCGGAAAAGGCTATTTTCCGTCGAAAATACGCTTTTCAGATGGGAAAAAGCCGTCGAAGGCCATCACCAATACGCTTGTCGTAAATAACCATTTACCGATGAGCCGCCACAAATACGACCATTTCCTACGGTCAGGGCCGTCGGAAAAAAGCAAAAATGTCGTCAGTAATATTAATTAAAGGTGGTCAAAATTTATTAGTATTTTCGACGGCTTACCTTTATAAAAGTTCAATCAGTGATAGATAATGAATGTTGCTCTTACCGTTTTACTATAACTTTATATCTGATATCTTTTACATACTATTTATATATAAGCTATTTATATGTTAGAATACTATCTAATTAAATATATTTTTTTGTACAATATTTAAATATAACTATTGATATTGTTTTTTAAAATATCATTTTTATTAAACTATTTTCCTTATATGATAGGAAATTACATTTTACTACTTTATCTTGAAATAGGATACGTATATTATACCCTTGTTGATTTTATTTTTTTATAATCAACATTTTACTAAAAAATTGATAATTTAAACTTATTTCAGTAAAATTTATAATTATTTTGTATGATAAACAAATAGATATTAAAAATATTATTAGATTTTTTTTCCAAAAAATCTGATATAGTAGCGTCATTAAACACAATTATAAATAACTAAGTAATTACAAGAATGTAATTACTAATAATTTTGCTATATTTTATATTTATATAATTTAGTTAGGTGTACACATAAAGTAGACTACTTATTAATACCATGTTTTGTCCCTAAAGTCTAGTCCCTATTGTATAATTTTTTTACAGTGATCGTCATAATTTTTTTTTTTTTTACATTATCTATGATATAGTTTTTTGAAAAATTTAAAATTAAATCAAAATATTTGGTGAAAAATGTGACAGAGAGATGTCGTCAAAAAAATAGTGATAAATAAAAAAATAACACAGATAGTGAAACATGTAAAAATATTGCCCTACAAGTTACATTTTTTTTGTAGTGTATAAATTGTCAATTACATTCCATTGTAATTTATTAATTAATATTATAATAATAATATAAAAAAAATTCCATGACAATGCCATAACAAATAATGTAGAAAATAGTACTACATTTTCGATAGCGTAATTTCCATTAACATTAATTTGAATTAAATTTTATTATTTCCGACGACACTCTTTATGCCGTAAGAAACGTTTGTAATATTGATTGTTTTTTTCATTATTTCCGACGGCATGGATCCGATCCAATGGATCATATTGAATTGGATTGGATCCGATCTAATACTTGGATTGGATCCTGCACACCCTTAGGAGAGAGAATTTTATTTTTTAAAAAATTAATTAGTTTGTAGTGACTTTATAATTTTTTGTCTTGTTTAGTAATTTTAAATCAAGTTACATTTTTTATTAATAAAAAAAAAATTGGAGTGTAAATAGATAATTTGTGGATTGTAAGCAGAAGCTCTCCCAAATTAATTACCATGATATAATGAATCACTCATGCTAGTAGTGGTGTAAAAATGGGTCGGCCGGTGACAGGCCCGTCCGGCCGGCCCAGGGAGTTCACGGGCCGTTCTTGGAACGGCCCGTGAAGGAAGAGGGCCAAGCCCCGGGACGGGCCTCGTACCAGGGCCTCTGAGAGGAGGCCCGGCAGGCCGGCCTGGCATGCCAATCCGGCGTGCCAGGCCTGTCGGACCGGCCCGGCGGACCGGTCCGCCGGTCCGTTCGGCCAATTTTATTTTTTTATTTTTTTATTTTTTTCAAAAAACCTCCAACGGCTGGAATTGATTTCTAGCCGTTGGAGGAAATTAAAATTACCAAAACCCCCATACAATCTTTAAATTACATTTTGACCCACAAATCAATTTTTTCTATAAATACTTCCATCCAATTCATTTTCCATTAACTCTCTCTATCATTCTTTCAATATCTCATTCTCTCAAATCTCAATCTCTAATATATTCTCCAATTCTCTAAACTTTTTCATTCATTTTGGTTATTACTCTCTCTACAAAATTCTCTACGTTTTCCACCAACACACCAAATTTTAAAGGTACAATTTTGTTATTACTTTTGGTCTAACATATTCTCATAGTAAATTTATATGTTTATGTTTAGATTTGAGTTACTTAATGAAAACATTATCTATTTAATTAGTTAGTTTATCAATTTTTGGGCTTTAATGTTAATATTATTTGTTTAGTTTATTAAGATTTTTAAGTTTAGTAGTAATTTTAATATTTGTTATTAATAAATTTAGAAAGTTAATTTGTATTACTGAAATTACTTTTTGTAATAAGTAAATGATGAATGTTAAGTGTAGTAATTGCGTTTGATATTGTTTTTTTTCATAAATTAAAATTTTTCATTTGTAGATTATGATAGTAAATTTAAGAGTAATGGTTCAAATCATCAATTTTATGTTAGTATATTATGTTAGTAAATTTATCAATTTTATTTGTAGTAGTGAACTAGTGAATTTAAAATTTTATGTTAGTAGATTATGATTTTTTTTTGTTTATTTAATTTGTTTTTTAAGTAAATAAATTATTGTAAGTGTCGTATTAGTTATAGTAATTATTGTTAGTAAATTAAGATTACTGTTAGTAAATATTGACTTTTAATTTGACTATTAACTACTATAGTGCTCATATTTTTATTCAGATAATGGATCCTAACCAGCAGCCTTATTTTCCGGACGGTTTGAATATACTAAACGATGAATTTGATATTTCAGAACCGACCCATACTCAAGCGAGACTTTCTGGTTCCGGCGTTACACCAACATCACGTCCCAGAAAATTAACATCAGATGTGTGACAATGTTTCAACATAGTCCAAATGACACTCCCAAATGGGGCGTCTGGCCTCAGAGCTAAATGTAAGTTTTTCCATAAGAATTATGCTACAAGTACGGGGGGAAATTTGAGACGGCATATGCACAAATGTATGCCTGCACATGGACAGGTAGATACTACAACCCAGACACAGCTTCAACGGCACCCAGACGGGTCCGTTACGATGTGGCAGTTCGACACCATGCACGCTAGAGAGTGCTTGGCACGATACATTGCACAAACTGATCAACCGATCAGTATTAGTGAGAGTCCATTTTATAAAGAATTAATCACATCTGCATATAACCCCCAATATGAACCTGTTTCTAGAACCAACACTAGAAATGATTTGATACGATTGTTTGAAACCGAAAGGTATGACTTAGTTGTTGAAATACAACATTTAAGTGTCTCTGTTGCATTAACTTCTGATATTTGGAATGCATGTTCCAAATAGGACTATTTATGTGTCATGGGACACTATTTAGATTCTGATTGGAGGATAACAAAAAGAATTTTTGGTTTTCATCATATGGATTTTGCACATAACGCAGAAAACATTTTTAATGTCATAATGGAAGTTTTAGAAACTTATGAAATCACGCATCGCATTCTTTCAATCACATTTGATAATGCATCTGCAAATACTAGCTCTATTGCATTGTTTGTCGCAAGAAATATCCCGCAAGATGGAGGTTATTTCTTCCATTAACGGTGTGCATGCCATATTATAAATTTAGTTGTACAGGCTGGTTTAAAGCAGGTAAGCGACCAAATAGATCGCATCAGAGATGCCATTTCTTGGATTTGCAGTTCTAATCCTAGATTCAGTGAATTCAAGAGACATTATAAATTAAACGGTCTCAAACCCCGACGATTCCAAACTGATATGCCGGTAAGGTGGAACTCTACTTATTTAATGTTGCAAAATTGTTTGGAATATGATACAACCATTACATGTTTTTATAACATGAAATTGACCGAAACAGGACAACTTAGTCCAAAATTACTTTCCACAGACGATTGGTATGTGGCAAAGATTTTTGTTCAATTTTTAAAGATATTTTACAATGCCACTGTAACTCTTTCCGGGGTATATTACCCCACATCTTCCCAGGCAATCAATCAGATAGTGGAAATGTCTGAACTGTTAAAAAGTTATAGAGAAGATGAACATCTAGGCGCTGCAGTTGTTGTCATGGAGACAAAGTTGAAAAAATATTGGGCTGACATTCCCTTACTTTTTGCCTTAAGTGCTATAATAGATCTCAGGGTTAAATTATCTGGTTTAGAAGTTTTGCTTGAGTTTATTGGTATTAATTTGTCAATAGATTATTCAGAACAAATTACTGACATTCGAACCAAGTTGTTCGAGATTTTTCATATTTATGAGACCAGGTTTGGCAACATTGACATCCCCCAATAAACACGACCGGAGACAGAGCCGAAGCAAACAAGTTGGAGCCTTTTGAAACGAAGAAAAAAAAGACAAATCAGCAAGTACTTCTTCAGGGCAAAGATCTATCCCATCTTCTTGTACCGAACTTATTAGGTACCTTGAAGCACAGTTCGATGCTGTTGAAGACAAGGAAGAGTTTGATTTATTGTTATGGTGGAAGACCTATACGTACAGGTATCCAGTTCTGTCACACTTAGCACGTGACGTACTGGTTATTCCAGTGTCAACGGTGTCTTCAGAACAAGCTTTCAGCACCAGTGGACGCATAATTGAACCAAGAAGAAGCTGTTTGTCTCCAGAGATGGTGGAGGTATTAACATGCCTTCGGGATTGGGAGCATGCTAAAAAAAGGTTACAAAATCTAACTTTAGATAAAGAACTTAATCTAAATTTCGACAATCTATATATTGATGACCCTTCAGGTAGTGGCCAGGGCCAGAACTAGGTTATACTTTTACATATGTATTTATTATTTACTTGTAAGTTGTAAAACGGTTGCACTCTTTTTCCCTTACCAAGTTTTTATCCCACTGGGTTTTTCTTGGTTAGGTTTTTAATGAGGCAGTCATATAGATATGTATTACTGAATTCCATAAGTGAAAAATAAATAAATAATTAAAAAATTGTTCGTTCTCTTTATTCATTTCAAATCCTAATAATTGTTCGTTCTCTTCATTTAGTTTAAATTCTAAACCCTTAACCATAAACTATAAATCCTAAACCCTATACCCTAAATCCAAAAAAACGTAATTTGAAAAAAAAATTAGACCAAAAAACTAACCCGCCGGACCAGGCCCGTTAGGCCTGGCCCGATCGGCCTGGCACGGCACGCAGGCACGGCCCGCCTGAGGCAGGCCGGCGTGCCGTGCCGGGCCTGCTTCTCTGGAAACAGGGCGCCCCGGCGGCCTGTTTCCAGAAATGGACTGGCCAGGCCGTCCCTAATGGGCCGGGCCGGGCCAGTCCATTTTTACACCTTTACATGCTAGTCAACTAAAAAATTTAACACAAAATCCACTCCAAATGATGTGGCAAGTGATTTGTCATCACCCTATCATTCACCACATCACCCTATAATTTGTGTGGTGATAACAACTCATCTGCTACATCATTTGAGTTGAATTTCGGGTTAATTTTTTTGAATTGTAATAGTACTACCCATAATGAATACACAAAACTATTCAGGTTTTTTTTGAACTATTACAATATTTTGGATTGGAGAAGTGGGTATGACTAGAACCCACAACCTTTAGGATCTAAGTGTAATTAAGAGGTTTACTACCGAACAAAACCCAACTTATCCACAAAACTAATTAGTTGAACCGGGTTATGGTTTGCTCATATTTGTAAGGCATTAGTTTTTTATATATATACCATTTGCACATTATTAACTGATCGAATGAATGCTCGTATCACTAAACCATTATAGATGCATTAATTAAATTCTTTCTCGACCGAGTATAGAATATAGATATATCAAAATAATAATACAAGATATAAGGAGAGCATCTAAGTCCCTTTAAGATAACAGCAGGTAGCTGCATGCTCACCAACTGTCTGGCCTAAAACTTATTTAGGACTGTTTGTTAAGCACGATTGGCTTTTGGTTCGACTTCCTTTTTTGTTCAAGTCCTATGTTTGTCACAAGGATTTGGATAACGTAATCCCAATCCTAAGTCCCATTAGGGATGGATATTTACTCCAAATATGATTTTTATCTGAAAATTAAAATGAGGATGAGGATTAGGTTTCCTATTTTTCCCTTAAATTTATTGAAATGAGGATAGGGATGGAACGAGATCCCCTATCCACATTTCTCCAAAATCTTATATAATATATTATTATTATTATGAAAAAAGAATATTAAATTTTTTTTGAATTTGTAATGGAATTTATTTTGTACTTAAATTTGCAATGGATTGATTTTTTTTAGCATGTAAATTTTAGTAAAACAGAGGAAACGAGAAAACAAAAAAAAAATGGAAAAAACATGGAGATAGAGATAGAAATAGGAAATCTCCTCCCAAAACTCTCCAATCTCGGGGTATTGTGAAAGGTTTGGAAAATGGGGATAGGGATGGAGGAACGTATATTCATCCCCATTTCCGTAATGACCATCCCTATTCTCATCATATTCGGACAAAATAGAACCTCCGCTCCTCATGTGCTCACTCGGTCACTCACTCACTCGCTCCTACTCCGTTTGACAGTTTGATTAGATTATTTTGTGAAATTAGGTTTGATTAAATTAATAGTATGCATTGAGCTAAATTAGTCGTGATTTCATTTGTTTGGCATACTTTGGGATTTCAAAGAATCAGATTCGATTAAATTAATTATCACATAAAATAAAATTATTTCAAATTAATTATATGAGAAAATAACATTATACCTCCTTGAGATTGGCTGTTTACATGTTGAAACAATTTTATCAAAAACTGAAAACGAACCTCCCATGCTGTGATATATGGTTGACCTTTAAGATGAACACCTTAAAAGTAATGTCGTTATTTTACCTTTAATTTAATAAAATCATAAATTTTAAAAATGTCTCCAACGTCTAACTTAGATATGTATAGTTGAGATTTAATTAAAAATTGATAAAAAATAAGATTTTTTTTTTAAAAAATGAATCTCCACTGTCCATCGTAAAGACGAATGGTAGAGATCAAAGAAAAATTTAAAAGATATTTTTTAAAATAATAATAAGAAGGCATTTTATTATATATCAAGGGGGTCAACCGCCTAACACCTCAATTTTTTTGCTCCCCCTCAATTTTTTTTTATTACTTGTAGATAATTTTTGGAGGTATTCTAAAATCTGGCCATGAAAGATATAAAGCTTTCTAAAGATAAGAAAACAAATTACTTTTTAATAAATTTTAATTCTTTTAATAAATCAACAATTTCTAAGTTCTAACGTATTTTTTTTTATCTAAAAAAATATACAAATTAATAGTTTCCTAATTCCAAAAAAAAACTGTAAATATTTTTCTAACGTAATGTTACACTTCCAAATAAATTGTCCTAAAAATATATATAATCCAATAAGACAGCCCAATAAATAAGATAATGAGAGAAAAAACATGACAATTCATTAATTGAGCTGGACTGTCACATTTGATTGTATATATTTTTTAGACAATTTCTGTAGAAGAGTAATATTTCCCCTTTTCTAATTCCAAAACACTTCATCAAAATGTTTTAATCAAAGTTATAATTTGATAACTTTTTCTTATTTTTTTCTACTAAGTTTCTACTCGTTGATACTATCTGTTTTCACTTTTCACTTTTCACTTAATTTTCACTTTTCACTTAATTGAAAGTTGAATGACAATAGCCTGAGTTCTTTGAAAGCAACGATTGTTACATGAATAGTTCTTTTTCGGGTTCTATTGCTCTATTTTTTATAATTAGTTGTTCGATTTTTCATTTTTTTTATTGTTAATGTTTTTGTTCATTTTAGTTATTTCATTGTTTGCTACTGATTTCAAATTCCAATATATAAGGCCTCATTAAAGGTTTTTGCTTAAGAGTATCTCTAATGATGGAAATGGTGAGGAATGTCACCTTTTTTTTTGTCATTTGCAGTGATGTTACCGTTATAATAAGTTAAGTTTAAAAGGCACCTATTATGGTGAGCTACCGAAATTACCCTTAAATAATCGATATTTTATTCTTTAAAGGCTGTCGTCCAATTTAGTTGTCTGAAAATCAATCACCTACTTCATTTTTTCTTCAGAAAAGGAGCTTCATTCCAGATATTGCAGAAGAAGGTAAATTAATATTTCTGATCTTCATTTCCATTTTTTATTGTATTTCTGTGTGGTATAACACTGTATGAACATTTATGAACATGTTGTCTCAATTTTTTTATGTTGATGTCCCGGAGTTGTAAATTTTTTACAAAGAATGAATGAACATGTATGCATATTTTTTTGTATATATATTTGGTCGAGTTGAGTTGTAGTGGTACAAACAAGTTTATAATCTTGAGCATAAAAGCTGGAAAGGTTTTAAAAAAAGCTCAGAAATTTGAAAAAAAACTCGAAACATTTGAAAAAAAGCTCGATCAAATTCTAAAAAAGCTCGATCCAAAAAATAGATGCTGGATACGTAAAAAGAAAAGATCGATCCCTCAGAAAAAAAAGCTCGATCCTTGACAACAAAAGCTCGATCCCTCACACAAATAGCTCGATCCCTCACAAAAATAACTCGATCCCTCACTAAAAAAGCTCGATCCCGCACAAAAAAAAACTCGATCCCTCACAAAAAAGCTCGATTCCTAAAAAAAAAGTTCGATCCGTAAAATTAAAATGTCGAACCATATTTGAAAAAAGCTCGAGCCATATAAAAAAAAAACTCTAGCCATATATATTAAAAAGCTCGATTATGTAGAAAAAGAGCTCGGTTTTGAACAAAAAAAGCTCGATCCTGTTAGAAAAAGCTCGATCATGTATAAAAACGGCTCTATCATGTACAAAAAAAACTCTATCAGTTTAAAAAAAAGCTTCATATCTTACACTTTTGATTTTTGTTTAATCCTTTATAATTGTAAATTTAATATGAAATATTTTTTTATTATTAATGGTTTTTGATGTTGGTTTTGACAAAACAATGGATAGGGTGAGAATAGTCATATCTTACAACGCTCGATTAGAGCAATTACCAGACGGAAATCAGAGGTATTTAGGTTCCGATAACTAAGGTTTGTATGTGTCAAAGAATTTGAGTTATGACGAACTGGTGTCGATCGTGCAAACCATTGTGAAGTTTGATGAGAACAAATACAGTGCTGAGCTATAGTCTTTATCAATTGTTCTTGGGACTACATGTCGTACATTTATAAGAAACAATGATGATGTTCAGTTTATGCTAGAGGAAGATAGGGTGATCCCTCAAGTATGTGTTAGTCTAATCGAGAGGCCAGCAGGAGGTGTCATTGGTGAAGATATCCCTCATCCTGATAACACCCAACAATTTCGATCGTCAGGCGGAAGCAACCAGTTGTTCACAGAAAGAAGTGAGATTGATGGTCGGGAAAACATATGTGTTGTCCCACCGAAAGTAGCGGCCCATGATAATAGACCGGGACCTCAATTCTAAGATGTATTTGGTTGTCATATTGAGATGAATGGTAGACAGCACAATCACAAATACAATGAGATCTACAATAACATCAACAATTAGGAGAATACAACACTGAATGTTGGGGTGAATCATGAGGTGGATAATGAGGACAATTTCAATTCTGTAGAAAATGTAGAGGACAATCAGGATGATGCAGAACCTGTCAAAACGGAAAGACGTGTAAGACATGTACACAGATTTAGTTCAAGTGCACCAGATATAGCTGGGACTTCCGAGGGAGGGCGAATGTAACTCCAAATGATTCTGATAATGCCACAACATGGGTTATTCCAGGAGCAGAATCATACTCGTTTGGTATTGGTGGAAGCAGGAACTTGGTTGAAGATGAACCTATAAGCATGATATATAAAGGCCAATTTTTTTCCAACGAAAAAGGATTTGAAGAGACTAGTAGGCCATTTTACAATGTGGCAGAACTTCGAGTGGAGGGTGAAAAGGTCCAATAAGACAACATTACATCTAGTTTGTTTGATGGGAAATTGTACGTGGAAGTTAAGAGCGGTGAGGAGAGATGAAGGCACATACTTTCAAGTAAGAAGTTTTGTCAACGAACACATTTGTCTGTTAGAGGAAATTCACCGCCGGCACCGACAAGCTAGTGCAGTCATAATTGGAGAAGTTATTGCACCTAGACTTCAACAACAAGATGGTCGACTAATGCTTTCGAAAGACATAATCGCTGACATGAAGTCAATGTATGGAATCCAAATCATGTACAGTAAGGCACACGCCGCCCTCGATTATGCGTTGTCACTGACATATGGAACGCATGATGAAACCTTCCAACTGCTTCCATCATTTGGTTACGTTTTGGAACAACAAAATCTCGGCACAATCACTGACTTACAGTGCAATGAAGATGGTAAATTTCTGTACTTCTTCATGTTGATTGGTGCCTCATTTAGAGGATTTCAGATGTGTATGCGTCCAGTCATTGCCGTTGATGGTACCCATTTGAAGGGACGATTCCGAGGTACAATGTTTGTTGTAACAGCATAAGATGAGAACGAACAGGTGTATCCAATTGCTTTTGGGTACGGCGACTCAGAAAACAACCTTTTATGGGAATGGTTTTTGGATTGCTTGAAGGGTGCCCTAGGTCATATTGATGAGCTAGTTTTCATTTTCGATAGGCATACAAGCATTGAAGCAGGGATTTCTAAAGTGTTCCCTTATGCCACTCATACCATATGTTGCTGGCACTTTGTTGAAAATGTCAAAAAGTGATTTCATAGGAAGGATGTTGCCGCAATAATGGACAAAGTAGCCCGTGCATACACCGAGTTTGAATATAACCAGCATATGGAAGAGTTAAGAAACTTGCACCAGAATGCATACGATTATGTAATTGATGTCGGTCCATACAAGTGGTCCCGTGTACAGTGCCCAGAAAGAAGGTACAGGGTGATGATGACTAATGCTGCAGAATGCATAAACTCATGCTAAAAATTTGCACGCCAACTGCCTATGTTGACTTTAACTGAGTTCATTAGGAATATGCTGCAATGGTGGTTTCATGATCGCTCGGTCAAGCGGTCTGGAAAACAGTGGATTGTTGACTTAGCCCGGAAGACTTGTACTTGCAACAAATTTCAAAAGGATCATTTTCCATGTTCTCACGCCCTTGCGGCGGCATGGTACATTACTGAAACTTGGACGAAACAACTTTGTGTTCATACTGATCATTTTCTCGGTGAAGTTGATCATTTTCAATGTTTTTTACAGGGAGTGAAACTTGGACTTTACAACTTTGTGTGCGGACTACTACAAGAGACAGACACTTATTAACGCGTACTCGGTTCCTATTATGCCGGTGGGCCATCCTTCCACTTGGGTTGTGCCATCTGACATTACTCAGAGGGTGATTTTGAATCCAAACTCCAGGAGACAAGCAGGGAGCCCGAGGGCGGGTCGCCATGTCTCGTCTTCGGAGAGGACAACTACACAATCCTGTAGAAGATGTGGACAACCAGGGCATAATTTCAGGAGATGTCTTAATCCACCTATGATTAATGAAGGTACAATAAGAGGTGTTCCCGATGAATACCGCCGCAAGTGTAGCATCTGTCATTCAATTGGACACAACAAACAAACTTGCCCTAACGTTGACTATAATAGGGAATGAATGAAAAAGTTTTGATCACATTGAAAATTTTTGGATGTGTATCAGATTGTAATAATTTGGATTTGCAATAATTACTTATTAATGAATGAATTAATATTAATGAATGAATAATGAATGAATTAATATTCATGAATTAATTACATGTCTGTGTACATATAAAATGGGAATATACAAAAAATCACTTGGCGGGCCTGGAGTTAGAAAAAATCTCCATAGCCATTTTCTCCCGAATGATCCCCATGTCGTCCTCTGACCAATCAAAAGGCCATCGACCTGCCAGTATGTACTCGATAAGTCTCAAAGTATAGGGACCACAATTACCTCTACAATTCAGCACATAAAACACCATTATAAATCGTTCATAAAGAATATCTAAACACGTGAATGAAATAGAATGTCTTACGATTTCTTTGGTTGGGGGACTGTAGAAGTATGCACCAGGCTGACCGAGAAGGGCTTATTTTCCTGAGGGAATGCCCGACGACCAGCTCGTCGTGCTGTGTGGAACCCCGTGTCACTCAACATGGAGGGTAAAAACCACTGTAATGGCCAGACCTGCTGGTGCCTGATCTGATAAGGGACTTCTTGTCTCTAGGGGTCATAAATGTCAATCTTCCCGCGATAAAGGTCGACGCTCACCACCAGCCAATGTTGGGCCCCAACGTTGCATGGAATCAGCATCTGTAATAGTTTGCATGCCGTGTTAGCTGAGGATATACGAACAGTTTTTTTTAAATCATCTCCATCATGTAACACTTACCAGGTCAACCTCGTGCCATGGGCGGTTTCCACTCGTGGTTGCTCCACGGACCGTCAGAAGGTCCTCTTCCAACCATCGGGACCGTAACACATTTCACCTTTCCGTGGTCACAACACCGTACGAATCGTGAGGCATCATCCTCTCCCATATGTACAACATAAGTGGCTGTATAAGCATTGACAATATCGTATTAATAATACATAAGCAGAAAATCCTATTTGATTCCCAAATGTTATACCTACTTACATAAAATTGTGTATCCAACACGTTGATCCTCTGGTTGTACACATTGTGGAATCCTTGCTGACACTTGCGAAGAATATTCAGGTATGCATCCATATGCTGACAAACACTAAAACCATTGTAATTGTTAACAATTCAACAATACTTACACAAACGTTAATATGAAATTTAATAAGTACGTACCGTGTCCTCCAAGTCCATGAAGTTTGACTGCATACGAAAGAACCATTCCGCAGTAACTAGTGCCAGCACGTCCACATCACGTCTGTTTAATGATTAAATAACCTTAGCTATACATAAATTAGAATAAACAAGAAATGTACATCCATTTGTATTATAAAAAAGTTGGACTCACTATTCTCCGTTGATGTTCCTCTTGAAGGCCTTGTATGTCGCAAGGTAGTCAGCATCCACTAGTCTGTGGGGGCCAAAAATGTGTTCCACGGACTCGGGCCGTGTCCTCAACCTCTTTGAACGATATGGATATGTGTAAGGGCTCACCAACTACCATCCGCGCTTACCTAAATGCTTCGATGTACTGGCCGGGGGAGGGGACTGCTCTGATGGCACGGACGTGCTTGGAGAAAAAGGGAACCGCTCTGACGGCACGGACGTGCTGGGTAGGAGAGGGGACTGCTCCGACGACACGGACCTACTGGGTGGGGAAAGGGACCGCTCTGACGGTACGGACGTGCTGGGTGAGGGAGGGGACCACTCCGATGCCATAGACTTGCTGGGTGGGGGAGGGGACCGCTCCGATGCCACATACGTGCTGAGTGGGGGAGGGGACCGCTGTGGATGAATCGATGTGCTAGGAGGTGGGGGGGACCGCTGAGCCTGGGTGGACCCAGATAGGACTCCTGTACGTGAACCAAGCCTACTCTCGCTAGTAACAAAAGTTTCCCTCTCCTGACCTACCATGCCGGTAGGCAGGTCCTAACTACGTCGAGCTGTCATGTTTGTCCCTCCGTAAACCTATCAGTCGACCCTCTGGGGCTAAATAGTAGATCAGGAGGTGGGGGGTCATCCCGGTGTATACGCATGGTCGAACTTTGAAGCCCCCGGATCATATCCAGTAACAATCGGTGTTGCTGCTGACGATCCTTATCACTCTTCAGGATCATATCCAACAACTCCAAGTGTTGACGTTGTCGATCCTCGTCACTCTTCTGGAGGGCTTCACGCACATCGTTCAACATATCTGCCCATGGAGCCTGAAATCATGTCTACATTGTTAGTAAAAAAATATCAGCACGTGTTAATAAAAAACACTAAACTTTGTTTTCAACTTACCTCTCCATCACGTCCAATGCCCCCACGGGAATCCCCTGCAGATGTACCATGTCCGGGGGTGGAAAACCAAACCCGTCTATGCCTATACCTTTCTCGTTGAGGGTTTGTCTCATATCCCTCACTGTCATTGGGCCTCAAACCCCAAATAGCGGGCTCAGATCCCTCACTGTCAATGGTCATGTCTGTACCACTGATCCCGTCTAAGGTGGTCTGATCAGGGACATCAGACGGCATATCAGCCATGCCATCTTCTACATACATGCTCCCCCCCTCGTATAGCCAGAAATAATACGGTGCCTGTCTCTCAGCTGGTGTCGGCACCAGTTCCTTGATCGCAAACATCTGAAATATTAGTTAGAACAATGTCATTGTACAAATACTAACTAATAAAAACATTAACAAAATAAATACATACCCTGGCTTTGAAAATCTTTGCTACCTTCTTCCCTCTCGGTTGTTTGATCAACTCCCACTTCAAAATACGGGGAGTCAGATCAGTAACCCTCCGGGCACCGACCGCTTTGGCCAAATCAGGGATCACCTCCAAAGCAAATATCTGCATCAAAGATAAGTACGATAAGTATCCATACAATTTTGGCCACCAACAATAAAGTACAATTTGTAGGTCAAACTTCTCACCAATAGGGCATGAGATAGACCGTATATGTTATAGGTCTCCACCCTGTGTACGTCAGCGTACTTTTTCTGCTGGCGTCGCTCGAACCCGTCTCTTTGCCCGTCAAGCGCATGCTTGAATGAGTAAATAGAATGCCTGTACACGTGGGCACCCCACGGGAACGCGTCGAACGTATCGAGCTCCTCAACTAGCCGAAAATGCCAAACTGGAATCTTGAATCTCTCATCCAACCCCATCAGTATCCAGTTCAGCATATATAAGAGGCATAACTTGACATCATCATATGCCTTTCCGAACTCTGCGCCGGTGACAACACCCATAATCGGCTCCAGCGATACCTCCTCGGCTCCAGGAAAGTACCGCTCATGTATACCATTCTCCACTGCTGCATACATGGTGGTCTCTGGTACAACTCCAAACCGCAGCCCGGTGATCAGGCAAAATTCCACCTTCAAAAACCTCACCGACTGGTTTCCTAACATGATGTTCATTTCATCTGTTGGGCCGTTATGATGGAGCTCCATCAAAAGCAACCGATGGACAATACTACCGGAAAACTTAATCTCCCTATGCATCGTTAGAAAATACCCGAAACATGACGCCATGAACCGTCGGCGGTCTTCATCTCCAAATTCTACAGGGACACGGTTCAGCACGTCGTCTATATGGGCGAGGGCATCAAAATGGTTGTGTCGTGTCAATTTACCCTCGTACCAGTATCTTTTTGGAGTTTTAAATGAATCCCTCAACCTAATTCTCATCTACAATGTAACAGAAATGCAACATCATTAAACAAAACAAATAAAAAGCTCGATCCAATCCAAAAAAAACTCGAACATATTGAAAAAAGCTCGAATCATTTTTAAAAAAGTTCGAATCCTTTTTTAAAAAGCACGATCCCTTTCAAAAACGCTCGATTTACAAAAAAGCTCGATTCTTTTTCAAAAAGGCTCGATCCCTTTCAAAAAAGCTCGATTGCTTTACAAAAAAGCTCGAATCCTTTTCAAAAAAGCTCGAATCCTTTTCAAAAAAGCTCGATCCCTTTCAAAAAAACTCGATCCCTTTCAAAAAAACTCGATCCCTTTCAAAAAAAGCTCGATCCCTTTCAAAAAAGCTCGATCCCTTTCAAAAAAGCTCGATCCCTTTTCAAAAAAACTCGATCCCTTTTTAAAAAGGCTCGATCTCTTTTTAAAAAGGCTCGATTCCTTTTCCAAAAAGCTCGATCCCTTTCAAATAGACTCGATCAAATTCAAAAAAGCTCGATTCCTTTTCCAAAAAGCTCGATTCATTTTCGAAAAAGCTCGATTCCTTTTCGAAAAAGCTCGATTCCTTTTCGAAAAGGCTCGATTTACCAAAACCTAATTTTCACGGAAAAAAAAGCTCGACTAAACAAATAAGCTCGATCCTCTTGAAAAAAGTCTCAATAATCCAGATTTCATCTTCCTCAACTGATATTCAACCAAATTCTCGATTCTTTTTCAAAAAGGCTCGATCCCTTTCAAAAAAGCTCGATTGCTTTACAAAAAAGCTCGAATCCTTTTCAAAAAAGCTCGAATCCTTTTCAAAAAAGCTCGATCCCTTTCAAAAAAACTCGATCCCTTTCAAAAAAGCTCGATCCCTTTCAAAAAAGCTCGATCCCTTTTCAAAAAAACTCGATCCATTTTTAAAAAGGCTCGATCTCTTTTTAAAAAGGCTCGATTCCTTTTCCAAAAAGCTCGATCCCTTTCAAATAGACTCGATCAAATTCAAAAAAGCTCGATTCCTTTTCCAAAAAGCTCGATTCATTTTCGAAAAAGCTCGATTCCTTTTCGAAAAAGCTCGATTCCTTTTCGAAAAAGCTCGATTCCTTTTCGAAAAGGCTCGATTTACCAAAACCTAATTTTCACGGAAAAAAAAGCTCGACTAAACAAATAAGCTCGATCCTCTTGAAAAAAGTCTCAATAACCCAGATTTCATCTTCCTCAACTGATATTCAACCAAATTCTCGATTCTTTTTCAAAAAGGCTCGATCCCTTTCAAAAAAGCTCGATTGCTTTACAAAAAAGCTCGAATCCTTTTCAAAAAAGCTCGAATCCTTTTCAAAAAAGCTCGATCCCTTTCAAAAAAACTCGATCCCTTTCAAAAAAGCTCGATCCCTTTCAAAAAAGCTCGATCCCTTTTCAAAAAAACTCGATCCCTTTTTAAAAAGGCTCGATCTCTTTTTAAAAAGGCTCGATTCCTTTTCTAAAAAGCTCGATCCCTTTCAAATAGACTCGATCAAATTCAAAAAAGCTCGATTCCTTTTCCAAAAAGCTCGATTCATTTTCGAAAAAGCTCGATTCCTTTTCGAAAAAGCTCGATTCCTTTTCGAAAAAGCTCGATTCCTTTTCGAAAAAGCTCGATTCCTTTTCGAAAAGGCTCGATTTACCAAAACCTAATTTTCACGGAAAAAAAAGCTCGACTAAACAAATAAGCTCGATCCTCTTGAAAAAAGTCTCAATAACCCAGATTTCATCTTCCTCAACTGATATTCAACCAAATTACAAACCCTAACCTAAACCACAACCATTCTCACATCTCTATTTTAATCGGTTTCTACATTTGCTATCAACAAAACTCAATTTAAACATGTAATGCAAGTTAACAACAACAAAAACGAGGAAAAATAACCAATCTTACCTTTGTCAATCGCAGCTTTTCCGGTCACTTCACCGTCGATTAGTTTCCCATCGGTTTGACTGTTGCTTCTCTCTGACTTTGAAAACGACAACTTCCTCACTGTTCAAATATTTCGGGGTATTTTTGTCTCAACGACTGTTTTGGTGCCTTTTAAACATACATTAGTAAAGTGGTGATATTTACACAACACACCCCTCAAATAGTGCCAATAATTTTTCGACCCCATCTCTAATGTCGTGCTAAATTTTTGTATCAGTATTATAATTTAGCATGGAGTATAAAAATCATGCTCTAATAAAGTGTCAAATTTGGACGCAACAATAAATGTTCCTTTTTAATTACAAAAATACCATTATATATATTAAATAATTTAAATAATTTAAATTTAATGTACGTTAATGATATTTTAATTAAACTCTATTTCATCTATAACTATTTTATGAATACATTAATGGTAAACATTGATTTTTATAATTTTAATTAATAAAACAATAAAAATACTATTTTAAATAGCACCGTGTCTTAAAGCACAATACTAAATTGATGTACTAAATATATTATTTTATTCTTTTTTATATCAAATTTGGTGTTGCATTAATATATGCATTAGAGATGGTCTTAGACCTATTGAGCCGTCCCTCTATTTGGGGGACTAAATATTACTATGAAAATGTGATTAATGGAGACTCCTGGGATTAGAGAATGGAGATATCCAACCCCAATAATGCAACAAGCCAACAAGTCCCAAACACAGGACTGAATAGTGTTTTAAGGCCTAATCTTGTGATTCAATTAAGAAGCTTACCTAATCTAATTATTTCCATGAAAATTTCCATCAATCAAGGGACGTGAATAGGTGGTTTGTCTATCGAAACTAGAAAAGGTGACACCCATTTGGTATCTTTCAACAGTGCAGAAAATGGATTAACTTAATTTCAACTAATAATTTGACGATGCTCAACCTAATAAGGGCTAATCCAAATAATAGGCTGCTTTAATTTAGTGAAGTTATATATTTACCTAATTGATTGTATGAATATGTAAAATACAATGGTGATTATCAATTTAGTATCTATATTTTTTTTTCAAGAGTAATTATAGGTGTCCCAATTTTATTTTCTCAAAATCTCTACTAAATGATTTGGCACGTGAGTTGTTAATATCATAACATTCCCCATATAATCCCTTGATTAATAGAATGTTGACAACTCACGATCTCACGTGCCATATCATTTGGGAGGGATTTTGAAAAAAAAAATTGGGATATTTTGGGTCCGTCCTGTAAGCGTTTTTCGTTTACCGTTTTTCGAAAAGAAAAATGAAAATGAAAATAGTGTTTTTGGTTTCAGTTTTGAAATTCAAAAACGCGTCTGATAACATATACTGAGAGCTGTATTTTGGAAATGAAAATAGAAAAAACACGTCTGGTAGGTTATCTGAAAACTATCAAATATTGAAATATCAATTTTTACATTTTTGATTAATATTATAACAATTATAAATTGATTGATTAAATAATTAACCAATATAATTTTTACATTTTAATTTATAAATTAAACAAAAGTAACACTTCACAAATTTCTTCAAAAAAACATATAAAAAAAATCAATTAATCAAAACTAAACTCTTAAATTATAAATAAATAATTATATTATAATATATTATTGTATATAATAACTATATATAATATAGTATATATTATACCATATTATATGTACTAGTCATACCAAATGCATAACAGTATAATTAACAGTATAACAAATAAATTTTCTTTTATAAAAAAAATGAAAAACAAAAAAAAATAAAAAAATAAGTATTTTGTGTTTTTTAAATATTATACTGTTAACACTGATTCTGTTTTTTTATTTTTGAAAATAAAATGAAAAACAGTTATCAAACGTGAATTTGAAATTGTTTTTTAAGAAGAAAAACGAAAACGGATTGAAAAATAACTGCAATACGGGACCCTAGCATTACTCTTTTTTTAAATATAAGTTTGTTTTTTTTTAATCTGTTTGCTATTTTGGTAATTGGTGTCCGTCGTCAGCACATATGATCCCAAAAACTAACTATTGCATCTTGAAATCTTTCACCGTACCCCGTAGTGAAAACCTCCCATTAGATTAGAAACCGATGGTAACTTATATCAAATGTCCTATAAAGTGTACAAAATCAAAATGATATATCTGAGCTCTACAAATTAACAGAACTACGTCCAGAAAAAAAAAATGATCGTTATCATAAAATTGATGGTTATCTAAACCGTTGAGAAGTATCTTTGCCCTTTTCGTTGTATAACATGCATGACAGCATGAAAGTGTTCTTTTAATAGAAGATCAAGTCTTCGTAGGAACTGAAATTTGCAATGAATTTAGTGCTCATCACCTGCAAATGGCGAAAAGTCCAAATCCAAATCCAGTCGAAATCTTGCAAACGTATATTTCTTATATTTATAAGTATCGTTTATATTTGACAATGTTTAAAAGAATTGAGTGCAGATCCATTTAAATTTAAACGGTTATAACAAATTAAAGCGTGGTATTTAGAAGTAATAGGAGTGAATAGAATATTTTAATGGGCTTTTTTGGGACTAGTATAGGATAATAATGTAAGTTTTAATAACACCAATGTAAAGTATAGTAACCAATAAAAAATATCCTCGACTTTACTTTTCCTTTTTAATTCTATCTTTTAAGAAAAACAACCTTTTTTTATCACTTTTTCTCAACAAAAATGAAGAATTTCTCAAGAAAATTATAGAGAAATTGCGATTTTATCTCTTTGGTAAGTGTTCAAAATGAAGAAAATGAATCAATGGAAGAACGAACATAAAATCACGAAAGAATATAAATCGGATGAAAAAACAAAGAAAATAGATCTAAAACAATTTATAGAAAATAAGTCTCGGATTCAAGAAAATATGTATTGGATTAAAGAAAATAAGTCTCGGACATAGTCTCTACCAAAGGCTTAAAAAAACGTATGATTTATTTTTCTGAATAGTATTTTTAGCATAAACATATTTTTAGTGCTATTAAAATTTAAACTATTAACATGCTCTAGTTGCATAAAATCATAATCCAAAAAGTTCTATTACTACAAGAAAATTGGGTTATAGAAACAAAAAAAAAAAAATTGTACCAAATAAAATTTGTCCTAATAGATAGTCAATTGGGACGCAATAACAAATTCATTCCTAAAAACCACAAACCTAAATAAATATTTAGGGACAAAAAAATTGTCTCAAAAAGAGAAGCAAATTATTCGTCCCTAAAAGGGACAAACTTAACGAGACTTTTAGTGATGAACAATATTTGTTCCAATAGATGTCTATTGGGAAGTGACTAGATTTTTAGGATAAAAAAAAGTTTATCCCAATGTGATGTATATTATGACGAAATTAATTATTCGTCTCTAAAATGTTTTAGATTTTTTTTTTTTTAAGAAAAGAAAAGAAAAAAAGTTTGAGATTTGAGTAATTATATTTAAAAAAAATAATATTATTACTTTTATAAATATAATAGTAAGAATCTTGAATGCAAAACTATTTTTTACAAAAGTTGTTGTACATTCTCTTTCCCTGTTGTGATAGAGATTCACATCTTACATTGTTCAATTAAATTGAAAAATATAAAGAAAATCTCTCTTTTTCAAGTACAATTAATGATAGACATTTTGATATTACGATATATGATTTTAACTAAATAGTTTAATTAAATGCTACGATAAACATTTTATAATATCAATTTGTTTATCATATAAAAATAAAATTTAAATTATTGGAATTATTCTACAAGTAAAAATTTTGATTGGGAAGTTATCGGTAACAAATTTAATAACATATAGATGTTATATAAAAAAAATTATGTTGTTGTTAACGAATTTAAAGAAATAGCAAAATGGATAAGCTTTGCATCCAATCCGTGTTTTAGGTTCGACACTTATCGGCAACAATGGATTAATTGCGAATATGGTGGTGATGAGATGGAGCTCTTTGGGAACAAAAGTGCAACAATGGATTAATTGCGAATATGGTGGTGATGAGATGGAGCTCTTTGGGAACAAAAGTGTTGGATATCAAAAATCATCGCAGTGGAAAGAATATCGGGATTATTACATACGATCGGTGTATGATTACAAGAATAATACACTCGACTCACTATTTGCTCTAACTTAGAGAAGACAAGCAAAAGGAGAACCTGATAAATAAAACACTCTTATGTTTTTTCTCTCTGTGAAAGTACGCTTAGAATGGAATCATTTAAATGAATAGCACACTTTGTTATTTATAGAGTCCAAAACTCTATCTGGATGAGATACATATACTTTAAATTTAAATAGTTGAATATAATTTGAATTATCTCTTTAATTCAAAAATAAACCTATTATGTAGTATCTTGTCTGGTCAATTAATTCAATTAATTACCAGACTTTTCTACCACTTGGGCGTAATTTTCCAACATCTCCCACTCACACAAGTGGAATAATGCAAACTTTACAGAGTCACATTTCTCTAACTTTTGGGTCTAATCACAGATCATTCATACAAGCAAACGCACAGTGTGATTGGTAAACAATATTCTACAAAAGTATTGAAGCATGTAATTTGATATTTCATATATCAAAATCATTGTTCATGTGTCCTAGATTTAATAAAGCTCGCCATTTCTTACTTAGGCGCCAATGATGTACTCATATATGGCTTAATCAGGTTTCATGATTGTGGGGCTGTGTCATGATCGGTTCAAAAGAATACAAGAACCTCATCTTGACATAGTCAAGGCGATATATATATATATAAACTCCATGAGAATAAATCCTCTAATATATATGTGTCTCATCTCAACATACTATCTTAGTATCCGAGGCGATCTCACGTGTAAGAATGCCGGTCTCAACCTAACGACATTAAACGACATTTGTGTGAAATATATGCTAGCAAGGGAAAAAGGATTTATTCATATAAAATAGTGAAATTCAAACAAATGATTACAATCTACGTAGCCCTAAAGACTTAGCATGTGACGAGTAAACATCTCTAGTCACTGTTTTGGTAAATGGATCGACTAACATTTCATGCGTAGATATGTATTGAATAATCACTTCCTTTTTTCCTATGAAATCTCTGAAAAATTATATTTTGTCTCTATATGTTTGGATTTACTGTGATATTTCGAATCCTTTGTGTAAGTAATGGCTGCTTAATTATCACAGTAAATAGTTACTGGTCTTGAAGCACCGGTAACTATTTCTAGATCCTCAATGAATCTTTTGAGCCAAACACCTTCCTATACTGGTGTTGAACATGCCACGAATTCAGCTTCCATCATAGACAATGCAATACATGTCTATTTCTTGTTACACCATGAGATAGCGTCTCGATTGAGCAAAAATGCATACTATGATGTTGATTTTCGCTCATCTATATCACCTCCCCAGTTGGCATCTACATATCCGACTAAGCGTAAATCTCCTCCTTAGTGGAATAGAGAATAGTTTATAATTCCCTTGAGGTATGCTAAGATCCTCTTGACTGCATGCCAATGTTTCTACCTAGGGTTGGATTGAAATCTACTCACAAATCCTACTGCAAAACATATATCAGGCCTTATACACATCATTGCGTACATGAGACTCCCAATGGCATTGGAGTAAGGAACTCTGCCTATTTTATCTTGTTCTTCCGGAGTCTTAGGGCACATTTCGAGACTAAGATTTTTTCCTTTTGAGATAGGAGTATCCATAGGCTTACAGTTAGCCATATTGAATCATTCTAGAATCTTTCTAATGTAAGACTCTTGTGATAGAGCTAGAAGTTTCTTTGAACGATCTCTTGTACTCTTCACTCCCAAAATATAGGTAGCTTTACCCATATGTTTCATCTCAAAATTTGAAGATAACCATTCTTTAATAGGCATGACAAAACTCTTATCATTTCCAACAAACAGAATGTCATCCACATATAATGACAATATCTCAAAATTGCCTTCCCTTTTCTTATAGACACAATGGTCTTCTTTGGTGATTGTAAATCCATACGACATTACTGCCTGATGGAACTAAAGATACCACTGTCTGGAGGATTATTTCAAACCATATATCGATCATTTGAGCTTGCAAACTTTGCGTTGTTGACCTTTTGAAACAAAATTTTCAGGCTGTACCATGTAAATTTCTTCCTTCAATTCTCCATTGAGAAATGTTGTCTTTACATCCATTTGATGTAATTCTAGGTCCATATGTGCGAAAACTGCCAGAATAAGGTGTATCGAAGCAAACCTTACTACATGAGAAAATGTTTCTTCATATTCTATACCCTCTTATTGAGTATATCCTTTTACGACTAGACGCACCTTGTATCTCTCAATTGTATTGTCCGCCTTTCGTTTGATACGAAGAACCCATTTGTTTCCAATGGCTCAACGATCATGCGGTAAATCAACCAAGTCCTAGACATGGTTATTTTTCATTGACTCTATCTCTTCTTCCATGGCTTTCATCCAAAATTTCTTAGCAAGTGAGTTGAGAGCTTTATTTGCACTTTTAGGTTCTTCGCTGTCATGTGAAGCAACCATAAATGTTTCCCCCTCAATCTCAAAACGACGACATGGGATATCTCTTCGATTACTCTTTCGAGTTTGTAAATCTATAGAAGCTGGTTCAACAGCTGTGCTACTCCCATTAGGGACAGAAGTCCCGGGTAAATTTGTATCTACCTCAATTGCAGTGTTTAGATTTACATCATCATTAAGATGATCCAATTCAAAGAATCAAACATCTTTATCAACTTTACCTCTGTTTGGAAATTCATTTTCCAAGAAATTGACATCTTGTGATTCCAATTCAGTCACACTTCCATTAGAATTCTCACCTATCAGTGTATATCCTTTGGAGTTCTCAGAGTATCTAATAAAGATACACTTTTTTCCTCTAGCACCCCAGTTATCCATATTGACTGGATAGATCATGAGCATAACCCGCACACCCCCAGGGTCTTAGGTTTGTTAAAACAAGTTTTCTACATGTCCTTAACTCATATGTGGTGGAGGTGAATGATTTTGAAGGCACACAATTAAGTATATAAGCTACAGTCAATAAAGCATCTCCTTAATATGATACTGGTAGATTTTCTTGCACCACCATAGACCTAACCATTTTCAATAATGTTATATTCCTTCTTTCTGCTACACCATTTTGTTGCGGGGTGTAAGGAATAGTCAATTACCGTTCTATACCTTTCTTATTACACAATTCCTTGAAATTGATTGGAAAGATAATCACTTCCTCGGTCAGTTCTCAAAACTTTAATTTTCTTATCTAATTGATTTTCAACAAAATTCATAAATATTTTGAAGCAATCCAATGCTTCAGATTGATGAGAAATCAAATAGACAAGATCGAAACGTGTGAAATCATCTATGAATGTAATGAAATATGAAGTTCCTTGCCTCGCTCTTACATTCATTGGAGCACAGATGTCTGAATGAACCAATTGCAATAGAATTTCAGCTCGAGTTCCTAACAATTTCCAATAATGTTTTATTCCTTCTTTCTGCTACACCATTTTATTACAGAGTGTAAGGAATAGTCAATTACCGTTCTATACCTTTCTCATTACACAATTCCTTGAATTGATTGGAAAGATAATCATGTCCTCGGTCAGTTCTCAAAACTTTTATTTTCTTGTCTAATTATTTTTCAACTAAATTCATAAATATTTTGAAGCAATCCAATGCATTGGATTTATGAGAAATCAAATAGACATGACCGAAACGAGTGAAATCATTTATGAATGTAATGAAATATGAAGCTCCTTGCCTCGCTCTTACATTCATTGGACCACAAATGTCTGAATGAACCAATTGCAATGGAATTTTAGCTCGAGCGCCTTTACCAAATGGTTTTCTTGTAGTTTTTCCTGCTAGACAATTCTTACAAATAGACATTTCTATTCTAGTAAGTGAGTCCAATAGACCTTCTTTGGCCAATCTGCTCATTTTATATTGTCCAATATGGCCTAGTCTATCATGCCAAATATAAACATCTTTATTATCAGAAGCAGATATCAAGGAAAAACTATTATCATTATTAATATTGTTAAAACCAGTATCCAAAACCATAAAGCAACTTAACAAATAACCAGTACCAATTTGAATAGAATTCAAATAAATGTTCAAATTATTCTCATAGAAATTTAAAGCATAATCTAGGCTAAGAAGAGTAGTAACAGAGACTAAGATTCGTCGGATCTCTAGTGCATACAACACATCATGAAGATAGAGAGTTTTGCCATTGTAAAAATCTAGTTTGCCCGTGCCTATATCCTTGACTTCCACTCTTGAGTTATTTCCCATGTATATCCACTTCGTTCCATGTGAGATCCAACGATATTCCACAAATGTTCCCCGGTCTCTAGCTACATGGTCTGTTGCTCCTGAGTCTACAGTCCACAGAGGACGAGATTCAGTCAATAAAACAGTGCTAGAAACATAAGTATATTAATTTATGAAATTGGGTTTTACCTTTTTCAGCTCAGTGCATTCATGAGCGAAGTGACCCAGTTTGCCACAGTTGTAGCATGTTGCCTTTGCCTTATCCTTCTTAACTCCAACAGACTTGCCTCTTTTCTGTTTTCTGACCCCAGCTTTCTATTGTTGACACCATAACTTTTTCCCTTTTAGAAAGGTTTCTTTCCTCCATTGCGCTTTGTGCCCGAACCCTTACGCGAGTCTGGTGTCATCATATAAAGCTGTCTAGAAGCCTTGGCATCCTCTAGACGCTCAGCTTCTAGTTCCAGATGGCACGAGATAACATCAAAAGTTTTGATGCTATCATTATGCATCATATTGATCTTCATATGCTCCCAGCTATCAGGGAGAGATCGGATAACAGCATGAACATGTTGCTCGTTAGTCAGGACATGTTCTGCGTTTTTTAATTCGCACATCATGTTTGACATCTCTCTTAGATGCTATCTCATCGTATGATTTTGGTGCTTCCTATATGTGTCAAACTTGATTGTGAGGCTCCTAAGCTTAGTGGTTGAAGTACCACCAAACTTGTCCTTCAGAGCAATCCACATTGCTTGAGCAGTTTCATACTTATCAAACTCACACATAAGGTCATCAGCCATACTGATCAGCAACGTTATTCGAGTTATGATGTTTTTACTTTTCCAGGCTTGGTAAGCCTCCATATCCCTTCTGTGTTGAGCAGTAGTTCCTACTGCAGGTTCAGCCATGGTGTTGGTTATTGTTTCAAGAGCCTCTTGCTCAGTAAGGATGTATTAAACCTTGCGGTGCCAAATATCATAATTTTCACCGTTCAATTTCCCTCCTTTGTTCAATTCGGCCACAATATTTTTAGTAGCAGAAGACATTTTCTGTAATTTAGACAAAGAGATGTATTTTCGTTAGTGCTAGCATATTTTCAAGTTCATACTTATTATTGCATCAAACATTTAAGCTAAAAAATATAATAGAGTAGTATATATGAATAGATTCGAAAATCAGTCGAGGCTTTTAATCGTCTTCTAATTCCAATATTAAAACTAACATATAGTATTAGTGTATTTTGCGCAATTATAACAGTTCTAACGATTCATAGAACTCCTACTAAGCAAATATTATTATTAATAATCAATAACAATCAAGCATGATTCAATAAGTTCAAAGGAAAAATATAAATAAACATAAATAAACAATAAAAAAGAGTTTATAATGTAAATATAATAACTATTTTTGAAATAAGAAACTTTGAACTTAGTTCTATAATGCATATTGTAGTAATTTCTATCACTCCGAATGCATAATTTCTTTGACTTCTTAACCCTTGCAGCTGCTACTTTTCCAGGCCCTGGACCCTTTTCGCATGCGTAATAACCCATGTGTTTTGCTCTACGAAGGTTCGGAAACATGCTCAAAGGTGCAGTACGCCTCTTGTTCATCGTAACACGGCGTTCCTCTGCTATTTCTATCTCATCAATAACATCAATAATCAAAAAAATATTGATTTTATTAATGTTATCAAGAATGATATGTTCTATGTATTGCAGCTCTTGTGGGAGAGCTCTCAGCAATATCTTCGCAATTGGGATCCAATAATTAAAGGAAGTAATATTTTGAAATGACCATAACTTATATGCTCTTTTCATAAAACTCATAATATTTTCATGAAGATAAATTTTAGAATTCATTTTAAACTCTCCTAAATTCTCTAAAAAATCAGTTTTTTCTTGATTTTCCTTAGCGAAATAAATCTGATCATTTTCCATCTATACAAGAATATATATAATATTTCAGAATAATTAAAAAAATTATATATAAAAAAAAATTGTAATCTGACTACTCAATTTCATCTCCTATGGTACAGGTCCATATGGCTATGTCTATTTTCGTGCATGTCCAACAGCCCATCGGCCACCGTGTGATATTTTTTTTAATTTTAATTGTGGGTTCATAGTATGCTTTTTACCCGCTTGGCGAAAACCGTTACAAAATTTTATTATTTTTATCTTGTGCATACAATATATGCCTCCCAAAAAAAAATTGCGATCGTCCAAAAAAAAAATTATAGTGCATGTTTTTTTTTAATAAAAAGAAACTTCTAGACAATTTAAAGAAATTGATCTTGTAATTTTTTAAAGAAAGTGGGTGTACTGATTCTTCTTAAAATTAAAAAGATTTTGACACAATAAATACGCAACAGTCCAAGAAGTTTTACATAAAATATAAAAGTTTTGCACTTATACCAATACATGTTTTTTTTAAAAAAAAAACTTCTAGACACAATTTAAAGAAATTGATCTTGTAATTTTTTTTAAAGAAAGTGGATGTACTGATTCTTTTTAAAATTAAAAAGATTTTGACACAATAAATATGTAACAATCCAAGAACAGTTTTACACAAAATATAAAAGTTTTGCACTTATATTAATACATACAAAACTCTCTCTCTCTCTCTCTCTCTCTCTCTCTCTCTCTCTCTCTATATATATATATATATATATATATATATATATTATTGCGTATCAAAAAAAAATTATGCACACAACCTAATACCTATCAAAAATATAAATTTCATAACAATTTCATTTGTGCACATTTAAAAAAAAAAATCCACACACTACATTAAAAAAATATTCTCGATTCACACAGACAAGAAATTTGCTCGGTCAAAATCCGATATAATTTTTCTTTGATGATAAATAAAATTTCTTGGCGATTTACGCTTGACAAAGAAATAAATTGATGCTTTTACTTACAGTTCGGATTACAAAAGAAATGGTCAGATGGCCAGTTATATTTTTGAAATATTAATCCACATATGTGAACCAAATAATAATTATAGAGTAGAAGTCAGAGAACATATGTATATTAAATATATATAAATTAAATAATATACATAAAATTAAAAGTACGAACAATCCCATAAAACTGCTATGATATCAATGTTGGATATCAAAGATCATTACAGTGGAAAGAATATCGAGATTGTTACATATGATCGGTGTATGATTACAAGAAAAATACATTCGACTCGCTGTGTTATTGTTGTAACTCGGAGAAGACAAGCAAAACGCTATGTGTTTTTTCTCTATGTGAAAGTACGCTCATAATGGAATCAATTAAATGTATAACATACTTTCTATTTATAGAGTCCAGAACTCTATTTAGATGAGATACGTATACTTTAAATTTAAATTGCTATTTAAATTTAATATCTCTTTTTATCTCTATCTATCATTTAACTGATGAGTTTGAATATAATTTGAATTATCTTTTTAATTTTAAAACAAACATATCTTGTGGTATCTTATCTGGTCAATTAATTCTTAATTACCAGACTCTTTTACCACTTAAACGTAATTTTCCAACAAAAGGATTAAATGCGAATATGGTGGTGATGGGATGGAGCTGGTGGTGGTTCGGTTCAAACCACCGTGGAACCGAAACCATGAACTTTGAGGTTCCAGTTTCGATTCCTTTAAAAAAAACTAACTAGAACCTGCGGTTTGGTTCCAGTTATGGAACCATCGATTCCAGCCATTATTTTGTTTTTTCCAATTCTCTCTAACTCTCTTCAATTTTCTCTCAACTCTCAATTATTCAATTGGGTCAAGAGAATACGTAAACAACTTAATTATGGTACAAATTAAGTGCAAGGACAATTTTTTAGTTTTTTAGTTTTATTGAATTTTTTTTGTTTTTTATATATTTATTTTATTTTAATTTCGATGTATCCAATAAACTTCATTTACAATTTCACATCATTACATGTCTAATAATTTTTTTAGTTAGTATGTAATATTAAAAAAAAAGAATTGAACTGTATGGAACCGGGGAACTGGATCGGAACCGAAGTTGAACCGAAATCGAACCGCGGTCATGTCTAGTGGTGGGTGGGATTGGGGCCTCCTTCGAGGCAAACCACGTTTTTTTTATACTTTTTTTTCTTAGTTTTTTCAAATTTCACCTTATAGAATATCTAACGGGACGAAAAATTATGTAAAGGGGCGGAATATTTCATCTCTATAGGTTGTCAAGGGGACGAAATTGCAGATTTTGTCCCTATAGGTCATCTATAGAAACGACAAATTTTGTTCCTATATATTATCAAAGGGGACAAAAATCCCCATATTGTTTCATCCTTATAGATAGTCTTTTGGGATGAATTTCAATTTACGTTCTAAAGAACCTATTGCGAATCATCTAAGGCGACATAATTTGGGACAATTTTTTTTTCGTCTTAATAGTCGTATAGGGACGAAATTTGGGTTATTGGGACAAAAAAAATCACACCAATAACCTTTTTTCTTGTAGTTTAAGAATCCTTATATTTAACCAACATTCATGAGATACAATTAATGTGTGTACTACACATTAATTAGTACATAATGTATACTTTCATTCCATATATATTTACATGTTCACATATCATAAGCAAATTTGATCCACCCCAATATCTCTACTTACAGGAATTAAGTATTATATTAGGATTTTAATAGACAATTTTAGGAAGTAAAAATCTGTTGGTATTGGATTAAGTGTTTTTAATAAGTTAGATAAATCTAATGGCATTCGATCAATATTTTTATAATTTTTTTTAAAAGTTTATAAATGTTTTGTGGTATTGAATCTAGACTTTTAGGCCCCGTTTGATACGCATGATTGGATTGAACTATTTCATGTGATTGAATTGGATTGAGATGAGACTGTGATTAAATAAGATTTGATTGGATTGGATTGGACTGGACTAAATTAATACTATGTTGTGTTTGGAGAAACGTGAGACTGAACTGAATTAATATCATGTTTTGTTTTGTAAAACATGGGATTGGACTAAATTTGATAATATTTTGAAATTGAATAATAAATTATTGAAATATGTATTTAAAAAAAATAAATGTTTTAATTTATATATTATTAAAGTAATATATACACACACACATGTGTGACTATTAAGAGAAATTATGATTGATATAATTTCGATCCTTAATAATCGAATGGAAATTGAATAACAAATTAGTATTTGTCATATGTTTGGTACAATTTTTGATTGGATTAATATATATATATATATATATATATATATATATATATATATATATATATATATATATATGTGTGTGTGTGTGTATCATATTATTACTTTTTTATTAAAAGTGAAGTTATAGTATATAATTTATTAAAAATATTTTTAAATAATTTTTTTTTTTAAAAAGTAAACAAACATAAATGAATCTAAGAATAAATTAAATTACAACTTATGTATGAAATTATTATAAATTAAAAAAAAATGAAAAGAAAAGATAGAAAAAAAAAATTAAAAGAGATGGTTTTAGTCCCAGAACTAATAAACCCACCAGTATAGGTGGGTTTATTTAGTCCCATATAGATGAGATTATTGGATACTTTTAGAAGATAAAATCTCAGTTCTGTACGGTTGCCAAACAAAGGATTATAACTAAATTAGTTCAATTCTAATCCAAACCCAGACAACAAATAGGGCCTTAAGAGATAACAAATTGTTTAATGGTATTGGATTGAAATCAAAATTTATAGGATTTTTGTTTTGATAAAATGGATATCAAGACTTTCCAGTGATATGTATTAATAGCTAGTCCCCTTGCCCTCCCTCACGGTGCTTTCTAAACTTTTCAAGCTCTCAAATCTACTCTGCAAATTTGCTCTGCATTTTCACAAACACCTTACAATGACCGACGACGGAGCAGTCACAGCTGCAGTGGCAGCGCAATCACAGACGCCAAGAAAAAACCCTTTTCGATCAAGGCCGGCATGGCCCAGATGCTACGCTGATGCGGAAATATGTTGGTCTTGGAAGCTATTTATTCTTTGATCTCTGGTAAGAATTTCTATTTCTTATCGTTTGTTTTCATATTTCAAGTTTTCAGCTAGTTGAAAAGGTTTAATTTTGATTTGTATTGCTTCTGGTAACTGAAACTTGTAATTTATTACAGTTTAATTTTGCATGTACACCCACCTATGAAATTGCTTTGTAATTCGTATTTAAATCCAGAACCTTAAAATTTTCTGTTTGTGAAAGATCATATAAATTCTCATCATGTTAGAAGAACTGGTTTCACATCTGGAGTTGTTGATCTTTGTGGAATTCAAGCTTTGATTATTAGGTTTTTTAATCTCAGCCTCCATAGCTGCTATAGAATTGATAGTCGATGTGTTGTTAGCAATTTCAAGAAAATTTGAAGAGAAAAGATGATCTATAAAACCGTGAAAGATATATTTATACTCTATTTTCACCCATTTGATCTGGAAATCTGAGTTGGAGACATGTTGTAAAATGTTTCCTTGTTCTGTGTTTTGAAGTTTGGTTGTCATTTGTTCTTCTACTATTAAGAAGATTGAACTTAAAATACTCTTATTGGATTTTTTGCTTTATTTTTTTGGTGCAGAAAATGGGTTTCTGGACTAGTCGTGCTTTCCAGTTCTTGAGATTGCCATTTATACTTCTAAACATCATCACCATTGTAGTAAAGTTGGTTTCTGGGGTGAAGTTTGAAGCTGATAAAAGACTTCTGATCTGTCAAACACATATATCAATGTACAGTGTTACTTTTACAGAGCTTGTAAGAAGGTTGCAGCCTCAAAACAAACTTGATATATGATTGGTGAACATATTTGTCAGTCTGGGGTTGTGTTGATTCAACATGTAAGATAGCTTGTCAAGTGGAAATTGTAACAAAACCATACAACAAATCTCTAATGGTCCACTAGAAATATTATTATATACAACTCTGAAAACAAATTTAACCAATGTTACATATATAATTGTATGAACTACAAACAAAATATTTATAAGGGTAAATCGTATTTAGTCCATGTAGTTTACCTTAGTTTACGTTTAATCCACGGTTTTTTTGAATTGTGATTTTTAATCCATACTTAATCTGACAATCTGGATTGTAGTCCCTACCGTCCAATTCCGTTAGGATTTCACTGAATTCTGTTAAGTCAACGAGGGTAAATAGGTAAATTTATGAATCAGTTTCTAGAAGCTTTTCATAATTAAGGGTAAAAATGATATTTAATAATGTAAAAATATATATATTTTAAAAAATATATTAAAATAATTAATATTACTGATAATTAAAAAACTAAAAAAAAAATTAAACTTTTTAAAACAAAAATTTAAAAAAAATTTAAAAAATAAAAAAGAATAAAAAACCTAACTCCGTTCTTGATTTCTCTCTCTCTCTCATCTTTATCTCCTTCATCGCCTTCATCTCACCATCTCCTTTACCCATCACAAAAATTAACCTTTCTTTCTCTCTCTCTCTCTCTCGATCTCCCTCTATCTCTAATCTCTCACAATCATATCCAAACCCATCAATCTTATTCTCTATCTCTCACCACCACCACCGACCACCCAATGTCAACCATTTGAAGCCTAGAAAGAAGAAGAAAAGAGAGCGATCGAGAAAGAAGAGATCGACACTCGAACTGGCTTTCGACCGTCGTCGCGCTTTAGGTCACCGTCACCGTCGTCGCTTCTTCTGGTTTGAGTGTGGGTGGGTTCCGATCTGGTTGAGACCACTATCTTCTCTCTCATCTCAATCTCACTTCGATCTGGGTGGGTTTCGATCGGGTTTTGTTTAGTTATGGATGGAGATGGAGATGGAGATGGAGATGGTGTGGCCAGAGTTGGAGATGGTTGTTTGTTTGGGGTCGGTGGTTGTTGGGTGGTGAAAAATCCAAGTTTCATTTTTTGGTTATGAAACAAATCTTTTTTTTTTTGTAGATTGTAAGATTTATCGGTGTTTGTAAGATTTTGTTTTGGGTTCAAGTTCGAGTTTTAACTGATTTTGTTCTAGGTTTGTATGAATGTATGATGGTGTTTGAGTGATGTTGATGTTGAACGAGTGACAGAGAAAGAGTGATTTGTTCTGGGTTTGTATGATGAAGAGACGGCAAAGAGAAGAAAAAGATGAAGATAGAGATGAATATTTTTCTGGTATTGGTAGTGTTCAGAATTTGGATTTCGTTTCTTCGTTCAGAATTTGTGTTTTGGATTTCAAGTGTTTTGGATTAGAATATATTAAAGTTTGTAAAGAATTTGGATTTTGAAGTTGATATATTGTTTTTATTGATGGTATATGCTAGGTGTTGGGATGGATAATTGATGAATATGAGTATGTGAATATTGATTATCTGGGTAAAGATTAAGGGTGGTCAGGAAAGTGGAATCATCATTGTTCATGGTGATGGTGTGGTGGAGAAGACAGTGAAAGGGTGGTGGTGGAGAAGATGATGATCAATTTTTTTTTGTTATTTTTAATTTCTAATTTAAAATTTAAATAAAAAATAACGGTAAAATTGTAATTTCATATAAAATTATAAGGGTAAAATAGTCTTCTCAGTGTGGTCAACATCCATTAGGGGCATTAAGGTCATTTGACGTGCTTGACATGCCAGAAAGTATATTTTTGACGGATTCTGTTACAGAGGACTAAAAATTATAATTCAAAAAAACCGTGGACTAAATCCAGATTAAGGCAAACTACAGGGACTAAAATACGATTTACCCTATTTATAAATACAATACAAAACACACAATTAAACTGCACAAAATCACTCAACAAGAATTATAACCTCATTAATCCTAAAAGCAGGCAAAGTCCAAAGTGGGTTATATCTAGGAAGCAAGAACTACCCAACAACTCTAAACCCATCTCTTTCCATGCTCTTATTGAGTTTGTCCACCTTCTCTTCCACAAACCGTTCCGGTGAAAGGGTGGTGGTGTGGTGGAGAAGATGATGATCAATTTTTTTTTGTTATTTTTCATTTCTAATTTAAAATTTAAATAAAAAATAACAGTAAAATTGTAATTTCATATAAAATTATAAGGGTAAAATAGTCTTCTCAGTGTGGTCAGCATCCATTAGGGGCATTAAGGTCATTTCACGTGCCTGACATGCCAAAAAATATATTTTTGACGGATTCAGTTACGGAGGACTAAAAATTACAATTCAAAAAAACCGTAGACTAAACGTAGATTAAGGAAAACTACAGGGACTAAAATACGATTTACCCTATTTATAAATACAATACAAAACACACAGTTAAACTGCACAAAATCACTCAACAAGAATTATAACCTCATTAATCCTAAAAGTCCAAAGTGGGTTATATCTAGGAAGCAAGAACTACCTACCAACTCTAAACCCATCTCTTTCCATGCTCTTATTGAGCTTGTCCACCTTCTCTTCTACAAACCCTTCCTAACCGCCCCCCCCCCCCCCCCCCCCCCCCCCAACTAGCTAGTTTGGGTTTTTCAGCCCAGACCAACTAGCTGGTTTGAGTTTCTCAACTCAAACATGTGTGTCAGCTAGCAAATTTATAGAGTCCATATTTAAAAACAGTCTAAAATATCTTGAAATAAAGTCTAGATAATCCTAATAGTCTATAAATAAAGTCCAAATACTTTTTTAGAATCTTGAAAGTCTAGTCCATATAATCCTAATAATCTTTAAAATCATACAAATCCATAAAATCCTTGCACCCCAAAATTGTCTATTAAAATCTCAATTCAATACACCCCCCTAAAGTTTTAATGAGAGGAGCATATTACATAATTTGAGAGGAAAGTTTCAATGAGACAAGGATATTACATAAGAGTAATGTTAGACGTCCTAAATTTTATTTCCAAATTCTATCACAAATGATGTGGCACGTGAATATCTTCTAAATCATGAGAATACGTGTATATTGATATGATGTGGATACCTCACGTGCCATATCAATTGGGACAGAATTTGGAAAAAAAAAATTTAGAACTTCTAGCATTACTCTTAATAAAATTACATAATTGGTATGTTTGTTAAATAAAATTTCATCATGCACAATTATTTTTTGAAAGAGAAGTTTTGAATTTAAATTTATATATAAATACATACATCATATAATTTTATTGGATGGACATTTAACTTTTGTGGTATGTTTGTCTTATTGATATATATATATTCTAACAATTGCGTCTCTTTTATAAAGATTAGGGTTCTATTTGATTTTTCCACCGAATACTTAATGTAAATCATTAAGTTGTTTCGTTTGATTTTCTTAAGTGATAAAACCACTAAATGAACTCCTAAAATCACTTATTTCTAAAAGTGATTTTTTTTTTCACTTTTTACATATAAACTTAGTTGTTTCAAGACTCCAAAATCTCTATTTGAATCTAATATTTTAACCCAATCAGGGCCGGCCATGAGATTTTCGGGGCCCGAGGCGAACTACAGAAAATGAATTTTCATGGCCCTGAGATTTCATTTTGTTTAAAAAATATGAATTTCGTACTAAGATTTAAGAGAGTTCTGAAGAACCCTAATTTGATTTTTGATTTTTGTTCGATGTATGCTTCTGGTTGTCTGATAATAGATATGAGTAGTGTTGTACTGTTGTTTTCTCGTTTTAGATATATAAAAGACAATTAATGTTAGGAATAAGATTCAACCCACGTTTGACTTGGTGTAAGAATTGAAAATGATAATTGAGTTTTATAATTTCTAGGCCTTTCTTAAAAAAAAAAATTGTTCAGTGAACCTAATTTAAACTCAATTTTGGGTTTGTTAGTTTCAAAAAATTATATGATTGATCCGTCTATTTTAAACTCATTTATGGGTTTATTAGTTTAAAATCATACTGAAATAAAAAAAAATACAATTTAGGGGTCCTTAAATATCTGGAGCTTTAGGCGGCTGCATCACTGGGCACCCTAAGGCCGGGCATGATCACAATCAATCCTATTTCAACTTCTAGTCATATTCCGGTAATAAATCTATTTTTCTTTATAATTTGATTAGTTTTATGTTATGTACCTAAAGAAAATAAGGGGTCGTTTTGTAAGCTTTTTTGGTTGACTGTTTTTGGAAAAGAAAAATTAAAATTAAAACAACATTTTTGGTTTCAGTTTCTAAATCTAAAAACGTGTCTGGTAGCATATACTGAAAGTTGTATTTTGAAAATGAAAACGGAAAAAACGCATCTAATAGGTTAACCGAAAAATATCAAAATTTGCTAAATTGTACAACTTTTCTATTATTTTTTATATTGTAATTTTTTTTAATGTGAATAAAATATAGGTCAATAATTCATCCCAAATAATTATCCAATATCTCATATTAACCGGATAAATTCTCTTTGATGAATTATTATGATTTTAATTAAAATAAAATATGCTCCAAGATTTTTATGTTATATATATACAGAAATTTTCACATAAGTATGCATTGATGAAATTATATAAAGACGTTGAATACGAGTCACTCATTTTACTTACTATGACTTGGCATGCATGCACATATCAAAGCTTTTTTATAAATGAGTGGCTCACATTCAATGTCCCTATGTAATTCCATCAGTGCACAATTATAGGAAAAAAACTAGATATATATATTGTGTTAATAAACTATTTGTAATGTGATACTTAATATATACTTTTTTGAAAGATAAGATCATAAGACTCATAATAAACTTCCTTATTATGTATGAAACAAAAACTTTCAAAACTTTCAAAAGGAAAAAAGAAAAATAATAATGAAAAAATATAGGAGTCTATCTGCTCTTGGAGGAGCAGCTCGGCGACACTAAGAAGAAAAGATGATGAAGAGAAGAATGAGAAGATGAAGAGACGTAGAACAGAGAAGATGAAGAGAAGAAGGAGCTAGAAGATGAAGAAGATGAAGAGATGAAGAGAAGAAGAGATGGCGAGATAAAAAAGAATAAGACGAAGACGGTCTAAAAAAGCAGTAAGTATTTTTTTCATATATATATATATATATGGGTGAATTCATAAGTAGCCAAAAAAATTATCGATTTATTATTTTTAGTCACCAATTTATTTTTTATTGTTTTTATCACTTTGGACCACTTTTGGACAAAAATGACCTTAAATTTGAAATTTGAAAAAAAAGAGGCAAACATTCAGTCCATTGTTTTGTTAGGGTTCAGAAAGGACGAGAAAAAGAGACAAAAAAAACGTTCAGTTCGTCGTATATCTCATTATTGTCGCCGCTTTCGCGAAATCTGTCGCTCTAGATCATCGATGTCGTCTTCAGCTATCGTCCGTCAATGCTACTGCTCTCGTTCGTCGAAGCCGTTTCTCTTGGCCGTCTACATCGTCACGGTTGCCATCGCCCTCGCTCATCGGTTGTGTGTGCCTTCTTTCTAGATCTTTCTCACTTTTGACTCTCTCCCTCTCCCTCTCCAGACTTCTTCAAATCGATTTAGGGTTTCTTTTTTATTTGACCAGACTTCTTCAAATCACAAACCCAAATCCCTCGGATTAGGTAATTCTAATCACTCTCGATTGTGTATCAGTTTTCATTTTTCTCCATCGCCAGACTTCTTCAAAACGATTTAGGGTTTTTTTGTTGTAATTTTTGGTATGAAAAATTTGGGGTTTTTGTTTTTAATTTTTTGCTCTTATGGATCCTAAATTTATTTTTTGTTTAGAGAATTTGGAGGTTGATAAATTTGGTGATATGAAGATGATGTGCTGCATTGTTGTGTTGGATTTGATTTGATTTCTATTTGGGTACATTCGAATTTGATTTGGTGACAGCTAATTGGGAATTTTTTTTTTTATTGTAACATGTAATTATAAGTTAATTATCAGGGAGGAGTTTTTATCCCCTTTTCATTATTTTCTTGGTCCATGGGTCTGTGTTCCTGTCTGGTTTCTTTGTGTTTGGATTTCTATTGTGGCTGGGGTTTCATCTATTTGTTTTGTTGTTTAGTTTATTTTTTGTTGTAATATGTTGTTACGCTCAATTTTGGTGTTAGCTTCGTCTGCCCTGCCTTTAGTGTTGTGGCTTGTGTTCTATGTTCTTTCTCTATGCATGTTATAGCTTTTTCAATAAACAACTATTCAAATATATATATATATATATATATATATATATATATATATATATATATAATATTAGTTAAGTTAAAATGTGAAAGGGTTTCTTTACAATAGAAATCATGTCATTTTTTTCCCAGTATTAATAAGCATCAAAATAGTTTTTTTTTTTTTACAGGATTATATGGTTTGGCTTAGTTGAGAATGAAGAGATTGTTTTGAGATTCTTGGTTGCTATTTGGCTGCTTTGGCATAACAAGAATCGTATCTTGTATGGTGTAGTGGTCAAAGAGCTAGGAAATTGATAAGCTCGTTTTTCATGCTTTAGATACCCGTCATTTTGTATAGTTTGCTCCCGTTTTCTTTGCAAACTCCATCTTTTGATGTTCTAAGTGCTTAAATAGGTCCTCTATAGCCATGAGTTATCCTTGTGCGAAACCGAGAGCTTTCGGAGTGAAAAGAAGGTTTTAGCTCAGTATAGAATGAGAAGTGCGGTATGTGTATCGCACCAGAAAGAAGTGCGTACCTCATTCCATACTGCGCAGCAGGACAACAGTTTCACAAGAAGGAAGCGGCGTCGAAGTGAACCGCACTTCGTATAGCGCAGAAGAGCAGCAGAATAGGTACGGTACGCGGCGTCGAAGCGAACAGCATCACATACCGCGCGAGATGGCAAAGGAAATTATATAAGGCTTCAAGCGCGGTACGCGAACCGTACCAAAAAGAAGCGCGAACCGCATCACGTACCGCGCAAGCTTTCAGCAACCAAAATTAAACTGATGTACGGTACGCGGCGTCAAAGTGTACCGCACTTCGTACCGTACATTATGGCATATTTTGAAACCTCTGTTTCGCGAATAGAGGAGTGGCTTTATTGTGGGGCCCCCTCTTTTATCTCTGATAAAACATTGAGGGGGGATGTTCTTAGAGGATGAGAGGGTGTCTATGGGACCCTCATACACAAGTGGGGGGGGGGGGGGGGGGGAGTTTGTTGTTGCCTATAAAATGAAAAGAGAGAGGTGAGAGAAAAGGGATTTGAGAATTGAAAAACACACCAGACAAGCTCTACTCTTGGACGGTTTTGGGGTTCTCTCTTCATTTATGGACCAAGTTCTTCAAGGTTTGATAAGCTAGGGCAAGGTTTGGTTGTTCCAAGGAAGCTAGGGAAGCTCAAGCTACAAGAGATTGAAACTACAATTTAGTTTTATCTCTTCAACTCTTCTCTTGTTTCTTTATTTTGATTCATGATTTGTATTGATGTTAGCTTATCTATGTTTATTTTTGTATAGAATGAGCTAATTATTCTTATGTTAGAACAAGATGATGCTTAACCCTTGATTCATATGTGATAGACTATTTGATTTCTCTAGTTTTGTGCTTGTGGAGCTATATGGATGTTTTGAATGCTTAAGGCTTTTACTTAATTGATCATTTTGTAATCGATCTATGGTTGGATGCTAAGTACCGAGAGGAGATGTATTTGACAATGCTTAGATAAATGTTCACTATGCTTGACTAGAAAGTGCTAGAACCGCTAGGCTAGCGTATAGGGTTTAAATTGTATTCTAAGTGCTTAATAAGTCTATACATATTGTCCGGATTGCTTGAGAAAGATTCCGGGTATGTATAGATACGATCTCTAATACATCAAGAGAGGTTAGAGATTTGTTTAGGGAATACGAATCTATAGCCTGTACACGCACGAATTAGGATTCAAAGAGTCGAAGTGTGTTATTAGGAGGGTTAAAGCTGATTCGAGTTCTAACATGTTTTCCATACATTTCTACAAGTGTTAAGTTAGATAATTTAGTTTGTGTTTGAGTTAGTTTACTTTATTGCAATTCTTGACAACTCATGTTTTAGATTGTTCAAATAGTTGACAAGCCTTTGAATTCCAGTAATCATAACCTTTTTCCTTGTTGGAACGATCCCTACATTGTCACTCTACTATCGTTGCAACCTCATGCTATTGCGAGAGTCAACAAGTCTAGTTTGACACGATCAATTTTTTGCACCGCTGCCGGGGATTAAGTTGTATTTGATATTGGAAGTATTTGGTTATAACTAATTTGAACATTTTACTTTTAAATCTCTTATTGTATCACTTTAGGCAAGTTGCTCTTGTATGCACCAACATACAAGGAGTAACAGTCCGTAAGATCTGTAATTTGATCCAGATATTGAAGGAACGGCAAGGGAAAATCGTTGAAATCGATGAAGCAATAGAGCAATGGTAGATCCTGTTGATGTTCAAAATCCTCCCATAGTTGCGGATCAACCAAAACTGGCCAAGGACCAGTAAATATCAGGGGAGTTAACCAAAGGAGTCTCTATGAGATTATCAGTCCAAGGGTGGACTAGAATGTTTCGTTCATTAGAAGACCAACAGCTGCAGCTAATAACTTTGATATCAAGCCAGATTTGATTCAAATGATCTCGAACACGATTCAGTTCTATGGCCATCCACATGAAGACCCGAACCAACATCTCCAGAACTTCAACGAGATATGTGAGACCTTCCGCTACAATGGAGTAACAGAAAACTTAATCAAGCTGAAGTTGTTTCCGTTCTCTCTGAAGGACCGAGTGAAAGCATGGCTACAATCACTACCACCGGATTCTATTGAATTCTTCGAGCAGTTGGCTCAGCAGTTTCTGAACAAGTATTTTCCTCCGAGAAAAGCTGCCCGCCTTCAGAACGACATAACTTCTTTGTGGCATTTGATAAGGAGAATCTCTACGAATCATGGGAGAGATTCAAGGAGCTGATTAGGAAGTGTCCACATAATGGATTGGCAAAATTGCAGATTTTGGAATCCTATTACAATGGAATCTCAGAAGCAACTAGGAATTTTATGGATGCAGCTTCAGGAGGGTCACTCCTGACCAAGACAATAGATGTGGCCTATGACTTCATAGAAGGAATGGCCAGTAATAATAGCCATTGGGAAGAAAAAAGACAGGTGCTGAAAAAGGGTCCTGGAGTCCTCAAGGTTGACAAATTGACAAGTGTGAAGGCTCAACTTGAATCACTTACTAAGCAAATGAATAGGATGAATGTGGGGAGTAGTCATGCTATAGCTGCATGTGGTGAGCTATGTTCAGGACCACATATGAGTTTCGAATGTCAGGATGGGAACCTATTTGCTTCAGAGTCGTCATATCAAGTTGTTTTCATTGGATATAACAGAAACTTCAGCAACCAACAAGCAACTCAGAATCCTCAGAACAATCCCTATTCAAACACGTATAACCCAGGATGGAGGAACCATCCAAACTTCTCTTGGAAGGATAACCAACAACAACAACCACAACCATAAAAGAATTTGATCCAGAGACAACCTCCAGGCTTTGACAACCAACAATAACTTCAGGGTTACAACCGATAGAATCCTAGTTATCAGAACCAGAATCAAGCTTTTGAGACGGAAAGGAAGCCAACAATTGAAGATCTTCTTTCCAAGTACTTGGTGAAGATAGACGGCCATATGGACACCCAAGATGCTACACTTAAGAAGCTAGATGCTAAGATGGACCAGATATCGCAGCACAACCAAGCCTCCATTAAAAATTTAGAGATGCAAGTTGGTCAGTTAGCCAGGAGAGCCCAAATGAGACAGCAAGGGACCTTTCCCAGCGATACGATCACGAATCCGAAAGATCAATGTCAAGTAATCACTCTAAGGAGTGAAAAGAATGTGGAGTTACCGAAGGACTTTGGGGTAAGAGAGAAGGTTGTGATGAAAATAGAGAAGGAGTTGAGGTTGATGAGAATGAAGAGTTGAGAAATGAAGAAGTGATCTTGGAAAAGGATCAAGGAAGTGAACCACCAACACCTCAAGAAGTCAAAACATATGTTCCACCTATTCCATATCCGTAAAGGCTGAGAAAGCATAAGGATGCTCAGAGCTTTGCAAAGTTCTTAGAAATGTTCAAGAAATTTCACATCAACATCTCGTTTGCCGAAGCTCTAGCGCGGATGCCGATCTATGTAAAGTTCTTGAAGGAGCTTCTATCTAACAAAATGAAGCTATAAGAGCTCGAAATTGTAACTTTGACGGAAGAATGTAGTGTTATATTACAGAACAAGCTTCCACCCAAATTGAAGGATCCGGGGAAATTCACCATCCCTTGTACCATTGGTACGTCAGAATTCAGTAAGGCTTTAATTGATTCGGGAGCTAGCATTAATCTAATGATGTTCTCAATTTTTCAAAATTTGAGAGTCGGAGAAGTGACGCCTACCAATGTCACTTTACAACTAGCAGATCGATCAATCAAGTATCCGAGAGAAGTGATGGAAGATGTTTTGGTCAAGGTAGACAAGTTATACTTCCCAGTTGACTTTGTGATTTTAGACAAGGAGGAAGATGTAGAAGTACCTCTACTCTTATGAAGACCATTCTTGAAGACTGCCGGAGCTATGATAGACCTAAGGGATGACAAGATGACTTTAAGAGTTGTTGAGGAAAATGTCGTATTTGATATGGTTAAAATAGTGAAGAAGTTGGATCCAGTAGATGATTGTTTGAGAGTGGAGAGTATGGATACAAGTATGGATGAACTTTTAAGAATGAAGAAAATGGATGCACATTTGCTAGCTTGCATTAGTAAAAGTGCAACAACTGAAGATAATGATGAGGAAGTAGCGGAGTGTGCGGCGAGTTTAGATGTAATACCGGTGTGGCGAACCAAGAATAGATGGAGATTCAAAGACCTTGGCCAAAGCAAGCCAAGAATTCCTTCTTCTATAGAAAGGCCTCCACTACTTGAGCTAAAAAAATTACCTTCTCACTTAAGGTATGCCTTCCTAGAAGAACCAACAAGTTTACCGGTGATTTTGTCGGCTCTGTTGAATACCGCACTAGAAGGAAAGTTGTTGAGAGTTATTAGAGAGCGTAAGAAGGCTATATGGTGGTCTGTTTCAGACATTAAGGGAATTAGCCCATCCTTGTGTATGCACAAGATCTTGTTGGAAGAGCAGTTCAAGCCATCAGTGGAGCACCAAAGGAGATTGAACTCAAACATGAAGGAGGTGGTAAAGGTAGAGATCTTAAAACTTCTAGATACAGGAATTATATATCCAATTTCTGATAGTCTGTGGGTGAGCCCGGCTCAAGTAGTGCCAAAGAAGGATGGGATCACCGTAGTACAAAATGCCAACAATGAATTGATTCTCACCCGAAAGATTTTAGGATGGAGAGTGTGTATAGACTATCGGAAGCTGAATAGTGCTACAAGGAAAGATTATTTCCCGCTGACTTTTATTGATTAGATGCTTGAAAGATTGGCGGGACATGAATACTATTGTTTCCTTGATGGTTATTCAGGATATAACCAAATCCCTATAGACCCCGAAGACCAAGAAAATACCACATTCATATGTCCTTATGGGACATTTGCCTACAGAAGAATGCCGTTTGGGTTATGTATTGCTCCGGCTACGTTTCAGAGGTGTATGACGGTAATATTCTTTGACATTGGTGGAGAAGTTTATAGAAGTCTTTATGGATGACTTCTTGGTTTTCGGGACATCTTTTGACAACTGTTTAAAGAACTTGACATTTGTGTTGGAGAGATGTGAGGAAATGAATCTTGTTCTCAATTGGGAGAAATGTCTATTTATGGTTAAAGAAGGGATAGTGCTTGGTCATCGAATTTCAAGCCAAGGAATAGAACTGGATAGAGCGAAGATTGAAGTGATAGAGCAGTTACCATCTTCTGTGTCAGTTAAAGGCATTATGAGTTTCCTAGGGCACGCCGGGTTTTACGGGCGCTTCATCAAAGGCTTCTCAAAAATTTCGAAGCCCTTGTGTACTTTGTTGATGAAAGATTCATCTTTCGTATTTGATACAGGGTGTCATACAGCTTTTGGCCTTTTGAAGAAGGAGCTTACATCGGCTCCAATCATTTCTGCCCCAGATTGGAGTTTGCCGTTCGAATTGATGTGTGATGCCAGTGATTTTGCGGTGGGAGCAGTTTTGGGCCAACGGAAAGAGAAGAGGCTTCATGTGATCTACTATGCAAGCCAAACCTTGAATGACGCCCAAGTCAATTATGCAACAACAGAGAAGAAGCTTTTGGCTATAGTGTTTGCATTCGACAAATTTATATCGTACTTGGTAGGTTCAAAGGTCATCGTGTACATAGATCATGCAGCCATCAAGTATTTATTGAACAAGAAAGATGCGAAGCCTCGATTGATAAGATGTGTTTTGCTCCTACAAGAGTTCGACTTGGAAATCAAGAACAAGAAAGGAACAGAGAACCTTGAAGCAGATCACCTATCCAGGTTAGAAAGAGATGAGATGGAAGAGGTTGTGATTCCAATCAATGAGAAGTTTCCAGATGAGCAACTCTTCGCTCTGAAAGATCTTATAGTTCAATGGTTTGCCGACTATGTGAACTATCTAGCCAGTGATATTATACCCATTGACATGAAATATAACCAGAGGAAGAGGTTTTTGCATGAAGTAAAGTAGTATTTGTGGGATGAGCCCTTGTTGTTCCGAACTTGCACGGATGGAATGATAAGAAGATGCTTACCGGAAGAAGAGATGAATAGCGTTTTAGAACATTGTCACTCCAGAGAGTGTGGGGGACATTTTGGTGGAATCCGAACAGCATAAAAGATTCTTCAGTCGGGCTTCTGGTGGCCTACCCTTTTTCATGATGCTAGAAGCTTTGTAGAAGCGTGCGACCGGTGCCAAAGAACCGGAAACATCAGCAAAAGGGATGAATGCCATTGAATTTCTTGTTAGAGGTGGAATTATTTGATGTGTGGGGTTTAGACTTCATGGGCCCTTTCCCAAATTCACACGGGAATCAATACATACTGGTAGTAGTGGACTATGTGTCCAAATGGGTTGAAGTCGTGGCCACTCCAGCAAGTGATGCGAAAACAGTCACTGAGTTTCTGAAGAAGCACATTTTCTCACGGTTTGGCATGCCAAGGGCAATAGTGAATGATGGAGGGTCACATTTTTGCAATAAAAAATTTGATGCATTGCTAAGAAAATATGGTGTAAGGCATAGAGTGACCACTTCTTACCATCTGTAAGAAAACGGGAAAGCTGAAATATCGAACCGCGAGCTCAAAAGTATTCTAGAGAAGACCATGGGGGTTTAGAGAAAAGATTGAGCAAAACAGCTCGATGATGCATTATGGGCTTACAGAACCTCTTTCAAGACTCCAATTGGCATGTCTCCTTTCAGGTTAGTGTTCGAAAAAGCATGTCACCTTTCAGTTGAGTTGGAGCACAAAGCCTTTTGGGCGGTAAAGGCATTAAACTTCGATATGAGATCTGCTGGTGTAAAGAGACTCATCCAGTTGAATGAGCTAGACGAAATGTGTCTAGATGCTTATGAGAATGCCCGGATTTACAAAGAGAAAAGTAAGAAATGACATGATAATCGATTGGTGAAGAAGAACATTCAGATGGGTAATCAAGTCTTACTGTACAACTCAAGACTTCGTTTCTTCTCTGGAAAATTGAAGAGCAAATGGACAGGCCCATATACTATGAAACGTGTTTTCCCATATGGAACGGTGGAGATCTAAAATGACGCAAGGGAAAGCTTCAAGCTAAATGGACAAAGGCTAAAAATCTACCGAGAGCATGAGACTGGTCAAATCATGGAGGTAATCCACCTCCGAGACCCCACCTAAGAACGAAGGAAAGGTACCATATCTGTAAATAGTAAGTTTAGTTTTCAACATTAATTTAAATTTCCTTTCGAATGGAATATTTGTTTTTGGTTTTATTGCATGGTGAATCACCCATTTTCACCTTCACATTTGATGTGATTTTGTGAGTTTTTGAAAGAGTTTAGGAGCGTAAACGGGAGGGAGAAAATTCTGGAAAAGCCTAGAGCAAGAGGAAAGCCTTCATCAGGCTATGGCTGGTAAGAAGTGCGGTACGCATACCGCACCTGAAGAAAGTACGTACCGTACTTCGTACCGCGCATAACAGCAGAAGAATTTAAATACCCAGATGCGGTACGCGGTGTCGAAGCGAACTGCATCACGTACCGTAACATGGGCCTTGAAACAAGCTTTGAGCCACACCATATACAGGTAAGTGCGGTACGAAGTGTCGAAGTGAACCACACTTTGAATCGCATCTAGTGAGAATTTTTGAGATTTAAAGAGTTAAATCTCGACATTCTCTCATTCTTCCCTCTCTCCCCTCTTTTCAAAACTCTCTCAAGCTAAGGCCTTCCACGAATTCAACCGGTATGTAACTCTAACTTCATCTTCTCTCTCTCATTATCTTTTATTCATGGAATCATGCCCTAGATTAAGCATATTTCAATCAAAATAAGCAAGGGCATAATTTTATGTATGATTGGGTAGGTTAGGGTTTCAAAATTTGGGGGGTTTTTCTTGTAGTTGCTTTTCTTGAGTTTCAATTTGTTATGTAGACCACAATCACACACAAAATTCCATAATATAGTATTTATAGATTGTTTGAGCAATTTTTGTGTGTGGATTTGTGGGTTTTTGAAGAGATTCCTATTTTAGGGTGAATGTGGATGTAATTGAGTTGTTTTTTTTTTATTTGTGTGAGTAGTTTTTCGCCTATGATGGAAGAATAATCGATAAATTGGGCTATATTTGTGGTTATGCTTGGCATCAATTTTGTGAAAGCTTAAAAGGAGATAGATGCTTTGGGTTGTCATGTTGATTGTGTTTGTTGAAGTGCTAGAACTAAGAGTGGTTGTGGTTTGTTTTTGTGTTTTTTATGTTTTTTTCTTGGTTTGTTTTTGCAGGAACATAATCTCAAAACTAAAGATGCCTCCCAAGAAGAATACAAAGTCCACTCCTACCGGAAAGAGGATTATCGGATCATAATCCAGAGTGACGCAGCAGTGTGTGCGGAACCGTGATTATGGGAGACGAATGGAAAAGCTGAATGGCGCAAACATTATCTTTGAGAGAGGTATGCATCTTGTGGAACTCAAGGACACACCGGTCCCCACGACCATGACACAACGGGGATGGTAGAATTTTGTCAGTGTCCCGGCGGGCGCTAATGTTTCATTGGTAAAAGAGTTCTATGCCAGTATGATACCAGAAGCAGTGAAGGAAGGTAGACCGATTTTGGTAAGAGACATACCGGTCATGATCAATCCCACCAAGATCAACGCTCACTTTGGCACATCAGACTACCCACAATTCTGCAAAGGGTATAGGATCAGGCATAGCACGAAGTCAAGTTTGGCTATGGCGCTCAGAGGGACAGATGATAGTGTGTGGGAGCATGGTCACATGCTTAAGCAATCAGAGCTTCCTCAGGAGTTGGCATTTTGGAACCTTTTCAACACTTTCTCCCTCCTGCCAACCACTCACAGGACTACAGTTTCAGAGCCGAGAGTAGATTTACTCAGCTGCATCCAAGATCAGACAAGGATTGATATAGGCCAAGTTATAATGAATGCAATTTTTGAGGTAACCTCGATTAATGTGCATCCGCAAGCAAAGCCAAGGTCAATCATCTTTCCTAGCCTTATCACTGTTCTCCTGAAGAAGGAAGGAGTCCCAAAAATTGCCACAGATGAAGTAAAGATCAACCCCATTGGGGACCTTAATAAAAGATCATGGCTAGACGTTACAATCAAAACCAAGGGAAAGAAGAGGCCGAGGATTACTGAGGGTCCATCCATCACTCCGGGTGAAGAGGAATCTAATTTCGAATTTGGGGAATCAGAGGAAGAGGACCATGACTACGAGGACCCTACATCGCAGTCCATGCTGGCCAAGATTTTAAACGCTATAGAGGGCATCCAGCTTGGTATGACTGGCCTCGAGGATAGCCTGCAGGTAGTGAGGGAGAGGACAGATCTGATATATTCTAGGATGGATATCTTTGAGGAAGAGATGAGAGATCAGAGAGATGATCTTGTTGACATCCGAAGGCAAGCTGGCTTCCAGACTTATCATAGGAGAAGGAGACCTCGCCCGTCTTCTGCCAGCATCTCAGTTTTTGAGGACCAGGCTGCCTAGAGGGCTGCAGCAGAGTCTGAGAGGGTTCGAGCAGAGGAGGCAGCTGCATGGCAGGACAGAGGAAAGAGACACATATAGCACTAGCAGTCTGCTACCATGATATCTCTATCAAACTTTTGTGTTTATGTTTGTTTTTTCCATATTATTGTTTTTTTGTTGATTATAACTAGTAGACTTAGCATATATTACGAAATGTGTGGATAACTCATTTTGGTTTTTGTTTAGCATATTTTGGATTTTTTTTTTGGATTTATTTAGTTTTCGCTTCGAATTTTCATTCAGAATAATGTTAGATTTGGTTTGGGGGTGTTGGAATAGAAATTTAGAGAACATAATACATTGTACAAAAATTTTTGTTTTTCTTGCTAAGTAGAATTTCAGAGCACTAATCCTGCTCGAACAAGATGCTTTTGGGTTGTGCCTTTTCAGGCAGTTGTTGCATGCTTTGTACCACTAGGGTTATGCTTACTAAAGCCGCACCACATGGCTTGCACACATCTTGCCAGGCTCTATAGTGTCTCAGTGAAGAGGGTAGCGCGCTTGAAATGTTTAGGCCATTAGTGGAGACTACCCTGTAAGTCTATAGAATCCAAAAATGCGTCACTTGAGCGATAATGTTATTTACCTCTCTATACACTTTTCCGTTAGGCATTCAGGAGGCATCATTAGGAATCAGGTATGTTTGTAATTCTTTATGAGTTTGTTGTCATGGTTTCAGTTCCGTTTGTTCTATACCTTTTGAGATGAAGTAGGCTTATATGTGAAACTTGAGACAATGGCCTAAACATGTCTCATAACCGTGTGTGCTAAAAATTTCTATGCAAATTTATCTAGCCATGTTACACACTACATCATAATTCCTAAACACAAACCCAACCCCATACTATGATCATGACTTGGTTGTTCTAATGAAGGCTTAAATAAAGAAGCTCGGCAATTTGTACAGTTCGAAATGCAGCCAAATGAACCATCTTGATATAGATTTTTGATATCTAAAAAAAAAAAAAGAATTGATGCCAAAGAATGAAAAAGTTATGGCAATCAACACCTTTAGAGACACTTAATTCTCTGGTGCCTAGTACATTGGGATAGCAAATAAGGTTACTCATTTTTGTACTTTGAATATCCAAGCTTGATCACTAGCCTCGCCTGTATCTATACCAACCTAGCCTTGCCCTACCATTGACATAAACTCAGTGAAACAAAATAAAAGTCCTAGCTGATCCTTGGGAAGGACTTTTTTTGGAAATGTTACCATGGTAACATGATATTGTCTGATTCTCGTTTACTTTTTCGCTTCTCCTAAAAAACTAACGTTCAGAGATTTTCATATGTGCATTTCTTAATCTTTTCATATATAACTCCAGTGTTGCGCATATGATTGTTGAGTGAGCCTAGGATCTGTGTGGAAAAACGAGAGTTGAATTCGGTAAGGTTTAGAGTCAAGGCAAAATGCAGTCATTTGACTTTTGTGTTCGATACTCATGGATCTAGAGTCACAATGTAGCCTGGAATTGCAATCATTCATGTTAAAGCACCTTGGTCTGCACTCCTCAGTGGTCTTAGCATGCTAGTTTTCTAATTTTTGATTCACTCAAATCCGCATCTCGTTCTTCAGTTGATTCAGTAAGAAATAAAGAAAATCTAGATAGAGTTTAGTTCTCTTACAATTTTTTGTCCCAGGTTTTGCTCGAGGACGAGCAAAAATTCTGGTTTGGGGGTATTGATAAGCTCGTTTTTCATGCTTTACGTACCCGTCATTTTGTATAGTTTTGCTCTCGTTTTCTTTGCAAACTCCATCTTTTGATGTTTTAAGTGCTTAAATATGTCCTCTATATCCAGGAGGTTTTAGCTCAGTATAGAATGAGAAGTGAGGTATGCGTACCACACTAAAAGGAAGTGCGTACCGCACTTCGTACCGTGCAGCAGGACAGCAGTTTCACAAGAAGGAAGTACGGTACGCGGGGTTGAAGTGAACCGCACTTCGTACCGCGTAGGAGAGCAAGAGAATAGGTGTGGTATGTGGCGTCGAAGCGAACCGCATCACGTACCGTACGAGATGGTAGAGGAAATTATATAAGGCTTCAAGCGTGGAACACAAACCGCACCAGAAGGAAGCGCGAACCGCATCACGTACCGCGCAAGCTTCTAGCAACCAAAATTAAACTGATGTGCGGCACTCGTAGTCGAAGTGTACCGCACTTTGTATTGCACATTATGGCAGATTTTGAAACCTCTGTTTCACGAACAGAGGAGTGGCTTTATTATGGGACCCTCTCTCTTATCTCTGATTAAACATTGAGGGGGGATGTTCCTAGAGGATGAGAGGGTGTTTATGGGACCCTCCTACACAAGTGGGGGGGCTTGTTGTTACCTATAAAGTGAAGAGAGAGAGGTGAGAGAAAAGGGATATGAGAAGTGAAAAACACACCAGACCAGCTCTGCTCTTGGACAATTTTGGGGTTCTCTCTTCATTTATGGACCGAGTTCTTCAAGGTTTGATAAGCTAAGGCAAGGTTTGGTTGATCCAATAAAGTTAGGGAAGCTCAAGCTACAAGAGATTGAAACTATAATTTAGTTTTATCTTTTCAACTCTTCTCTTGTTTCTTTATTTTGATTCATGATTTGTATTAATGTTAGCTCGTCTATGTTTATTTTTGTATAGAATGAGCTAATTATTCTTATATTAGAACAAGATGATGCTTAACCCTTGATTCATATGTGATAAACTCTTTGATTTATCTAGTTTTGTACTTGTGGAGCTATATGGATGTTTTGAATGCTTAAGGCTTTTACTTAATTGATCATTTTGTAATCGATCTATGGTTGGATGCTAAGTACCGAGAGGAGATGTATTTGACAATGCTTAGATAAATGTTCACTATGCTTGACTAGAAAGTGCTAGAACCATTAGGCTAGTGTATAGGGTTTAAATTGTATTCTAAGTGCTAAATGAGTCTATACATATTGTCCGGATTACTTGAGAAAGATTCTGGGTATGTATAAATACGATCTTTAATACATCAAGAGAGGTTAGAGATTTGTTTAGGAAATACGAATCTATAACCTGTACAAGTATGAATTAGGAGTCAAAGAAGTCGAAGTGTGTTATTAGGAGGGTTAAAGCGGATTCGAGTTCTAACATGTTTTCCATACATTTCTGCAAGTGTTAAGTTAGATAATTTAGTTTGTGTTTGAGTTAGTTTACTTTATTGCAATTCTTGACAACTCATATTTTAGATTGTTCATATAGTTGACAAGCCTTTGAATTCCAGTAATCATAACCTTTTTCCCTGTGAGAACGATCCCTACATTGTCACTATACTATCGTTGCGACCTCGTGCTATTGCGAGAGTCAACAAGTATAGTTTGACAAGATCAGAGATTGATGGAGTAGGGCTGGTGAACTCATTGCAGATTTCAAAAATGGTGGAAAGGTGGTTGGTTTACACTGAGGACAAGTCTCAAATGAGTTGAATTTGATGTGTTAGGAGTGGTGGATTTTTGTAATGAGGCCAGCTTCTCTTGTGCAGAGTGTTTGATATTTTACCTCTGAAATCTAAGTTTACAAATGTGAAAATTGTTCATATTTCTAGGAATCGTAACTGAATCTCTCTCAAATTGCTAGGTTTGCATTTGGTTTTGTTAGCTCTATCTGTTGGAGTAATTCATTTCTAGATTGGCTTGAGCATGGAGTCAGTCTCAATGCCAGTGTGTTTAGAAGTGGAAATGAAACTGCATATAGTAGGAAATAATGACATTTGATTTGAAGAACTGTAAATTTATTCATTTCATTAAACTTAGAGTTGTTGTAAAAGAGGTCTGAAGGAGGTGCCTTGTAATATTTTTTTTCCTCTTTGATCCACAACATTTTTTTGGTATTATTTATAATTTGTATCTACTGACATGTGCAATAAAAGATTCATTTACAAATAATTATTCATCTATTCATTTCTCTTTCTTACAATTTTTCTCTTTATTCTTTTTCTTAATTTCATTTTTTCTATTCGATATTTGTTTTTAATCAATTTCAAATACGACTAGCATGTAACTACCAACTATGAAAATCAATACTATCTGCATGTAACTTCAAATTGCACTGGCATGTAATTTCAAATTGAATTAACATGTAACTTTTTGCATGTAACAATACTGGAATTCGCTTTTGGACCTTGTGCTTTAACTGTGAAAATCTATACTAACTGGCATGTAACTTCAAATTACACTGACATGTAACTTCAAATTGAACTAGCATGTAACTTCTGGCATGTGACAATACTGAAATTTGTTTTTAGACCTTGTGTTTCAACTGTGAAAATCAATACTAACTGGCATGTAACTTCAAATTACACTGGCATGTAACTTCAAATTGAACTAGCATGTAACAATACTGGAATTTATTTTTAGATCTTGTGTTTCAACTGTGAAAATCAATACTAACTGGCATGTAACTTCAAATTATACTGGCATATAACTTCAATTGAACTAGCATGTAACTTCTAACATGTAACAATACTGGAATTTATTTTTAGACCTTGTGTTTCAACTATGAAAATCAATACTGACTGGCATGTAATTGTTGGGGTTTATGCCCTAAAGATATAATTTGTAAATGGATTTATAAAATAAATAAAAGGAAAAATTCAATTCATTCTTGTTGTGTTGTTTATTTTATAACTTGTGCATATATTTAACATCCAAGATTGCCGGATGTAATCTCGAACTGTGTATATGAGTGTCATATACATATGGATACAGTAAGAGACGTGCAATCTAAAGAGTCCATAGATAGCAAATAAAGCTGGGTACTTTATTTGTGGTTAATCTATAGCTGCGGTCCATTCTGTAATGTACTGAGATTCTATCCTGAATCATTCATATGGAGATATGAGAATGGAGGCACCTTGTATGATGTGATCATATAGGACTGGACCATGATCTATATGAATCTCTCACCAAGATCCGTTTACAGATGAGATTCATATATATCAACAAATGATGACTATATGTAGGTGATCTTAATCCTGAGTGTCTTATCGACTCCTTCAGGTTAGATCGTGGTCTTTGATATACCATGGGTGAGGTCGGATGCAGTTCCCGATCAATATGCTCCGTATGTTGGGATTACGGATTGGCTTGTGGCTGGGAAGGTTTGTACACAATAATGGAATCCACTCCTTCTTGTGAGAAGTAGACGGTAGTTCCCTTAAGGGTTGATTCGGGGCTTGGACAATATATACGCTCTCCTAGTTCCGTAAGGAAATGAGATTTATTGTTCATTATAGAATCAACGGTACTTAAAGGATATATGTAATTAGAGGGGTATAACGGATATTATGACCCAGCTCTAATTATGAACTATTGTGAAAGATCACACCATGTGTAATAGCTATATCGATGGACACCGGGTTGTATCAGCTTCTGTAAAAGCATCTACGGTTGAGAGAGTGTAGCTTCGGGTTTTTAGTTGAATAACACCGGAGTTAATAATCAAGGAATATTAATTAAAGAGTTTAATTAATGATTTCGAGGATTATTGGAGCTCAAAATACTGTGGGTTCATTAGGTCCCCTTACTAGCCTGATCGATTTAGGTAATAAGGGTCACGGTTAATTAATTGGATTGTCCAATTAATTGTGTTACGAAAGTGACACGTTATTCAGGAATTAATTGAATAATGAGATTATTTAATTAATGAATATCAATGATTATGTTAATTAAATAATTAGATTATTTAATTGTGTTATTAATCATTAGTTGGAGAGTGTTGATTGATATTTAATTTTTAAAGATAAGATATTTGATTATTTTATTTTTATTAAATTAGATATTTATTTTTAAATTTAAAGAGTTTGAATTCAAAATAAATCGGTTAATATCTTTAAAGATATATGATATCTTACAAGATTGAAATTGATTAGTTTTATCAATATACATATATATATATATATATATATATATATATATATATATATATATGATATATATGATTTTTTATTAAACGTGTGCTTACAATTTGTATTAGATACAAATTCATTGTGCATGAATTAAGTCAACACAACTTCAAAAAAAAAAAAAAAAAAACGCACACATCATTTTTTTTAACAATTTGATCAGTGCAATTGTTCATGATGCACAAGAGAGAAAAGATAATGAGTGCGAGTCATTGCACTGAAGCAAATATAAATAAAATATTATTATTATTATTTTTGCTTCAACGGCTAGAATTGTTCTAAGTTGTTTTCTCTTGAGAAGAAAGAGTTTCTTCAATACTTTTCTCTACATCCTCTATTCAAGTTTTTGAGATCGTGACATGCCCACACGCAGTTACCAGTCCCGGGAGATAGCGAGGAATATCAAGTGGTTCAGACAGGAGCATATCGTTAAGTGAAAGAGCCTTCAAACGTTGGTAAGATTTTCTTCTTCTGATTATATCGATTTCAATTTTTCTGTGTTTACATATTGTATGTATTAGTTCCAAAAAATAATTACGATTCCAAGTTCACTGGTCTCAGATACAGATTATGATATGTATAAAAAATTTAAAACCTAGTTCCGCTACGTAACCAGTGAACGGGGTTCGAACAATAAATTCAAATTGCACTAGTATATAACTTCAAATTGAACTGGCATGTAACTTCTGACATGTAAGAATACTAGAATTTTACTTTTTGTACAAGTGTCTTGCAGTGGTATGGGCAATACGAACTGGCATGTAACTTCAAATTACACTAGCATGTAACTTCAAATTGAACTGACATGTAACTTCAAATTGAACTGATATGTAACTTCAAATTGAACTGACATGTAACTTCTGGCATGTAAGAATACTGGAATTTTGTTTTCGGTACAAGTGTCTTGCAGAGATATGGGCAATACGAACTGTCATGTAACTTCAATTTGCACTAGCATGTAACTTTTGGCATGTAACAATACTGGATTGAATTTCATTAGTGTACTAAATTCAATACTGGAATTTGGTCTTCAAAATAATTCATTCAATACTAGAATCTAACTTAATAAAGTCTACAATGCAAAATATTGTATCTAATGTTGAATCCAATTGACATGTAAATTTATACAACTACATATAATTTGAAATTAAATAACTCGCATGCTACGTTGTGGTCTTCTTCTCTACATTTGTTATCTACGAGGTTGGTTTGGTAGGATCAATGGCAGTCCTTTGTTGATTATGACCGGGTGGTTGTGCTGGTTGTGCAAGCCATGCTACGTCTCATACAATTTGGCGGTATAATGATAAATTACCTATCAAAGACAAAAATAAAGTGCAATCAATATACAAGATCTAATTCATAAACAGACCAAATCCAAGTGATCATTGATCAATCAAATACAACTATGATAGACCTTTTAACACACAAAAACACAACCGTAAATAAAGGTATCGTTTATCATTTTTTTTAGTGACACAAAAAAAATCCAAAGACATCACTTATATATTAGTTATAGAAAAATCAAAACAATATCTATCTCTTACATTATAAGCAATCAGTCTAGGTCACAGGTCTCTTCAGGCTACACAAAACACACCTAGTGTAAACCACAACACTAGTCACTAGACGTAAAACAAAAACCCCATATGAAGTTTAATTTCCTATAATCAAATTCACAACAAATAAGAGATATGAAGAGTAAACAAAAATATGTTTTTGTACTTGACAATGGTGTAGACTATGCAGTAAATATGAGAAGGAAACATCCCAACAATCACCCCAGAATTCCTTATAATCACTATTAAACAAGCTACATGACCCACAAGTATACCTGCAATAACATTAAAAAAAACCTCAAAAATCCCATATTGAGAATATTATTAAACCTCAAGAAATATACTTTTACAAGAATCAACATAACATAAACAAAATAGATAATAAATAACATAGAAACAGAAGAAGAAAAAGAAATAACCTTTGATAGCACCAAGAATGAGAGCTGAATAGAAGGCAAAAACCACATAAATGGCCTTTAATCAACCTTGTAGATTAATATTGTTTGACATGTTTTCAACACCAGAGCATGTAACTTTAAAAATAACATAGCATGTAACTTCACAAATAACCTAACATGTAATTTCAAAAATAACCTAGCATGTAACTTAAAAAATAACGTAGCATGTAACTTAGGTACAAAAAATAAACATCCATGTAACTTTAAAAAATATTGTCATGTAACTTGGGTACAAAAACTTACGATAGTTGGGTTTCACTTCAAATCGAAATTACAGACATGATACTTACAAATAAACTGACATGTAATATTAAATTGAATTGACATATAACATTAAATTGAACTGGCATGTAACATTAAAATGGTCTATCATGTAACTTGGGAATAAAAATTGACAGTACATGGTTTTCACTCAAAATCAAAACCATCCTCTTTTTCTTTAAATTAAACTTGTTCATTTTGTAAAAAACAGGTAGGAAAGAGATACATACCTTCAACTACTTCAAAACAGAGTTGAATGTTAGGTTTCAGATCTGGATCTACCTTCAAGAATGTGGAGACCGAAATCAGTTCAGCGGCACATTTACTTGTAGAGACGAAGACCCACGAGTTTCAGACCCGATTTATAGACTCGATTTTCAGAGAGAAGAAGCTCGGTTTTTAGAGAGAGAGAACACGGTTTGAGAGAAAAGAAGCAAAAGAAAACACGGTTTGAGAGAGAAGAAGAAAATCGGTTTTCAAAGAGATCACGGTTTGAGAAAGAATAAGCCAACAAATCAGAGAATAAATAGAGACAGAGAGAGTTTGAGAGAGCGAGAGAGAGAGCCTGAGAAATCTGGATTTCAAAATATTTGGAGGTAGCTTCACGGATAAGTGAAAAGTTTGGGTGGGAAAAATTGGATCACATAAAACAAAAATGAGGGCATATTTGGAAGTTCATGGTTAACGATGCTAATTATAAACAAAAATAAAGTTTTGACTAAAAACAATAACTCAATAGATGTTTTGATCATTTCTTACAATTCCCTCTATATTTATACATGAAAAACAAAAACTTGTTTTTAAAATTTTCACTTTTAATACTGGTTTTGTTTTTCATTTTGTTTTTATTTTTCGAAAGTAAAATAAAAAACGATTAACTAATACAAATTCGAAATCGTTTTTAACAAACAAATACGAAAACGGGATAAAAATCGGTTATAGGACGGTGCTTTAGCGCTCTCAATTTTTTTTTTCTTCTTCCAATTTTCCAATTCTATATATTGCATCCGCCGGCACGAAGTCTATATCTGTAGATAGCCAATTTTGATAGTTTACCGGGTTGAGTCTAAAAATTTTATAGCACTCTCCTTAAACAGTGGTTCGTGCTTGGAAATTCTCCCAACATAATACCCAAATCCAAGAAGAGATAGAGAAATGAAAAACAAAACAAGAAGAGAGAGAAATTATGGGTCCAAATTTGATCTTGATTTATTTGAAGGGATAGAGAGGGGTTTACATGATACGACACTGTGAGATGGAGAGTGGAGTTTCATAAAATTGAGACTCCGGTTCGACAAAGTGTGGTGTCCGCGACTCTAAAACACAAATGAAGAGAATGGAGTCTTCATGTAATGGAATGTCATCACCATGCAATTTGTTACGTAAACTGTGTAATTCTAAATGGCCGAGAGAAAATAGGTCAGTGGTCAGTGGAATGGTATATAGCCATCGTGGTTACAAGGATTGTATACGGAAGAAGTATAGAAGACTCTAGAATGATATAAAAATAGGGAGAGAGAGAGAGAATATTCACTTAAAATGGGAAATTCAATCCATTTTTGAGACTCTGGGTGAGGTCGTGTAAACATACGATGTTCGTATTCCTTTTGTCATGGTTCTTAATGAAATTCCAGCAGCAGTTCAACAAGTGGATGTAGATCAAAATTTATCCAACCACTATAAATCCCTTGCCTCTTTTACATTCTCTTTTCTAGTTGATTTTTCATATTTGCTCTGTTTTCTGCCTGGTATAAGTTGATATTTGTGAGCTTGTTTATAACAAAGTAATGTGGCTATCAACTTATCCATGCGATCCGATTCGCTAGCCATTGAAACGTTGACCACCATGACGCTAGGATTCAAACATGTAAATGAATCCTGCCTTCGATCTCTGTTTTATGTGAGACCTGTAATAAGTACTGCAAGTCAATTTTTTAATTTTTACAATCGGATACATTAAAATAAGTATCGAAATCACCAATTAAGCCTCGGATATATGCAAATAAGTCTCGAATTCAGATTTTTTTTTTCTCTCAAATTTATGTTTTTTTGGTGTTTCTCTCTCATCTTTCTCACTACGGTTTTCTCTATCGTATTTCAAACAACAAACCAATGAATTGGAGTTCCATTCCTTTGACTTGAGAGAAAAAACCGTGTGAAGTGAAAGAGAACCAATTTTTGAGAGAGAATAGTGAAGAAGAGAAGAAGACAGAGAAAAGTAAAAGAAACATAAAAATAATGAAAGAGATAAGATGGATATTTTTATCACTCGCTACTTTTATGCTAATATAAAATTAGAAATTTTCTCTTTATGTTCGAATTTTATCTTTTTACATTCCGTCTCTAAATACATTTCATTCTAATAACTTAAATTTTAAATAATTATAAATACAATCCATTTTATTATAAAATTAATAATTATTATCTGGGTGAGTTTTTTTTTAACAGTAATGGGTTTCTGTTTCCTGTCAAAGGTTGCTTCTTCAAGTGTCATAAAAAAAATAAAAATCGTGTGTATACACGAAATACATGTTCTTAAATAAGAGTTCTTCGTTTTTTTTAATATAGCACACTTTTCGATGTTATATGTAGAAAAATCATTATTTTAATAATTTTTATAAAAATAACATCAATTAACGTGTTTCGTCAAAATTATCAATTTCTTTCTTTCCCTCTCTCTTTCTTCCTCTCTCCTTTGTTTTTTTTTTCAAAGACCTCCATTAATGGATCAATGGAGGCCGAACAAACCTCCAATGGATGTTGTCGAAACGTTCGACTCCATTAGAGGTTGTTTCGATGACCAACAACCTCCATTGGAGGTTGTTGAAACGACCTCTGTTAAAAAAAATCTAGAAATAAGTCTCGGGTAGTTGACAATAAGTCTCGGATAACTGGTTATAAGTCTCAAGCAGTTGGTTATAAATCTCAGGTGACAATAAGTCTAGGGTAATTGGAAATAAGTCTCGGTTATCTGAAAATAAGTCTCGGATAGCTGAAAATAAGTCTCAGGTAGCTGGTTATAAGTCTCGGGTAACTAGTTATAAGTCTCCGATAGCAATAAGTCTCAGGTAATTGGAAATAAGTCTCGGTTATCTGAAAATAAGTCTCGGATAGCTGAAAATAAGTCTCGGGGAGTTGGTTATAAGTCTCAGTAGCAATAAGTTTCATGTAATTGGAAATAAGTCTCAGTTATCTAAAAATAAGTCTCGGGTAGCTAGCAATAAATCTCGGGTGACCTACCCAAGAATTATTGGTCACTCGAGAATTATTGCCGAGACTTATTTCCAAATTTGTTTTTTTTATCTTCTTCTTTATCGACCACAAGTGGAGGTCGAGGTCATTTCGACATTCATTGAAGGTTTTTTCAACCTCCATTTGAGATCTGTTCGATCTCCATTAATTCTTGGATAAAAAAACAGAGGAGAGAGAGAAAAGAGAAGAGAGAGAGAGAATTAAAAAGAAAAATGAAAAGTAAAAAAGTAAATGAATGTATTTTAGCCTCATCAAATACTCAAAAATATATAATTAATAACTTAGTGATAGTCCTACAAAAACAAACTTATTTGGTTCTATTTCCCTCTATTCCCTCCTTACCTTAAATAATTCAGTTCAGCAAAGGCTATAACTCTTCCTAGTTATCAATAAACCTTATATAATTAGGAGATGAAAAATTAAGATGGAAGTCAGGAGCAAAAGTTAAATAATTATATGAATTAAAGGTTCTCGGTTTTCCCTACCAGCAACTTTTGGGGTGGCAACTGACAACCCAAATCCAATGCCATGTATATGAATATACGCTTCGAATTTCTTGTCTTCTTTAACAATCCTGCTCCTTTTCTCAAAAAAATAAAAAAAAAAAGGGTCCTCTTTACTGTTTTTTTTGCAACAATCGACACTTAAAAAAAATGTTGGATTCTTATTATACATCATTCTCATTATTTCAAAATCAAATTAAAATTAAAAGATATTGAAAAAAATGTTTTAGGGTTTCTAAAACTCATAAAGATTAAAAAAAACAATGATGTAAGCAAAATTGTTTTGTAGTGTATTTAGAATTTATTTGTCCTTTTTATAATTTAAATTAGGACAAAATTGTCATATGATAAAAGTAATTAAATAGGGATGAGAACAAATATTTAGTGAATTGTTAATAGCATTATTTGTAAACTTAACTTATTAACATTATGTTTGGATCGGTGGAATATAAGATAAATGAAAGGAAATGTATATAAGGTTTGGAAAGTAAAATAAAGTGTTTTTAATGATTATTGTCTGGATAGTTATAAATATAAAAGAAGGGAAATGAAACTAATCTTATTTGGAGGGGAGAGATAAATGAATTCATTTCATTCTATTTATGAATATACAAATATTATTCTTACAACCACATGAATACCCAATATTAATTGGGTTAGTTTTGGGATACTAAAAAAATCATTAATTCCAGATACATTTATCTTATTTTCCTCATAAATTTGAGTGGAAGCCAAATTTGATGTAACAAGAATAAATTATTCCCTCATTTTCCTTCAATGTCCTTATCTTTCTCTCTTATTTAACAATCCAAACAAGTTATTAGAAATTTATCAAATTCCTTTTCTTTCATTTCCTCTCTCTCATGTTCTATCAAACTAAAAATAGTGTAAATGATGCTATTCACAAAACATCAGTTAGATTTGGTGTCATTTAGACCCATTTCCTCTTATAGGGTTTGATCCATTGTACCTAATCTATGTAAAGATTAATATAATAATTTGAAAAAAGTGATTAATTTAAAAAAAAAAACCCTAAGGTATTAAAGTGATTGATACAATAAAAACCTTTTAAAAAGATATAACTTATAAATTGAAAAAAAAAAATGTGGGACTTATGTGAAATTTCCCCGTATATAATTTTGTATAAAAAACAATGCAAGACAAGGAATAGAAAATATCATGCTTTAACAGTTTTATATTTCTAAGTGCTAACAAGGTGATTGACAGTTGCACAGTGTTCTAGAATTCGGCCGACTAGGCCGATTAATCGGCACAATTCTGTTAGGCGTTGGGTCACTGGCGAAAAGGCTGAAATCGCCCTCATTCCGCGGTCTCCGACTAATCGGACAAGGCGGCGACTAATCGGCAAGTCGGCTAGGTAGAGTCAAAGTCGCTGAGACGATTCAGTCACCGAAAGTTGTTGTCTTCCGTCGCCGCCTTCACCAGTTCACAGCCGTTGCCAGTTCGCCGGTCTTCCTCCTGTCTCCACGACTCCAAAGTCCATATAGGTTTGCGCTTGTTTGTATTGCTCTGTTATGTCTCTGTTTTCGGGGTGGATGGAGAGTTTGGTTTTGCTTCTATAGAGTTGGGTTTTGCTTCAGAGGGTGGATGTAGATGGAGTCTGCGTTGGGTTATTGGTTTGTGTTGAAATGATGAGTAAGAACTAAGAAAAGCAAAGGTGTTTAATAAGAACCACCAAGTGTTTGATGAAAGTCTTCTAAGAGGATATGATGAGTAGTGACATGGATTTTCACTTAGCTGGTAGGGTCTCATTGCCTCTTCCTTTGAGCAGATATAAGCTCTCTATGAATCATTGTGAGTTGAATTTTGAGCTAGAGATTTATTATCTATAACATGTGTTGCTCTATTATTTGGATTTTGTAAATTCTTGAGATTGGAGGTCAAATGATGTAGTGAAAATGAAAATGGAAAGCAGTGAAAACATATTGTTGATGTCAAGACCGATAATGACTTTTATCTAATCACAAATTTAGTCATTTTAGAGAATAATTTTTCGATTCCTCATGATATTAGTGTACTGGTGTTGTCGTCTGTTGGTTTTTGCGGTTGTTCTGCTGTTGTTCCATAATTCTATTGTTGTTCCTCTTGTAATTGGGTTTTCGATTAATCGCTGATTAATCGGTCTAGGCGTCGTAAAAAGACTTAAATTAATAATTGGTACGTTGTGGATCAATGCCAAGTAAAAATTATTCTGTCCTAATACGTAATTTAATATAAGAATATTTTATTAATATAAAATTAGAGATATGTTATTGGCAATCATTAAATATTTTTCTCCACTCTATTAATTGATATTTTTTATAATGTCAATTTTATCCAATTAAAATTACTAAAAAAGATAAAATATTATAATCATACTCCAAACCAATTTTTAAACTCCAAACAAAATCTAATTTAAACTAATGTTTAGCAAATTAATGAAATTATTATTTGAGAATGTAAAAAATAAAATAATATAAAATTTAAAAATACAAAAATATAAAAGTAATTAAAAATATAAAATAAAAGAAAATACTTCAAACAAATTATATAATTGGACTATCGGAGACGAAGAATGTGTTGTTTCATCTACGGTTGAACTGATAAATGAGGTTGTTATTGAAAAATTCTAAGTAACATGACAAGTCAGTAAAAGACTAGGGTCGGGAACACCACGTCACTAGAGTTTGATCAGGTTAAGTCAACACAAGTAGGACCAAATAAACCCGATCAGCTCTCCCCAACCAGATAACATAGATGATCGAATTAGAAAACCGGATTGCGTTGTCAAGATGGTCAGGACCAAGGGTCAAGTTGAATCAATGATCTGGGAAACATTAATGGTCGGGAAAATAGACGATCGGACGCGTGACACGTGGACAACACCCAATTTCAATGGAATCACGACACAAATACACTAAAAAAGAGTCTGATTTGAACAAGGCTTCTAGAAGCGTACTCTGATAAGGAAACAAACTTCCTTGCAGTTATCAGAGTCCAGATTAGGAAAGAGCTCTAAAGACAATTGAAGTACAAAGCAACCTCAAACAGGGAAGAAAGAGAGCACGACTCTAAGAAGTTAGAATTTTATTAAATGACAGAAACTTTCATTACTTGTACATCAAGAATTAAGGTTCTATACATGTACAAATAGACCTAGGAAAAACCCAAAAGAAAAAAAGGGAAATTTTGAGAGGAAAGGCCAGAGTGATTGAGTGAGTAATCTTTTTCTACATAGTGAATCTTTGTTGCTGCGATTGGCAACCGTGGACATTTCCCTGCATTGGGGTTTTACCACGTAAAATCCTGCGTTTTATTTATTTTCTTATTATATTTTGTTCGTGCTTAGTCATTACCTTGCTCTGATTGTGTGACGGGGCATTGATCTAAAAATCACAGTCAACAACTGGCGCTAGAAGAAGGGGGGCTGAACCTCAAACAATATTTCGTTTACATAATTAATTACGAAGAAACTCGGCCAAAAGCAGCATCATGGACACTGAAAGACACAGAAGTCAATATCCCTACAGTGTCGACGTAACACATGAGACCAATGACCAGAACCTTACGGATGTCGCCACTACAGAAGGAGATCCACCCGTAAGAACCCCGCCATCCGTTAGGGCTGGCACTGTTACTACTACAGGTGCGACTGCTGGCATCTTCCCGGAAGCATTCAAACAGATCTAGGAATCCTTACGAAAAGTCATCGAATATGCTGCCAAGCAAGGAATAAGTATATCAACAACGACTAACCTAAGTTCGTCGTACCAACTTTCCACGCCAATCGTGGCACAGGATCCAAAGATACATTCTGAGATAGTAACAATCACCCTAGGAGCACCCCAGAAACCTGAAGGGGATGAGGTGAAATATCACGGAAGGATAGGGCGTTCACGCAGGAGAAGTGACCGAGAAGATTGGTGAACAAGGCAGCACTGGAAATCTAGTTCACGGGAAGACGTGGAGAGATACAACAGAGCAGAAACTTATCCCGAAAGTGGGCATAAGTATAATGACTAGAAGAAAAGATCTCGTTTGCATTCAAGTGAAAGTGAAACGGCCCCTAGAAGGTGCAGAGAACGAACCCCTGTGATCAGGTGTGACCTTTTTGATGCTCAGATCAGCGAGAGGGTCCCCAGGGATCCATATGGGCTAACGATTGATTTTTGTTGTAAATTCGTGTTTTATAAAAACAATACTCGCAAGTGCACGAATCGTGAAGATAAGTACAACGGGCAAGTAAGGATCGTTCCCACGAGGACTAGAGATTTACCGATTAAATCTAATTATAATTAAAGCTAAAATAAAAGTAACCAAAATATTGTTTGAAGATTGAATTAAAACTAAAACTAAATTAAATTAAACTAAAGGAAGCAATTGAAAAGATTAGGTTGTGGTCAAGGGTGAGAAAGCACTAGGTAATCAATGATCCCAAATTATGAACACTCAATGCATGGATTAATTTGTAAAAAGATTCAATCAATTCAAGGGTTCATTCTTTATCTTTAATATGACTATTACCGTATGATCGCGGGATAAGTCAAGTATTCCCAACCACTATTCACCTTTGGTATATGATGTGAACAATGATCGAAAACCCGTTAAGCGCAAGAAATAAGAACCAAATTCTATTCTTTGTTTGGTCTATGCTAAAGATAAAATTCATTCATTCAAAAGAGCATTAATGAAGGTTAGGTTTGGTGTATACTCTAACCCTAATTCTCAGATAGTCTTAACCCTAAAATCATGCCAAATAATTATCCACCCTTGGTCTATGGTGTGAATAAATATTAAAACTAATGAGAGTCAAGCAGTTAAGAATAATGAACAAATCACGAATTGAGTTGATGAAATTATATTATTAATCCAAACATGAGCATTCACAAAAAGTTCACATTGATTCCTTAGTAATGGAATTAGTTATTGTTGACGTTGATTTCTGGATTGTATCAGAAAAGCCAACAAGAATTGGATTTCAGTTGAGATTTCGGTTGAGATTTCAAAAAGAGAGAGAAGGAGAAAGTAAACAAGACACAAGTTTTTTACGTGGTAAAACTCCGATGATCGGAGAAACGTCCACGGGTGGTTAAAGGATCAACCTAGCCAAAATCCACTATAAATTTGGAATATTACAAGCTCTCGATCTCTCTTTTTTCTCTCTGAATTCTGCTATGATCTGTGTATGCTCTATCTCTCTCTCTTTTTCAGCGAGATTATGGGTCTACTTATATGTGTATAGAGTCTTAATCTGCTTTTGTACAAGAAATAGATCTTTGTATTTAATTACAATTATTTGCTTGCTTGAAACTGATTGCCTTTCTTTCCCGTTTCGGAGTCTTGTATTGAAATCGAATGGGATTCTAGTAGTGCAGTCTGATTTGGACTTGTTTCCTTATAAGAACGTCGTCTTTTTTAAAGAAATAAAGTTGTTGTCTGATTGGGAACCCTTCCAGTTCAGTATTATGTTCTCTTTGGGATTCCTTGATGTGGATATCGTTGTGTACCCTTATGACTTGATCCACGTGCACTGGTGCTTTTATTTGATTTTTATCATGCTTGTCCCGAGTAAGAGCAATACCTGCTGGTCGCGAGTAGCGCCATTTGATCCTGAGTAACATTATTTGATCCCGAGTAGAAACATCATTTAACCAGTCCCGAGTGTCGTTAGATGATCCCGAGTAGGTTTCATTCAACATCCGTTTACTCGGGTTTTCTCTTTTCATTGACGATGCCTTGTAGGATGTTTCCTGAATGCCTATTTGGACATCCACCTGGCAATTTTATCATATATGTCAATGACGTGTACGTCTGGTAAAATTCACATACGACAATACCCACTTAAAATATTTTTACTGAACGAAGTTTCTTCGGGCAAAAGTATTTTAATTAATTATCATCTTTTCAGTATCCGAGTAAATATATTGTCATAATGGCGTGTCTTAATGGCGACCCTGTAAATTCGATTAGTCCCCTCACGCGAGATCTTTAATGACGACAATGCTTTGAAGTTCTGACGGCTGAGGTTAGTTCTTGTTTTGACACGTGTACTTTACCTCTTCATTTTTCGAGGTTATTTATGAGAAACGATCTATACGTCTTCCCATGCACCGCCTACGTCATCAAACCTCGTCATCGTTATTTCCCGCCTTGAAAACTTAGGGTTTCGTGTCGTTTCCTCTTTAAATTCTTCGCTGAGAGACATCGTTGGTTTATTCTCAACGATTTTCAGTATCAAAATTTCTTTAAACCCGAATTTCTTTACCCAGAAGTTCACGATTCTCCGTTGAAGATCTTGCATCAATCTCAATTCAAGGTTAGTTTTAATGGCGCCATCTTCCTGTCATCGTCTCTTTAAAATCGCTTTTGATGCATTAGAACGTGGGGATTTTCAGTTAGTTTCTTGCATTAGACGATTACTAGGGGATATCCCTGCAGATGAACCTCCATTTCTAGAAGTTGATGTTTCGGGGCTTCACCATGATGTCACTTTTAACCCTGTATCGAGTTCATCTAGTTCTAATTCTAATATTTCTGACCACAGGGTAACTCTTCGAAGGATGGGAAAACATCAGAGTAGAAGTGAAGTCCGTAACCACAACTCGGGCAATATTTTGATCAGGGAGCAGATTGTCAGCGAAAATAATGTGGATGAGAAGTTTAGGACATCTCGTCTTTCTTTCTCTGCTGACCGCCCGAGTGGGTATGACTCGGAGCCGAATGTGATCGAGGCTGATGAGATAGGAAAGTATCACTCCCGATTTGATCTTCCCAACTCGGTCACTTTGATTCCAGCGGATGATAGAGCTGTATGGAATCCTCCCCCGGGCATGGTGGCGATTTATGGCTCCATGCTTTGCTATGGCGTTACTCTTCCTTTTCAGCCATTTATTGCTTGGTTTCTGGCTGAAGCAGGAATTGCTCCGGCTCAGCTGGCCCCGAAAAGCTATAGAATCTTAATTTTCATGTGGAACATGTACAGCCGAATAAACCTTTCACCGCCTTCCCCAAATGAAATCAGGCATTTCTTTACATTAAGGCAGTCGGGCAAAACGGGGACTTACTTCCTTATGTCTAATCCGCCAGACTACTGGGTCCCCGAGGGGACAAAAGTGAGTCGGGATGCTAACATTTATGACGACCCTAAAAAGAAGGGTTTTATATGCGGATTTCCTACATCAACAAGTTCTGGAAGAACAGTTGGTTTTTTACAAGAAGGAGTCTCGAGCTGGAAGTCACCCTCAAATCCGGGGATTCTCTAGTGGTGTTGAAAGTCCCTCGATTCTTCTGTTCCCCCAAAATATGAAACAAGAAGAATATCGATTACAGTGATGGCGAGCTGACCAGACTTGCTCGGGCGGCAGTTCGCACACTAGAGAAGAGGAGCAAGTCTTATCTCTTCGTTGAGTCGAAGATGATTGAGTTCGGCTTTTGCAAAAAGGTTTCGGCCGAACGCAGGAGATGTAAGCGATTTTTTCAAGTTTTTCCTTTTATTATATTTTTTTTTTTTGCATTCTGACGCGGTTCCTTTTTTCTTCTAGTGTTTGATACAGGCGTTGTCTGTGATCTTCAGGCTCATCAAGTGAAGTCAATTATTCAGGCGAGTCGGAAAGAGGCTTCTCGTCAAGGTGACGAAGGCATCACCCCGCCTAAGTCTGATGAAGAGGCTGATGCCGCTGAGGAGCAGTTCCCAAAGATGTCCCTGAGGACGTTTTTCAACCGACGGTTGGGGAGACTAGTGGTTCGAGTGGCCCGATCTATACTCAACTACCTGTCGATCGGCGAAGGCAAAATGAAGGTGTCGGTGAGGAGCCTATCGAGCAAACTGACGCCGGTGATGGGGGTAATTCCATGGGACAGGTACCTATAGGTCTCAAATTCATTAAAGCCTTACAGGATGATACTCCAAAGGATCCCCCAGCTGATCTTAGTTTCCGCCATTCTCGGGATGAGAAACGGAAGGCAATCAGCTCTCTAACTCATCCCCTCAAGGTTCCTCGGGTGGTCACTTTTATCGACTCCAGCGATGAAGATATTGTGGTTGAGGCTTGCCCAAGTGCTGATGTTGGAGTATCGGCGGATGTGGGGGCTTCGGAGCCGAACAAGGATTCTCCTCCCTTTGAGGTTGAAAATCTAGAGGTTGAACCCTCGGGGGTTCCTTCACATTCTTCTCCCCAGGATATGCTACGGGAGATGTCATCTGAACGGGCTTTCATCGGGGAAGACCGTTGGAGCAATTTTCGGGATGGCTCATTGACCGAACGTCTTCAAAATATTTTTAATGGTGCATCTTATGTAAGCTACCCCCAACTCTTTTAATTTTTTGCTTGTTTGCCAGATTTCTAATTATATTCCTTTACAAATGGTGGCCGAATTTGCTGACATAGGTTAGACGCAGCAACATCAAACTGATCGAATAAGGCGTCTAGAGGCTCAGCTAAAGGAAAGTGAGGATAGCCGAGCTCGGGTCGAAACGATTTACCAACATGAGGTTGGTTATGTACAAATTTTTACCGACCACTGTCGGGCAAAGCAAATAGAGGCCGAGGAAAGAGCTTCTTCGACAGAAGAGAAAACAACATCACTTCAGAACTTATTATCTTCTGTCCAGGAATCCATGCTCAAGGCCGAGCAGGAAGCGGAGCAATCTAAGTCGGCGTATGAACAGAAAATTGAAGATCTGGAGCGCCAAGCATTGACAATCGAATCCTTATCCCGAGAGGTCAGGCTGAAACTTAAAGTACAATGGGTAGATCGTTTTAAGAGATCCATTGCCTATGATGCTTTTCTCCTTCGGGAGTTTCAACGAGGGTTGGGTTCAGCTGGCGAATTCTTTAAAGTCAAGAATCGGGCAACTGAGAAGGCCTGAACCAATTGGGAGCTATCAATCAAACATCATGTGGATCGGTCCTTGGAGTCTCTTCGAACTCAGATGAAGGAATGGAGAGCTTACTGCCGTAGCCGAGGCAAAGAGCCCCATTCTATGCATTTAGAGATTCCATCCAAACATTCTCAATCGATCTTCTATGCCAGTCAAGAGTCGGTCGTGAAGGGCGTGGAGCCTAATGTCCGGGCCGATTTCAGGAAAGGATTACAGCCAATGGATGGATGACTCAGCCGACACCATTGCTTGGCCTTCTAACGAAAGTTTGCTCCGCGAATACGAAATGGTGACAGACCCGAGTATTGGCAAGGGCTCGAAATCCTCGCAACTTTAATTTTTGTAGAATTGTAGAAACCTTTGATTCTTTATTGTAAGGAATTTGTAACTCTCTAATATCAATAAAATTCGAAGTTTTTCTAAATGATTGACTTGCTTTGAACACTTAACTTCTTGATTGTTGCCAAGTACTTCATTAAACTGGCAGGTTCGGGTAACTTAACCAAGTATCTTATTAAACTGGTAGTTACCCATATAACTTTTAATTGCCAAGTATCTTAAACTGGCTTCTCCGATGTTCGGGTAACTTAACCAAGTATCTTATTAAACTGGTGGTTACCTAAATAACTTTAATCACCAAGTATCTTATTAAACTGGCTCTTCGATATTCGGGTAACTTAACCAAGTATCTTATTAAACTGGTAGTTACCTGAATAACTTTAATTGCCAAGTATTTTATTAAACTGGCTATTCGATGTTTGGGTAACTTAACCAAATATCTTATTAAACTGGTAGTTACCCGAATAACTTTAATTGTCAATTATCTTATTAAACTGACTCTTTATTATTAACCGAGTCATCTTCAAACAGGCAAGTTTATACTTGTGTTTCATACTCGGTTGCTACCTAAGCATTACATCAAGGCTCACCATGATCATATGTTCGAATCCTTACACATTACTAAAGACGTCTCCACAGTTTTTATATGCAAGGGTTTGCCGAATTGTAAAGCTTTTTGAATTGCTTAACACAGCTACGCATTTCACCAAAAATTTTCCCAATAGAGTCCCGAGCTGGTGCATCGGGTTTGCCTTTTCACAAAGGTCATTTTGACCTTGCTCGGCTGGCATGCTCCTTCGAGCTTCTCCGCTCATTCAGAATTTAATGGTCCTGAGTATTCTATTTGCATGTTCTTATTATCATGCTTGTCTTTCATATGTTCTTATTATCATATGCTTTCTTTTGGAAATCCCGAGCTCGACGCTTTTCTTTCGGAAATCCCGAGTCTGATTTTTTTTATTTATAACTGTAAAATCAATAAAGTTATAAATTTCAACTAATATTTATCCTAACTAAAATTGTCCTAACTAGAAAAAAGAAAAAACAATTTAAGGATAGAAAATCGTCAGATATTGGGCATTGTATAGTCGGGGTAAAACCCCTCTATTTGGTCGTCCAATCCAATATGCCTCATGGCCAGCTATTCCTTCGATTTTGTGCGGGCCTTCCCATTTGTCAGCCAAGGAACCTACATCTTTATTTTTTGTGTTCAATGACATCTTTCTGAGTACCAGGTCTCCTAGTTGGAATTTTCTTACCCGAACGTGAAAGTTGTAGTGGCGAGTTACCATTTGCTGATATGCCATATTTCGTATTCGGGATCTCTCCCTTTTTTCTTCAAGCTCATCTAGACTTTGTAATAGCATATCAACGTTCTGCTCTTTATCATATAGCCTGACCCAGGGTGACGTATATGGCGTTTCTATAGGAATAACAGCTTCTGTTCCAAACGCTAAAGTGAATGGAGTTTCTCCTGTTGAAGTTCTCGTTGTTGTCTGATACGCCCATAACACTTCGGGAAGCTTTTCAACCCAGCTTCCTTTCTTGGCATCTAGATTTGCTTTGATTGTGTGCTTGATGATTTTGTTCACTGCTTCTACCTGCCCATTTGTTTGAGGGTGGGCAAGTGTAGCATAGTAGTTGGCAATCCGGTACTCTTTGCACAGCTGTCTGAATTTCAAGTTATCGAACTGAGTGTCATTGTTAGTTATTATAGTGTTTGGGACTCCAAACCTATAAAGTATATTCTTTTTCACAAAATTTGTGGTGTTTGCTTCTGTGATATACACTAAAACTTCAGCTTCTGCCCACTTCATGAAATAGTCAACAACTACTATGGCATGCTTCGCTCCACCCCTTGTCCAGGCTGGTATTGAGCCGATTAGATCCAAACACCACATGTCGAATGGCTATGGGGATGTGAGGTTTCTGAGCTGTTCAGGGGGCTGTCAGATGTCATTAGCAATCCTTTGGCAAGTATTGCAACTTTCTGAACATTGTTGTGCATCTGAGAATAGAGTAGGCCAATAGTAGCCTTGCCTGAATACCTTATGTGCCAGACTTTTACCCCAGTGTGGTTTCCGTAAACTTCTGCATGGATTTCCTGTAATATCTGATATGCATCTTCCTCTGTCACGCATCTTTGGAGTGTTCGGGAATACCCTCTTCTGTATAGTTCTCCTCCAACCAATGTGTATCTGGCAGATCTGTACCTGATATGTTTTGCTTGTAAGGGATCTTTAGGTAGTATGCCTTCTTCCAGGAACCTTTTTAGCTGAGTCATCCAACCATCTGGCGGTGTTCAGATCTTTGAAATTTCCAAGTTTCTTGGTTCAGCTATACTCGGTTTAAGAAGGTGTGCAACCGGAATAGTTTTTGGCCTGATTGTGGTTGTTGCTGACGCTAATTTGGACAATGCATCTGCCTTTTCATTCTCCTCCCTAGGGATCTGGGTAATTTTATATTCTTTAAATTTCTGGAGGAGCTGTTTCGCAATGTCACGGTAGATTATCATGCCTTCATCCTTGACTTGGTACTCGTCCAGGACTTGGTTGACAACTACCTGTGAATCACCGAATATCTCGACCTCATCTGCCCCGAGAGCTATGCAGACTCTGAGTCTAGCTAGTAGCGCCTCGTACTCGGCTTGATTGTTGGTTGCTTTAAAGTCAAACCTCATGGCACATTCGATATCGTCTTCTTCTAGAGTGTATACTACAATCCCTGCCCCGCTGCCATGCGTGTTTGAAAAGCCATCAACATACAGTTTCCATGTGAAATGTTTACCCAACATCTTTTTTTCTTCCAAGTTCGATTCTGTGAATTCTGCTATGAAATCTGCCACTGTTTGCCCTTTGAGAGATGTCCAGGGGACGTAGTGGATACCAAATTCACTTAGCTCGATTGCCAATTTGGTTAATCTTCCTGAAATCTCAGGCATCTGTAAAATTTGCTTCAATGGGCAATCGGTGAGAACCTGGATTGTATGAGCCTGAAAGTATGGTCTTAGCTTCCTTGCTGCTGAAACTAATGCCAGGGCCATTTTTTCTGCCTGTGACTATCTAGTCTCAGCTGGTATAAGTGCCTTGCTGGTGTAGAATACTGGCTTTTGTACTCCGTCTTCTGGTCTGACTAGAACTGAGCTTGCTGCCAGTTCCGTAATTGACAAGTACAATTGGAGTGTCTCCCCCATCTGTGGTTTTGAGAGGATATAAACCTGCCCTAGATATTCCTTGATTTTCAGGAAAGCCTGTTCACACTCTTCATTCCATTCGAGCTCTTTTCCTTTTTTGACTACTTTTAAAAAGGGTGAGCATCTGTCTGTTGCTTTTGAGATGAATCTACCCAAGGAAGCTAAGCATCTTGTTAGAAGTTGTACTTCTTTGAGCGTCTTTGGTGAAGTCATTTTCTGCAGGGATTGAATCTTCTCGGGGTTGACTTCGATTCCTCTTTGATGGACTTGAAAACCTAGGAATCTTCCTGAAGGAACCCCGAATAAACACTTGTTCGGATATAGCTTCATCTGGTATCTCCTTACGACATCAAATGTCTCTTTCAGATCTGAGGTATGCTCACCTGCTGTGATGCTCTTGGTTAGCATATCATCATTGTATACTTCCATGTTCCTTCCTATTTGCCGTGAAAAGATTTTGTTGACCAACATTTTATAAGTTGCTCCTGCATTTTTCAATCCAAAGGGCATCACAGTATAGCAGCACAAACCCTGATCAGTTGTGAATGCTATTTTTTCTTTGTCAGCTTTGTTCATTTGGATTTGGTTTCAGAAGTGGAAAACTATCTTTCGGGCATGCTTTGTTCGGATATGTGAAATCTACGAACATCCTCCACTTTCTATTCTTCTTTTGGACGAGTACTACATTAGCCACCCATTGAGGGTAATTGACTTCTCTAATTGATACCACAACGAGTAGCTTATCTACTTCCTGTTTGATCGTCTGACTTCTTTCAAGATTGAATGATCTTTTCTTTTGTATCACCAGTTTTGCATTCGGGTCTACTGTGAGATGGTGGGATATTATTCCGGCATCTATTTCGACCATGTCTTCAAGACTCCAAGCGAACACATCCATGTATTCTTTAAGTAGATCAATGAGGCTTTGTTTGACTTTTCCTTCTAGATTGGCCCTAATCTTGATCTTTTTGTTTGGCTCATCTTCTTTTAGGGCGATTTCTTCAATCGGTTCAGTTTTAGATTCATTCGGTTCTTCTCTTGGATCGAACTCGAATGATAGGAGTTTTTCGTTCTGACTCGGCTGTGTTATAGTGCAAACCTGTTCATTCTTGTCCTTGTATACTAACAGGTTAGCTCTTTGGGCCATCTCCTGAGATCCTTTAACTACCCGACCCCCTGTTCAGTCAGGAATTTCATCATTAAAGCATACGTGGCTGTTACGGCCTTAGTTTTATTCAGGAATGGTCGTCCCAATAGTGCATTATATGGCCAATTCTCCAAATCTACTACCACGAAGTCGAGTAATAACGTTCTCTGGCAATGTGCTACTCCAATCTTCACAGGTAGCTTTGCCGTCCCGAGTGATCTGACTTCAACTCCCTTCAATCCTATGAATAGGGTATGGAAGGGTTGTAGGTCCTTTCGGTCTAACCTGAGTTGATCGTAGACGGCTACATTGAGAATATCTGTTGAGCTTCCATTATCTATCAGGATTCTCCTGACTTCCCGGTGACCAATCCGGGCACTTAGGACCAAGGCGTCATTTGGCCGTACATCGACGCCATGTGAGTCTGCTTCTGTGAATGTTATTGGGTCTCATCCTTCCTTTATCCTCTTCCGGTCTGGCTCAACCGAGTTTACATCAAAGTTATTTCTTGCTTCTACTGCTTCTCTGATTTCCTGAGTTCGTTCTCGGTTACTTCTTCCAGTGGATGGTCCTCCAAAGATCGTGTGTATTACTTGATTGGCCTCTGGACTGACCCTTTGATTTTGACCAGAGCCGTGATCGGTCCTGATCTCTTTTTTTGCTTCTGATTTTTAATCTCTTCTTAAAATCACATCATGTAGATGTCCTTCCCGAAAGAAGGTTTCTATGTAATCTCTAAGCTGGTAACACTTGAAAGTTTCATGACCGGTTTCATGACCGGTTTCCTTATGGAACCGGCAGTATTTGGTTGTGTCTCGCCGAGCAAACTGAGATTGCCGGCGTGGCTCTTGTACCATATTCTTTGTTTCCAGAATGGCCAAGATTTCCTCCTGTTTTTTCTGAAAAGAGGTGTAGTTGGTGTATCTGCCTCGGTATTTGTATGTTGCCTGCACGGTATTACCCTAATTACCCCCGTCTTTGCTCTTTTATTTGCCATTTCCTTTCTGTTTTCCCTTCTTGTTATGCACCTTGGACTCGGCGTCCTTTTGTTCGGGCTTTCCTCCGTGCATATAGCATCCTCCGGTGGCCAATTCTTCTTCCTCGGCCAGTGCATATCCTCCCGCCATATCCATCATGTTTGCAAATCTAGTCAGCCGGGCTCTTCTTAAATCAAAAGATAGCCAACCATTCTGCAGGTTGTTGATGAACGCATCAATTATTGCTTTATCGTTTGCACTGCTAATTTCTGACACTGTTTGGCCGAATCTTCCCCAGTATTTCTTCAGTGACTCATCCTTCCTTTGCTTTATTTAAGAAAGGTGAGCTACTGACTTTTTCCTGTGAACATTGCTCAGAAACTGCCTCAAAAAGCTCCTGCTCAGTTCACTGAAACTTCTGATGCTTGCTGGAGGCTATCTCCGGAACCACCTCGAGCCCATATCTCCCAGAGTTTGTGGAAAATTGAGACATAGTAAGGGATCACTGTGGGCATACTGAGCCATGGCACTTTTATAGCGTCTCACGTGCTTTTTTGGATCTGTATCTTTCTTAAACTGCTCCACGTGTGGCATCCTAAATCTTTCTGGGAATGGGGTCCACAGGATTTCCTTAGTGAATGGACTGTCAAAATCGTCATCAGATAAATCATTATACCTGTAATGTCTGACCAGTGCATCTATTTGAAGCCTATTGTTCTCGACTTCTTGAGTTAGGCTCTGGATTATGACATCTTTGTATCCCACTAGGCTACCCTGACGGTTGAACCGTTGGGTGATTGCCATTCTTTCTAGCTATTCACTTTGATGCCGAGTTTCTCGCATGACTCCGTGATGACGCTTGCGATAGTGCCAATCGCTATCTTCTGATGATAATCGATCCCTGTGTCGGTCATGTTTACGGTGTCTAGTACGGACTGTCTGATCTTGGTCCTGCTTCTAGCGTGGTCATTCCTCTTCAGGTGTTTCATGTCCAGCCTGTTTGATTAAGGTAAGGTTCCTTCCGACTCCTGGTGTATTTATTTCTAGCCCTACTACCACCGAACGAAGCCTTACAGGTGGGAGGTTAGAAGTTGGTGCTTCTGTGGCCATTAGATCAACTCCTTCCTTTGTTGCGTCTACCACCAGCTGCTGCAACGCTTCCCGAAAACGTTAAGTCAGATCTCCACTGGTTGGAGGAACTTGCTGGATCCTTGCCAGAAATATAGGTTGGTTCTCTATTGTTACAGTGAGATTCCGTGAGATACTGCCAACAGGAAAGTTATCCGGAGATTTTTAGATATCCCCGAAATTGCTTCTGCTTCCTGCCATCGATTCTGATCAAGTAAGAGGTTCGACCCCTCCTTCTAGCGCCAACTGTTGACGTTGATTTCTGGATTGTATCAGAAAAGCCAACAAGGATTGGATTTCGGCTGAGATTTCGGTTGAGATTTCAAAAAGAGAGAGAAGGAGAAAGTAAACAAGACACAAGTTTTTTACATGGTAAAACTCTGATGATCGGAGAAACGTCCACGGGTGGTTGAAGGATTAACCTAGCCGAAATCCACTATGAATTTAGAATATTACAAGCTCTCGGTCTCTCTTTTTTCTCTCTGAATTCTGCTATGATCTGTGTATGCTCTATCTCTCTCTCTCTTTTTCAGCGATATTATGGATCTACTTATATGTGTATAGAGCCCTAATCTGCTTTGTACAAGAAATAGATCTTTGTATTTAATTACAATTATTTGCTTGCTTGAAACTGATTGTCTTTCTTTCCCGTTTCGGAGTCTTGTATTGATTACGAATGGGATTCTAGTAGTGCAGTCTGATTTGGACTTGTTTCCTTATAAGAACGTCATCTTTTTTAAAGAAATAAAGTTGTTGTCAGATTGGGAACCCTTCTAGTTCAGTATTCTATTCTCTTTGGGATTCCTTGATGTGGATATCGTTGTGTACCCTTATGACTTGATCCACGTGCACTGGTGCTTTTATTTGATTTTCATCATGCTTGTCCCGAGTAAAAGCAATACCTGCTTGTTCTGAGTAGCACCCTTTGATCCCGAGTAACATTATTTGATCCTGAGTAGAAACGTCATTTAACCAGTCCTGATCGTCGTTAGCTGGTCCCGAGTAGGTTTCATTCAACATCCATTTACTCGGATTTTCTCTTTACTTTGATGATGCCTTGTAGGATGTTTTCTGAATGCCTATTTGGACATCCACCTGGCAATTTTATCCTCTCTGTCAATGACGTGTACGTCTGGTAAAATTCACATACGACAGTTATACATCATGAAAATAGAAAGAAAAGAGAAAGACATGACAAAACCCATCTTGGCCTTCAATGAGTTCTTCAAGTCTTTATTGATGAATTCTTCTTCGTCTTTGAATATTCGATGTGTAAAGATGAATGGAAGGTGTATGGTGATGTATGGTGATGGAGTGGTGGAGGATGGGCCCTTTGGTGGCTTAGGACCTCCCTTAGCTTCTATCTCCTCCTTGAATTGCAAAGAATAGTAAGTATTTATAGGTGATTTTTCCTTGTGAATCCCCAATTCTTCTTAGGTTTAGGAAATCCAATAAGTGGAAAAGTATAATGAAACAAGGAATGAGAATCCTTTCCTAAATTGAATTTCCTCTTTTGATGTTTGACTCATAATTTGAGTTTTGGAAGTTTTCCAAATGTGTTTTAGTCTTCTAAAATCATTTGAATTAGATTTGGAAAGTTTTGGAACAATTCTGGACCAATTCGGAGTGGTTTTTCACCAAAAACCCGTCAAACTGTGGCATGGGTCGCTCTGGAGGTCACCGCGGAATTCCTCTGCCATGTACCACTCCATAGACCGCTGGCTAGGTCTTGTGCCTGGACAGCGGTCTAGGCCACGGTTGACTTTCCAACACTGACCTACAGTTACTAAATTGCTCATAAATTCTGCTAGGAATATCGGAATTGTGATCCGTAAAGTGTGCCAGAAACTAGACTTCCGGGGCTTTCAATCCATAGGCAGTAGTACACAAATTCGATATGAGTTTAGAGATATAGGCTCCGCAATCTAGCTGTTATGTATGGCCGAAAATTCAACTTTTTACTCTTTTTCTCCAAAATAACATCTAACACCTCTTGAATGGAATATGACCTATACATGCTCAACAAACACATAAATACCTAATTTTACCGAAGAAAAAAGCACAAAAAATAGGAAATTGGGACATAAAACATGCATAAAAATAGACGGATCAACGATCCATTGAAGATTCGACGAACGTGGAGAGCTGAAAGGGGAGCTCTTCTTAGAAGGATAGAAGCCCTCGAACGGAGGCAAAGCTTAGGAAACTCTCTGATCGGGAACTCCGGAAGGCCGTTTACTGATTCAATAAAACATGCCCGCTTCTCAGAGAAGTTCAAAATGCCACATGTGGAACAGTTCAAAGCTAACACCGACCCACAAGAGCATGTGAGGAGGTATCAAAATGCAATGGCACAATATGACTACAATGACGCCCTCATGTGTCGTATGTTTCCACAAACGTTGGGAGATCAAGGGTCGAGATGGTTTGGAGGGTTGCCCGCGAGTTCTATTAGAAAATTTGAGGAGTTGGTGCAAGCATTCACCAATAGTTCATGAGGAATATCAAGCGAAGGAAGTCTATATCGGTTGTATCGACTCTGAAGCAAAGAAAGGATGAGAAGTTGAAAGACTACCTAACAAAATATTACAAGAGGTGTCAGAAGTTCAAGACCCCAATGATGATGCGGTGGTATCGGCATTCATCAACAGTTTACAGCACAACCATCTAACCCTCAGCTTGAGGCAAAGGGTACTGACCACGTATGCCAGCATGGTAGACCATATCGGAGGGTACGACATGGCAGAGGAAAAACAATTGGCCCATGGCGGAGAACTTATACATTGGGTCGACCCGAATGCAGTCAGAAGAATAAAGACAGTAACCCAAAGAGTGGCAGCAAAGGGGAGCAAAAGGTGGCAAATGAAAAGGTAAAAATGGGCGAAAGGAGGATGACAAAGGTACTAGGCAATTCAAAAGGCAATATACCAACTACACTTCGTTGGCTAGAGGACATGAAGAAATCCTGAATGTGATAGAGGATAAAAATATGTATAAGAGACCCCCGAAGCAGTCAAGATTTGGTAGAAGAGACACCACTAAGTACTGCAGGTTCAACTAGGAGAACGGTCATGAAACTTCTAAGTGCTACCAGTTGAGGGATTATATCGAGAAGTTAATTAGAGAAGGACACCTTAAGGATATGATCCTCAGAAATGAAAATGATAGGGGCAAGAATGTTATGATGGATGAGCGAGATAGAAGCCAGAGGAGTCCAAGAAAGAATCCAGGTAATAGAGCAATCAATACCATCTTTGGTGGGCCATACACTGGGAATAGTAGTCAGGAAAGAATGTCCGAAGTTAGAGAAGCCATGGATGGATAGAGAAAACTAGAGGTAAATCTGTTAGGACTCGACCAAAAGAAACTCAAACAAGGTTGGGATCCTATAATTTTCACCGAAGCAGACGCGCATCGGTCAGAAGTCAGGCCGAACGACGCAATTGTGGTGTCAGTACGTATAGGCCATAAGGAAGTGAGAAGGGTTCTTGTCAACAATGGAAACTCGACATACATTCTCAGTGTGGAAGTGTTTGACCAACTTGAGCTGTAAATGAGAGACCTACAACCACTAAAAGTCCCGCTTAGAGGCTTCGGAGGGGCGTATGTGAGGTCAGTTGGAATGGTGAAGCTGTCTGTGAAGATTGGTAGCTCTCCTTGTAACACCCTAACCATTCAGGTCCAACAAAAGGCCCAACTTGAAAAAAAAAATGAAGATAAATTTGAATGAAAAGCCATCAGGTGAGTAAGCCACCATAGTCTATTTTGTTGACAGACAGTGACACGTCCTAAAGAAGTGTTCATACTCCCAAGTATAAGAGTGTCATAGTAATAAATTAACCGGTAAGACCGGGTCGAACCATAAGGAGGTTGTTCACTTGTCCTTGTAGAATTAATTATCTAAATTAATTACTAAGCTTGTTATAAAATGTAAATCAATTAAAATTAAAACTGGGGCTAAGGGATCCACAGTTGGTAATTCGATTATGATCCAATTATTAATATTTAGTCCAGATTAATGGGAGGGTATTCCACTACACTGACCACTCTCGGATAGATGTGGGTAAAAGTACCCACTATGCTAGACAACATTTGTCTGTCTATAGTGAGTAAAAACTCCACAAAGATCAGAGGGGATAAACCGCTCTCTGATAGATATAGGTAAAAGTACTCACTGTGCTAGACAATATTTGTCTGTCTACAGTAAGTCAAAAACTCCACAAAGATCAGATAGGAGAAACCACTCTCTGATAAATATGGGTAAAAGTACTCACTGTGCTAGACAATATCTGTCTGACTACAGTGAGTCAAAAACTACACAAAGATCAGAGGGGAGAAAGCAAAAAAATAATAAACTTACCATAATTAGATCATATCTTCCATACCAACAGTATCACATTGCCCCAGCTATATAAAATTAGCCAGACATAATTTAACTAGAAAATAGTTATTTTATTTAAATTGGAAATTTGAGAACAAAAAAAAAGAGAATTTCACAAATCTAATATCAAATTTGGATTCAGAATGTGCAAATTAGGGGGGAGAAGTCCCCTATTTATACAAAATACGGATGAAAATTGACCATCGGATGAATTTAGAATGGAGCGTCCAGATTGCGCCACATCATCAGTGAACAGTGAATAGTGACAGTGAACAGTAAATGCATCCGTGAAAGTCAATAGTGAACAGTACACCGGCTTCTAGAATATTATTCTCTGCAGCACGTGTACGGTGCACTCACAATTTAGGCCAATAGAAATGTCCCGCTTCATCAGTCAATAATCTTCTAGAAAGTCAACTATGAACAGTGCACCGACTTCTAGAATGTGATTCTCTGCAATCGCGTGTATGGTGCACTCTCAGTTTGGTCCAATAGAAATGTGTCACATCATCAGGAACAATGAAAGTCAACTATGAACAGTGAAAGTCAATTGTGAATTGTGAATAGTGAATAGTCAAAATTACGTGGCCTTCCTAAGGTTTTTAACGTTCTAAACTTGAAAACGATGTTTATTTTGTCATCTGACTTCTCCTTAATTCTGAATTGATTGAATTACCTCTGAAATCCAAAGAAAAATACACTGATTACTACACAACACATTTATTTAAGCGAGCGAACGAAATTATGTCTAAATTGTGGAATTAATCATATTGGAAGTGTAAAATGATGATATTATCTCTTAGTAAACATACACTTTTCAGTGTTAATCAGACAGTTGTGAGCTTAGTTAAGTAGCTCACAACTTTAGTGGTTTCTATCCATACCTATATATATTAAAGGATAAACATGATCAGTTAGAAAGCAGTGGAATCGAGTAGAAGAAAGGAAAGAGAAGGAAGACAAGGGAAAAGAAGTCAGTGGAGTATCATGTGATTTTTAGATTTTGGTTGATTTCTTCTTGAATTCAATAGATTCTAATTTGGTTTTTGTGCGATTGTTAGGGAAAGAAGACAAAGTAGAGAAACCTAGCATACTTGGTCCGAATTAAGCTTGACGTCTATGTTGTGAGTGAAAAAGTTTTCAGTTTTGTTTTTAACACAAAATTTTCCAGTTTTATGATTAAAATTAATTGCCTGCAAATCATTTTAGCGTTTTATTTCTTTTGATGATTTATGGTGATTATACAGAGAACTGAAAGCATGTTTTATGCTTATATTAGTACTCAGAAATATTAACTATTATTTTTACTAAGTTTTGAGAAAAGATTATGATTGATTTCATAAAAGCACCATGTCTGTACCCTTCCCCAGTTATGATTATTGTTGGCTTTTGGGGCCGTTCTACATATGTGTATGTCAGATGAGTAGCTCTGCACGTTTATGACATAAGTTAAAATAGTATTGAGTCGCTATGCACGTGTATGACAAAATTTATTCCCGACTCTGCGTATGCACGAAGCAATTCGGCTTACATATTGAAGATATCTCTGGGTACTAATTTGGTGTAGATTAAGATTTTATAAATTATATTGTTCTTGATCAGAAAAAAATTGTGTATCAGTTTATTAAATTTGATTGTAGATATATTATCTTCAACTACCCAATTATGTTATGTTTATGGGATTATTTGACAAGATACAGTAATATCTAGTTGTTAAATCCTATGCATATAGAAAAGATTGTTCAGAAGAAAACTTATGTTTTTAAAAGTTTTTCATTCACTCACCGGGCGTTAGCGCTCAACCTTTTACTTTAAAAATATTTTTCCAGGTAGCTGATCGGTTGTGCGGACTCTGAAGTTTTGAGGTGGACCACTCGATGACATCATGAAGCATAAGAGTCGTGCATTTTAATTTTCATGTACATATTTTGAGATGTGTGGTCGGCAGATCGGCATGGTCAGAACATGATCGGAACGTGGTTGGATTTCTTACTCGGCCATGTTCGGTTTTTCCTACTCGGCCTACTCGGATTTCCTACTCGGCCTACTCAGATTTCTAGTCATTTTACTTAGAAAAAAAATGGTCGGATTTTGTCTGGTCGAGATTTTGACTGACTTATTGTAATGAACGAAATCTTACAGTTATGTACGTAAATTTTATACTCTCCAATGTTTTCCTTATATTTTTTTTATGTTTAAAAGCAACTATTTTATATGAAATTTTAGTCGAAATTATTTATCATGTTAGTAAAAAGCACAGCCCACGGGGCCTCCCTCGTACTCAAGAGGAGTCGGGGTGGGTCTTGTCACTCCTTGCACCAAGACAGTGTTACTGGATTTTATGGTGAGCGTAGAAAATTGGTCATACAACTCCTTGCTAGGCTGACCCTTCTTGAACAAGACAAAAGCTGTGACTGCCACTTACGTGTTAATGGTTAAATTCCCCACATGGGCGGTAGTGGGAGTCATGAAAAGTTCATAAGAGTAGGAACGAAAGGGGAATCTTGCCATATACAGGGAGAAAGCAAAGTCGGGGGCAATGCAAGTGTACACTCTCGAGGAGTATGAAGACCAGAAGATAGATGACATGGAAATCAGAGCAGAAACCCCGACTCGGTTCGACCTGGACCCAAGGGAGATGCCTCAGGAAGATGGGAAAAGACAGGAAGATGAACTGACCATAGAAGTCGCCATTGATGACAACAGTCCCGAGAGGACTGTAAGGCTCAGGGCCCGGCTGACGGAACAATTGCAGAACGAGATGGTTAGACTATTAAAAGAATGCAAAGATATATTCGTATGGAAACATGAGGATATGCCAGGAATGGATTTGAAGATAATTTTGCATAGCTTGGCAGTTGACCCCGGCCGTAGGCCAGTTATTTAGAAAAGGAGACAATTTAACCCAAAGAGGAACAAGGCGATCAAAGAGGAAGTAAAGAAGTTGTTGGCAGTAGGATTAATAAGGGAGGTAAAATACCCTGAATGGGTAGTCAATGTGGTGTTGGTCAAAAAGAAGAATGGTAACTGTAGGATGTGCATGGACTTTACAGACCTCAACAAAGCGTGTCAAAAGGATAGTTTCCCCCTCCCTCACATTGACCAGTAAGTGGATGCGACGACCATGAATTATTTAGCTTTATGGATGCATATGGAAGCTTTATGGATGCATATTCGGGATATAACCAGATCCGGATGTTTGAACCTTACGAGGATAAGACGTCCTTTACTACTGACCAGGGTTTGTATTGCTATAAAGTTATACCCCTTGGTCTAAAAAATGCCGGAGCAACCTACTAGAGATTGGTGAACAAGACGTTCACCAGACAGATTGGTAGAAACGTGGAAGTATATGTGGACAATATGCTGACTAAAAGCATAACGTCAGGAGAGCACATAGGAGACCTCAACGAAACATTTGGAGTGTTACAAAAGTACGGCATGAAGCTCAATCCAAAAAAGTGCATTTTCAGGGTGCCTTAGGGGAGATTCTTAGGCTTCCAAGTTCCCTAGGAGGGGGGGTAGAAGTAAATCCAAAAAAAATAAAAGCATTAGAGGAGATGAAGTCCCAAAGGATGTTGAAGGAAATTAAAAGACTAACCGGGTGCTTAACGTCTCTGAACCGATTCATCAGCAAGTCAATTGATAAGTGTCTTCCTTTTTTCAAAGCAATCAAGAAGGGGAAGGGGGTAGAATGGAGCACTGAATGCAAACAGGCATTCAAGGGGGATAGAAGTAAATCCAAAAAAAATAAAAGCATTAGAGGAGATGAAGTCCCCAAGGATGTTGAAGGAAATTGAAATACTAACATGGTGCTTAGCATTTCTGAACAGATTCATCAGCAAGTCAATTGATAAGTGCCTCCCTTTTTTCAAAGCAATCAAGAAGGGGAAGGGGGTAGAATGGAGCACTGAATGCGAATAGGCATTCAAAAAGATCAAAACAAATCTGGGGAAAGTTCCAATACTGTCTAAACCTCTTGAAGGAGAAGTACTTTACTTATACATGTCAGTGACACCTCTACCGACAGGGTCTGTGCTAGTTAGACTAGATTAAGGAGTACAGAAACTGATGTATTATACCAGCAAAGCATTGTTACCAGCAGAGACAATGTACTCTCCAGCAGAGCAAATGGCAATGGCACTAGACCTGGTGACTGCAGTCAGGAAGCTAAAACCGTATTTCCAAACGCATAGGATTGATGTCTACATGGACTACCCTCTAATGCAAATTCTGTCCAAGCCCGAAGTGTCTAGAAGACTAACAAAATGAGCAGTGGAGTTGAGCTAATTTAATATAGCATACCTACCAAGGGTTGTAATAAAGAGGCAAGTTGTGGCCGAGCTGATCATAGAATTTACTAAACCAAATAGCGAGGTAGTTAGAATGTTGAAAGAGAAAAACGAATTCGTGTGGAAACTACATGTAGATGAGTCGTCAAACACGCATGAAAACAGGACCGGGATAGTTATATCTACCCTAGAAGGAGATCAAGTAGTGTGTGCCTTGCGTTTTGACTTTAAAGCCACAAAAAACATGGCCGAATATGAGGAACTTTTGGCAGTACTTACAGTCTGCACAACTTTAGAACCAGATGAGCTAGAAATATTCAGTGACTCGCAGGTGGTTGTGTATCAAATATTGGACGAATATCAAGCAAAAGATGGTAACATGGCCATATATTTAAGGGTAGCCAAAGCATTACTAGGAAGATTCAAGACATAAAATCACCCAGATCCCTAGGGAGAAGAATGAAAAAACTTATGCTTTATCAAAATTGGCATCAGCCACTATCAGTGTGCTGTAAAAACCATCCCAGTCACTCACCTCAAATGACTAAGCATCGAGGACCAAGAAGAGGTGGAAGTGGGTGAGGTTGAATGAGGTCAAATCACCTGGATGACCCCGATCAAGGAATACCTGGAAAATGGAACGCTTCCAACAGAAGTAACCGAAGCAAAACGCCTCAAGTACAGAGCTATAAGGTATTCAATGGTCGGGGGGAGCTATAAATGAAAGGATTCTCAAAAGTCTTTTAGAGATGTGTCTGCCCTATAGAAGGTAAACGGATATTAGAAAGCATCAACGAGGGAGTTTTTGGAAACCACTCAGGAGGCAAAAGCATAGCACACGAAAACTCTTAGACAAGGCTTCTATTGGCTAACCTTATTTCAAGACGCTCAGGCTGTCAATAAATAATGTGGGGGTTGTCAGAGGATAGCCACCGACATAAAGAAGCCTCCTGAACAATTGAGGAGCTTGTCATCACCTTGGCCATTTGCCATGTGAGGGTTGGATCTGATCGGCCCAATGTCAGCCGCAACCAAAGACGAAGCAAAGCACATAATTGTGGTTGTAGATTACTTCTCCAAATGGGTCGAGACAGAAGCGTTGGTACATATAATCGAAGCCAATACGACGAGTTTCATCAAGAAGAACATCATCTGGTGGTTTGGAATCCCATACACGATAATTACGGATAATGGAACCCAATTTGACAGTGACAATTTTAGGAACATGTGTCACGATTTCGACATAAGGAATTATTATGCAACACCAGCTCATCCACAGACCAATGGCCAGACTAAAGCAGTGAACAAGATAATCAAGCACACCCTAAAAACAGAACTAGATGCCAAAAAAGGAAGCTGGGTAGACAAGTTACAAGAGGTTATGTGGGCCTATCAGACCACGAAAATGACCTCAATAGGAGAGACCCCTTACTCATTGGCGTACGGGGCAGAAGCAGTAATCTAGTCGAGGTCATTCATAACTCACCCAGGGTATATCTCTTCCACCCCGAGTTGAACGGTGAGATGATGAGACAGAACTTAGACGAGTTGGACGAAAAAAGAGACATGTCGAGGAACAGGACCGCAGCCTACCAATAAATGGTCGTTAGATCCTATAACTCGCATGTCTGAATCAGGAGATTCCAACTTGGAGATCTAGTTCTAAAAAGGGTGTCACCCAATACAAGAGATAAATTAGCAGAAACCTTGGCAGACAAATGGGAAGGCCCGTACAAGGTGGTCGGGTTGGCAGAACACGGGGGGTACCGCCTTGCCCGATCAGAAGGAAGCAAGTTACCCAGACCGTCCAATGCCTAATACTTAAAAAAAATACCTTTAGGGGTCCCTTGGTCTTTCTTATTTTCTCTTACTTCTTTAGAAATTAATTTTATCTTGTTGCTTGATTATTTTATATTCCTTTTCAGCATTTAACAAAAGCCCCTTCGAGGGAATAGTTTCAAAGGTCAAGAAATGTGTTCAAAAACTTTGTTTTCATATACAAAAGCAGTCTCTGGGCACTTAGAAACTGCTTGGTGTCAGGTGAGAGCGCCCGAGAGGCCCAGTGGGGGGTCGAAAACGCATGTCACAAAGACAGCGTACACTCGCCAAACTAACTGGGTGCAATAAAGAACTGTTATGGCACCTTCAGGACATAAGCCCTGATGGGATGCGCCAAGAGTTAAACGAGGGATGAATATTCTTACTTTAAACAAAAGGCGCAGTCCAAACACCTGCTAAGTTAGTAAAATACAAGATGCCCCGTTGCAACGAATCTTGATCAATAGACTATTGAGAGACGTTCCAATGACCTAGTTGACAGATAAAAGACGAGAGTCTATAAACTGATACCATGTAAATGGATCATAAAAGAACACTTATTGACGTAATAACAGTATAATGGTCGGGGATCGAACAGCCGATGGGCAAACCCGAGCAACTCCCCCAACCAGGAGAGAACCCTTACAAGCTCTGCCACACAGAGTTACTTAGCTAAAGTCAGGATAGCAGACTCATTGTAGTTTGGGTTAATAAAATATCTTGGTCAATGTTAAAGGAACTGTGGAAGAAGATATGATCACAGCCAAAATGACTAACTTAGATGTGGCCCGACTCATAAAATTTGAGTTGATAAATGGTTACAGTTAGTCATAAAGTGTTTAGAAACAACAAGCAAATTTCATTTCATTAGGGAAATATGTGGTTACAAAATTGCTTTTACAGATATGATAAAAAGGAAACTTCTAAACATCAGAGGTATTAGATGGACCTCCAGGCCTAGAACCACCAGAAGGAGCATCACCTCCATGGTCTTGGCTCGAGTTTTCAAAATCCATCCAAGTTATGACATCCTCGGGATCGTCAGCCATAAAGGGAGAGTAATATGTGCTTGGCAAAGGACCAACGTCGGCACCCTTAGTCAAAAAATTTCTCTTTTCGTTGGCATGGAAAGCAACCAGAAAAGATGTTAAAGAAAGCTCCAGATGTATAGGATAAGGGTTATTCCCGATCGACCGATAATAAGCCCTCCAATGAATCCTCTGGTTTTTGATAGCCTCCAGGGTCATATCATTATGCTTCCTGATCACTCTGTCTCATTTACGATGAGCTTCATCTGAAGATCTTTCTTTGACCCCGAAGAAAGCTTGAGAGGTGATCAGCCCCCTCTCAAATTCCCTCAGTATGACACCTCAAAGGCTAAGGATCTCTTATAATGATCCACATTTTGGACCTCAAGGGCTGACCTAGCTTCCTAGGAAAGCACTTTCATGTTAACCTGCTGCTGCTCCAAGTCCCTAGACTAGAATTCATAATACATCTGAGCCTCTTCAAATGCCTGTTGCGTTGTAAGCATAGCCTCTTGGGCAGAGGTAATGGTGTCCTAGGCAAACCGAGTCTCCTCCTAGGCCTTTTTCACTGTCGTTTCAGCCAAAACGACCATCGAATCAAGCTGAGCATTCAGCGATTCCTCCCTGACGACCAACTTCTCTAGTTCAGCATTTATCGAAGTGAGCTAGTTGATAGTTGCCTTAGATACAGAAGCCTTATTCTGGACGTTGGCTATTGTCTTTCTTAAAGAAAGCTCGGTCACAGCATAGGTCCTTAGCTCCTTCTCATACTGCTTGACCTTGGAAGCGCTGGTAGAAGAAGACTTAAGTGCATCATCTTTTTCAGCAATAGATTTCTTCAGTTGGGATATCTATGTGGCTTGCCTCTTCTGATCCGTCAAGTCCCGAGTCAGCTCCTCCACCACCTGAAAGCAAAGTAAGAGTTAGGGAATCCATGAGGTGGGCAGATGAAAGATAATATAGAGAGCATTTACAAAGATTCCGTTATTAAAGACTATTTGAACCCATTCAGATGGGCTAGCTGCTCAGACCCCTCTCTAATAGCCATATCCAATATATCCCTCACCAACTGACATGGAACGAAGCATGGAAAGAGGGTCAACTCAAAATTCACTTAAGCGAGGAGACCCAGAAGACGAATCGTAATGAGTTGTCGACATAATGGTTCGGTTAGAAGCAGAGGCAGTCGGAAGCGCCATTAGAAGGGTTGGACCAACCTTGACACTTTCACCAGCCTGAAAAGTAACCTTTGGAGCTTCACAACTTTGCTCCCCAGGAAATTGACCTCCACTGACACCATCCTTAGCAAGAGACTCAGGTGGTGTAAGGGGGGACTTACCCCCAAGCTGGGCTACTGGAACATCTTAAACTAATTCCACTACAGCATCAGTCTTCGACTTCGGCACCAGACCAAGCATCTGTTCTTCTGTGACATCCGGCATATTATCATCAATAGACAACTCCTATGAGTTGCGCTTCCCATCATCAGAGTTTGAATCTATGATGACTATTTAGTGCTTGACTGAAAACTCCATGGGAGCCTTCCCCAGGTGATATGCTGGAGGACCCGCTGGAGAACAATCGGGTTTAATTTGAAGAGGCCGGAGGTAAGATAGAGGTATTGATTCATCGATGGCCTTAGCTACTTCAGATGGGATAACGGAAGACGTAGCAACCACCCGATCACTCTCTATCTTTGATCGATGCTCCATCAGAATTAGTTCAGTTATGGTCCCATGATCGTCATCATCATCTTCATCCAAAAGAATAGGGGCAGCTCCCGATTGAGAGGGCAATAAAGGTGCCTCACTTATAATCTCCCCTTTTCTGCAGATAGCCTCGGAGACAGAAGATCCCTCAACTACCTTGGCCACTTTACTGCCAGAGACATTGTCATCAGACCTAGTTTTGTGAGACTGGCCCCTGATTGGCTTCTATTGACTCCGCCTGCCTCCAGAGGGTCTATCTTAGCTCGATCTCTCCCTACTCGACCTCTCACGGTCAGATCCCTCTGTAGAAGAATGAACTCGACCGGACTTATCCTTGGAAGGCTCCCTCCGACCACTCCAAAGGGGGGCATTACGACTGTTTACCGTAACCTGGTCAACAGAAACTGTCGGAAAGTCATGATCAAACTCATAAACATACTCCATAAAGTTATGTTCTGGGAGAGCTATGCCTTGAGCCACCTGGTCAGCAGTAGTTTTTCAGCTCACCCGATCGAGGTTTTTAGCCTTCTTAGCTTGCTCGACAGTGACAATATCCAGTTCATATACTGAGAAGGAAAATATCACTGGGAATAATGAGCAGCAACAATAATGATAATCCATCATTAGGATAGCTCAAAAACAAAGATTTATTGCGTCTGCACCGAGCGGATATCTCATGAAAGAAACCGAATTCGATCAACTCTTTTTCTAAGTACTAGTTACGGCGACCTTGGACCTTCCAAGAAGTCTGTGCCACTTTGACGACCGTATCAGCCTATTCCTGAGTCATAATAGGTACAGTTTTGTTCGATAGCTCGGGACTACAGAAATGCCTTGGGACTATATTTCGGTTTAACAGATGGGATGGATCAGTCACCACGACCTCACCCCCAATCTTCATTGATGAAGAACCAACTATTCTTTCAATACTTGTTAGACAATGGAAACCCCCAGATGAAGCCCTTGTGGTCTTTGTGGGTTGAAAGAACATGTTTCTCCTTGTAACCATGATGGATCCAACTGCTAGGCGATGTCGATTGAAGGTAAAAAGTCTCACCTTTGGTTGATTGACCCAAAGTGTAAAAATTACGTATCTCTTGAGGGGTCAGTGGGTACTTAGCTCCACATAAGTGCCATAGACTGACCAGCACCCGATACGAGTTGGGAGTCAGTTGAGCCGTGGCTACGCTTGCGTCTGCCAAGAAGCGAGCAATGAAGGGCTGTAAAGGAAAAATTACCCCAGAAGACAGCATTGCCCCATAGATTATGATCGCGCTAGTAGGTGGATTCCACACTCGCGATTGCCACTGCAGGATAGTTTCACTGAACGGGGGAGGTCGAACCGTTCCATAAAATTCACAAGTTATTCATCTGTCACTACATTTATTTCAAGATCAAAAGCGTAAGGATGGTCCGTTGAGAATCTAAGCAAGCGAGCCAGTCGTTTCCTCAAAACGTCCCTCATTTTTAACGTCTGAGAAGTTATCTTCAAGTCGCTCGCCAAGCGAGCAGTCTCCTTAGGAGAAGCCCTAGAAGTTTGCCTTATATTCTTCAACATATCTGGATGGACATCAATAGAAGTGGAACCAAGAGGATTAGAAGAAGAAGGAAAAAACCCAGGACAGTCCATAGAATAATCCACATTCAGAGCAGTAGGTTGGGATGAAGGAAAACGGCCGTAAAAAGAAGAGACTCAAGCCTAGTGATATTTTCTTTATCACCAGCCTCAAAGCTCAAAATAACGATAACGAAGAGTTGGGTCCATACCTGAGATGTGCGCGGAGGTAATGAAAACACAGAAGTTTGAAGATGGGAAGCCAAAACCTAGAGGAAAAGAGAAGTTATGGTTTTTACGAGAAATCACTATGAAATTGTAGGGAAATTGAAAAGTTTTTTAGATATATATAAGGGTAACTAACCTCATATCAACATGCATACGCGAATGGGGGTAAGTGCACGCATAATGAGAAACACGCGCAGTTCAAATTTTGAAAAAAGTGGATAAATGATTGCGTCAGCTGAAATGAGCGTGATTGACATTAACATCTAGCCTGCAAAGCATTAATTGTGCGTTCAAGAGCACCACAACGAAAAGTAATAATAAATTAAGCATACTTCACCGAACGAGTTCTATTTCGAACGAGATGCTCGGTCTTGTATGTTTAAGGAGGTGTTGTTATTGGAAAATTCTAAGTAACATGACACGTCAGCAAACGACTAGGGTCGGGAACACCACGTCACTAGAGTTTGATCAGGTTAAGTCAACATGGATAGAACCAAATAAACCTAACCAGTTCTCCACGACCAGATAACATAGATGATCAGATTAGAAAACCCGATCGAGTTGCCAAGATGGTCGGGACCAAGGGTCAGGTTGAATCAATGATCGGGGAAACAAGAATGGTAAGGAAAATAGACGACCAGACGCGTGACACATGGATAGCACCCAGATTCAATGGAATCACGACTCAAATACGCTAAAAAATAGTCTGATTTGAACAAGGCTTCTGGAAGTGTACTCTGATAAAAAATAAACAAACTTCCTTTTAGTTATCAGAGTCCAGATTAGGAAAGAGATCTAAAGACAATTGAAGTACAAATCAACCCCAAACAGGGAAGAAAGATAGCACGACTCTAAGAAGTTATAATTTTATTAAATGACAGAAACTTTCCTTACTTGTACATCAATAATTATGGTTCTATGCATGTATAAATAAACCCAGGAAAAATCCAAAAGAAAAAAAGGGCAATTTTGAGAGGAAATACCAGAGTGATTGAGTGTGTAATCTTTTTCTGCATAGTGAATCTTTGTTGCTGCGATTGGCAACCGTGGACTTTTTTTTCCCGCATTGGGGTTTTACCACGTAAAATCATAAATCTTATTTATTTGAGAAAATTGCCAAATGTAACCAAATAGATTATGGGAAAATTGTTGTTAGCGTTCTTTAATATTTTAATTGTTTATAACCGTTTTGCAATAAAAAAATTCAATCCCTAATCAAATTTACAAAAATACCCCCAATTAGTTAATTTTTTAAAAAAATTTACATTTTTTCCCTTCACTCTTCTTCTCTTCCACGTCCCACGCCTCTCTTCTTTCTTCTTTTCTACTTTTTTTTCTTGTCCAATCTTTGACTTCTTCTTCTTCATTTCCTCTTCTTTATCTCTTCATCTCTTCATCTCTTCATCTTCTCCTTCTTCTCTCCATCTTCTCCGATCTACATCTCATCTTCTCCGATATGCATCTCATGTTCTTCATCTCTTCTTCTCTTCATCTTCTCCGATCTGCATCTTTCTGGTACCGTCAATCTACTCCTCCATGAACAGATTGACTCCTATATTATTATTTTTTTTCTTTTTCGTTTTTCTATTGAAAGATTTTGTTTTTATTTTGTTTCATATATTAGGAAGCTTATTAGGAAGATTTTTTTTTTAGACATTAGGAAATTTTAATTTTTTCTTCAAATTAAAAAATTATATATAAAAAATAATAGAAAAATTATACAATTTTTTATATTGAAAATGGAAGAAGAAGACAGAAGGAAATAAGAGAAAAAGAGATGTCATGGAAGAGAGAAGTGTAAAAAGAAGGTTTTTTTTAAATGGTTGCTTTTATATAGGGGCATAACTGTAATAGCATAAAAATTTGGTTATAAAAAATTAAAATTTGAAAGTAAGTTATAAACGATTACTCAATGTTCTAAATGGTTACAAATGAACTTTTCCCTATTTATTTTCCTATTATATTTTGTTCGTGCTTAGTCATTACCTTGCTCTGATTGTGTGACGGGGTATTGATCTAAAAATCACCATCAACAGAGATCATTAGTATAACCTCCTTCGCACATAAATTCTTTTTATTATTAATATTTTATTTTAAATAAATATTGCTGTCATTTTTACTATTCTTAAACAGAAACTTTAGAAGTAAGGTCGTTAAATTTAGTTCAAGGCTTTCTACTTTTTAAATTTAGAATTTTTTTAGATCCTTTTTAAGATTTCAAATGAAAAAAAAAAAGCTCATTTAGCTTAGCAATATTCGACGTTCGAGTCGCCGCCGCCGAGTGGCATATAAAAAAAATGGTTGAAAGAAATAGATGGAGCTAATTTCACTCTTCAATAAAAAGAATTAATTTTGGAGCAAAATGAAGTATTTCTAATTTAAATTCTTAGGATAGAGTGTTTTAGGATAAAAGAGATCACATTGTAATAAGTTAGAGTGTTTTAATTTAGTTTCTTATGATTGAGCGTCATTAGAAAATGATTGTGAAAAGAAAAGAAAATTAGGATTGAAAGAAGGAAATCTCATAAAATTATTGTAGCAATTAAATTCTTTGGAGGAAATATCAACACCCTAATAAAATTATTAAGCCGATCTTAGCTATAATTTGTTCTGATTTGTGAAGCTTTATGAGTATAGATCAAATTAAGTGTGGGTTCAATATAAATTGTTATATTATGATAAATTCCATTTTTTTAATTTTATCAAATCACAAACATAATGGTTTGAAGTAGATAAATTTTTTATATTTTAAATCCCCCATATGAAATGTCAGATTTAGTGATCCAATTAAGCGACCCCACCTACTGTAGCTATTTGCATGACAAGCTTGGAAATTCCATCAATTCCTTTCCGAGGCCATGAGTAGGTGATTTGTCCATCACAAGTAGAATAATATGACAGCAATTTTGTAGCTTCACTAGTCCTGCAATGGGTAGAATATAACATCGACAGCCATTTGTCAGTGTTCAACAATTCAATCCATGGTTGTTTCTAATGTTACATTGCACATTATCTCATAAAGTTTTTCATCTTTAAAACTATTTTGCAATCAACTCAATCTACAGAAGGAACATCCACAACTAATATTTGAAAGTATAAATGTTAGCGGCAGCAAAGGAGGTGATGCGTTCAAGACTATATGGCAGTCCATAGGCTTTAATCTCTCAAAACTATTCTAATTTTTCAAAGAGACGTGATTTTTAAAAGGGGAGAGCAGCATTATACCACTTGAGCATAGGACTTGGTAAATTAAACTTGAGTAACGCGGTGTATGGTCTACATTATCTGGTCAAGATGCAGGTTTGTCCAGATAATATACTTTACTAATCAGACAGGCAGCTTGAGCCTTGAGGTCTGCCCTTCAGTCTCATTCAGTCTTTCAATTTAGCAGTCTTTCCTTATTACCTCTGAATGTCCCTTGAGTTTGACAATGCATGGTGCGATCCGATCACAGTTACATAATTCATTAATCATACAAAAGAAACAAAGACGCGGCGTATAATATCATTCTATAACTTTGCAAGAAATTATACATACTATACTTCGGAACTTTTGTGTGAAAAATCCAGTATGTAAGCGAACTGCCAATATTAATCTACTGTTTCCACCTAAATAGAATACTTTGATAGAAGCACCTGACTAATTGACCTAGAGCATTTTGAGAGAAACTGTCCATCTACCATCGTGCGTAAAGTCTATGTAACAAATCAATTGAGAAAAGGTGCCTACTTTAAAACGCCAGTACATCCACATTCACCTATATTAACACCTAAGTTACAATGTACAACAATCCATTCCATCAGAAGAAGTCATCAAATGCTCCTTCTCTATCATTCTCCCACTTTTCACATCCTGCATAACGTAACGATAGGTTACCATTAGCACATCCTCCAAACAAAACAGATAATTAACTTTGAAGCATGACAAATGTTACCTACAAATTATTGTTATGTAAGGCAATATCTCTTCCTAAAAGTGCGAGTTTCAGATAAAAACAGAGCTTTATTACATGTGTCAAGCCAAAGCAGTTAACAAGCTGACCTACCATGTGCTTAGTTTCAAAAGAATCTAAGCGTGAAGTACATTTACTTATAGAAAGTGTACTTACCTATTTCTGTGGCCGAAAGATCCTGAACTATCAGCTGGAAAGAATTGGGTTTGAATGAAGAGAAGCTATTAGTGGCAGGAGCTGGAGCTGGAAAAGTGAAATCGGAATCGGATGATGAAGCATCAGAGTTATCAGAAGTATCAATCTGCTCCTCCCTAACAATGGGTATCAAAGTTGAAGTCGAGTTTGATGAACGCAAGATCATTTTCAACTGGGAAAATTGCTCTGACATGCAATATAACAGCCTGAGGCACACTAGATCAGATTTAGTATTAGTCAAATAACATCAACTCTTCTAGAGTCCATGATTAAAATGCTGAAACTATCAATAAAGGCAGCCATCCAAACAAGTATGACCATGAGATTTGATCAACATAGCATAAATATCCAAACAAGGAAAGCCAATAAATAATCTATAGAGTATAGTGTACATATATCAGGATCACAAAACAAGGCCATATGTCAAGGATGCAGAGCAATGGATTCTATATTCAACATTTCGAAATTAAAAGTTCAAAAATGAAGATCTGCAAGGTTAAAAGTATTAAATCTTTATGCTCTAATACTACCTGTTCAAAGAGTCTTGAAGTTGATAAACTCTTCTTTCAGTTTCTTCTAACTTCCTAAGTCTTTTCTCACTTAATTCCCAAGCTTCAGCACATTTCCTTTCAGAATAATCAGCTCGTTGTTTTTCCGTCAGCAACAAGGCCTGTATAATATAACAAGAAGCCTTAACATTTGTTAAAATTATATATATTTGACCAGGAAACAAGAAGATTTTCAAACTCAAATGACAATTATCAGAAAGATTCTAAGAGAATATATAGATGGCTATAGTTTGATTATGGCTTACAGAAGAAACATGTAATTCGAGACACATAAATAAAATAAGATGATGAATACCAATTCCAAAAGAAAATTTGAAGAGTCAGGTGCAAAAATGGAACTCAGCAAAGGTACCATATGAAACATAAATTTCTAGGTAAGTGGGCTATAGTTTGATTATGGCTTACAGAAGAAACATGTAATTCGAGACACATAAATAAAATAAGATGATGAATACCAATTCCAAAAGAAAATTTGAAGAGTCAGGTGCAAAAATGGAACTCAGCAAAGGTACCATATGAAACATAAATTTCTAGGTAAGTTCTTCATCTTTTTCCTTTGTGTCCTAACATTTAAGTGATGGATAATTTAAGCAGCTAGCGTAAGAAATATGTGATAGACAACTGTAGATATACAGGTTATACCGGAATTACCTTCAAGGTCTCCACTTCTGCAGTGAGGGTCTCAATCTTTTCAGCCTCTTGGACACGAATTGAGATGTTGTTAATAGCGGGAAGGGATTCATTTGCTTTTTGTGCAGCCTCAGATTCCATGACATGCAATGCATTTTTTTCATCCACTTTGCACTGCACAGCTTGGAAGGAATGCTGCAACTCAGTTATTTCTAGTCCTTCTTCATTTATCTCAATCTGCAAGCATGATCTCCACAACAGTTGGACACCGTAAGCACAAAGGTGCGTAAATTTTGTCACAGAAATAACTCTAAATGAATACTATCATCTTTCAAGACAATGCTAAGTGCTAAGTAAGGGCTGTATAATCACAATCCAATTTATCAACCGTGTCAGGCAAAGGTTTGAAACTCTTTAATGTGTTATGGCTCAACATTATTTAAGACAGAAAAAGGCCCGAGACTTGTATAAAATACAACACATCTTGTAAGAAAATATTTCTGATATGCTTTTATATATCTTACTTTTGTTTGTTTTTCTGACTGCAAACACAATGTAAGTTCTTCTGGTTGTTCTTGAGGTTTCTCTTCAGCTTCTTGAAGAACATCATTTTCTGTTGAAACCTAAAAAACATACAAGTTCGCATTAATTTAGAAGACAAAGGTAGATAAAAATAGAGAATTTAACTCAGGAACTCACAAGAATTAACACATCTTTACAATTATTATATTCTTCTTCCAATCAGTACAAAAATAATTTAAGCCATTCATGACATTTGTAAAAGTCTAAAAGAGTAAAGAGTTTTAACATATCTTGTTTAGAGAATTATTTTTAATATTTATTATACATATCTTACTTTCAATTGTTCTTCAGACTGCAAATACACAGAGAGTTCCTCTGACTGTTTTTCAGGTTTATCTTCCTCTTTTTCAGGTTTATCTACAGCTGTTTGGAGAATACCGATTTCTGTTGAAACCTAAAAACATGCAAATACACATTAATTTACATGACACAGGTAGATGAATATAGAGAAGTTAATTCAAGAACTTGTAAGAAATGACATATTGTTACAATTATCATATTTTTCGTCAAATTACATTAGAAATAATTTACGCCATTCATTTCTGACCCTTGCAGAAGTTTGAAAAAGTATAATGTAATACATGTTGCTTAGAGAATTATTATTGATATTCCTATATATCTTACTTCCGATTGTTTTGCTGATTCCAAACACAATGCAACTTCCTCTGGTTGTTTTTGGGATTTATTTTCCGATTCTTGGGGATAGCCATTTTCTGTAGAAACCTGGAATAATGCAAATACACATTGAGGGAGATGAAGATAGAGAAGTCAATTCAGGAACTCATAGGAAATGGCATATTAACACAATCATTCCAATCTTCTTCTAATTACAACATAAATAATTTACGCCATTCAATTCATGACACTTGGAAAAGTCTGAAAAGATGAAATGGATAAAAATAAGTAAATTTCTAATATGCCCTTATATATCTTGCTTTCATCGTACATAAATCATTTGGGTTTGGGGGTGGTTTTGGAAACCCGTTCTTGAAGCAGGGCAGGGGTGGGGTGGTTATCCCTTCATAATGTTACATATTAATGTCAGATACATGACTCTAATGGGCATTTGAGCTACATCTTGTATGTGTTAGAACGAATACATGGCATTTTTCCATAACAAAATAATTACTGAACGTATAAAAATTATGTACTAGCATAACTTGAATATAATAAGAAAAAGAAGAACTTGGTGGTGGGGGCGGATGAGGTCCTCTACCCGGAAGTTCCCTGACCCTGACCTAGGGTTGGACGTGGGGGCCCATTGGAGCGGGGGAGGGTCCCCCACCCCCATTCCTAAATCCTCCCCACACCCCCGCCCCCAAACCCCATTTGGGGGAAGTGGGGATGGGGGTGTTTGTGGGGAGGTTCCCCTGTCCCCACCCCCGCCCACCATTTCCCCTATTTTCAATCCTAGCATTTTTCAATCTGAAATCCAGAATTCAAAAATCATTCCAATCGTCGATTCATCCTATTTTGATATCCAATCTAATAAATAATATAAAATATATAATTGGTTTAATTTAATCCAAAATTAATATAAATAACTAAAGTAATATAGTATTACACATTAATACAAATGGGGAAATGGATAGAGTAAATGGGTAATAGAGTAAAAGTTTTTTTTTTTTTTAGGAAAATATACGTAAAAATATATAAAGAAATATGGGGAAATAGAGAAAATGGGGTCTCACCCCCACCCCGATTAAGAGAAATGGGAGAATGGGGAAATGGTGGTGTAGGTTATTTAGATTTTGGGGGTAAAATTTGCCTCCACCCCCACCCCCAAACCTTATTTGGGGGCAAAATTTGCCCCCAAATGGGGATGGGGTCCCATGGGGGAAATGCCCATCCCTACCCTGACCTTGACTTCATTGATGGAGGTTGGGGGAAAACATTTTTGACTGGGTTGAGGTTAGAGATTCCTAACACCGCCCCATTCACATCCTTATATATGGGCGGGCACACATCAATTATATAAACTACTTTACATTTTAAAACATAGGCAACTATAGTTGGTATATTTCAAACTGGTATGCAGAAGCCAACCCAATAAAATAATGGAAATATAAATCACTTATGATAAACTCAATGGAAGGAGTAATTATTAGGTACCATCTTTAATTTTCTAAACTCTCTCCGGGTCGTTATTCCTCTGCGTCTGCTTTGTGTATAAACTGATGCTTCTTTTAGCTTCTTATGGTAGGAGCAAGCTCTGTGACAGCGCCAATGGGCCTGCAAGTATTTACTTTTAAGTAACAATTATTTTTAAGAATAAATCGCATCCTTTAAGCATTTCACAATTATCTGCATGATAACCTGAATAATAACAGCAGCCCTGGTACGGCGTCTACTTTTGAATTCATTAAGAGCAGCCACGACCCTTAATGCTGTCTGCAAGACAACTGCAGCGTTCTGGATATTGGCATATGCCTTTCTGGCAACAAGTCTTTGCAAATTCTTCTGGATTTTAATAGAAGCTGCTTCTCTCTTCATGTTTTTGTACTTTTTGCGAGCCAATTTTCCTAGAAAATAGAACTATAAGATTAATATGGAATGACGTACAGAAGCTCAACCAGTATCAACAACAGATTGGAGCCCTAAAAATACTGTGGCGATATAAAACTGCAGACATGAATCAATAGGGTCTAATTCTAATCAACTTCTTTTAACATAAGCTTAAGAGTGAAAAATTCTGTATGCCAGGGCTTTCCCAATAAAATGCATCCAAACCCCAGGGCTTTCTATTTTCATCTGTAGAACAATGTTTGTCCATTATCAAAAGTAAAACTACATTTTTTTTCCTTTCCCAAGATACCCCTTGTTACAATTTGAATTACTACAGTACATAACACAACAATAGATTTTACATGCAAAAAGGAGGGCAATTTTGAAAATAAAAAGGAATAAGAGGAATAGAGGATTGTCACTGCCATTTATTTAATTTTCTTAAAAAATATTCATGTTCAAACACCAATATGAACTTTCAAAAAAGACACTCATTGTGGGTCCAAGAGGCAGCATATTACAGAAGAACATACATCAAATTTCCAATCAACTCACCTCTGCACCAAGTTTGTATGCAAACAGAAGCTTTCCGCATAAGAGTGTAACGTTTTCGCGTAACGTGACTTTTAATTTTGTATTGAATAACCTTAGCTGATCCATCAATTACTCTTGCCCTTCGTGCATCTAAGTCAGCCATCTGACCAGCTCTTAGAAATATCTTTTCTTTCCCAATCTGCAAAACAGTTTATGGACTTGTGGTTTATAATCATTCAATCAAGGGTGGTACATCACATCATGGTAGCCATAATTGTTAATATCAACATCATCCATTCATGGGTACTACATCACAATGTGGTGGTCATAATTGTTTTGGAGGTACCTCAATATAGAACATTAGGTAAAAATACCCTTGACATACAGTTATGCAACACGCATGTCTGGGCACTTGAATAATCACAGATAGTATGGTACTAATCTCAAGGGCAATAGATGATAAGAAACTTAAAATTCCCAGAAACAAAAAGAAAAAGACAAACACAATAAAATAGAAAATAGAAAATCAGTTCCATTATTACCTGATACCCTCTAAGGTCCATTTTTTCCAATATCCATTTGCAGGCAACTTTCTCTTCATAGCTGCTTACATGGGCAACAAATTTATAATGAAAATTTCATCATGCAAGACCAGCAAACCCTCAGAAGAAACTTGAAGTCAACCAAGAAAAATTTAAGTAATTTGTTTAAAACATGAAGTAATACTTACTCTCCTCTCATAACCTCGGGCGCAAGAATACCAAATCGACCTAGAAACTCAATACAGGTCCTATGAGTAGGGAATCCAGCACATTTGATTCTAATGGCCTCTAGAACACCCTACACAGATAAAAATGAGAACAAAAGGAAAAGCATTCAAAAAAAAAAGCATACGAGAGTATAATGCAAGCCAAATAGTACTTACACCAGAACGCAATTGTTGCATGATGTTAATATTCTCAAATATGGCAGGTTTTAGTACAGTGTTCGGCTTCACGCATCTAATGTAGTGAGGCTCAGTAGAATTTAGTGTATCCATCAACTGTTGTAGTTGTAGCTGCAGCAATTATTTCATAATATCAAGTTTCACCCTTTCGAAGTGGTGTAGGCATTCGCCAATGGGGCATGGAGAGGCTCAAGAAAAAAATAAAATAAATCACAGATTCAAAACTAATGATAGCAAAAAATTATACCTTAAAGCGAGAACCAATAGATGAAAACTTAGAGGACTTGGTTGTCTCCTCACTAAGTGGAGGAAAGAGGCCTGCTACAAAAGAACAATTGGAAGCACTCAACAAATGCTGATGTTCAGCAACAACATAGTCTTTATTTTTGTCTAAAAATTGATCAGACTGATATTGAACCTGAAAAGAAGTACATGGAATAATATTACTATAACATATAGGTCACTCACATTACAAAATAATCATACAGCACATATAGGGACCATAACTGACCTCTCCTGCATAATGTACAATGGTAAAATCTGACCGAGCCAATTTTGGTTTTATAAAGCGTTTGTGATCCTTAAATGTCTGATAAAGCTTTTGTGAAAATGTTTCATGAGTTGACTTCGGAAACATACTGTAAATAAAAACCATTTGTCAAATTAGCTGGTTAATTAGAAATATAGTATAACCTGATATAAGAGTATATATATCGCCTTTGACATTGAACTTCTTTTTTTTTTTCTATTTTCATTTGTTTGTGGGTTGGTGAGGGGAAGAGAACTTATGTCATCAGAGACACAAATGCGCAATATTACAGCAAATGAATAGAAATTTTCTCATACCATGCTTCATCAAGTAAAGCAATGATCCCGCCTGGTTTCTGCAAAACATTATAAATCAAAAATCTGATAAGGAATCCAATAGAGCGGATCTATTTACTAACAGTAAAAATGTCAGAATTAAAACCGCAGCCACACAATAAAACAACTCCAGGATAGGGGGGTCCTGACATGCTTATTAGCTATTGTCTAGATAACTATGGACTAGTGTCATTGTCTTACATAAAATAATTCATGTCCAGGGAATCAAATCAGAGAACAGAGACTACTAGACAGTATTACCCACTGGGATAAGCAGCACAAGACAGTAACATCACATGCCAATGCTCTCCCAATTGGAACCTCTCTTTCTACTTCAGCAGACCAGTAACACCACGTGTTTGTTGCCTCACAGGCTCATATTCAATTGCGGGACCATCCCAAGTTTGTTTGCTTCAGCCAGAATTGGGTTACCAATCTTGGACACCAGAAAAATCCCACTTCGGTAGGATTTCATCCTGTGTTGTGGGGATGGGATTAGATTTTTGGTTTAAAATATTAAAGATTATTTTAACATTTTATTTTATGCTAAAAAAATTAAATTATTTTAGGATATAATATTAATATCAAATTATGTAAATTATTTCATTAAAAACCAAAATGATTATTATAAATTAATAATTAATTTTATTTTATCATCAAAATATAATTAAAATAAGTATAATAAAATCTATTTAATCAAAATTCAAAATTCTATTCACTCCAATCCTGTGCCAATCCCAATCTCAAATACTATCCCTTCCCACGCACCAAACAAATAATGGTCTGAAGGAACTCCACAATAAACATGATCTTCCGGTCCGGCTTTGAATTGTAAATACTCATTTAGACGGGTAACCTTATTTTAACATACATGCAAAGTTAGCACCACCACAAAAGAGAAAACCAAGAATCTTCCTCCAGACTTGGTTTTGGTAAAAATTGATACAGGGAATTCTGCATGTACAGTTGTACTCTTTTGTTGCAGAATTTATGCGCTGAAACTTTGACTTTCTGCAACTGCTTGTAAGCACACATGTATGTTTAATGTTTGAATTGTCTTATGAAATAAATGACCACTAAATAACCAAGTTGTTTTCTCATTAAACCCTTATGCTCGTTTGGTATAGCTTCTCTAAGCAGAGCTTTTAGGAGAAAATCTTTACAAGTATAATTTCTACGAGTAGAGTTTTATTTTTTTTATTTTTTTAAGTCAAATAATTTTTTTTTTAAGCTAGTAGATTATTCGGTTGTATAATTTTAAAAACTCTTTTAAATGATGGGATTGCCAAAAAGGACATATGGAAAAAAAAAATCAAAATATTATATAATAAAATTTGACCAAAATATATTTTATAATTAAAAAAGCACAATACTATACAAAAGAGTATCAAATAAAGATCAAAAAAAATATCTTAAAATTTTTATAGATAAATCACAAACACCGACAAAAGAAAAGGAGAAATTGAAATGCATGTTTGATATTGTGAAACTTACCGGTCAAATGAAACTTCAACACTTTGAAGTTACGAATGCGTAGAGTAGTGACGCAGTGTTTATAACATATTTTAAAAGGTATCATGGAATAAATAAATGTTAAAGTCAACAACTAATCTAGTTAAAAAAAAAGTGCCAATCAACCATAGATTAATATAATTGGCTAGGTGATTGATGTCACGTGGCTGAATAATGATATATAACTCTATGCTCTCTTCCTCTATCTCTTTAGGGTTAACAATAAATATTACGATAGGGTTATTTTAGACATTTTTAAGTTTAAAAAAGAAAACATAAAAAGAGCTTTGTGGAGAAGCTCAAAATGAAAGCTTCTCTGGTATGATGTATGCTAAAGTTAACTATTAATCTAGTTGTCAATCAGCTACAATCAAGGTGGCAATCAGCCATAGATTGATTTAATTGGCTAGGAGATTGATTGAACGGTTATTGTGATTGATTCTATTTCCTTTTCTCTTCTAGACCTTGCAATATAAAATGATGTATCTTTAGCAGAATAATATACAAAACTATTGCCCCTTTCCCCTATCTTCTATGTGTTAACATGGTATTAGAGTGTCGATCTTTCTCTCAAACACAACCTTTAGAAATATCTCATATGTGCCACAGTGGACGGTTTTAGAAATATCTCGTATGTGCCACTGTCGACGGTTTTAGAAATATCTCATATGTGCCACCGTCGGCGGTTGCAGACAACAGCACATACACACCTATAAAGGGTCCAAGATTTTTGCAACCCTTTTTTTCCTCCGACGATGACTTGCAATGCATGAACTATACATTTGGTGGCTTTCTCAGTCTGGTTTTGGGTTCCATATAACCAGATTGCCCTTTTCAAAAATGTCTCCAGTTTCGTCTCTGTTTTAAAAAAAAAAAAAAAAAAAAAAAACCTATGTCGAGTATTTTCATTGTCCACTTTGTCAAGTCGTTTTATCGGTAACTCTGTTAAGATGTTTTCTCGGCAACTCTATCAAGTTGTTCAACCACTCTATCAAGTTGTTTCATCAGTACCTTGTCAAGTCGTTTCGTCAGCACTCTATCAAGTTGTTTCATCAGTACTTTGTCAAGCCGTTTCGTCGGCACTTTGTCCTCTATCAAGTCAATTCGTCAACTTGAAATGACTCACTATTATGTCATCAAAACTCTACAAACTCTGTTTCATCTCCCCATCTTGAGCTTGGGGGGGAAGTTTGAGAATCTTGGAAATATTGATTATATGTTTCCATTTTTAATTTATCATGTTTTTATTGCCATTTAAGTTTTTCTATATCTTTGTTTCAAGCCAGCCATTGATAATATCTATGCTCCAGCTTGAGGGGGATTGTTAAATCAACTATTTATCTAGTTGTCAATCAGCTACAATCAAGGTGTCAATTACCTATAGAATAATGTAACTGACTACGTGATTACTTGAGCAATTATTGTGATTGATTCTATTTTCTTTTCTCTTCTAGACCTAGCATTATAAATTGATGTATCTTTGGCCGAAAAATATACAACACTATTCTCTATTTTTTTCCTATCTTTCATGTGTTAACAATGTAAAACCACCTTTTTGATTGTACAAAGATCTACCGTAGTGACAAGCAAGAAAAAAAACTTGAGAAAAGGCTTTTGGGATTAAATAAGCTCTTTTAGCCAATTGGGAAGCTTTTCCAAATGTATACTAAGAAGGTCAACACTAAGGGCAAATCAACATCCACTCGAGGAACTTTAACTTAAGATGCACTCGGCTCTAACACCATCCATGTAGCATTCATTTAGGTAGGAACCCGATTTACCATTAGATTGCATCTTCATGATTAACAATGAAGAACAACCAAAAGGTCTACAAATAAGTAAAAGCAGATAAGATAAAAGAGCGTGAAAACCTTTTCAATAAGATCCAATATGTCTTGGTTATCAACAAATTCAATGTAGCTCCAATCAATTTCTTCTTCTATGTATTCATTTTGCTCCATCTTGAACACATGCTGAAAGACATCAAAACCAGATTATATAGGTAGAAAACTTGAGTTAAACCTAAAGTTTTCAATTGTGACTAACCTCATACCTGGTTGAAATGCTGTTGTAGCTTCTCATTTGTGAAGTTAATACAAAACTGTTCAAAACTGCAGAGTGATATAGTTGAATTCACGTCAGAACACAAAAGCAGCTGATATGTGGCTGCAGTGAGGTAAACATGGTCCTTTGAAATTTATTCTCCGTTAAAATACACAAAAAGATAAATGCATAAAAGATTTTGTTTTCAATTCTCAGTTAAAATACACAAAAAGTTAGATGCATAAAAGATTTTTTTTCAATTCAAAGACCATCAATCGTGAAAAAAAATTGAAAATTTTGGAACGAAACAATCTTTGGTCTATAATGTCCTTTCACCTTCTCCACTTTCGGTTGCCCCAAACTCGGATGTTGGAGTTACAATGAAGTTTTGTGTGTGTGTGTGTGTGTATTGGCGGGGGGGGGGAGGGTGGGCGGGGCTGGGCTCTATTGAGAGAAGATATGTTGGAATGTTATTTCCAATATATAATTATGGTTGAGATAGAAAAATTGTGGTTAGAAGGTAGTTTCCCTGTCTACTTTCCTTTAATTAGTGAAAGAGAGGCTGAACACAAATGGGCTTTACTTTCCAGACAAACAGGAAAAAGAATGAAGGTCTTGTTTCTCCGATTCTCATTGCTACTTGCTATACTTTTAATGCAAAGGTTGTGCTTTGTGATTAAAAAGACACATCCATCACCACCAAAACATATGAAATTAAACATAATATGGTAGAATGTTAGATGAACCATAACATGGTAATACCATACAGTGATATGTGGCAGATATTTCTGGGGGTAGAGAATTGCTTCTGACCACTAGCTTAGAGAGTATCACAGTATAAGCTGTAATGATAATTATAAGGAGATGACACATGAAAGACATAAATGTCAAGGAATTTTTCTTTTTGTAGGAAGTTCGCAGCAAGCAAATTTGTCTTCTGGAATTGAAATTTCCAATATATGGATTTTTCGACTATTTTATGGCATTTTTAATTGAAATTAGAAAGAGAATTCATTACAATACACAAGCATTACCTGTTAGTTTTAAAGCTTTCAAAACCATATATGTCAAGGACCCCTATCAGACTTTTGGAATGAGGATCTTGCCCAATAGAGACATTGATTTTATCGACCAACCTGAATATAAATTAAAAAGAGTGATGACCGCTCTAACCGGATCTCTTTAGGAAATAAGAAAGAACACTAGTGTACAGAAAGTTACAAAACCTGAAAAAATGATCCAGAAGCTAGCATTTACCAGTCAAACAAGCGAGAATATAATGTCTTGGCAAGGCCATCCCGACGAACTGTAGCACCAAGGGGATCAAGACTTCTTTTGATAATTTCTTCAGCAGCAATCATTACACGTTTACACAATGCATCTTCCAATGCCTGAGGATCACACCTGAAGTAAGGATGAGATCAACCAATATCACAACAAAAAACATGAAAAATAACTACTAATCATGAAAATATCAACATTCAAATCATACATGAGAAGCTCTGCTGTCATATTAAGATGGAATTTTGATTCATCGTCTTTGACAACCGATGAATCTTCTTCCCCTTTAGCAAAATCAATATTACCAAGATGGAGGATAGCAGCCACAACTCTAAAAATTGCATCCTGAGAGACATCGGAAGAATGAGAGAGAGAGAGAGAAGGAGGGTGGGGAGCAGAGAGAGGTTAGACCCAAGTTGACTGCAGAAAGATGTTTAGCATGTGTAATAAACATATATTAAGATCCAGAATGAAGGCCAGACCTGTTCTGTCTTGCTTATGCCAACAATATCCATAGCTCTCCTAGTTGCAAGATATTCATTGGCATCATTAACACCAACCAATTCATAGCAATTGGATTGGTTAAGATAGTGAAATGATTTGGGATTTCCCAGTTTATACTTCTCAATCTCCTGATAAATTTAATATATATTAGCTGAAATGATGTGATTAAAATTTTCTGAAACTTACTCAAGAAATATGCAGTAACCAGGTTTAAACATCAAGTTAAAATACCTACCTCTGGTGGTGCAGCACAGAGAAGGTAAAAACAGTGATAGTTGCGCTCAGTTTCGGAAATTTGGCAAACACGAGATCTCTCTAAAAGATATGTTCTGATTGCTGCCCCTGATATTCTTCCTTGCTTATCAAATTGAATCTCAACAAATTTCCCAAAACGACTGCATCAATTTATTTCAGAGGTGTTAACGGTTACAAACTGCATTCGAATTTTGGAAAACTACCATTTCTGTGTAGTATTTATTGATAGTTTATGTAGTCAATTCATTTTCCGTTATCATCAATAAAAGATTCATAAGACAACTTAGGAACGATTCTGTGTAGTATTTATCGCTAGTCTCATTTTCTTTAATAATTATGCTGCAGCAGAACTACACGCTTGTAAGCATGTAAGTGCAATGTTTAAAACATGTAGTAGTACTAGATATGAAAAGTGAGAGCTTTAATTAAAATAGCATTTTGCCTTTAAAAATTACAATTAGTTAGAAAAATGACAAAGGATTTTACCAAGCATTGCATACGTAAAAACATGAAAATACAAGCAGAAAGCAGTGATGCTCACCTGGAATTGTTATTTTTAACCGTTTTTGCATTGCCAAATGCTTCAAGAACTGGATTTGACTGCATTACACCAGTTAGTACAACATTAGCTGGTCCAATTTATGATCAACGAAGTGAACTAACTTGTTAAAAAAGAGGGCAAACCATCTAGTTTTTATTTCATTATCATTTTAAAAAACAAAATAAAAGCAGTGAGTCAAGGGATTTAAACTATTGTAAACTAAAATTCCATTTTAGTTTCCATTTTGGTAAGTCGAGGAAGAAGTCTTATAAGCATCTGCTATCTGTCTGGAATAGATTGATATGTTTTCAATCCTGTTAATGAATGCCTATTTCTAATGCAAATCCATTAGGCATGTGACTCAGCTGCACCTCCCAACTTGATGTTCCAGAACACATTACAAAAATCCAATATAGGTTTATTTTCCATGTCAAACTAAAACACATAAGACCAGAACTGTTTTTGATTAAGTTAATTTCTTCATTTTTAATTAATTGTTAGATAAAACAAGTTCTTTCGTATTAAAGTCATCAATTATTTCACAATTATTAGTCCCAACCCTTAGTATTTGGATTCTTGTTGACTCAACATTGATGTTATTTCTAAAGACAAAATTTGAAAATTCTTCAATCTAAAATTTTTATCATAATTTTTTTCATTAACCATGATATGATCTTCTCTTAGATAATTCTTGACACGAATACCTTCCAGCATATCCAATAATATGGCTTTATTGATGTTGTAATTATAAAATATTTTTTCTTTATTATTTACTTAAAAGTTAAAATACTGATGTATGAATATAAAAGTCTTCCTTAACTTTGTAATAAATAAATTTATAAGATAAACGGTCACATCTATAGAGTTTTCTAAGGCATGTCCCCATACTCCAAGGAAACATCATAATGAATATAACTAGTCCCTGCAACGACAACTCTATCAAGGTTAGAGATGTATAGCGAACTCGTGAGTCATGACAGAAAGTGACAAGTTTCAAGCCTCAAATGTTGTACTTCAGGGTATCTACTTGATCCCTGACCTAAGAGTACAGCATACAAACATTGAGAAATCAACTAATTTGAAAAAGATAAAATCGTTCAGCTTACTTCCAAAACTTGCTGTTCAACCGAGTTTCCTTCAGCAGCAGCATAGCCACCTAAACATGCTAGGTAACGCATAAGCATTTTGGTGGTCTCGGTCTTACCGGATCCACTTTCACCACTGACCAGTATAGAATTGCTTTTTCCTTCATTAACCATTGCCCTATGAAAATTCATGAATTTATCAAACTATTGCCATGATTTTTTAATGAATAACTAACAAGAATGCAAAAGGCATACTCAACCACCTATATGCAACATCAGCAACTGCAAACACATGAGGGCCTAGCTCACCAAATGGAACTCCCTTGTATTTTTCCATCATGTATGTGTCATACAAATGTGGGAGGCCTTGAAATGGATTGACAGCAATCAGAATGTTTCCAGTGTAGGTCTGCATGATGTTAAAAATATTAGTAGAGCTACTGGTAGCTGCGTGCCTGCATAATTAACCATCGGCTGACAAGGGGAAACACTAACTGAGTTAGTGATATAAAAATGAAGGGGAGGTTAATCTCACATAAATTTCATTAATTTCATATCTGGTCGCTAAATTGTGCAAGACTGCAGGCTCATGCAAATATGATAGCTTAGTCATGTCATCAACTCCTCCAGCAGGATTTTCTACGTCCTTTGGATATATTTTTGATAAATTTGCAACAACCTGGTCAACATAAAAGCAAAATTAATTAACATAAAACAACAAATCAGTATAGACATAAATTTGAGAAAAAGATTTTTCTTTAGCAAATGAAAGTGTATTGAAAAACACTGAAAAGTGGTGCTACCTCTTGAGTACAGAAAAAATAAACAAAAGAAGGTTCACAAAAGCTATCCTAAAATCCAAAGCATATAAAAGATCCTGGAAAGAAAAAGATAAAAAGGAAAAGAAAACTAACAAAGAGAAAAGTGAAGTCTGAATAGATGGTTAGGAAAACAATGTCCTATGAAACTGTCTTGAATTCGGCCGTGAACTTTAGTCTCGTAGTCTTCTCTTTCCCTCAATATTCTTTTACTAAATTGATTTTCCAAATAAAAGTGCAGAGACTGCACTCAAACAGCAGTACTCCCTCCTCCTAACTCCCAGCCAACTAGCCAAAGATGATAAACTAGAACAAGGCATCACCCAACAAAAGCCTAATGGAGGAACACCAAGGCATCAGCCAGCAATGTAATAACAAGTGTTCCATCCCTTTCGCAATCTTCAACATGTTCAATGCCTCATCAAACATGGCTCAAGTTTGAATCCCACCGCCATCATCTAGGATGTTATGTCCCACTAAGCTTGGAAAACAATTATGGGGTATTACAATGAACACTTAGTTACTAAAACAAGAGGCCTTTTGGTGGACCTAATCCATTCCAGAAACAAAGCTATGAGACCCAGTAATTTGTGGGTCAAAGTGGAAAATATTCTGCTCAGTAACTGGGTCCTGACAATATGCTATCAAAGCCAGAACTCAACCACAAATATGGTATGAGCAAAAGAACCCCCCAGAAGTCCAGGACAGCATGCCAAATAGGACGCTAGATTATGGGAACAGTGTGGCAGCGATGATGCTACGTCCCAAAGTGGATGTGATTGTTACATCTCACATTGCTAAAGAATTGGTAATGGGCTATATAATGAGTGCTTGATTTCTAATATAAGAAGCCTTTTGGGTGGACCTACACCATTCTGAAAACCAAACTGTGAGACCCCGTGGATGTCAGCCAAAACAGACAATATTCTGTTCAGTAACTGACTCATGACATAGGAATTCAATTTAGAAGGAAAAAGAACTCAATTGTCCAAAGTACTCCGAACTAGGACCAACAAAAAAAACATATTAATAAAACAGTGGATTGAGAGACAATTAATCTTTAAAAAACCACAACAAGGGAAACCCAATGAATGGAAACAAAATTTATTAGAGAAAGAATTATATTACTGTCTTTCCACCACTAGAAGCCAGCAAAATAACAAATAGAAGAAAACACTGGATTGAAAAACAATCAATAAGAAAAAAGCCATAACAGTAGTCTTATTAGATGGAAAGGAATGTAATTTAGCATGGAAAGAATTGTGTTTACCGTCTTCTCACTAGTTTGAATCTCAGCTTCCTCTCCTTTAATATTAACGACAATTCCATCTATGAAAGCTAATTCTGGATCTGCAGCCCAAATGTGAGAACCAACAGCAATGTCTTTGCGAGTTTCCTGCAGCAATAAAAAAGTAATATATCACTAGAAATAAATGCAACTATCTTACAAAAGATAAAAATAACATAAAAAGTTAACAATAAGCTATTTGCATAAATAGTTGCTTCATTAACTTTCACCCTTTGAAATATAAATAAGTTCAGTATCCTAGAACCTACAAGATTATAATTTTTTTTCTATGCTATTTAAATATAAATCAAACACCTCCCAATCGAGACTTGAACTCGAAACCTCTAGTACAACGACAAAAGACCTTATTAGCTAAGTTAGCTAGCAGCCTAGCACCCACACCTAAAAGATTTCATACCTTTAATACTATCAACAAATTGTAAATTGTTGATATGTCTAGCAACTCAAGTTCTTGAGAACCCAAATGTCCACAGCCAGCACTTGTCATCAGACATCATTGCTGACGTTTAGTTCATAATTGTAACTTTCTATTCATGAAAGACTTATACAGCAGGCAATATAGTGCCATAACTAAGATGGATACATATATAATTTTAAATCCAAGCTTCCAAAAATAACAGATATCTCTTTAGTTCTCACTTTTTAATGCATTCATTAGTTATCCACTTTCTTCTTCACAACTAATTGGCCAACCAAAACAATCAGTCCCACGTGATTTTTTGATAATATTTTCTTTAAAAATCTTCAGGATGCCTAATGTAAATCATAATCAGAGGCCTTGTTATGTCATCGTCTACAGTTACAAGTTTCCTAATTAAACTCCTGGTTCATAATTTCTGTTAAAATATGACTATATATTTTACATTAATTGGAAATGATATGAACATTACAGACCTTATACGTATAACCTATACATATATGTAACTCCATTAATAGTAAAAATTGAATAAAAGCTGGAAACATAATAAGAGAGCGAAAACACAAATTTAACATACCATTCTGATTCTCAAATCTCAAGGAAAGGCCGGTTGCAAGAACGTCCTTGGCCTGAAACTATACAGACAGAATCCAATCAACAAACATAAACATTGAACCCCTGCATCAATTCAATCATTTCCAAAGAGGATTTTGATCCCAAATTCCCATAAATTAAAAGCAAATCCCGAAATTTATCGCATAAGTAACTGCATTCACCGAATGTGACCAGAATTGCGATAAATTCGTTGTTGATGACGAAAATTTGACAAGGATTGAAAGGAAAAACAAAAACGGAAAAATTTCAGGTGAAGTGAAGTTAGGTTGTTTCTTTGTTGGACTTCGTTCGTATTGGGTTCGTGACGTTTCGTTTGTGGAGGTGAAATTGATCGAACACCCTTCGTTTTCGCCATTTTTAGGAGATGCTTGTGGCTCTCTCTGTTACGTACGGATTTGGCGGAGAAAAGAAAATACCTCGCGATATTTAACTGCTACCTTCTCATTTGTGTTATTATTAGTTTGCTCTTTCTTTTTTTTTCTTTTTTTTTCTTTTTTTTTTTCCCTTTTTATTTGAAAGAATGTTTTGTCCTTCAACTCACATATAATAGTTTAAAAGGTCTAGAGAGAAAAAAAAAATAAGTTTTAAAACCTCGCCTACGAGGAGTTGCCCAATATCAATCATCGGTCGACTCCCCACTAGGGATAAACATTAATCTTCGAAGCTCTAAATCTCCGCACCCCTATCCTCATTTTGGGAGTTTTTTTAGGGAAAAAATGGGGAAATGGAGGGATGGGGATGATTTTCATCCCCAAATGGAAATGGGGATGGGGATGGGGATGGGGATGGGGATGGGGTCCGGACCCCTCCTCATCCCCATTTCCCCCACAATAAAATTGAAATGGGGATGGGATGGGGATGTAGATCCCCATTTTCCCTAAAAGTATATAAATATAATTATAATATATATTTGAATTATTTGAAACATTTTATGTTGAATTTGTAATGTATTGTTATTTTTTATTTGTAATGAAATGTTTGTTTTTTTTTTAATTTAATTTATAATTTTCAGTTAAATAGGGAAATGGAAAAATGAGGGACCGATGATACGAGAAAACAGGGAAAATCGGGAAAAACGGGAAACTGGGGATAGGGATGGGAGGACCTATATCCATCCTCATTCCCCAAACGTGCATCCCTACTCCCCACTCTCTCTTTCTCTCTCTATATATATACGGTATAATTACATGGCTCAATACAAAAAATCCACCTAACCAACAAACTTCACTAATTTCCAAAAAACACCAACGAGATATCGATCGTTACTCGAAAGGCAAATCCAGTAAGACTCTTGATCTTGCTCGACATAAACTATCGACCCTGAGTTCGACATACCAACTCCTCAACTTGAAAACTTCAAGACTAAAGAGTGGGGGACAAACTATAGTAGCCAAAAATTACCTTCAACTAAAATATCAGGCCCACAAATTAATTAAGGATTCAAATACCTTTAAAAAGACCCAAATATGAAATAAAATAATTAAAGCCCAACATGGTCCAAGAAGGGATTAAGACCACAAGCATGACCCACTAGGATATCTGGCAAAACAAACACGTGGTTAATAGCAAATTCAAACAATCATAACCATGTCAAACGTTACACGAATCCCAACATCTAACAAGACCCTTATTACCAAATTCAAACGAATCAAAACGGGAAATTAATGAGCCAATCATCACACTCTTATAAAGGACTCGATAGGTGAAGACTCCAAAGGCTTCACTATAAATACCAGACCCTTGCTCAAAGAAAAGGGTCTTGATTTTCTCACAACATAATATGCGAAAGCTCTGAAAAGATAGCTCTGCAATTCTCTCCTTTCATATATTGTTTCACACAAACAAAGGTCAATCTAGTCGTCCTCAAAAATCGATTGACTCGATTCTTGATCGAACCACGTCGAGTCAAGGAGCCAACTCGGGCATTGTTCATCAAACCCATCGGAATCCATTGTCAACCCAATCTTTGATAGACTATCATCGAACCAAAGACCCCCAAAACTGATGTAGGACAAAGATGAAGGAACCGCGGCCCATGTCGAACAATTTCTTTATTTTCTTATTTTGTTAATTTAGGTATTTTCTTGTTTAGTAAGTTTATTTATTTTAGTTTGATTATGAATTAAATTTAGGTTTTGGAAATAAATCAAACTTACCTTTTTGGTAAGATTTGATATTTGTTTTCCAGTTAAGTTAGGAGTCATGAATCTTAGAAGATTCTAATTAGTTTTAATATTTTCTTGTTTTAGTCTTTGTTAAGGAATGTCATATTCGAGTCGTAATAGGATTAGTTTATTATAAATTGTATTATTATTTTCCAATTATTGTAACTTTTAAACCTTTGATTGATTTTAATAAAATCGTTCATTTGGAACATTTATCTGTAGTGGATTCGACATGCTCTTTGAGGATTCGAGAGTACCATTTTCTAATGAAGATTAGGGAATTATGGACCCTGCATGGCAGTCCATGCTTGGGTAACTACCGGTCGCTGCGTCAATGTTCGTTTGAATGTGTCTCAGGGTTCGACAAAGTAATCATTCTTATTTTCGTCATACCCCGCTGCGTCAATTGGTATCAGAGTAACCGAGTCTACCTCTGTTCTAGGCTCAGCGTCCACGGACCACAACCAACTACCTTCCTAAACACCATTTATTCACCCTTCATAACCCCCCATAAAAAATAAAAAAAATAAAAAATTGAGAAACGAAATTGAAAAAAAAAAAGAATGAAAGTGTTTGTGTGATAGTTCCGAGAATTAACAATCAGCCTCAGAGACAGCAGAAATTGTGGATCAGCCCAACAGTGTTACAATTTGCAGATCAACCTCAACAGTGCCAAAAATTTCAGATTCGCCTCATGAGTTCCAAATATTTCAGATTTAAGATTTCAGATTTCAGATTTCGCCCACCATCACACCCATTAAAGTCGCACTCGTCACACACACCTGAAGCCGCGAGTGAATTTATTTTTCGTAAGCAGTTCTCAGGGTTCAAATTTTGGTGCGTTTTTTTTCAGACTTTGATTTCGGTTCTCAATGGGTTTCAATGGTTCTTTTGGTTCCAATAATTATTTTTTGAGCTATAATGATTATCAACCAAGACTTCGATTTTTTTTCTGAACATTTGAAAACTAAAGAATTTTTTAATTGTTTGGAAGAAGTTGAAGAATATTTTGCATATCAGAAAACTGAAGAAATTCTAAAAGTTTTATTAGTAGAAATTTATTTGAAAAACGATACATTAATTTGGTGGGAAGACTTTCAAAAGGATCGGAAAAGATTTGGAATGGATAGGATCCAATCATGGCCTGTGATGAAACATGTAATGCGGGAGGAATATCCTCCAAATGATTATTTTGAAGATTTTTGTCATGCAAAAGATGCGGTTGAAGATATTTCGTTTGAAGTGAAAATTGTCGAAGTAATTGAAGATGAGCCTTGAATCTTAGAAGTTAAAGACTGCGATCCAAGCATTGATATTGATTGCACTTTAGATGTGGTTGAAACAAAACTGGAAGCTAAATTAATTTCTATTGATAAAGTTTCAAATGGTGATAACTTATTTGAAAATTCACACAATTTTTATTGGGGTAATTTGAAGATTATTTTTCTTGATTTGGATTTTGAAGATCCAACATTGTTCATTTGTTCTTGCCATCTGAGAAAATAAACTCATGGGTGACCCGCAAACCCGTTTAAATGAAAATTATATGATATTTATTATTTAAAATATAATAAATCTAAATTCCAATAAAAAACACTTTTAACTATATAGAGAATAAAATGTAATCATTTCGCTCATTCTAAGTTGTAATTCTCAACTCTCTCTCTCTCTCTCTCTCTCTCTCTCTCTCTCACACACACACACACACACACACACATATATATATATGTGTGTGATTTGCCTCCTATGACTCTCGTTTGAACTAAGAAATATACTTGAAATGAGTTAAAATTTTCACTATATTAAACGTTTATAGTCTTTAAAATTACAATTTTCGTATATTTAAATAATATAAAAATATTTTTCTAAAAAAAAATTGGCGGGTTCACGGGTTTATGGGTTTGACCCGTGGACCCGCTTGTTTCATGGGTTCGTGCCCTGGTTTAGGTTTCCTCCAAACCCGTGGGTGAAACTCGAACCCGAACCAGTTTATTTTGTATGGGTTCGTGGGCGGGTTTGGATGACACAAAATGTGGAGGGTTCGGATTTGGATTTTGTCAAACCGACCCAAACCCAACCCATTGCCATTCCTAGCTGGTGGCCATAATGTCGTCTTTCACCAACTGCAAATTCAATGCTAACGGAGGTTCGCCCCCTCCTTCTAGCGCTAGTTGTTGACGGTGATTTTTGCATCAATTACAATTCACCACCCGTCAGACAAATGGATGTAAATAAATATGAACAATAAACTGCAAAAGAGAGAAGGTAAAAGTAAGTACAATATTTTACGCAGTAAAACCCTAATGTGGGGAAACATCCACGGTTACCGACGATGGCAAGGAAAGTTCACTATGTAAAAGATTATTACACCCACAATCTCTCTAGCTCTTTTGAAAGCTATAATTTTGCCTTATTTCCCTCTTTTATGGGTGTTATTAGGGTCTATTTATACATGCATAGAACCCTAATTCTTGGTAAAAAAAAAAGTAAGGTAAGTTTCTGTAGTAGAGCCATTTTATCCTTCTTCTTGTTTTATAATGATTATATTTTAACTGATTCAGATCTTTTTCCTAACCTGCAATCTGATATATATAAGGAAGTTTGTTTCCTTATCAAAGTGTTCTTCGAGATGTCTTGTTTAAGTCGGATTCTTCTTCCGCGTATCAGAGTCGTAGCATTATTAAATATGAATGTTGTCCACGTGTCAGTCAACTGACCAACTGCCAAACCTGACCGAAGTTTCTTTCTTTGATCGGCAGTTACCCCTTATCACAATATTTGGCCCGACAACCTTGATGGTCCTGATCGAGTCATCTTATCCGATCGTTGTGTTATCTTGATCAAGGACTGGTGGCCCTTCTTTGGTCAACTCAGGTTGGTTCGGTTTGGTTGACTTTTGGTGATTTGGCACCCCTGAATCCTATCTGTTGCTGGCGTGTCATGCTATTTGAATACACCAATAACACTAGTATCCTTTACATTAAAAAGGTTTGTGTACAACATCGAATCGGGTTCACGTGAGTTTCGATCAATAGATTGATAATTCACAAGTGACCACCTTTTATTTATATTTTAATTAATCAAGGGTTAAGGTCCATTATTTTAAAGGAAATTTTTTTGAAATATAACAATCAAAATTTTTCTCTTCCATCGCACAATTTGTATCAGAGCCTTGGTTGTACCCTTGATTAATTGATGTATATATACATGAATCTATTTTTTTTTATTATGAATAAGCATGTTTTAGAAAGAGATGACACTCTAAGTATTCGCAAATATATTTACATTGGAATGTATGAATATGTATACGTTTTTTATAATGTGATTTGTTATTGCTCAATTTTGGTCATAGAATTTCAATATATTTTTTTTAGGATTGTAACAAGAAGGGTGACCTATCATCACCATAATTTCCTTCTTGGTAGTTGCTAAGTTTTTTTTATTTTATTTTTGTAATAAAAAAATTCTATTGTAATATATTATATTTTCGAAGACTAGAAAAGTTAAGAATAAGAAGCAGAGAAAGTAGTTGTTGGGGTTTATGCCCTAAAGATGTAATTTGTAAATGAATTTATGAAATAAATAAAAGGAAAAGTTCAATTCATTCTTGTTGTGTTGTTTATTTTATAACTTGTGCATATATTTAACATCCAAGACTATCGGATGTAATCTCGAACTGTGTATATGAGTGTCTTATACGAATGGATACAGTAAAAGACGTGCAATCTAAAGAGTCCACAGATAGCAAATAAAGATGGGTACTTTATTTGTGGTTAATCTATAGTTACGGTTCATTCCGTAATGTATGGTGATTCTATCATGAACCATTCATATGGAGATATGAGAATGGAGACACCTTGTATGATGTGATCATATAGGATTGGGTCATGATCTATATGAATCTCTCACCAAGATCCGTTTACAGATGAGATTCATATATATCAACTAATGATAACTATATGTGGGTGATCTTAATCCTGAGTGTCTTATCGAATCCTTCAGGTTAAATTGTGGTCTTTGATATACCATGGGTGAGGTCAGATGCATTTCCTGATCAATATACTCCGTATGTTGGGATTGCGGTTTGGCTTGTGGCTGAAAAGATTTGTACACAATAGTAGAATCCACTCCTTAGTGTGAGAAGTAGATGGTAGTTCCCTTAAGGGTTGATTTGGGGATTGGACAATATGAACGCTCGTCTAATTCCGTGAGGAAATACGATTTATTGTCCATTAGAGAATCAATGGTACTTAAAGGATATATGTAATCAGAGGGGTATAACGGACATTATGACCCAGTTCTAATTATGAACTACTGTAGAGGATCACACCATGCGTAATATCTATATCGATGGATACCGAGTTGTATCGGTCTGTGTAAAAATATCTGCAGTTGAGAGAGTGCAGCTTCGGGTTTTTAGTAGAGTAACACCAGAGTTAATAATCAAGGAATATTAATTAAAGAGTTTAATTAATGATTCCGAAGATTATTGGAGCTTAAAATATCGTGAGTCCATTAGGTCCCCTTGCTAGCCTGATCGATTTAGATAACAAGGGTCATGGTATATTATTTGGATTGTCTAATTAATTGTGTTACGAAAGTGACACGTATTTATTCAGAAATTAATTGAATAATGAAATTATTTAATTAATGAATAATGATGATTAAATAAATTAAATAATGATATTATTTAATTATATTAGTAATCACTAAATAGAGGGTGTTAGTTGATATTTGATTTTGAATAGAATAAGATAATATGCTTATTTTATTTTTATTAAATTAAATATTTTAACTTTTAAATTCAAAATAAATATTTTATTATCTCTTTAAATAAAAGATATGAGATATTTTTTATTTAAACCGGATATATATTGTCTTTGAAAAAACGAATGAATACATATCACATTAGAACACAAACACTACATGCATCAGGTCTTTCGTTTTTAAACAAAGTTAAGAAGCGGTTATTTGAATATTATAAAAGAGTTTTATAAGTATTGCCTAACCTTACCAGATATCAGTGAATATATATTTGTGTTTGCATAGGATGCAAAAGTGAGTGGTTTTGAAACCTGATAAAATAAATCAACTCTTTAACGCGTAAATATATATATCAGTGAATCTTGGTGTGCAGTGTAATAACACAATAATTTGCATATGATGCAAATTGGTAGTGCGTGTAGCAACAAAAGACAAAAAGGACATCAGATCTCTAATAAAATTGATTTTGAAAGAAATTGAAATGTGGGTTACTTGAAAACACAAGAAAGAGATCAGGTTGAAAACTTTGAATGCTCTTTGTGCATGAAAAGAAGAAAGAGTTCCTTCAATTCTCTTTACATCCTCCATTCAAGTTTTCGAGACCGTGACGCGTCCACACGCAGTTACCAGTCCCGGGAGATAGCAAGGAAGATCGAGTGGTTCAGACAGGAAGACATCGTAAAGTAAATGAGCCTCCAAACGTTGATATGTTTTTCTTCTCTTTATATTGATTTCAATTTCCTGTATATACATATATTTTATTATTGTAATAATTTTATATGTATTAGTTCCGAAAATAATTACGATCTCAAGTTCACTGGTTCCAGATACAAATTATGATATGTATTGAAACTTTTAAAACCTAGTTCCGTTGCATAACCGGTGAACGGGGTTCAAACAATTGGTATCAGAGCCAATTTATTTTTCGTAACAGGAAATTGTTTTCGATGCTCATGTATGTTTGAATGTGTAGGCACTATCTTTATGATTGTATGGATGTTTATAATTATATTGTTTAATTTAAACATGGTTGATCGTAATTTTTTATGGTATTATGGATTTAGGGTTTATGGGTTGTATAATTTTTATTTTATTTATTTTTACTATTACTGTGTTGTAAATAAAAAAAAATTGATACCTGTAAACGAAGAACTGGAAACGCGCGCGACGGCTGTACTGTTCACCGAACACTGTTCACGCGGCATTGTTCACCGAGGGTATTGTTCATAGCACTGTTCATGCGTACTGTTCATACGGTATTATTCACATCTTGCACGGTTTCGTTGGCAAGTGTTGCCTAGTGCATTCCGTTTCAGATTCATGAGATAAATCAGAGTGACCTGAAGAGACAAGAAGATATCTAAAGTTACTAGAAGACCAAGGAATGCCTTGGGGGTATTTTTGTAATTTTAGATTTCAATTTTTTTTAGGTTAAATAATCTACAGTACTCAATTCATCTATGCTTTATATTATATGATGATAAAAGCATTGTCATACATACGTATGTCATTTAGATTATATGTGCTTACGCAAATATATTTGATATGTCATACATGCATCATAGCCTGATATTTTATGTATTTTTTTATGTGATTAAAACGGACAATATACATAAATGGCTATGAATAATGAGATTAGTTTTTTAATGGTTAGAAAACTTAATAATTCTCATTAATATTAATCTAGTTATTAAATAGTTTAATAAGTTAGATTAATATGATCATTTATTGTAATTAAGATTAATATCATTAACCTAATAATAAATGAACAAAATAAAGTGTTAGAGTTTTAATAGTTAAAACTTGATAAATACTATCATAATAATTTGACCTTAGTAAAAAGTTTATAAAGGCTTAAATTTTCACTAATATATTAGAATTTTAGTTGTTAAAAATCATTAATAATTTATTATTTAACTAGAATTTGTTTCTAATTAGTTAATGCGCTAGATAACTTGATTAAAGTTAGTCGTTTAATTCTGTAGAGTCTAGGTGCATTAACGGTTAATAGAAAACCCTATTTTTAAAATAGTGAGTGGGAGAGGGATATATGACATATATATCTCGCAGTCTCCATCATTAGTTCAACACCGTGAGATCCGAGTTAGGCCTCGTGATGACTTTGCTTTTGTCCTCCCTAAGGAGGGTTTCCACAAAGGTCAATACCAAGGTTGACTTCCTAAAGGATAGGATTTCTGAGGGTATTTCGGGATTGACTGACCTTAAGGCGGCAATTATCGAGTTAAGCTCGTGAGATCTGAAATGGTAGGTTACACTCACAAAGGTTTTGATTAAGTTTGTTAATTAAAAACCTGACTGAATGAATGATGGTTGAATAATATGGAATAAGAGTTATTTTAGAATATCATTTGATTGAGAATGTCTTGGTTCAACATGCAAAGACTTGACCGACCCTAAGGCAGCACTTATTTGTGGTATGTTGGATTGTCGTGGTATAGTAACTAGTTTTAGGTTAATTCTTGTTCGTTAAACATGTGCATGCATCATGTTTAAATTTATGTCAAAGCACTCGCACTTGTTTTAAATAAATGACTGAATGAATGTTTTATTTTATTTCAGCAATTATGTCTTCTGCATTACTTCAAATTCTCGCAAATGACAAATTGACTGGTGATAACTACACTAAGTGGAAACTTAACATTAATGCAATATTAGTCTCCAAAGACCTCAAATCTGTGCTTACGGAGGAATGTCATCCAGCGCCTGCTGCCAATGCCACACAAACTGTTCGTGAGGCATACGAGCGATGAGTCTCATCTGATGAGAAGGCCCGAACATATTTGTTGGCTTATATGACATACGTGCTTGTCACAAAGCATAAAGCAATGACTTCAGCATTCGAAATCATGGGGTCATTGCAAGCTATGTTCGGGCAGCCCTCCGAGCAAAAGTGACACGAAGTTATTCGTTACACTATGCTCGCTCGTTTGAAGGAAGGTACGTTAGTTCGAGAACATGTTCTGAGCATGATATCCTACTTCAACACGACAGAAATAAATGGCGGGGCCATTGACGAACCCAGTCAATTGAGCATCATACTGACGACTTTTCCAAATAGTTTCGATCAGTTTATGAGCAACTACGAGATAAACAAGTTAAAGTTCAGTCTTACACAGTTGCTCAATGAGCTTGCTACCTTTGAGTCCTTGATTAAGGAAAATAAGAGTATGACCGGTGAGGCAAATGTTGTCGAACCATCTTCCTCCTCAAATAATAAAAAGAGGAAGAGGTCTGCGGGGAAGGCAAAGGGTAAGCCCAAACCCAAGAAAACCCAAAGCAAAAAGAAGGGTTCCTCCACCGACCAAGGCAAAGGAAAATGTTTCCATTGCGACAAGGTCAGGCAAGAAGAAGAAAACGAAAGGTAAATATGATTTACTTGTTCTTGAATCTTGTTTAGTGGAAGATGATTATTCACCCTAGATAGTTGATTCGGGGGCCACTAACCATGTTTGTTCTTCTTTACGGTTTACTGATTCTTGGACACAGCTAGATGAGGGAGCCTTCTTAATGCGTGTGGGGTCGGGGGATATCGTATCGGTAAAAGCAGTGGGAGCAATAAGATTGCAATTTTGTAATAATAATATTTTTATTATTATTGAACAATGTTTTTTATATTCCTGGATTTACACGGAATTTGATTTCCGTTTCTAAATTGTTATAACAATTGTATTATGTTTATTTTAATAATAAGTATGTTATTATTGGAAAGAATGGTCTGAATATTTGTTTAGGAATTAATGAAAACAATTTGTATGTGTTAAGACTGTTAATACATACTACATTGCTCAACAGTGAAATGTTTAAGGTTGAAAAACCAAAATTTAAACGACATAAGATTTCTCTAGATAATGACATGTATCTCTGGCATCTGAGGCTTGGTCATATCAACCTTGACCGGATAGACAGACTAGTAAAAAATGGACATTTGAGTGAGTTAAAGGTTGGCATTTTACCTGTCCGTGAATCTTGTCTAGAAGGTAAGATGACTAAGAGACCTTTTACTGGAAAAAGGCTTAGAGCTAAAGAACCGCTAGAGCATATACATACAGACGTCTACAGACTGATGAATGTTAAAGCTATGGGTGGTTATGAGTATTATGTCACCTTTATAGATGACTACTCAAGATACATATACGTCTACCTAATGCAACTGAAGTCGGAAACATTTGAAATGTTCAAAGAATTCCGAGCTGAAGTTGAGAATCAATTAGGTAGGACTATCAAGTCACTACGATCGGATCGTTGAGGTGAGTACCTTGACCAAGAGTTTGAAGACTTTATGGTCGAGTATGGGATAGTTTCCCAACTCACAGCTCCCGGTACACCTTAGCAAAATGGTGTAACGGAGAGGAAAAATAGAACCCTAATGAAAATGGTGAGATCTATGATTAGTTTCTCATAATTACCAAATTCCTTCTAGGGATATGCGTTACAAACAATGGCATACATTTTGAATGTGGTGCCATCCAAATCTGTTCCTAAGACTCCCCTAGAGTTGTGGAATGGTCGTAAAGCTAGTTTATGATATTTCCGTATATGAGGGTGTCTAGCACACGTGCTGAAGAATAGAAGTGGAAAGCTAGACTCTAAGTCTGTAGTCTGCCTGTTTGTAGGATACTCCAAGGAGACCAGAGATGGACACTTCTATAGTCTCGAAGATAACATAGTATTTGTATCGACAAATGCAATGTTTCTTGAGGACAATTATATTAGTGACCATAAACCTCATTCTAAGATTGTATTGAATAAGTAGAAGCCTGGTGAGACTAGTGCTTTATCAACAAGAGTTGTTGACCCATAAACATCTGAGAGTCAGGTGGTTCCTGATCAGGATACACTACCACCTAGACATAGTGAGAGGGTTGTGTGACAACCTAAACACTATTTAGGTATAGGTAAGGGATAAGGTTTTGTCTTTTCTGGTAATATGGATGATCCATTAACATTTAAGAATGCAATGGAAGATCCTGATAAAGAGGAATGGCTTAAAGCCATGAATCTCGAGATGGAGTCCATGTACTTTAACTCAGTCTGGGATCTTGTAGACTTACCGGATGAGGTAAAACCCATAGGGTGTAAGTGGATCTATAAGAGAAAGAGGGGAGTAGACGGGAAGGTAGAAACCTTCAAAGCAAGGCAAGTGGCCAAGGGTTATACCCAGAAAGAGGGGGTCGATTATGAAGAGACTTTCTCGCCAGTAGCCATGTTTAAGTCTATTAGGATTCTCTTATCCATTGCTGCCTATTTCGATTATGAAATTTGGCAAATGAATGTCAAGACTGCATTTTTGAATGACAATCTTGATGAGAGCATTTATATGATGCAACCAGAGGGATTCGTGTCTCCAGATCAAGAGTAAAAGGTTTGTAAGCTGCAAAGGTCTATCTATGGACTTAAGAAAACATCTAGATCTTGGAACATAAGGTTTGATGATGTGATCAAAACTATGGGTTCGAGCAGAACGTCGATGAGACTTGTGTCTACAAACGTATCATTGACAAAAAAGTAGTTTTTTTGATCCTATATGTAGATGATATCCTATTCATTGGGAATGATGTGGGAGTATTGTCTGATATAAAAGGCTGGTTGGCTAGCCAATTCAAAATGAAAGATTTGGGAGAGGAAAGTTATGTTCTAGGGATCCAACTTATAAGGGATTGTAAGAACAAACTCATAGCGTTGTCTCAGGCATCATATATGGAAAAGATTCATGTGCGATTTTCGATGCAGAACTCCAAGAAAGGTAATTTACCTTCCATGCATGGAGTTCACTTGAAGAAACAGTGTTATAAGACACCTCAAGAATTTGAGGATATGAGACGTGTACCCTATACATCGGCAGTAGGTAGTCTCATGTATGCTATGTTATGCACGAGACCGGACATCTGCTATGCAATGGGAGTAGTCAGTAGATACCAGTCCAAAACAGGATTGGATATTTGGGTTGCTGTCAAGAAAATTCTCAAGTATCTTCGGAGAACGAGAGACTATATTCTAGTGTATTCCGAACAGGATTTGATCCCGTTAGGATACATGGATTTTGATTTTCAGTCAGACAGGGATTCTAGGAAATCCACATATGGATCGTTATTCACCCTATGTGGTGGAGCCATTGTGTGGAGAAGTATCAAGCAATCTTGCATTGCTGACTCCACCATGGAAGCCGAATATGTAGCCGCTTGTGAAGCTGCTAAAGAGGTTGTTTGGCTTCGTAAGTTCATGAGTGATCTGGAAGTTGTTCCAAATATGGATATGCCCATCACACTTTATTAGGATAACAATGGTGTTGTGGCTAATTCCAAAGAGAGAAGCACAAGAGAGGGAAGCATATAGACAGAAAGTATCATCTCATTAGAGAGATAGTGCATAGAGGAGATGTGATCGTCACCAAGATAGCCTCACAAGACAATCATGCTGATCCATTTAAGAAGACCTTACCGACTAAAGTGTTTTTGGGTCACCTAGATGGTCTAGAGTTGAGGCATGCCACACATGCTTTAGTGCAAGTGGGAGATTGTTTGGGTTTATGCCCTAAAGATGTAATTTGTAAATGGATTTATGAAATAAATAAAAGGAATAGTTCAATTCATTCTTGTTGTGTTGTTTATTTTATAACTTGTGCATATATTTAACATCCAAGACTGCCGTATGTAATCTCGAACTGTGTATATGAGTGTCATATACGGATGAATACAGTAAGAGACGTGCAATCTAAAGAGTCCATAGATAGCAAATAAAGCTGGGTACTTTATTTATGGTTAATCTATAGTTGCGGTTCATTCCGTAATGTAAGGTGATTCTATCATGAACCATTCATATGGAGATATGAGAATGGAGGCACCTTGTATGATGTGATCATATAGGATTGGGTCATGATCTATATGAATCTTTCACCAAGATCCGTTTACAGATGAGATTCATATATATCAACTAATGATGACTATATGTGGGTGATCTTAAACCTGAGTGTCTTATCAACTCTTTCAGGTTAAATCGTGGTCTTTGATATACCATGGGTGAGGTCAGATGCATTTTCTGATCAATATACTCCGTATGTTGGGATTGCGGTTTGGCTTGTGGCTGGAAAGTTTTGTACACAATAGTTGAATCCACTCCTTCTTGTGAGAAGTACATGGTAGTTCCCTTAAGGGTTGATTTGGGGCTTGGACAATATGAGCGCTCTCATAATTCCGTGAGGAAATACGATTTATTGTCCATTAGAGAATCAATGGTACTTAAAAGATATATGTAATCAGAGGGTTATAACGGACATTATGACCCAGTTCTAATTATGAACTACTGTGGAGGATCACACCATGTGTAATAGCTATATCGATGGTCACCGAGTTGTATCGGTCTGTGTAAAAGCGTCTGCAGTTGAGAAAGTGCAGCTTCGGGTTTTTAGTGGAGTACACCGGAGTTAATAATCAAGGAATATTAATTAAATAGTTTAATTAATGATTCCGATGATTATTGGAGCTCAAAATACTGTGAGTCCATTAGGTCCCCTTGCTAGCCCGATCGATTTAGGTAGCAAGGGTCACGGTTAATTATTTGGATTGTTCAATTAATTGTGTTATAAAAGTGACACGTATTTATTCAGGAATTAATTGAATAATGAGATTATTTAATTAATGAATAATGGTGATTAAATAAATTAAATAATGAGATTATTTAATTATATTATTAATCACTAAATGGAGTGTGTTAGTTGATATTTGATTTTAAATAGAATAAGATAATATGATTATTTTATTTATATTAAATTAAATATTTAAAATTGAATTTAAAATGTTTAAATTCAAAATAAATATTTGATTATCTCTTTCAATAAAATATATAAGATATTTTTTATTTAAAAGATTTTAAAATCAAATAAAGATATCATTTGTTTTTAAAACGATAATATATATATATATATATATACCGGATATATATTGTCTTTGAAAAAACGAATGAATACATATCACATTAGAACACAAACACTCCATGCATCAGGTCTTTTGTTTTTAAGCAAAGTTAAGGTGCAATTATTTGAATATTATAAAAGAGTTTTATAAATATTGCCTAACCTTACCAGATATCAGTGAATATATATTTGTGTTTGCATAGGATGCAAAAGTGAGTGGTTTTGAAACATGATAAAATAAAGCAACTCTTTAACGCGTAAATATATATATATATATATATATATATATATATCAGTGAATCTGGGTGTGCACGTGTAGTAATATAATAATTTGCATTTGATGCAAATCGGTAGTGTGTAGCAACAAAAGACAAAAAGGACATCAGATCTATAATAAAATTGATTTTGAAAGAAATTGATTTTGAAAGAAATTGATATGTGGGTTATTTGAACACACAAGAAAGAGATCGGGTCGAAAACTTTGCATGCTCTTTGTACGTGAAAAGAAGAAAGAGTTTCTTCAATTCTTTTTACATTCTCCATTCAAGTTCTCGAGACCGTGATACGCCCACACGCAGTTACCAGTCCCGGGATAGTAAGGAAGATCGAGTGGTTCAGACAGGAGAACATCGTAAAGTGAAGGAGCCTCCAATCATTGCTATGTTTTTCTTCTCTTTATATTGATTTCAATTTCCTGTATATACATATATTTTATTATTGTAATAATTTTATATGTATTAGTTCCGAAAATAATTACGATATCAAGTTCACTGGTTCCAGATACAGATTATGATCTATATTAAAAAATTTAAAGCCTAGTTTCACTGTGTAACCGGTGAACGGGGTTCCAACAGTAGCAACGTAGAAACCCGAGGTAGCCCGGGTGCACCAAGGCAACAAGCACACGCACGACTAAACACCCAACTATGCTTGTTATGGTGTGGCAACGCACGCCCTTGCAAGGTCTAAGCCCATACGCACGCTCATGGGGTGACAGTAAGAGTGCTACGCAAGGGGCAACATCACAAGGCCTCGGGCTTGTACGTGTCCGAACACGAGACCTTTGGACGGATGACCGCTTGAAGACTTGTTCTCCAAGTTAGGATTAGAGTTTTTGTATTTCAAAACAAATGTAATTTAGTTGCTTTCTAGGACCGACCAAAATTGTGGCATATTTATTTTTTTGTAAATATTACAATATTTGTCGTTGTTTGATAACATGTTATATAGAATATGAGTGCCACTCATATATCTCTTTTGGTATGAACATGCATTGAATGGTTTAGGTATCCAAATTGACATCTAGATAACTTGGTAAATCATTCTATGGAATTTTGTCACACACCTTAAATAATTGAGTGAGAGAAGATGTTTTAGAACATCTATGGTCTCAAAGTTTAGTTGAGTTGAGTTTTATGTTTTGTGTGATAACCCCCAAAGGGGAATCTATAAATGGAATTTAGCAGGATACTTTCTTACAAGGATAGACTAGGAAATTGACTCAAACGATAACTACTCTCAAAGTAGGGATTTTCGTGAGGGAATATATTGAAGATTAATAACTTGGTAACACACTCAATGTAATTTTATTGATATCCTCCCAAGAGTTCTTGTTAATAAAACCGTAAGGCTAAAATTGAAAATGATGATTGTTATGTTAACAATTAGGTGAGACCTCGTCAAACTAGTAGATGGTGTGAACTCTCAAATGAGTGTAACATTTATGGGTGTTGGATCTCCGTTGAATTTTACGATTGAATTATTTTAATTAATTCAATAAAAATATTTGAAAGTGCTTTATCATGAATGTTTACTTATATAATTTTTGTTATTATTCAGAAATCATGACCCCATCCCTTATCAATATCCTAAAAGATAATACTTTAACTGGTGATAATTATGTCATATGAAAAAGGAAAATTGGGTTGTTGCTGCTGCAAGCTGAAAATCATAAGTTTGTTCTGTGTACCCATAAACCACCAACTCCTACTAATGAATCTACTGAGGAGCAAAGAGACGAGTATCAGCAGTGGAAAGCCTCGGATGAGATGGCCAAATGTTGCATTATGGCCACCATCTCAAATGTGTTACAACAACAACATGAAAAAATGGAGATTGTTGCTGATATAATGATGTCTCTGTTGAAGATATTTGCTATGAAGTCCAAAACGACTATAAGAGAGACAATGACTGCATTCATGAATCTTATGATGAAACTTGGACAGGCTGTGAAAGATCATATAATGAAAGTCATAGCATATCTCAACATTGTTGTACTCAATGTGCTAAGATAGATGGTGAGACAAAAATTAACATGATTGTCAACTCACTATCGGATTCCTTTGATCAGTTCAAGTTGGACTACACCTTGAACATTAAGGAATACACCTTGCAGGGCCTGATGCAAGATGTTCAAAGCGCCGAGAAAATCCTTATGAAAGGCAAGGGTCAAGAGATTCATACGGTTGGTAAAGTTGATACTTTTAAGACCCGTAAGAAGGTCAAGAAATAACATAAGAAAAAGGAACTTGGGCCTACCAAGAAGGAGACCAAGATCAAAGGGAACTATTTCCTTTGTGGTGAAAAAGGACATAGGAAAAGACTGAATAAGAATAAATTCAACTTGCATTTTGGTAACGGAACTGCCATTGTAGTGAGAGATATTAGAGTTAATCTAGATTTTAGTAGGCATTTATATTTGATAGACGTTTATTATGTACCTAAATTTATGAAGAATCTAGTTTCAGTTTCTTGTTTCTTGTTTAAATAAATTTGGATATTCAGTTACTTTTAATAAAGGTTTTATTATTAGTAGGATTAACAAATTTGTTTGCAAAGGTACATTGGAAAATGGTTTATTCTATTTGTGTAGAAATATCTCTCACTTGTTAGACATGGAATCAACAGAACCTAATCATAACAGAGTAAAATTATCAAAAGATGAAATCTACCTATGGTATTTGCGCTTAGGTCATATTAACCTTGATAAGTCCAAAAGATTGGTTAGTGATAGAACTTTAAGTGACTTAAAGGTTGATGATCTACCAACTTGTGAATCTTATTTGCAAGGTAAGATTACCAAAAGGTCATTCAGGACCAAAGACATAAGAGCCACTGAATGTTTAGGATTAATACACACTGATGTTTGTGGTCCTAAGAGCATTCAAGCTAGAGGTGGATATGAGTACTTTATTACTTTCAGAAATGATTACTCACGATTTGGCTATGTGAATCTCATGTGACATAAGTTAGATGTTTTTGATATGTTCAAAGCATTTAAAGTTGAAGTAGAAAATCAGCTTGAAAAACATATAAAATTCTTGAGATCTGATCGTGGTGGAGAATATCTATCTAGTGACTTTCAGCAATATCTTATTGATAATGAGATCATTTCTCATTTTTTTTGTGACAGGTACATCTCAACAAAATGGGGTGGTAGAAAGGAGAAATAAAACTCGTTTGAACATGGTTGAATTATGTTGAGTTATTCAACGCTTCCTAATTCTTTTTGGGATATGCTATACAAACTACTACGTATATTCTAAATGATGTACCATCTAAATCGATTCCTCAAACACCGCATGAGTTGTGAACTAGGTGAAAGCCTAGTTTACAATGCTTACGAATATAAGGATGTCCAGCGCACGTGTTTAAAGGAAAGACAAAAAATGGAGTCCCGTTTAGAAACTTGCATATTTGTAGGGTATCAAAAAGGAACTAAAGGATATCATTTCTATAGTCCTTCAGATCTTAAAGTATTTGTTTTCAAAAATGCTAAATTTCTGGAAAATGACTATATGAATCATTTTGTACCTAAGAGTAGAATTGTCCTGAATGAGCTTTCAGGAGATACAATTCCACAAGAGGTTTCACAATCTAACCCAATTGTAAGTTCCGCACTAACACAAGATCAATAACCTACCATTCCTCGTTGTAGTGTGAGAGTTAGTAAACAGCTAGAGAGATACACCAGTCTAGGAGAACCATTGGAGAATCTTATGGACGATGATGATCCCTACACGTGCAATGAGCTTTGGAGGATGTTGATTGTCGTCATTGGCAAAAGACAATGCAATCAGAAACTGAATCTATGTTAAAAAACAAAGTTTGGTCTCTTGTAGACTTGCCAAAAGAAATAAACCCATTGGGTGCAAGTGGGTATACAAGAGGAAGAGAGGAATGGATGGAAAGTTGGAAACCTTTAAAGCTAGATTGGTAGCTAAAGGTTATACATAGAAAGAAGGAATCAATTATGAGGAAACCTTCTCTCTTGTGGCCATGCTTAAATCTATTAGGATACTCTTATCCATTACAGTATCTCTAGATCTAGAGATTTGACAAATAGACGTCAAGACAGCTTTCCTTAATGGAAGTTTTGACGAAAACAATTATATGATGCAACTAGAATGATTCATTGAAAAAGGCCTAGAGGAAAGGGTATGCAAGTTGCAAAGATCCATATATGGATTGAAACAAGTATCCAGATCCTGAAACATAAGGTTCGATCAAGATGTGAAAAGTATTGGATTTATTCAAAACATTGATGATGACAAGTTAGTTATCCTAATTCTTTATGTTGCTGATATACTACTCATTGGAAACGATGTAGGTGTATTGACATCAGTAAAAGAATGGTTTGCAAAACAATTTGATATGATGGATTTAGGAGAAACAAGTTATATTCTTAGTATCCTAGTAATAAGGGATAGAAAGAATAGAGTGATTGCATTATCCCAAGCTTCATACATAGATAAAATCTTATCTAGGTTCTCTATGCAAGATTGCAAGACTGGTATGTTACCTTTCGGACATGGAATCACACTTTCTAAGGAACAAGCTCCTAAGAATGAATATGAAGAGTAATATATGAGTAGGGTTTCATATGCCTCGGTAGTTGGAAGTCTCATGTGTGCAAAGCTTTGCACTAGACCAGATATTTGTTTTGTTGTTGGCATAATTGGTAGATTTTAATCGAAACTTGATCCTGATCACTGGATGGCAGTCAAGCATATGTTCAAGTATCTCAGGAGAATGAGAGATCGTATGCTTCTATACTTTGTAGGGGATTTAATTCCCGTTAGATATACAAATTCTAATTTCCAATCAGATTCTAACTCTTGGAGATCCACATCAGGATCTGTGTTTACTCTTGGAGGAGGTGCAGTCATATGGAGGAGTATCAAGCAATCTTGCATTGCTGATTCCAACATGGAAGCTGAGTATGTTGCCGCATGCAAAGCTGCTAAAGAGACTGTTTGGCTCCGCCAATTCTTGATTGACTTGGAAATGGTTCCTAATGCGAGTAAGCAGATCAATATCAACTGTGACAGCATTAGAGCAGTGGCTAATTCGAGAGAACCAAGAATTCATAAGAGTGGGAAACACATTGAGGGAAGTATCACTTTTTGAGGGAAATTATGCATAGAGGTTACGTGATGATTACCAAGATCACGTCAGAAGAAAATCTAGCATATCCTTTCACAAAGACTCTACCACATCAGAGTTATGATGGGCATCTAGAGAACATGAGGATGCGAGATATGACACACTTGCTATAGAGCAAGTGGAAGATTGTTAGGATTATGCTTAATAGCAATAGTGTAATAATGTATTTGACAATATTTTCCTATTAATAAAGTTATTTCTAGTTTAACAAATCTTATAGTATTTATAGTTTAATTATTATAATTGTTAAAAGTAAATAATCATAAGGTCAAAAGACCATGAGAAAAGAAGAATTGTTCGTACATCTGGATATGTATGAGGTAGACACAATTCTTTAGTTAATCTTGAACAATATTCACAACTTAAGATAAAGGTTGGGCGTCTATACCTAGCTAAAGTTGTAGATTCTTTTCCTAACATTTGAGTGAGATCAAATGTGTTATAATGAGTCTAAAATCATCAAAGTATGGTGTCTTTGGGGAAAAGAATATAATGCACTAGGTATATTGAATAGTATCACAGTGAAATACTTTATCCAAAACCGTCAATGGATTAAAGTTTTCACTTGAGAACAATCGGAGAGTATATCTCAATCCTGAGATAAATGATAGACTTATGATTACAAGTGTTATCATTTGAGTTATCATTTGAGTTATCAATGAGTACAATTATATAGCTTAGTCTATCCTCGATAGTTTGGTGGTATACATTTGTTAATCGATAGAGGACTTCATTTATTAAATGTGAGTAGAATTTAATCATATGGATATTTTGAGGTATTGGATATTAAATCTTAACGTTGAGTTTTCAATAGTGTCTTTTGAAATACGACTTTTGTCAAGTCAAAACATCTAAGTTCAAAATGTAGTCATATGAGTAAATATGGTAACTAGGAGAGCTATATGCGGTCTATTAGTTCTTGACGATTACTGGTATTCTTCAAAGTGATACACTATCTCCAATAATGTTTTCTAGGGTACGAATGAGGAACATTAACTTATTCTATTTTTATTTAAGGGTTTAATTTTTGTTCTTTAGTGGAGTGAACTAAAATTAATAGATCGAACATAAGTGAATCACTTGTTGATTGTGATTAGGTTATGTCTGTTGGAGCTTAAATTTAGATAGCCCACCAAAATCCTCAATCCACACAAACTTGCATGGATCACTTGATATATTCTACTGTACCAATCTTTGGGTACATCTAGAATTATTTGTTAGATTTCAAAATCCAAAAGTTTTAGAGAGGGGCGGTCATGTGTGATCAAGGCACGCGGTAACTCTTCAAGTACTTGGAATGGGCGACCAAGGATGTGGGAATCTTTGGGTGGCCCTAATGGAGTGCAATTAGCATTCCATTAATACATTAAGAATATAGTTTACACATTTTAATAAAATGGGCTGTTAAAATATATAAATGTATTAATTATGTATGCGGACTTGTTTCTTTTTTTAGTAAGAATTGGTCATGTTCACATGTGAACTTTTTATTAAAGTCTAATGGATTTAATAAAATAGAAAAACAACATATTGTCCATACTATAGGCTTAGGCGGCAAGGCTAAGGATATTAGCCCAATATATTGTTTATATTTTAATATTTAATTAAATGAAAATTAATTAATTATTTAATTAATAGTCAAAATATTTTTCTAAGTAGGAGAAGGTCTCCTAGTGTCATATTATTGTTAGTAGTATGATAAATATTGAAGACTTTATTAGATAAGTAGATAAATAAACTGAATTTATTTTTCTAGTCAAATTAGGAAGTTTTTGATATCTATCAAAACTCTAATTGATAGTCGGTCAAATTAGGAAGTTTTGAAAAAGTTACAATTTAATTGGCATTCATTAACTAGTTATTGGATAATACACTAAAGAGTTGGAATTAGGGGTGGGAAAAAATCCATTAAACCGAACCGAATCAGTGAACCGAACCGAATTTATTGGTTTTTTTTCAGTTTTCTTTAAAATCCGGTTCGGTTCGGTTTGAAATTTTAAAAACCGAAATTTCTGGTTCTGTGGCTGGAATCGAAAACCGAACCGAGAACCGGCTATATAAAGCAAAATCCCTAATTTTTTCCTATTCTCTCTGCGACTCTGCCTCTCAATCCCTAACTCCCTCTCAGTCTCTCACTCTCAGACCTCAGTCCTCACTTTCTCAACCTCGCAGTCTCTCTCGTCTGACCCCCTCTCCTCCGCCGTTTCTCTCGTCTGGTGTCTGGCGACTCTCTCGTCCGACGGGTGAGTGGTGATCCATCGTTTCTCGGCTTCTTGGATCAACGTTCTCCGCCATCCGCCATCTCTGTCGTCCGCCTCTTCTCTCAATAACGGATGTCTCCTCTCCCTCCACCGACCGAATTGGACTGGTAAAAAAAACCTAAATGATTTTTTTTTCACTACTTTTGTTTGCTTTCTTCTTGTGTTATTTCTTACTGAAATTTCTTTTATTTGACGAATGAAATCTTTGTATATTACCCATAAAAATCAGTTAGATAAGTTAGATCAATTGAAGTGTTGAGATCACTACTTTTGTTACTGCAGGCTACTTCTGGTGTGGGTACGGCTGCGACCTCTTCTCTTTCAAGGGAAGGCTTTTTTGTTGTTCTGGATCTGTGGAGAAAGATGAAGACAAAGGGGATTTAGTAGAAGTTTTTTTTTTTGATTTTTTTAATTGTTGATATGTGAAGATGAAGACGAAGACGGTGATGGTGGTGAGTGGTGGGGATGGGTTTGTTTTTCACTGTTTCAATTTGTGACATAATTGATAAAGTTGGAGGTGAGTAGGTGACACCAGAGCAAATCATGAACAAAGAATCCAATGCAACACATTTTGAGATTGAATTAAACACACATTTTAACCAAATTTGATTAAACAAAAAAGATTTAATTAATTACAATTTCAATAATTAAAGCCCAAACAGATGTTAAAATTAAAGCCCAATAATTGGGCCCAATTGGCCCAAAACCGAAAAAACCGAACCGAACCGAACCGAACCGGTTCAAATCAATTGGTTTTTAATCGGTTGACAGTTGTATACTTAATCTAATCAGATCATTTTTTAAAAAACCGAATAGTATCGGTTTTTTATCGGTTCACTCCAAAAGTGAACCGATCCAATCAACTCCCACCCCTAGTTGGAATATGGTAGAATTCTGAAAGTTGTTGTGGTGGAAAACAAATCGTCTTTGTGAGAGGATTTTTTGCCACAAAACAAATCCACCTTGTGTGAGGATTAAACCACCTATATATACCTATTGAGAATTCGGCCAAGCCCTAAGTTTTTGGTGTGAGAAGTTTTTTTTTTTTTTGCTTTCCTTGATAAAAAAAACTTCATCCAACTCATTGTGTGAAGAATTCATCCAAGCATATAGAAAAGAGGGAACATTTTTATTTTCGTTAGTGCACTAGCTTCCTTTACATCAAAAAGGTTTTGTGTACAACATCGAATCGTGTTCACGTAAGTTTCGATCAATAGTTTGAGAATTCACAAGTGACCAAACGTTCTTCGTTTTTCTCTTGGAGGATTATTTTGACTAACAAAAGAAAAAGGTTTTTGTTTTTCCATCCTCAGGTACACAATTCAAAAAAAAGGGAGCTCACACTTCTAGGTGATTCACATTCGTGATGAGATTGGAAGATCTTGCGGATTCAATTTGACGCAACATCAATCTTCACGTAAAAAAGGTACGTTACCTTGTATTTATATGTTAATTAATTGAGGGTTAAGGTTCATTCTTTTAAAGGATTTTTTTTTTTGAAATATACCAATCGAAATTTTTCACTTCCACCGCGCGTTTTCTCCTACATTAATATTATTGATGCCTTTGCTCATTGTGAAACCGACCCATAATTACTAAAGGAGGTACTACTATGAAGGCTAAATGGTTAGAATATTATAAGGAGTTTCTAAATATTTATTTGATTGCCATGTGTTTTGATCTACGTTGTAGATTAGAAAATTTATCTGATTATCTATCTACTTATTGTGAACAAGGTTTTAAAATAAATTATGATGTTGATAAGTGTTGTGTCAGAATTAAGACATTAATATATGAGTTAAATGATGAATATCTTAGAATTTATGGTCCATCACTGAACATAGATGTTCTACAAACTCAAAATGTATCTCATTCCTCATCATCCTCCAGATTTATGAGTTTAGTGTATAATCTGTTTTCCAAAAAAACTAAAAAATTACGAGGTTCTTCTTCATCAAGCACCAATATGTATTCTGATTTTGTGAATCGTGTTTACAAAAAACAATACTCACAAGTGCACGAATCGTGAAGATAAGTACAACGACAAGTAAGGATCGCTCCCATGAGGAAAAGTAATTTATCAATTAAAAACTGGTTCTAATTCTAATTAAGCAAAAGTAACTGAAAGATTGAGATTGATTGATTACGCTAAAAATAATTTTAACTAAACTAAGAAAACATTAAAGAGGAATGTTTGGTTGTGATCAATGGAAAGAAAGCACTAGGTCATCAATGATCCACAACTATGAACACTCAATGTATTGGATTAACATGTAAACAAAATTCAATCAATTCAAGAGTTCATTCTTTATCTTTAATGTGACTATTACCGTACAATCACAGGATGAGTCACATGTTCCCAACCACTATTCACCCTTTAATCTATGATGTGAGTAATAATCGAAGTGTGCTTCTGAACTCTTACACGACATGGATCGTGAAAGAAACTGGTACTTGGCCGCAGTATGGACCGCGAATGGAAAAGATAACACGCTTGGAATGCACGGCTGGCTATGCTGCGGTTGATGCTCTGCACGGGCAATGACCCACGCAGTGGTTGTTGATAGTTTTACCCTTTTTCTTCTTGTAAAAGCTCTATTTCTTGAAAATATCACCAAACATCTCATCTTTAGAAAAATGACCTACACATGCTCAATAAACATATTAAACAACCTAAAATACTCCAGAGACAAGCTTATTACATAAGGAATAAGAGATAAAACATATATAAAAATAGACCGATCATATTCTCGAACTTGAGTCTTATCTAAGTACCTCTTTTTAGTTTATAGAAGACACTTAAGCTAAACAATTTGATATCCTACACTGGTAGAATGAGCATGAAATGAACTTCCCAATTTTGACTATAATAGCCAAACAAATTCTTTCAACATCAGTTTCTACGGTGGCGGTGGAATAACAATTTAGCGTTGATGGGAATATGCTAGACTCCAGATATTCGCTTTTAAGTCCGAAATCAATTCAGATACAAGCGTGTGTTGATGATTGAACGAAGGAGCAAAATAGATAACAAGAAATCAATCAAGAGGAACCCTATGATTTATTCAAAGATGACCAACCTGAAGCTAGAAGTGGAAGGGATGATCATAATAACGTTTATTCAGCGTCATCACCAAATCATCAATAAAAGGTAAGAGAACGACATGGCATTTGATTCCTTTAAACCTTAAAAGGATACGTAGGCAACTTAATTGTGGTAAAAATTAAATACAAGATCAATTTTACATTTTTTTAGTTTTATTTTTATTTATTTTTTAATTTGTCAATTATTTATTTTATTTTATTTTTGGGGTGACCCAATAAAATGCATTTATATTTTTACATGTCTAATTTTTTTTATTAAACAAGATTAAATATAAGGAGAAAAAAAAGGAACCGAACCGCCGGTTCCTATTCCGTCATGTCTAGACGGGGGACAAAATTATGTTATTATGATGATCCTCTCTAACTTGAGCCCACGTAATAAGGTAATAACGATTATGTGTTCGGACCCTATATGGGTAATGCTGGATATTACACCCACTATCACAACATTTCAATCATAGCACATATGATAGTTTGTGTCAATTTGTGAGTGGATACACAGTAATAGTGAATTATCTCACTTACTCATGTATCCACTTACCAATTGAAACCCCAAATGGAACATAAGTTGTGATTGAAAAATTGTGATAATGGTTGTGATGTCTAGCATTACTCTTTTTCAAATCAAACTACTTCAGCTTTGCTACTGAGCTAATATTTAAGGTTTCTATAAGACCTCTATTTTATGATTAACTTATTTCACGACAAACCATATTGTGGATGATTTTGTAATTGGTAGTTTAGGTTCTCGATAGCAAGCTTCCAAGTACCTTGGTGACTTTAAGAGCGAAAGGTATATTCACTAGACTTTGTCTCTTGAAGAGTTTAGATGCACGCATACTTCATGCATGTTTTGTTCATCTTGCATTTGTGTTCCAATTGTTTATATATGTGCATCCATTACATATTTCACACGTGCACTTTGTTGTCAGACCTAAGTGTGGTTTTGTATGATGTAATTCATTTTCTGATGATTGATCAGAAACGTCTATGTACGCACCATGGTATGCTTGTTATAATGCGATAGGTGACTACTTGAGAATGTCGTATTCTTCTCTTGGTTTAGTCTTAGGTCATATGGTCTTATACTATGAGTTTGAGCAACCTCGTTGTTGTCTAAATCTGACATTTGGTCACTCTAATGTCCATATCTCATTCTATAGACATCTACACCTCATTATATAAAAAGAAGTAGGAAGTAGACATCCATACCTTTCCAATGGTATATCATACGAAAGGTTTCGATTTCGTTTGGTCACAGATTGGGGCACTCGAATCTCGAGTTGTTGTGTTATCGTGGCTATACGCCCTTGGTGCACTCTTATTGTGCTACTCGACAAGCACAATTCCTCCAGTGATGCACTGCTTGACTAGCATATAGTGCCTGAAAACTGGTCACTTTGCTCCAATGTAGTTTTAATTAGACCTTTTATATATGTATTCTCTTCTATGCACCTGAAAAATGGTCACGTTGCTAAACCGATGTAGTTTTAATTGGACCATATATATATATGTATGTATTCTCTTCTCTCCACTTTGTCTTCGAGAGTCCAGAATCCATTCTTTGTGAGAGAAAGTGACCTTCTAGAGAGAGAGACTCCCAAATACTTTTTTATACTCAATCAACCTCAAATCCCATGTGCATATAGAATCATTCAAGCACCTATCCTTCATGGGTCTTCCGGTTTATATAACTTGGTAAGTTGAACATGCCCTAGAACTCATTTTTCATTTATTGTTCATCCTTACCTAGGTTTAGCATTTATTGTGTTAATTAAATGCATGACTCTTTGTTCTTAAACTTAGTTTGAATATGTTTGAGTCATTATTGGTCGATTGAGATTAGTTATTCATTTATTGCATTTATTAATTGCAAATTTATTGTCCTAATCATATTTTGTGACAACTTGTGTTGGTTGGGCTTTATTTAATTTCTAGGTTTTAGACTTGCATATCTTTATCTAGTTAGGTCTTATGAATCTTCATATAGACATATTGACATATAGGTTTATTTGATTGCCATCATAATATCTAGAAAAGCATTAAGATATTTTCATATATTCACATAGGTTGTTTTTCTCTTCAATGAGTCAAAGTCTTGTGGCTACATGTGGTAGTTACACAATCAAGAGATGTCTTGTAAAAGGCTTTCGAGTAAATTAGGAGGTGATCACGCAAAGAGTAGTGGATTGAGTGATATCATTAGAGATTGAACCAATGTCCATAGCTTGAGGTTACCCGGAAGGTGATCAAGTTGATTCTGCCCTACGGTTTGACTTCAAAGCTACTAACAACATGGTTGAATATGAGGCACTTTTGGCAGTTCTCAAGGTTTGCATGGCGCTAAGGGCGGTTGAGTTGGAGATATTCAATGATTCATAGGTAGTGGTGAACTAGATCTTGGATGAGTATCAAGCCAAAGATGGCAACATGACCGCTTATCTAGAAATAGCCAGAGTACAGGTGGGAAAAATTCATGGCCTACATGATTACTCAAATTCCGAGGGAAAAGAATGAGAATGCTTTGTCACAGCTGCATGACATAGTCAGCATACGGTCAAAGACTATCCTGGTTGCCCACCTCAAAACACCAAGCATCGAGGATGAAGAAGTAGGGTTAGAAGTAGGGCTGATCGAAGAAAGATAGGCCACTTGGATGACCCTGATTAGGGAGTACCTAAAAGAGGGATTACTCCAAGCAGAGGTGAATGAAGCAAAATGCCTCAGATATAAAGCCACCAGATACTTAGTGGTAGGAGGAGAACTCTACATGAGAGGATTTTCGAAGGCTTTCCAGATATGTGTCTGCTCGATAGAAGGAAGACAAATATTAGAAAGCATCCACAGAGGGGTGTGTGAGAATCATTCTAGGGGTAAAAGCCTGATGCACAAGAATCTCAGATAAGGTTTCTTCTAGCTGACCCTATTCCAAGACGCCTAGGCAGTCGCAAAACAGTGTGGTAACTGCCAAAGGATATCAAATGACATTAAAAGACTGTTTGAGCAATTGAAGAACTTGACATCACCCTAACTGTTTGCTTTGTGGGGGCTAGACCTGATTGGCCCGATGCCAACGACTACTAAGGAAGGAGCAAAACACGCCTTAGTGGTCGTAAATTACTTCACAAAATAAGCAGAAGTAGAGGCACTAATGCATATAACCGAAGTTAACACGACTAGTTTTGTGAAGAAGAACATCATCTATTGATTTGGAATCCCGAACACAATAATCACAGATAACATAACCCAATTTGATAGTGATAATTTTAGAAAAATATGTCAAGATTTCCACATAAGGAATTACTACGCCACTCCAGCTCAAACCAATGGCCAGACAGAGGCAGTGAATAAAATAATCAAGCATACCCTGAAAGCCAAGCTAGTCGCTAAGAAAGGAAATTGGGTAGATAAGTTGCATGAAGTCTTGTAGTCTTACCGGACCACTTAAAGCACTTCGACAGAGGAGACCTCTTATTCACTAGCGTTTGGGACAGAAGCAATAATCTCGGTCAAAGTAGTTCATAATTCACCAAGGGTATAACTCTTCTACCCCGAGGAAAATGTGAAAATGTTATAACTGAACCTAGATGAGCCCGTCGAGGATAAGGAATGCTGCCTATCAACAAAAGGCAACCAGGTACTATAACTCACGTGTCTGAGTAAGAGGATTTTAGCTTAGGGATTTTGTTCTCAAGAGGGTGTCACCCAACACAAAGGAGAGATCAGCTGGATCATTGGCAGATAAATGGGAAGGACCATACCAGGTGGTCGGATTGGCTGGTCATGGAGCATACCGCCTTACCCGACCAGAAGGGTGTGAACTACATAGGTTGTGCAATGCTCAATACCTAAAGATGTTCTACCCCTGAAGATCTCTTATTTCAAGATATTTCTCTGTAGTTAGAAATTAGTCTGTTTTGTTCTTAATGATTAGCTAATTCGTTTATGTCTTTTTTTTTAGCAATTAATAAAAATCCCCTCAAGGGAACCATTCAAGAAATCAAGAAAAGTGTTCTGAATTTGCTTTCATTCACAAAAGTAACCCCGGGGCACCTAAAAACCGTTGAATAGGAGCGCCCGGGAGGCCAAGTGAGGGGGCCAAAAACATATGCTGCAAAGACAGTGCATACTCACCGAAACTAACTAGGAGTAATGAAACACTGTTAGGGCGCCTTCAGGCCGTATGTACTTGATTGGATTCGTCAAGAGTTAAATGAGGGATAAAATATTTATACTTAAAAATTGTCAATAAAACTCAAGCACTGAATAAAATAGTATAATATAAGCTACCCTATTGCAACGAATCTTGATCAATAGACTATTGCGAGACATCCCAATGATTTAGTTGACAGATAAAAGACAAGCGTCTATAAATTAGATACCATGCAAATGGTCCATGAAAAAACATTACTTGGCGATAAAGCAGCGAAGCAGTAGGAAAGCTAGACAGTCAGGCAGGCTAAAGCCATTATTGCCTAACGTTCTTAGAAAAATAACATATGTTGCTGAACGAACACGACCACATACATATACTTGGTTGAAGTTATGGTGTTTGGCTTAATGCCGCAAGGCGCATATAGCTTAAGCTAATAAATAGCCCTAACCAAGCATAAATGGTTTGATCAAATGAGGGTTACTTAATTCAGCATGATGGTAAATAGACGATTAAATTACCAAATGATCCTTATCGTGTGAAAAGGTTTAGTTATAGCTAAGTTAGTTGACTTGGTGCAATGTAATGTACGAAGTTCAAGTTAGCAAATGACTATAGCCATTCGTAAATTACTCGGTTAAAAAGTTAATTACTTGACTCGACTATAATTATACAGTCTGAACAATCGAGTGATCCCGACCGAATAGCAAAGTATTTGGTCGGTACTGAATCATTTGACTAAATGCAAGCGATAAGAAAACAAAAAGAAAGAATAGTATTATTCATGTCAAAAGATCAAAAGGTTACAAAAATGGTGATCAGAGATTACATGGGTAAAGCAGGCATCAGAACTAAGCATCCGATATACTTGAGGAACCTCCGAGCCCGGATCCACCAGGAAGAAGATCATCTCCTCCTTATCCCTTAGTCAAATCCCCAAAATCTAGCCAACTGATATCGTTTTTTGGGTCATCGATCATGAAGGGGGAGTAATTTGTATCGGGCAAGGGGCCAACATTAGTCCCTTTCGTCAGGGCGCTACTCTCATTTCTAGTATGGAAAGCCACCAGGGAAGACTTTAAAGGAAGCTCCAGGTTGCATGAGGTGGGGATATTTCCCGATTGATCTGCAATAAGCCCTCAACTTTATCCGTTGATTCTTTATGGCTTATAGGGACTCATCATTGTGATTTTTGATAGTCCTATCCCATTTTCGGCGAGCCTCCCCCGAAGATCGCTCATTGCCACTGAAGAACATCCGAACAGTGGTTAACTCTCTCAAACTCCCTCAGCATAACAGCCTCAAAAACTGGAGACCTCTTGTTACAGTCCACATTTTGGACTTCAAATGCTGATATGGCCTCTTAGGAGAGCACCTCCATACTGACCTGTTACTATTCCAAATCCTTTGCCAAATGCTCATAATGGAGTCGAGTCTTCTCAGATGAATGCTGCGACTTAAGCATGACTTGTTGGGCAGAGGCAAGGGTGTCTTGAGCAACATGGACTTCTTTTTTAAATTTATTCACTACTGTTTCAGCCAGGATGGCCCTCGAATCGAGTTTAGCGCCTAGCGGCTCTACCATCGCAACCTTTTTTTCTAGCTCTACATTCTTTGTGGTGAGCTCCCTAAGAGTCGCCTCAATTGCGAAGGCTATGCTCTGAACGTTAGTAAGAGTCCTTTTCAAAGCAACCTCAGTCACAGCAGGGTTTTTCAGCTTCTCCTAGTATTGTTTGATATTGGATGCACTGACCGACGAGGACCATAGAGCATCGTCTTTTTCAGCAAGAACCTTTTTCAGTCAGGATATCTATATTGCTTGCTTGTTCTGATTGGACAGAGCCCTGGTCAGCTCCTCCACCTCCTAATAGAAAGATAGAAAGAAAAATAATATTATTGATGCATACAAATGAAGAAGAAAAAAGAAGATACTTACAAAAACTCCATTATTAAAGATCATGCAGATCCGTTCCGAGGCACTAACAATCATAGCCTCCTTTCAATATCCATTACCGATATACCCCTCGCCAGCTGACATGGCATGAAACATGGAAAGGGGGTCGGTGCAAGAATGACCCAAACTGAGAGGTAGAGAAGACCTATATATAGGAACAACTCTAAAGCTGATGGAGTAGAACCATCATGACTAGAAGTAGAAAGGGTTGGGGGTACTGTTGGAAGGGTCGGGTCTGTAACACTCTGCGTTCTTAAAGTTCCACTATCTTTTCTAGCCTGAAGGATAGCTGTAGGGGCCCCAGATCCCTTCCCTTCAGAGGCTTGACCTTCACTGACACCATCCTAATGAAGGAACACATCAGATGCGCATGTATAGGCACTCCCAGCTTGGCTGGTCCTAACATCCCCAACCAACTTGACTGTCGCAGCATCCGAAGAGATCCCTGACTTAACCAGTGGAAGAAATGTTTGCTCTTCTGTAGCAGCAACCATTTCTTCATCGATGAATAGCTTTTCTGAATTAAGCTCACTGTCATCAGAGTCAGAGTCAGTGAAGACTACCTAACGTTTGATAAAAAACTGCATGAGGGTCTTGCTAGGGCGTTTTGTGGAGGGATCAACATGAACCCGATTAGCAGGGCGATCAACCTTGTCCTGAGATAACTCAGGGCAAACTAAAGGTATAACTTGTTGTGGCATGGCCGTATCACCAGCTCCGACCGGGGTTAGGTCAGTTGCCAAAGTTGGGGCAGAGAAGAGGGAAACATATGTGGTAGATTTATGGTCGCCTATTCTCTTTGATCGTTGCTCCTACAAAATTCAGTTAGTCAGGGTCTCCTAGTCATTCTCGTCGTCCTCATGAAGGATGATAGGGTCAACCCCCGATTGGGGAACCACAGGGTCAGCAACAAGAGGAGCCTCCATTCGTTTGAGGATGACTTCAGGGGTGGAGGATCCCTCTATAGTCTTGGCCACTTTACCACAAGGAATCTCTCCAACAGATTCCTCCTTACTGGACCTCTCTCTGCTTGGTCTATCTTTGCTAGACCTCTCCAGACTGGATCTGTCGCGGTCAGATCTCTCATGGGTGGACTTTACCCTAGTAGATCTATCCTTGGATGACCTTCTTCTACTTTCTCTAGGAGGAACATCACGTTCATTCCCTTCAGTCTGCCCAGTAGATGTTGTCGCAGTGTTAGGCTCAGGCTCATATACGTGTTCCACTAAATCATTCGGGGGGAGTAATTTCCTGAGCCACATGATCCGTGGCTTTTTTCCTACTGACCCGATCGAGGACAAATGTAAAAAAAAAAGTGAGCTATAATGAAGTCAAGACTTACAGTGCTTACGCCTAGCAGAGATGGCTTGGAAAAGCCCTAACTTGATCAGGTCCTTCTCATAATAAAGATTATGGCGATCCCTGACGTTCTAAGAAGTCTGGACCACCATGACAAACGTGTGGCTTGGCTTCGATTCATCACATGTGCAGTCTTGTTCCATAGCTCGGGACTGTAGAAGTGCATCGGGACACTATTTCTGTTTAACCGTTGGTTAGGATCGGCCACCACGGTCTTGCTCCAATCAACCTGAACAAAGAACTAGTTGTTATTCTAGTATTTGTTTGAAGAAGGAAAGCCCCAGATAAAGCCTTTGTCATCTTTGTGGGTAGGAGTGGGGGGCTTATCCTCAAAGCCATGAGGAATCTAGTTATTTAAAGAAGTCGACTGCAGATAAAAAGCGCCTTCAGTATCCAATTGACCAAGGGTATAGAAGTTATGTATTTCTTGGGGTGTCGAGGGCTATTTAGCCCAAATCTTCTTCCACATGTGACACAAGCTGATCAGCACCCGATAGAAGTTGGGAGTCAGTTGTGTAGGAGCAATGCCCGCATTAGCCAAAAACTGAGCGATAAAAGGTTGAATGGGGATGGTGATCCTAGAAGACAACATGACCCTATAGAAAACGACAACACCCTAATGGGGGTTCCACACAGCACGCTCGTCGATGAGGATGAGTTGTACCGAATGAGGGATGTCGAACCTATCCCTGAACTTTCTAAGTTCATCATCAGTCACCACATTTATTTAATAGTCAAAGGTACATGGGTGATCAACAAAAAAACTTTAACATGCGTGCCTGCCTTTCTCTTGGAACCTCCTCAATCTTTAGTTGTTGTGAGGTTATCTTCAAATCAATCATAAGACAGGTAGTTTCCCCGGGAGAGGCTATGGCAGCTTGCCTTGAACTCGTTATCCTTGACATATCTGGACAAGCACCAATAGAGGTAGAAACAGGAAGGTTAGCAGATGAAAGAACAAAATCAAAACGAGCTATGGAATAATCTATATTTAGGGTAATAGGTTGAGAAAAATGAGTGTACATGTGAAAGTGACCTAAACGTATATATTCAAGCCTAGCAATATTCTCTCTGTCACCCGCATCAATGGCACGCATAAGAAGTTCAAAATATTGATGACGGAGAGTAGGATCCATACTTGAAATTTTTTATGAGAGTAATGAAGCACGAACCATCGGAGATTTGGAGAAAAGAAAAAATTAGGGTTTTTTATAAAAGAAGCTATGAAGTCGTGGGAGGGAAATGGAAAAGTTTCGAATTATATATATACATATGGATGATGTCACCAGGGCATGTAAATGTCACTAAGCACAACGTGCAAGAGTGGAGGTAGGTGCACGAACCCCTAAAATCAAACGTTGTTCGAATTTTGAAAAGTTGCTAATGATTGCATCAACTAAAACGAACGTGGTTAGAGTTATTGCTTAGCTGTTAAGTATTTAACACGCATTAATAGGCTACGAGATAAAGAAAGAAGCAAATTAAACTCACTTCGCCGAGCGGGTTCCTTTTTGGAATGAGATACTCGGTCTTGTATGTTTAAGAGGGTATTGTTATTGGTGTAATTCAAATAGCATGGCACGTCAGCAACAAACAAGAGTCGGGGTGCCACATCACCAAAAGTCAACCAAACCGAACCAACCGGGGTTGACTAAAGAAGGCCCACCAGCCCTCGATCAAGATAACACAGACGATCAAATAAGATAGCCCGATCGGGACCATCAAGGTGGTTGTGCCAAAGATCGTGATCTGGGATAGCCGTCGGTGGGGGAAAGAAACTTCGATCTGGTTTGGCAGGTGGTCGGTTGACTGACACGTGGAGAAAATTCAGATTTAATAATGCTACGACTCTGATACGCGGAAGAAGAATCCGACTTAAACAAGACATCTCGAAGAACACTTTGATAAGGAAACAAACTTCCTTATAGATATCAAGGTGCGGATTAGGCAAGAGATCCGAATTAGTTAAAATACAATCAACGTAAAACATGAAGGAGAATAAAATGGCTCCAATAAGTTAGAATTTCGTTTCACTATAGGAACTTACCTTACTTGTATACCAAGAATTAGGGTTCTATGCATGTATAAATAGACCCTAATAACACCCATAATATGGGGAAAGAAAGGCAAATATTTAGCTTTCAAAATAGCTAGAGAGATTGAGGGTGTAATAATCTTTTACATTGTGAACTTTCCTCACCGTCACCGGTAATCTTGGATGTTTCCCCACCTTGAGGTTTTACCACTAAAAATATTGTTTTTACTTTTGCCTTCTCTCTTTTGCAGTTTATTGTTCATATTTATTTACATCCATTTGTGTGATGCGTGGTGAAATGTAATTGATCCAAAAATCACCGTCAACAACCAGTGCACTATCGAAAATAAAAACGTTCTCTCTTTTCTCTATGCTTGCTCGAATTCTTCACACAATGAGTTGGATGAAGTTTTTTTTTATGAAGGAATGTAAAAAAAAAAAAATACTTCTCGCACCAAAAACTTAGGGCTTGACCGAATTCTCAACAGGTATATATATATATATATATATATATATATATATAGGTGGCTTAATCCTCACACAAGGTGGATTTATATTGTGACAAAAAAATCCTCTCACAATGAGGATTTGTTTTCCACCACAACTCCTATCAAATTTCGGAATTCTACCATATTCCAACTCATTAGTGTATTATCCAATAACTAGTTATTGAATATCAATTAAATTGTGACTTTATCAAAACTTCTTAATTTGACCAACTATCAATTAGAGTTTTGATAGATATCAAAAACTTTCTAACTTGATTAGATAAATAAATTCCTTTTATTTATCTACTTATCAAATAAAGTCTTTGATATTTATCATACTACTAACAATAGTATGACATTGAGAGACATTCTTCTACTTATAAAAAGATTTTAACTTTCAATTAAATAAATAAATAAATAAATAATTTCCATTTAATGAAATAATAAAATAAAAATAATATATTATGCTAATATCTTTAGCCTTGCCGCCCAAGCCTATAGTATGGGCAATGTGTTGTTTTTTCTAATTTATTAAATCCATTGGACTTTAATAAAAAGTCCACATGTGAACTAGACCCATTCTTACTAAAAAAGAAACAAGTCTACATACCTTCAATTAATACATTAATATAATTTAATAGTCCATTTAATTAAAATGTACAAATTATATTCTTAATGTATTAATGGAATGCTAATCGCCCCCCTTAGGGCCGCCCAAGGATTCCCGCATCCTAGGCCTCCCATTCCAAGTACTTGAAGGGTTACCGTATGTCTTGATCACACATGGCCGCACCTCTCCAAAACTTTTGGATTCCAAAATCCAAAAAATAATTTTGGACGGACCCAAAGATTGGTCCGATAGAATATATGAAGTGATCCATGCAAGTTTATGTAGATTGAGGATCTTGGCGGGCTATATAAATTTAAACTCCGATAGACATAACCTAATCACAATCAACAAATGATTCACTTAGGTTTGTTCTATTAATTTTAGTTCATTACACTAAAGAACTAAAATTGAACTCTTAAATAAAAATAGAATAAGTTAATGCTCTTCAGTTGTACCCTAGACAACCTTATTTGAGATAGTGTATCCTTGTGAAGATTACCAGTAATCGCCAAGAGCTCATAGACTGCATATAGCTTTCTTAGTTACCATATTTACTTATATGACCACATTTTGAACTTGAATATTTTGACTTGTCCTGAAGCCATATTTTAATAAACACTATTGAAAACTTAACGTTAAGATTTATATCTAATACCTCAAAATATCCATATGATGATATTCTACTCACATTTAATAATTGAAGCCACGATGTCCTTATTTGTAAATGAAGCTCTCTGTCGATTAACAAATGTATACCACCAAACTATCGATGATAGACTATGCTATATAATCGTACTCATTGATAGCTCAATTGATAACACTTGTAACCATAAGTCCACCATTTATCTCAGGATTGAGATAGACTCTCCGATTGTCCTCAAGTGAAAATTTTTATCCATTGACGATTCTGGATAAAGTATTTCACTGTGATCTTATTCAATGCACCTAGTGCACTAGATTCTTTTGCCCAAAGACACCATACTTTGATGATTTTAGACTCATCATAACACATTTGATCTCACTCAAATGCTAGCAAAAGAATCTACAACTTTAGCAAGGTAAATACGCTCAACCTTTATCTTAAGTTGTGAATATTGTTTAAGGCTAACTAAAGAATTGTGTCTACCTTATACATATCCAGATGTACGAACAATTCTTTTTTTCTCATGATCTTTTGACCTTATGATTATTTACTTTTGACAATTATAATAATTAAACTATAAATGCTATAAAATTTGTTAAACTAGAAATCACTTTATTAATATGAAAAGATTATCAAATACATTATTACACTCTTACTATTGAGGATAATCCTACAATTAAGACTCTCAATATTAAATAAATTAGTTGTAGAATAATAAACATCAAATAAATTGTTAGTGGTAGTATTAAAGACTTTTAACAAACCAAAAACATTGTTACAAACATCTAATGACTTTGATAAAGATTAATGTGACGAACGTGATATTGCATAAAAGTAACTAATAAATCTCTATAATCATAACTTTTAGTAGGCAATTTATAAGTTGAATCCCAATGTGTTGGAACATCTCGAGGAAATCTAATGATACACGTACCATTTTGTTTACAATATGTTGCCCATGCTTTCATTGCAGAATAATGTCTCTACAAAAAATAGAGGTATCTTTAATAGGTTGAATAAACTGTTGAAGAGTTTCTAACCCTTTTTAATACATATATTTAAAACATGACATGTACATCTTTGATGAAGAAATTTACCACTAAGATAAGGTTTGCATAACGCAATTAAAGCAGGAATAACAATGATATTGTTACAAGCATTATCAAAACCAATTGTAAAAGTTTTGTTTTCAATTTTATTACTCTACAAATATAATTCTAAGCTGTCTAAAAATATTAGCAGCAATGTATGCATCATTAAAAACTCTAAATGCAAGAATTCATTTTTGAATAGTCTATGCATTATCCATATAATGGCAAGTGACACACAAGTATGAATGCATTCTCTAATGGTCACTCCATATGTCGGCACATACGGAAACATGACCAATATATTTTTTAAAATATTTTTCTAACTTTCTTTTTTTCTTTGTCATAAATATTTTCAAGTGTTTCTGTGAGCGTGGCTCTAGAAACACGATATGCAACAGGATTTAATGCTCCGACAATAATTAATAAAACCAACATTTTCACAAAAACTAAATGATAAGTGTTATACTGCAACTAATTCTTCTCAATTATTTTCATCAATATATTTAAATAATTGTTGGTTAGGGATAATGTACTTGAATATTTAGGTTTATGAACTCGATCTGGCATGTGTTTCTGGATGATTGTTTGTGATATGCTTATTATATGTGCCATATTCTCCAAATTTATGTCACTTAATTTTTTTTTTCCAGTAATTACAAATCACTACAGTGCTTCCATCTTCTTAAGTAAATTTCTTCATATGGAGTACGCAGAGATCAGATTTAGCCTGTTTTTGTTACTTCTCTTCCGAATGTAGATGAAATTCAAAATTTGGAGGGGGATCAAACATATTTTTTGATTGGCTTGTCAAATTAAGGGGTGGAATAGTGATTTGGTTCAGAAATTATTAGACGGGGATGAGATTAAGGAGAGTTTATGCCTATGTCTTCAATATAGACTTGGCGTTGCAGATACTTGTGATAGGCCTTGTCATCAGAACCGAGATTATCTGTCATAGGACCCTTACCTTTCATCGAAATGGAACGTCTTTGACCGTCACCTCTTCCACTTTCCATATAAAAAATTGAATTTTAAAATTCCTTGAACAAAAAATGTTAAAAAAATGATGGAAATAAATTTGGGAGAGAATTGGAAACTTAGTAGTTAGTAATTGCAAATCAAATAAATTACAAATAAATAAAAATGTAAACTTAGTAATTGTAAATAAAATAAATTCGAAATAAGATAAATTGCAAATAAATAAAATTGTAAACTTAGTAATTGCAAATAAAATAAATTCAAAATAAGATAAATCGTAAATAAAATAAATTATAAATAAAACAATTCCAAATAAAATAAATATTAATAACTTAGTAATTGAGAAGGAATTGGAAACTTAGAGAATTAAGAGATAAATGAGAATTAGAGAGAATTGTGAGGAAATTGGAGTGGGGAAAAGTGAGAGGTGGTATTTATAGAAAAAAAAAACGAAAAAAAAAGTGAGCCGTTGGAGGTCCAACGATCTGCTGACGTATTTTTTTTTTAAGAAAAATTGGTGGAATCGTCTGTTCGAACAAACCGGTTCCAGTTCGTTTTCGGTTCTGTTCGCTGGTTCGAACCGAACCGGTATCCTGTCTAACCCTGTCCTCTATCTTCACAAAACCATGCCACGTGTCAAATTTCTGTACTATTTAGTCTTTTTAAGTGTTATATCAAAATAAGTCGTTACTTTCAGATACCGGCCAAAATAAAAATTAAAAAGGCTTCTGCCTCAAGCCAAAGCGAAGACATCAGTATCAGACACTCGTGTTGAAGTTGTACTAACCGCATTTTTCTAAATAAGATTGATACGCAGAAGAAGCCGCCATTTTTAGAGAGTAATTTCATGCAACCAATCGGAGCGAATTGATTTTGGAGAGAGAGAGAGACGGAGATGCCTCCATTGTCATCGACGCAGCAGCAATTACTGGCAATCGACGATACCGTAACCCTAATACCAGGCCTTCTAAACGACGTCGCATCTCTGATTTTGTCTTTCATTCCTTACTCGCACCAATCGCGTCTCAAGCGGACCTGCAAATCGTGGTTTGTCTTCTTCTCCTCCAAAACCCTATTCTTCAACCGCCGAAAATTCAAGTCCCACTCGCATCTCCTCTGCATATTCCCTCAGGATCCTTCGATTTCGTTTCCGTTCCTCTTCGACCCTGCGCATCTCGCGTGGCGTCCGCTTCCTCCTCTCCCTTGCAACCCCTCCACCTACAGTCTCTGCAACTTCACTTCCGTTTCCCTTGGGCCCCACATCTACCTCCTCGGCGGGTCTCACTTCGATGCCCGTTCCTTCCCCTTGGACCGCCCCCTGCCTTCCGGCTCCGCCTTCCGCTTCAATTTCATCACCTATTCGTGGGAGCGAATTGCCCCTATGATCTCCCCCCGCGGGAGCTTTGCTTGTGCGGCCGTCCATGGCTTGAATCAGATTATTGTCGCTGGTGGAGGGTCCAGGCATAGTATGTTTGCTGCGGCGGGAAGCAGGATAAATTCTGTGGAGAGGTATGAGGTGGTGGGGAACAAGTGGGTCGAGATGGATGGCTTGCCGAGGTTTAGGGCTGGCTGTGTGGGGTTTGTGGCAGAGGAGAGCGGCGAGTTCTGGGTGATGGGTGGATACGGGGAGTCGAGGATTGTTTCCGGGGTGTTTCCCGTGGACGAATATTATAGAGATGCAGTCGTAATGGAACTGAAGAATAATGATGGCAATGATGTTGATGGCGGTGGAGGGAAGTGGAGAGAGGTTGGTGATATGTGGGAAGATGGTCAGAGGGCGCGTCTTGGGAAGATTGTGGTTTTGGAGGATGACAATCACAGAAGTCCTGAAGTTTTCATGCTTGACCAGACTGATATATTGAGGTATGTTTCTCAGTGTCTTAATTTGAAAAGATTGAGTTTAGTTCTTATATGCCATTTTTTGTAGTTTTTTTATTTGAAGTTTAGGGTTACTGCTTTGCTTCATGAGCATCTGGTTTAATGTGATTCGGCTATTTACTTAATCTATATTGGTATTCAACAAACTGAAATAACTTACTAGAGTTTGATATGCTTATATGGATATATGTAGTCTGTATATGACTACTCTTTTGAAGGGCTACTTATGGCCCAGATTGCAAAATTTTTTGTAATCTTGTGAGTTATGCAAAACAACAGGGTGACAATCATGTGTTAGATGTTGTTAAACTGAAAATAGAAATCATATTTTGATTTACCAGCTGTCCTTATGAATGAATTTATATTTGTATTCTCATTAATTTTTCTGCTTGATTGACTGTATTGGTATGTTTAGTTTTATATTTCTTATCTTTTTTTTTTTATACTGACTGAGTAACAATTGGTTTGAGATTTCACTGAAGTAGTTTACTGTTTACTTACAGTAAATAACTCTGTTTTGCACTGTGCTGTGAGCATTATTCCTTGATTAATTTATTACTTTTTGGGGGTGAGGGTGGGGGTCTGTTTTCGTTTTTCCTCAGATTGTTTAGGATGCTTTGGGTATGTGTGTTTCTAATTGGTTGAAGTAATTGATTTATGATGCAGATTTTGTGATCCGTTGTTGTTTAACAAGGTCTACTGCTAACTGAAATAATTAATTTTACCTTATCTTTAGCCAGAAGGCTGAGAAACATATATAATTAGTTGAAATGTATCTACATGTGTGAGTTATATTTTGTGATATACATGCTTATTTATGAACCCACAACTGATAATGTTTGCTTGTATGTGGATTCAACTTCTTTGGGTAGTCTTGAGGATTGAGTCTTCAAGGTTTGCTGGCTAAAAAATAAACTGTAGTTTTGGAGCCAAGGGTTTAGGATAGCTAATGAAATTAAGGAATAACATTAAACCAACAAGTAGGGTTACTCGGATTGCCAAGACAATGATGAAACCTACTAATAACATAAATCGCAACCGGATATTGGATATTGATTTTCTTGCCTTTCTGATGCAATATGGGAATCAAAACCATATATAAGTTTTCCCATTGTGAATAAATGCACATCATTTTTTTTCCATATTTTATCTTTTTAGCAATAGTTTACTGTTAATCCACATGAAATATATTAACACATGATAATTCCATTCTATTGTTAGGATTAATAGCTTTTGTTAAAAGTATGAAATAAGTTTTCAACCGTTGACGGTTGAGGTTTCTTTTGGCACGTGCTCTTTTCAGTGTGTATTATGTACACTATGCACATTAATTATCTATGTCTGATGTACGGATGAAATATATTAATAAATGCACATCTTCTTCTTTTTTTTTTTTTCTTTTCTCTATTTGATCTTTTTTAGCTATAGTTTAGTCTTTAATCCAAATGAAATATGTTAACCGCTTCTCTAGCTTTTATTAAAAGTTGGAAATAAGTTTTCAACCGTTAGATACGACACTTTGATGGTTGAGGTTTCTTTTGACATGTGGTTTTCAATTTGTATCAAGTACACTATACACATTAATTCTGTATGTTTGATGCGCTGATGCAATCACAAGTTCTCAACCAATGATTGCATCATCCAAACATGTACAACCTTTGTAATTATTTGTTTAAGAGATGGGGATGCTTACCATACCCCTTCATATAAACATAAATTTCTGAATGGATGTTCCAATATTGCCTGTTATGCTTTCATCATGTTTTTATATTATTGTAGTTGGCTTAAGGAAAAATTTATCTTTCAATTTATTTCCATGAAAAATATTGTTTTTACAAAGAATAAAACTAAGTAAGCTTACATGGGTCTATAAAGGGTCACAGTAATTTTTACCTAGGAAAGAGGAACGCTACGATCAGTCACCTAAGCAACTAAATAGAACACTTGCTAGCTCTTTGTGAGCCAGTTGTCTATATTTTAATTTGTTAAAACATAGTACAGATCAAGTGCATGTAAGTTTATGGACAACTATTTGCAACGTTTGAGATTCTGTCTGCATAACATTTCATGCTACTTACTGCTTTTTAAAATTTTCATGTTAAATAAAATATATGAATATCTGTCTTTTAATTCATTTACACAATTACTAAAATATTCGTTAAAAGCAAAATCATTATTTTTTATTTACAATATTTCCATCAAATTTCTCAATAGCTTCGTATTTTTACTATAATTACCATATTACCACTACATCATATAAAACTTCAAACTCCAAATTCTACTTTGGTATACCAGTCCATTCCAAAGATTGAAATAAATGTTTATTGATATAGTAAAATATTTAAATAAATTAATAATTAAAAAAAAATAAAATAATCAAGTCTATAATATACTCTTCTAAGAAGCATAATAAGCAACGATTTTTTTTTTGTCCTAGTAGTGAATTAAATCAATGACATATTTAAGGAAATTAGAAAGCATGACCGATAATCAAGTTTGTATTAAATTTTTGTTTCATAAACATGTCCAAAATGAAAAATGAGTGACAAATGATTGTCCTCTATCAAGCAAACATATCTTTTCATTTGAGAAAAATCTTATACATTTCCGCACCTATAAATTGAAAACAGAAACTGAGATTTTTTTTTTTTCGCTATTGTTGACAGAGACAGACTTGAGCGGCATGTTCTCAAAGTGAGACTTCCACTCTAAAAATGAAACATGTCTTAAACCACTAATTTATTAATTTTTGTGTCACGTGTCGTCTTTTGAGTGGAAGTCCCATGGTGGACCGTCCCACCAAAGTTTTTTTCTTGTTGATATAATAAAGCTTGAATTTTTATTTTTTATTTTTTAACAATACCACATTAAAACTTCCTTAAATATTGTATGGTCCAATAGAGGTGTAATGCTTTTGAATATAAAAATGTCCCGAAATTATGAAATAAAATATGTAGACCAATAATAATTTACTAGCATGCATTAAAGGAGGCAAATATATGGAAATTGATTCATGTTTAGGAACTTTGATAGCAATACCGTAAATGAAAGAAAAATACCGATTATGTTGTTAATGAGTATAAATTACTAATTAACAATGATATTTATATATTTGATTTAACGGGCAAAAAAAAAAAAAAAGACAACAAGCCCTTCAAGCGTCTAGGCGACTGGCCTTAGCAAATACTCTTTTCTTAATAAGCTTTGTTGTGGGCTAGGTGCATCTAAGTAAAACTTTGAATAATTACTTAGTTTTATATTTTGTGGATAATAGTTTCCGAAGATATATATAATTGCAACGTGCCAAACCTTGTTTTCCATACAAAAGATGATTATATATATCTAGTAAGACTTTTGAAAAGGAAAACTAGGCCGTACTGTTTTGAATAATTGGGAGGGTTTTGTTAAATGGTTGTTTCAGTTATGTTTGTTCATCGGAGTCTGGGCTTAATTCTTGTAGATTGCTTGTCTTCTTTTTGTATTTAGCTTTGACAGTAATAAAATATTGTTGTTTCTCATAAAAATTGAAGTTTATACTTGATAATCTTATTTCCTGTACAAAGAAGGATATTTATTCAAAAGTAAAGGAATATATATATATTGCCTTCAGTGCTATTGTGTTATCTTATTTTCTGTTCAAGGCATATATTTTCTTATATAGAATTATGAAATGATATGATTTGATAAAAGAGTTCTAGAAAAATGTGTTTCTTCTGGAAATAGATACATATGAGTTGTGACAACTTAGTCTTTTTTTTTTTTTTTTTTGTTTTGTTTTGCTAAAAAAATTAGATGCAAAGCACCCTTGGTTTTGCATCTACTTTTGGTATTCTGAACTATTTAATAATTTATAAAAAGCTTTCTATGAGTACTTTAACCTTCTTTGAGAGGAGATTGCCTAACGTGAAGTATTATCAGTTTATATTGATGTGTGTGTGGTTTAGCACATAATATGGCAATGGATGGAGGGCTTTTTATGGATGATTACCTGAACTCAGGAGCTTCTCTGTGGGGGGAGAGACTCCCTGGGCCATATGGCCTGTGATTGCTTGTCTTTTGTAATAGTTGATTTAGCATTTTGTGTGTTCTTGTTTAATATAATTAATATATAGTATAGTGGAAATGTAGATATATAAAATTATTATCAAGAGCAGATGATAAACGGTCATCATGTACGAAAAATTTGTACGGGATCCTGCACAAGAAAGTGGGTATATATACATACACATAATTACATTAATCTTTTGAAAAAAAGTAAAGGAAGTGAAGTGGACGGTTTTGGGGACCGATTGATTGCATTTTGTTCATGTCAGTAAAAAGGCCTATTTGAGTAAGCATGCATGGGCTTTACACGTTTTTGTATTGATGCATTTAATATTATGTGAACAAACCATACCGAGTTATTTTCTTTCATGTTGGCTTAATAAGATTCTAAATTTGAAGTCTTAATGTGTGACTAGGGACATTCAATCACGTGTTTTATTTATTGTTCATAGGTATGACATGGCTTTAAATCGTTGGCAAAAGGAGACTAGTGTACCAAGAAAAGCTCCTGATGAAAAATCCTTTGGTTTCGTTGTGTTGGATGGGGAGTTGCATGTAATGACTCTTTTGAAGGGACTAGATTGGTCAGAAACACGGCGATCACGACAGCATAAGAAGGCAGGAACTCTGTTCATCCAAATCTACCATCCGAGGAAGAAGACATGGAGATCTCTTGTTGCAAAACCACCCTTCCATCATCCATTGGATTTTAGTACTGCAGTTATGTGTACCGTTCGGCTGTAGGTGTAAGTGCGTAACCAGTCTCTCTGGTAGCAGATAATCTATATCCATTGCATTTAGTGATTTGTATGTATCTATACTACTGGTTCTTTAATGTTAGTATATTAGCTAAGCCGATGTACAGATTGATATGCATATGGGTGTATTTATCAATTGAATGAAAATACATATATTATTGTATATTGTATCTGGTTTTACCCCAACAAAGACAATAAATGTTGTAAATAAATAATATTTGGGGGAGTAATGGCCTTGCCCTTTTAGGTTGTCTTACTTTGTTGAATTGTTCACTGTTTTGAACAGGTATCCGATTTTCCAATTTAGAAAGGGTCTTGTCTTGTTCGTCCGTTGCCTGCAAGACAAGACAAGACCTCAGTATCTCAACATAAGAGTTGAATTTATTTTCGAAAGGTATTTTTCAGTAAAATCGCAACTCATACAAATCTTGTGACTGGAAATCGAGACGTTCTCATGACTCATGAGGAGACCGGAAAGCAAACACAAACCTGGACCCGCGGTCAATAAAAATATTAGTTATTTTCAACAATCTCAACCTCAACTCCAATTTAATTTGTCAAGGGAAATAATTTAAACGCTGTGCAATTTAAATAATAAATGCGATATTTATTATTTTATTATTTTTTAAAAAATATTACAGTAAATCAGTGTTTGGAAAGGGACAAGTCTCAAATCCAAACCGGTACCATTGTGATAATATCATCTTACCAATAAATGCAATATTTATGGTGCATAGCTTTCAGAATATTTTCAGTGGATCGTAATTTACTAATTTGAGGTTAGGTTCATGCCCCCTTTGGCTCATCTTAATTTCTCTGTATGCTAAACGTAAAAACAAAATCCCATTGCAAAGATAACATAATGAAAATAAAATAAAAATAAACGTGATCCCTAATCCCTAAATTTTGTAAATCCATCAATTTGATTAATCGGACCATATTTTAACGGTCAACTCTTACAGAAAAGGTAAAATATCATTTTTACCCTTGATTTTAATAAAATATAGTTGAAGTACAATTTTGCACTTTAATTTTTAAAAATTTGATAACTTTACTGTAACTAATTTCCAATAACAATTTGACACATGTCAGCATTAGTTTTAAAAAATAAAATAATAAAAAAGTAAAATAAATGAAAATTGTAAACAAAAAAATTAAATATAACAAACAATTAAAATTATTTTTAAAAATATTAATAAAAATCTTTTTTTTTTATAAAGAAAATGATGAATAGAGATTTTTTTTTTAAATTCCATTAATAAAATCTGATTTTGTTTTAAAGAAAATGAAAAGAAAAAGAAATCAATTAAAAAAAGGTTAGAAACCAAAAAACACAAGAAATAAAAAATATATATATAAAAAAAAGGAAACGAAAGAAAAGAAAAACAAGGAGGTGGAGATCTATCTGGATCTCTATCAGTGAAGAATATCCCGAGATCTCGATGACGGGATCTCTATTTCAGATCTCCATCGAGATGGAGACCCAACGCGGGAGAGATCGCCTCAGTTGTGCAATGAAGACTATTTCCCTTTCACGATTGAACCCTTTGGGTCTCCATCGGTGATGGATATCCATTAGGATTTCCTTTGACGGATCTCCAGCTCCTTGTTTCCTTTTATTTCTTTTCAATTTATTTGTTGTAATTTGATCATCACTATCCATATTTCAAAAAATGTTCTTTTTATATATAAATAGATCTCTATTGTTCATCTAAGATCTAAACGGTGGAGATATATAACTTTTTTCTTTTTGTATTATATAAATATTTAAAAATTGTTTTCTATATTTTTTTGTTGACACGTAACATGAGTTTTGTTTAAAGATAAAAATATTCTTATAACCGTTAAATTTAAGTAACAGTTGACTAACCGATAGACTAAATGGATTGCTTTTTGATTACATAGGGACCGCAAGCACTAAAAATGAAAGACAGTTAAAAACTAATAATTCGTAAAAAGCTAGGAACTAAATTGATAATTGCCCTAACTCGTTTTTTACTTCACGACTCATTCAATTTGAAACCTCTTTGTCCAGTGGTCAACAATCGAGCACTTGAATAAAATTAAAAATTGGAAAAATTCAAGCAACCGAGTTGGTGCATATTATAAATATACTTCATTTATGCATGTCCTCCATCACAAATCTCCATCCAATTCAGGCATCGATCTTCTTTGCCATAATTTGCTATCGTCCAACCACCAAATTAAGCAACAGAATAATGAGGCACCTGAATGTGTTTTTAGTTGTGACAACACTTGTCTTGATAATGATCAGCATGCAACAATACGAGGCCTGTAGAATCCTATACAAAGAAGAAAAATGGCTGGCAAAGCATTCTGTGTTACAGTCTCTGCAAAAGCGTGTCCCTCCTATGGGACGTAACGGCTGCACCTTCATCCCAGGGAGAGGCGGTGCTCCTTGCACCACCCAAAGGAACTTTGCCGGCCATGCCGCGCCTCCTCCTCCTCCGCGTGTATACGCTGATGATCATTAACTCATTTTATTATTTGGACAGCAATATATTGTGATCAGCATCACCATTCGCCAATCCAACAGTCTTTACAAACACACTTTAATTTAGTTAGAAGTGAAATAATGGGAGCGTGCCCAATCAAGGCTACTATCTCCTTTTTATTATTATTTGGATTCTTTATGCGAAGCATTCACTTACCAATAAATACACTATTAACAGTGAATAAAACAGGCTTCCTTTTTTTCCTTCTTCTTTTCTCTTGTTAACCATGTATGCATCTTATGTACTAATTTAAAGATTAATATGTATCAATGCATCGCTAATTAATTTGTGATAATTATTCCAGTTGTTGCTGGAAATTCTAGTCTTATAAATTGCTTATTTCACTGAATTATTATTATTACTCTTTTTTAAAAAACTATTTCACCTGAATAATTTTTAAATTGTAATTTAATTATAATCTCCTAACCTTCATCATTATTTATCTCCCCTTTTCTTTCATAACAATTTTTTTTCACATAAATGTGTATCGATGGAATTATATAAGAATATTGAATATGAGCCACTCATTTTACATACTTTGACTTGATATTTATACCCTTGTCAAAGCCTCTTTTATAAATAAGTGACTCACATTCAATGTTTTTATATAATTCCATCAGTATACCGATAAGAAAAAGACTGCAAGGTTAACTATTTACCCTATACATATTCCAAAGAGCTTATGCATGGTTTGCATAAGTCGGTAACTTGGGCCGACTCGTCGTGCAGCGGTGGTCTATTGCTACGATTCGAGGGTAATCGGCGAAAGTAGGGGGCTTCCGTCAAAATCGGTCCTAGTCACCGCCTAGTGTCCGTCTAGTCAGCGCAACAGTCAACTTTGATTAGCGATCACTAAAAAAAGAAGAAACCCCCAAAAGATGTCAGCTGTGGGGGTTTCATAAAAAAAAAAAAAACTATTTGATTGATGAATGATCGACCAAACAGTTAAACAAAACTTCAAAAAAAGAAAAAGAAAACAGTCGAACCTTCTTAATTCTCTCTTCTTGCCCGAGTTCTATCCTCTGTTTTTGCCGCCGTCAAGTCACTTCTTCTTGTTTTCCTATCCGTGAATTTATTTATAATTTAGATTTTAGGGTTTAAACTTTTAACTTTAATTAAATTTAGAGGTTTTTATTTTTAAGTTATTTTTTTGAAATAAAGTTTAATTTGTTTAATCGATTAATTTAGATATTATTTATGATGGATTTCATGCATTATAAATAACTAATTACTAAATGGCAAATACTAAATAGTAATATAGTATATTAGACAAATATTAGTAGTATAAACTATAAAACTATAAATGTTATAAACTTATAACTTTATAAGTATGTGTATTGGTTATTTCGTATTGACTATTGGCTATTGAGAAATTATGAATATATTATTTCTTTACCATGATTTTATATTTTTATTTTTTATTATAAATGATTAATTTGTAAGTTGTGAAAATACAATTAAAGTGTATATCTAAACAACTTAGAGGGGGTGAATGTGTTGTTAATCGGTAATTACCAACTTTATCGATCGATTAATATTAACAATAAAACCCAATTAAAAAAAGCAAGAAAAATCAAGTAAAATACGGAAAGTAAAGAACACTTGATTTTTACGTGGAAACTTTCAACAAGGAAAAACCATTGACTAGCCAAGCTAGCCACCTAAGTAACAACCAACCACTATATGAAAAGACGGTTACACCTACAAGTGATATGTGACTCTCACTCACGACAATCTCAGACTATGGAAACTACCACTCGCCACTCTTGGTTCAATCCTAGTGATATCATCAGATCCACTACTCTTGGCGTGAGCACCCACAATTAGAAATATGAAGTTTTATGACACTTATTCATGACATTTTTTTTCAACCCTCAACCGTCTTTGATGGTTTTTAAAAACCGTCTTTGATGGTTTTTAAAAACCATCATAAGAATGTGATGGTTTTTAAAAAGCGTCAAGACTTAATGACACTCGTAGATAACATCATTCAATGTTGATAGTTTTAAAAAACCATCATTGACGGTTGACGTTTTAAAACCGTTAAAAGAGGTCGATGTTTAAAAACCATCAAGAATAGTTAATATTTATAAACCATCAAGAAAAATTAATATTAAAAATCATATTACGTTGTTAATAATTTTAAAATAAGAAAGAAAAATAAATTTAGTATTTATGCTATATTTATAAAAATAAAATTATTGAAAAATAATCTTATTAGTATTTATCGTGGACTTCAATTCAGTTTTTATATAGTTGATATTATTTATTTTAATAATATATAATTTTATATATAAGTTAATTATTTACTCAAAAATGACCCATGTTATGTCCTTACCGGTTGTTATAATATGAACCATATGCATGAGTGCTTACAATCTTTTCTCTTATATAAATAGATTACAAACCTAACCCTAATTGTTATATCTTTTCACAACAGCCACTCTTTTGCTCCCCATTGTTATATGATGCAATTTCTATCCAAAATCTATTATGCACTTGAAACTTCATAACTACTATTTTATGTTTCCAAACATCTTCGTCAACGCCACAAGATTTTGTGGCTACGGAGTCCAAAGCTACCAGATTTGTCACCACGCCATCTAAAGTTGTCGGATTTCATCATCACGCTCTTCAAAACTGTAGATTTTCATCACCACATCATCACACACCATACAAATCGTCAACACACCATGATTCTCAACAAGGAATTATCTTTAGAGCGAGTTCTTTTTTATTTTTTTTAACAAACATATTATTTACTTTTTTTTCAAGACTATATCATGAATATATCAAAAAAAGAAAAAAAGACTGTATATATTATATATATTCATTTTAGTTTACTTGATATTATAATCATTTTGAAAATATTGTAATCGAAAACTTGATTCATCATTTACATATTTATTACTTGGGTTGCATCTAACAAAAAGAAAAGGTCTTTAAATGATAACAACTAATTTGCAGATCTTGAAAGGAGAACATGTTGATACCTTGGAGAGAGATGCACACTTAAAATAGTTCATTCATATATGTTAGTAGAAGATATATGTGTCCTTACGTTTTTTTTTAAATTAATTGATATTTCAAAATTGAACTAAAATACTTGGTGAAAAAATTTTATATAGTGATTTCGCTAAAAAATAGTGACAAAAAAATTAGTACCTATTTTGATGTATTTAAAATATTGACTTATAAGTCATTTTTTAATGTAGTATATGAGTTATCACATACATAAATATATTTTATTATAATTTATTAATTTATATTATAATATTTAACTAATTATATTTTTCATGACAATACCGTAACAAATAATAATAAAAATAATACCAAATTATTCGACTATTTTTTATGGCCATTGGGTCATCGGAATTTTGATATTAATTTGTTCATTATTTTCGACGGTAATTATGCCGTCGAAAATGTAGGTCATTTTTCGACAGCACATATATTGCCATTGGAAATGTGGGTCATTTTCGACGGTACATATAGCACCGTCGAAAATGTGGATCACACATTTTCGATGGTTTTTTGACTATTTTCGACAGCCTTTGATCGTCGAAAATATGGTATTAATTTTTTTATTATTTTCGATGGTGTCGAAAAGCCCGTCGAAAAAAACTGAATCACCAACGGTAATTTGAGCTGTCGAAAATAGTTGGTCGCTAATAGACACTTTTTTGTAGTGATTTTTTTATATAAAAAAACAAGTTGATGATAATCTATAGAAATCATAAATTTATGACGTTAAATAATGTCATAAAATTATAATGTTTTAAAAACGTCATAAAATTATGATGCTTTTGAAAGCGTTAAGAAACTGTTTTTAACGTTGAGATTAATGGTGTCTTTTAACCGCCGTGAACAACTTGTTATGACAGTTTTTCACTGTCATAAAACATTTTTTTTTCTTGTAGTGACCACCTAATCTACCTCGTGGGTCTTTTATAGCGGTGCTTGACAAATGCTAGTGCAACTACCACCCATATACACAAGACTTATATTCAAGAAGAGATATGGTCTAAGTGAATGTGACAATATCAAATGCCACATACAAAATGCTCAACTAGGAGATTGATAAACAATCAATAAATCCAATTTGTCCATGTCTAAATGCAAAATATAAAGACTTAGGTAGATGTTATCAATGACAAAACAATCATAGCAATCAAACAAATCATACATGCCCATACGTGTAATCTCAATTAGTTGTGTAGAGAATTTCCAACAAATTAATTGTTAAACAAACATGAATAAATATTCATAAACCTTGACTAGATGATTAATAAGACAATCTATCAACATAGTCATCAATAAATGTGTAGAGAATATTTATGACCTCGCCTTTTAGGCAAAAATGACATAATAGCTATCAAAACACAAACCCAGTCATGTTATCAATCAACAAAATAATGTATTCAAAAATGATTTCTACAAATCCTATGCATTCAAACAAATTCTGCAACATAAAACACGATAAACAAAGATGAGATGTTTGTTTTTACTTACCAAGTCAAGAATGATGAAGACCAATGAATGATTGATGCAATGGATACATGGATTTTGGGTTTGGAGAGTTAAAGAAGTAATTTTGGTGCTTTCTCTCACTAGAGGAGTTCTTTCTGTCACTAGGATCTGAATTTGTGAGATCTAAGTCTAAATGAGGAAGAAGATGAAGTATATATAAGGTCCAAGTGAAACTACTTCGTTTTGAGAAAGTTAAAACATAATTTTCTGGGTAAAATTGACATCGTGCGTGGGTCTACTGCGCTGGTTGGTACGTACATAGTACCAATGCACTAGCAAACCAGCACAATAGCCTGATTTTCAAATGGCTCAAACATGACCAAATGACACAAAATTTATCAAATAATATACCGTTGGAAAGATATGTATGTCTACTTTCCACTCTACTTAATAGAATGAAGTTTTGATGTCTGTAGAAAGAGTTATGGTCATTTGTGTTACATAAGGTCAGATTTAGATAACAATATCGATGCTTTATTTTAGTGGTTATTTTGGAGATTTCAAAACCAATCCAAACGGTCATTAAAAATTATGAATAATATACCATCGGAAAGATAAGGGTATCTAGTTTGTCTAAAAACTTTCAAAACTCAATTTGAATCTTTATATAAAATGTTATGGTCACAAGAAAATACAAAGGTCAATTTTAAAAAACTTTTAAATCATTGAAAATTAATTTTTTGAAACTACACACGTTACTCTAAATAACCAAACCAACTCTAACACAAGTAATCAATATGCATACAACAATATATCACATGATGAAATGCAATGCATGATCATGGAAACATAAATGCAAGATTAACAAAGCATGCATAAAGAATGTGTGTGTGTGTGTGTGTGTGCGCACACACACACACCTAAACTCTTAAAGAGAAAAAGTCAAGTGAATATACCTTTCGCTCTTGAAGTCATGGAGATGCTTGAAAGCTTGCCAACGAGAACCTAAGCTACCAATTATAAAATCAACCCTAATGTGTTTTGTCATGAAATAAGTCAATCACAAAATAAAGGTCCTTACAAGTTGAATTGTGGTTATGGTTTGGACTTAACAAATGATTTCAGAAGACAACACAACCAACACCAACTTTCGTTCTGGGGTGCTCTAACGATCGAGTTTGTTGAATGTTTTTTTTATAATTTTTTTATAGATTTTTATTTTTAATAATCAATAGTCAACAGGGGGCTCTAATGAGTTTGTTGAATTTTTTATAGTTATTTATAGATTTTAATTTTCAATAATCAATAGTCAATATTGAAGTTTTTGGAATTTGATTATCAATTTGAGGTTAAATAGTTGAAGTACTATGAACTATGAACATTTACTCAAATATAAGTTTCAACAAAAAAAATTATAAAAAAAGAACTATAATTTTTTTTCTATCCAGCCATCTCAGTGCAGGTGGGCAAGGAGTTGCCTCCCGACTAATGCCTAGCGACTTTTGCAACATTGAGTTTATGTATTGCATTTATTTTTTTTAAAACATTTTAATAATTCGGGAATGAGAGTGGGGCAAACTTAAACGCACAATCTCATGGTATATGTATGAGAAGCAAACCATTGGACCAACCTTATCTCGTCTATGTATGCATTGATGATTATATCTATTGGCGGGAAAACAAATGAGGGTTTAAGAAATGCCTAAAAACACAAACCCAATGGAAATATATTGTACCAAATCTTTTCCAATTTTTTTGATCAAATTAAGAAGTTAAGGGGCTGTCTGGTAGGCATTGTTTTTTGCCGGTTTTCATTTTTGGTTTTCAAATTCGTATTGGCTAACCGTTTTTCATTTTATTTTATATTTTTGAAAAAAACAAAACAAAACAAGTGTTAAAATTGAAATTTTCCATGTTTTTTTTAATCTGACTTATATTTTTTTTCCATCTTCATTCACGCCTTCTCACCGGAGGTTTGAGCCATGGATCTGCTCCTCCAAGATCAGATCGAAAACTCTCATGCCTTTTTTTATTTTTATTTTTCAATTTTTTTTCTTTTCAAAAGATTTTAAATCTTTCTTGTATAATTTATATTTAATAAAATTGCAATTTAGAATTTATAATTTATGTGATTTTCTTTTAAAAAAATTAATGTTAAATAAAAGGTTTAACCAAATTGGTTTTAGGTTATAATGTGAAACAAAAAAATCGTACTCGGTTAATAATTATTTGGGGTGAATTTTTATCAAATTTTTATATTTTTCAGTTAGCCTACTTGATGCATTTTTAGTGTTTTTATTTTCAGAATACAACTTTCAGCATATACTACCAGACGAGTTTTCGGATTTCGAAATTGAAACAAAAAACACTGTTTTCATTTTTGTTTTTCTTTTCGAAAAACAGTAAATAATAAACGTTTACAGGATACACCCTAATATTTGTCTTTATACGAGGATTCTGTACAGTAACTATTAGACACCTCAACTTATATTATAATTGCACATCACCCTTTAGTACTAGTAGTGCAACTCCCCTTCCATGTTGGTGGTGGGAGAGTTCAAATCTCATCATATATATTTTACAAGTATATACAGAGAGATTTCTTCCCTGGCGATTAACGATCGTTTGATGTCACATCATACCACTTTTCGATGTCAAGTTTTTTAGACAAAATTGAAGCCAAGGTTTCATATTTGACAACCAGAAACAACTTTATCATTAACCAACAATAACCTTTCCTGTTGTTAGTCAAAGTTAGTCAAACTTAACGTACATAGTAGTATTTTCGTCATTTTAACCATCTTAAAATTATATTTTATTAAAAAAAGTGAATAAAAAGTTAAAAAAATAGAGATGAACTAAAAAACTCAAATTTTCACTTCTTTTCCACTGCTTTCAAAAGTTAAAAGTAAAAGTTATAACAAATGAGCTCTATATATTGTCTTAGAATATACTGTAAAAACTGATAGCGTTTGATGAATGTAATCAAGTGTTTGTAAAAATTCCTCAAAGAAAATCTAGAACAGAAAAGTATTTTGAGACTCCATTTATGGAGTTCTTGACACTGATATCTTTTGTTAATGAATCTATAATCATTCGTTTATAGGAGACTTGTTTATATACAAGTTTATTCTGTCATGCAAAAAGCATTTTCTCAAAAATTGATATCAAACTTTTTACCATATCAGCTGGTTTGTTAGTAATTGTAACTAACTAATTATGTTATATTTAACAAAACTAACACCTAATACTAACGTTGACAACAACTTCTATCATCACTAATCACAACATGATCTGCTGATGATAATTGAGTGTGTTGATACTCAGTTCCTGAAGTTTTCGCTAATTCTCATGCTTTAGACTACACCTTTCCACATAATGTATACTTTTATCATCCCTCTGCAAACTGAAGTGGGGTGAATTAACCAACCTCAGTTTGTCATAAAGAAAGCAAAATCTATCCCGAGTAAAACTCTTCATAAAGATGTCAGTCACCTGATGCTCAGTAGGTATGTAACGTGTGTCTATTACTCCAGACTCAACATTCTCACGAATGAAATGTGTGTCAATGTCTATATGTTTTGTATATTGATAGAAAACAGGATTTTGAACCAAGGAGTCGGCTCCAATATTGTCACACCATAAGATTGATCCCTCAACAACTGGTATTCGAAGTTCCTTAAGTAACGATCTAAGCCATAAATTTCAGCTTTTACATGAGCCATCGATCTATATTCTACTTCGGTGCTTGATCGAGCAATAACACATTGCTTTTTAGAACTACATGAAACCAAATTTCCAACAAGCATTACACAACTTCCACTCGTAGATCTCCGATCATCAACACAAATGGCCCAATCTGCATCAGCAAAGACATCTAGAGAAAGAATCTTAGCAGGTTTGAAATGAATTCCAAGATATGGAGTACCTTTCAGATTTCGCAAGACCCTTTTGCATGATTGCCAATCCACCATTGTTAGAGCAACCAAGAACTGACTCAACATGTTGACAATAAAGGAAATGTCTGGTCTTGTATTCGTGAGATACTGGAGAGCACCTATAATGTTTTGATAAAGAGTAGGATTCGAGAAAGGAACCTCATCATGTAAAAAGAGCTTCGTCTTAGCTAATATGGGAGTGGCACATGAATCTGCATCAACCATGTTTGTACGTTTGAGAAGGTCATTGATATACTTAGCTTATGAAAGATACAACCCTCAAGTATCTCTATAGGCCTCAAAACCCAAGAAGTAGTTTACAGGACCAAGAGCTATCAATGCAAAAGTGTTATGCAAAGTGGAAATAAGTTCTTTTTGTTAGGATTATGCTCGATAGCAAGAGTGTAATATTGTAATTAACAACTTTTTCATATGAATAAAGTGATTTATAGTTTAACAAATCTTATAGCATTTATAGTTTAATTATTATAATTGTAAAAAGTAAATAATCATAAGGTCAAAAGACTATGAGAAAAGAAGAATTGTTCATACATCTAGATATGTATAAGGTAGACACAATTTTTTAGTTAGTCTTGAATAATATTCACAACTTAAGATAAAATGTTGGACGCCTTTATCTTGTCAAAGTTGTAGATTCTTTTGCTAGCATTTGAGTGGGATCAAATGTGTTATGATGAGTCTAAAATCATCAAAGTGTGGTGTCTTTGGGCAAAAGAATCTAGTGCACTGGGTGCATTGAATAGGATCACAAGAAATACTTTATCTAGAACCGTAAATAGATAAAAGTTTTTCATTTGAAGACAATCGGAGAGTCTATCTCAATCCTGAGATAAATGATGGACCTATGGCTGCAAGTGTTATCATTTGAGCTATCAATAAGTACGATTATATAACATAGTCTATCATCGATAGTTTGGTGGTATTCATTTGTTAATCGATAGAGGACTTCATTTATAGATATGGACATCGTGGCTCCATTTATATAATGAGAGTAGAATACCATCATATGTATGTTTTGAGGTATTTGATATTAAATCTTAACGTTAAGTTTTCAATAGTGTCTATTGAAACATGGCTTCTGGACAAGTCAAAATGTCTAAGTTAAAAATGTGGTCATATGAATAAATATGGTAACTTGGAAAGCTATAGGCGGTCTATGAGCTCTTGACGATTACTGGTATTCTTCACGAGGATACACTTTCTCCAATAAGGTTGTCTAGGGTATGAATGAGTAACATCAACTTATTCTATATTTATTTTAGAGTTCAATTTTAGTTCTTTAGTGGAATGAACTAAAATTAAATAGATCGGACCTAAGTGAATCATTTGTTTGATTGTGATTGGGTTGTGTATATTGGAGCTTAAATTTAGATAGCTTGCCAAGATCCCCAATCCACACGAACTTGCATGGATCACTTGATATATTCTACCAGACAAATTTAGGGGTCCATCTAGTATTGTATTAAGGCATGTGAACTTGTTTCTTTTTGTAAGAGTATGTTTAGTTCACATGTGGACTTTTTATTAAGGTCCAATAGATTTAATAAAATAAGAAAAATAATATATGGCCCATATACATGTGTTGGGCGGCAAGGCTATTAAGAATAACTTAAATTATATTATTTTTATTTTATTATTTAATTAAATGGAAATTAATTAATTTGGTGATTAATTAATTATTTAATTAAAAGTCAAAATCTTTTTTCTATTAGGAGATGGTCTCCTAATATTATACTATTGTTGGTAGTATAATTAATATTAAAGACTATATTTGATAAGTAGATAAATAAAAGGAATTATTTATCTGATCAAATTAGGAAGTCTTTAATATGGTTATAAATACACTATTGAGTTGGATTAGGAGTCCTCGTGTATGATAGAATTTCATTTAGAAAATAATTCTTAACCACCAAGTAAATCCACCTAAGGAAAGGATTCTTACCCACCAAGTAAATCATTATTGGGAGAGGATTTGGTCTCATATATATATACTTGTAAATTTCGACCAAGTATGAGTTTTTTGTTGTGAGAAGTTGTTTTTATTTGTTTTTTTATTTTTATATAAAAAAAAACTTCGTCCAACTCATTGTATGAAGAATTCAGCCAAGCATAGAGAAAAGTGGGAACGTTTTTGTTTTCGATGGTACACTACTATCCTTTGCATCAAAAGGGTATTGTATACAACATCGAATCAAGATTCACGCGAGTTTCAATCAAATTGATTGATAATTCAAAAGTGACCGGACGTTCTTGGTTTCTCTTAGAGGATTATTGTGACTAACAAAGAAGAAGATTTTGTTTGTTTCCATCCTCAGGTATATAATTTAAAGAAAAGGAGCCCACACTCCTAGGTGATTCACGTTCGTGATTGGATTGGAAGATCTTGCGGATTCAATTCGACGTTAGTTCAATCGTCACGAAAAAAAGGTACGATACTTTTTATATACATTAATTAATCTAAGGTTAAGGTTCTTGTTATTAAAATGGAATTTTTTTTTATATAAGCAAACCCTAATTTTGTTTTTTTATCATGCTTCCGTTGCGTTTTGAACCGTTTTTCCCCTACAATTGGTATCAAAGCCTGGTTGTACCCTTGATTAATTGATGTATGTGTTCGTGAATCTTTTTCTTTTTATTATATATATGCATGTTTTAGAAAGAGATGACACTCTAGGTATTCACATATATGTTTACGTTGGAATGTATGGATATATATATGTTTTACATGTGGTTTGTATTGCTCAATTTTGGTCATAGAATTTCAATGTATTTTGTTTTGGGATTGTAACAAGAATGGTGGTCTATCATCGTCACAATTTCTTTCTTGGTAGTTGTTAAGTTTTTTATTTATTTTGTTGTTGTCATAAAAAAAACGGCAGTATTTTATTATTTAAATTCTTCTGTAATACATTCAAGTTTCGTAGACTCGAAGGTTTGAAGAATTGGAAGCAGCCAGAACAAGTTTGGGACCGTGCGAGCCGTAGCAACGAACGTGCGTGCGAAGAGCGCGTATCAACGTTTGTTGTGGCATGGGCTGCACACGGCAACCCTTTGGTAGCCATGGGCTGCGCTTGGCAGCCCTTTATGGGTTTGTGGCATGCGCACGCCCATGGGTAAGGGCGAAGGGTGCGCATGTACATGGGAGGTAGCCGAGGGAGTCCGAACGACGAAGGTCGCATAAAGACTTGTTCGCCAAGAAAGAAGTTCTTGTATTCCAAGATATATGTAATTTACTTGTTTTTCTAGGATGGACCAAAATTGTAGCGATTTATATTTTGTAAATATTGCAATGTTTGTCATTGTTTGATAACATGTCATATAGAATATGAGTGCCACTCATATATCTCTTTTGGTATGAACATGCATTGAATGGTTTAAGTATCTAAATTGGCATCTAGATAACTTGGTAAATCATTCTTTGGAATTCGATCACACGCCTTAAACAATTGAGTGGGAGAAGGTATTTTGGAACACCTACGGCCTCCAAGTTTAGTTAAGCTTTATGTTTCGTTAATAACCTCCCAAGAGGTATTCATGAATGGAATTTAGCAAGATACTTCCTTACAAGGATAGACTAGACAATTAGCCCAAACGATATCTACTCCCAAAGGAGGGATATTCGTGAGGGATTATATTGAAGGTCGATAACTTGGTAACACACTCGATATGGTTTTATTAATATCCTCCTAAGAGTTCTTGTTAATAAAATTGCAAGGCTAAATAGAAAATGTTGGTTGTTATGTTAACAATTAGGTGGGACCTAGTTCAACTAGTAAATGGTGCGTACTCCCAAAGGAGGCGTGACATTTACAGGTGTTGGATCACCGTTGAATTTTTACGATTGAATTATTTCATTTAATTCAAGATAAATATTCAAAAGTGTTTTATCATGATTATTTACTTATATAATTTTTGTTAATATAAAGAAATCATAACCCCATCCCTAATCAATATCCTAAAAGATAATACTTTAACTAATGATAATTATGTCACATGGAAAAGGAATATTGGGTTGTTGTTGCAAGCTGAAAAGTATAAGTTATTCTGTATATTCCTTAACCACCAAACTAATGAATCTAACTCAGGAAGCAAATAGATGAGTATCAGTAGTGGAAGTCTTCAGATGAGATGGCTAAATGTACGTTACATTATGGCCATCATCTCCGACGTGTTGCAACATCAACATAAAGGAATGGAGACTGCTACTGATATAATGATGTCTCTAGAGAAGATGTTTGCTATGAGGTTTAGGATGACTAAGAGAGAGGCAGTGACTGCTTTCATGAATCTTAGGATGAAACCTAGACATGTTATGAAAGTCATAGCACATCTTAACATTGCTGAACTGAATGGTGCTGAGATAAATGGTGAGACCAATATTGACATGATTGTCAACTCACTATCAGATTCCTTTGATCAATTCAAGTTGGACTACACCTTGAATAATAAGGAATTAACCTTACAAAGCCTGATGAAAGATATTCAAGGCACCAAGATAATCCTTGTGAAAGGCAAGGTTGAAGAGATTCATATGCTTGGTAAGTTGCAACTGTTAAAGACCCGTAAGAAGGTCAAGAGACAACAGAAGAAAAAGCAACTTGAGCCTTCTTAGAAGAAGACCAAGAAAGTAACCAAGATCAAAGGAAAATGTTTCTTTTATGGTGAAAAGGGTCAAAGGAATAGACTGAATAAAAATGAATTCAACTTGCATTTAGGCAATGGAGTGTTGGTGTCTACTAGTTTAGTGAGAGATATTAGAATCAATTTTGATTCTTATAGGCATTTAGTTTTAATAAACGTTTATTATGTACCACAATTCAAGAGGAATTTAATTTCGGTCTCTTGTCTAAATAAATTTGGATATTCGGTTACTTTTAATAAAGGTTTTATTATTAGTAAGAATAACAAATTTGTTTGCAAAGGTACATTGGAAAACGGTTTATTCTATTTGTATGAAAATATCTCTCACTTGTTAGACACGAAATCAACGAAACCTAATCATAAAAGAGTAAAATTATCAAAAGATGAAACCTACCTATGGCATTTGCGCTCAAGTCATATTAACCTTAATAAGATTAAAAGAATGGTAAGTAACGGACCTCTAAGTGACTTAAAGGTTGATGATCTACCAACTTGTGAATCTTGTTTGGAAGGTAAAATGACCAAAAGGTCGTTTACGACCAAAGGCACAAGAGCCATTGAATGTTTAGGTTTGATACACACTGATGTGTGTGGACCTATGAGCATTCATGCTAGAGGTGGATATGAGTACTTCATCACTTTCCCGGATGATCACTCAAGATTTGGCTATGTGTATCTCATGAGACATAAGTCAGATGCTTTTGACATGTTCAAAACATTTAAAGCTGAAGTTGAAAATCAGCTTGAGAAACGTATACAAATCTTGAGGTTTGATCACGGTGGAGAATATCTATCTGGTGAGTTTCAGCAATATCTTATTGATAATGGGATAATTTCTCAGTTTTCTGCACCATGCACACCTCAACAAAATGGGGTGGCAGAAATGAGAAATAAAACTCTTTTGGGCATGGTTAGGTCTATGTTGAGTTATTCAACGCTCCCTAATTCTTTTTGGGGATATGCTTTACAAACTGCAATATACATTCTAAACGATGTACCATCTAAGTCGGTTCCTAAAACACCGCATGAGTTGTGGACCAGGTGAAAGCCTAGTTTACAACACTTAAGGATATTTGGATGTCCTACGCACTTGTTAAAAGGAAAGACAAAAAAAGATGGAGCCCCGTTCAGAATCATGCATATTTGTAGGGTATCCAAAAAGAACAAAATGATATTATTTTTATAGTCCTTCAGATCTTAAAGTATTTGTTTCGACAAATGCTAAATTTTTAGAAAATGACTATATGAATAATTTTGTGCCTAAAAGTAGAATTGTCCCGAATGAGCTTTTAGGAGATACAATTCCATAAAAGGTTTCGCAACCAAGCCCAATTGTAAGTTCCGTACCAACACAAGATCAACAATCTACCATACCTCGTCGTAATGGGAGGGTTGTTAGACAACCCAAGAGATACATTGGTCTAGAAGAATCTATAGAGAATCTTCTGGATGATGATGATCTCTATACGTACAAGGAAGCAATGGAAGATGTTGATTGTCGCCATTGGCAAAAAGCAATGCAATCCGAAATTGAATCTATGTTCAAAAATAAAGTCTGGTCTCTTGTAGACTTGCCTAAAAGGATAAAAACCCATCGGGTGCAAGTGGGTATACAAGAGGAGAAGAGGAATGGATGGAAAGGTGGAAACCTTTAAAGCTAGATTGGTAGCTAAAGGTTAAACATAGAAGGAAGGTATCGATTTTGAAGAAACCTTCTCTCCTGTGGCCATGCTTAAATCCATTAGGATACTCTTATCCATTGTGGCATCTCTAGACCTAGAGATTTGACAAATGGACGTCAAGACAGCTTTCCTTAATGGAAGTTTTGACGAAAGCATCTACATGATGCAACCAGAAGGATTCATTGAAAAGGGCCAAGAGGAAAGGGTATGCAAGTTGCAAAGATCCATATATGGATTAAGCAAGCATCCAGATTATGGAACATAAGGTTCGATTAAGCCGTGAAAAGTTTTAGATTTATTCAAAACCTTGATGAACCCTGTGTATACAAAAGGATTAAAGGCGACAAGTTGGTTTTCCTAGTTCTTTACATTGTGATATACTACTCATCGGAAACGATGTAGGTGTATTGACATCAAATAAAAGAATGGTTAGCAAAAAAATTTGATATGAAGGACTTAGGAGAAGCAAGTTATATTCTTGGTATCCAAGTCATAAGGGATAGAAAGAATAGAACGAGTGTATTATCCCAAGGTTCATACATTGATAAAATCTTGTCTAGGTTTTCCATGTAAGATTCCAAGAAAGGTATGTTACCTTTCAGACATGGAATCAAACTTTCTAAGGAGCAAGTTTCTAAGAATGAGCATGAAGAGCAATTCATGAGTAGGGTTCCATATGCGTCAGCAGTTGGAAGTCTCATGTATGCAATGCTCTGTACTAGACCATATATTTGTTTTGCTGTGGGCATAGTTAGCAGGTTTCAATCGAAACCTGGTCCTGATCACTGGACGACACTCAAACATATTTTCAAGTATCTTAGGAGAACGAGAGATTATATGCTTGTATACTCTGTAGGGGATTTAATTCCCAATGGGTATACATATTCTGATTTTCAGTTAGATTTTGAATCCAGGAGATCAACATTAGGATCTATGTTTACTATTGAAGGATGGAAATTCATATGGAGGAGTATCAAGCAATCTTGTATTGCCGATTCCACCATGGAAGCCGAGTATGTTGCCGTATGCGAGGCTACTAAAGAGGCTGTCTGGCTCCGCCAATTCTTGATTGACTTGCAAGTGGTTCCTGATGCGAATAAGCAGATCACTATCTATTGCGACAATAGTGGAGCAGTGACTAATTCAAGAGAACCAAGAAGTCATAAGAAAGGGAAACACATTGAAAAAAAGTATCATCTTCTAAGAGAAATTGTGCATAGGAGTGACGTGACGATTACTATGATCGCGTCAGCAGAAAATCTAGCGGATCCCTTTACAAAGGCTCTTCCACAAAAGAGTTTTGATGGGCATCTAGAGAACATGAGGATGAGAGATATGACACATTTTATATAGAGCAAGTGGGAGATTGTTAGGATTATGCTCGATAGCAAGAGTGTAATATTGTAATTAGCAACTTTTTCATATGAATAAAGTGATTTATAGTTTAACAAATCTTATAGCATTTATAGTTTAATTATTATAATTGTCAAAAGTAAATAATCATAAGGTCAAAAGACTATGAGAAAAGAAGAATTGTTCATACATCTAGATATGTATAAGGTAGACACAATTCTTTAGTTAGTCTTGAATAATATTCACAACTTAAGATAAAATGTTGGATGCCTTTATCTTGTCAAAGTTGTAGATTCTTTTGCTAGCATTTGTGTGGGATCAAATGTATTATGATGAGTCTAAAATCATCAAAGTGTGGTGTCTTTGGGCAAAAGAATCTAGTGCACTGGGTGCATTGAATAGGATCACAAGAAATACTTTATCTAGAACCGTAAATAGATAAAAGTTTTTCATTTGAAGACAATCGGAGAGTCTATCTCAATCCTGAGATAAATGATGGACCTATGGCTGCAAGTGTTATCATTTGAGCTATCAATAAGTACGATTATATAACATAGTCTATCATCGATAGTTTGGTGGTATTCATTTGTTAATCGATAGAGGACTTCATTTATAGATATGGACATCGTGGCTCCATTTATATAATGAGAGTAGAATACCATCATATGTATGTTTTGAGGTATTTGATATTAAATCTTAACGTTAAGTTTTCAATAGTGTCTATTGAAACATGGCTTCTGGACAAGTCAAAATATCCAAGTTCAAAATGTGGTCATATGAGTAAATATGGTAACTTGGAGAGCTATAGGCAGTCTATGAGCTCTTGGCGATTACTGGTATTCTTCATGAGGATACACTTTCTCCAATAAGGTTGTCTATGGTATGAATGAGTAACATCAACTTATTCTATCTTTAATTAAGAGTTCAATTTTAGTTCTTTAGTGGAATGAACTAAAATTAAATAGATCAGATCTAAGTGAATCATTTGTTCGGTTGTGTCTATTGGAGATTAAATTTAGATAGCCCGCCAAGATCCCCAATCCACATGAACTTGCATGGATCACTTGATATATTCTACCGGACAAATTTATAGGTCCATCTAGAATTGTATTAAGGTATGTGAACTTGTTTCATTTTGTAAGAATATGTTTAGTTCACATGTGGACTTTTTATTAAGGTCCAATGGATTTAATAAAATAAGAAAAATAATATATGACCCATATACATGTGTTGGGAGGCAAGGCTAATAAGAATAGCTTAAATTATATTATTTTTATTTTATTATTTAATTAAATGGAAATTAATTAATTTGATGATTAATTAATTATTTAATTAAAAATCAAAATCTTTTTCTATTAGGAGATTGTCTCCTAATATTATACTATTGTTGGTAGTATAATTAATATTAAAGACTATATTTGATAAGTAGATAAATAAAAGGAATTATTTATCTAATCAAATTAGGAAATCTTTAATATGGTTACAAATACACTATTGAGTTGGATTAGGAGTTCTCGTGTATGATAAAATTCCTTTTAGAAAAGAATTCTTAACCACCAAGTAAATCCACCTAAGGAAAGGATTCTTGCCCACCAAGAAAATTCTTCTTGGGAGAGGATTTGGTCTCCTATATATATACTTGTAAATTTCGACTAAGTATGAGTTTTTTGGTGTGAGAAATATACTTGTAAATTTCGACCAAGTATGAGTTTTTTGGTGTGAGAAGTTGTTTTTATTTGTTTTTTTATTGTTATAAAAAAAAAACTTCGCCCAACTGATTGTGTGAAGAATTCAGCCAAGCATAGAGAAAAGAGGGAACGTTTTTGTTTTCGATGGTACACTGGTATCCTTTGCATCATAAGGGTTTTGTGTACAACATCGAATCAAGATTCACGCGAGTTTTAATCAAATTGATTGACAATTCAAAAGTGACCGGACGTTCTTGGTTTTTTCTCTTAGAGGATTATTGTGACTAACAAAGAAGAAGATTTTGTTTGTTTCCATCATCAGGTATATAATTTAAAGAAAGAGAGCCCACACTCCTAGGTGATTCACGTTCGTGATTGGATTGGAAGATCTTGCGGATTCAATTCGACGCTAGTTCAATCGTCACGAAAATAAAAAGGTACGATACTTTTGATATACATAAATTAATCCAGGGTTAAGGTTCTTGTTATTAAAATGGAATTTTTTATATATACACTAACCCTAATTTTGTTTTTTTATCACGCTTCCGTTTGGTTTTGAACCGTTTTTTCCCCTTCACTTTTATCATCAGTTGATTGTTCCCAATATTAAGGATGTCATCCACATATACTAAAAGGAACAAAAAATCTTTACTAGTGAACTGAGTGAACAAAAAAGTATCTGATGTTGAGTTTGTAAAGCCCCATGACACAAGAGCTGCCTTAAGCTTATGAAACCAACTTCTTGTTGCTTGCTTAAGACCATATAATGACTTATTCAATTTGCAAACATGATATGGCTTAGTGGCATCATTGAAACCGTCAAGCTAGGACTTGAACACAAGCTCAGATAAATCACCATTGAGGAATGCATTGTTGATGTTTACATACTCTATTTTCCAACTATAAGAGACAACAACGGAGAATATAATTTGGATTGTAGAAGCTTTAACAACAAGACTGAATGTATCAAGAAAATCCAATCAGTGGGTTTGAACCCTTTAGCAATTAACGTTGCTTTATGCTTCAATAAACTACCATCGGGCTTAAGTTTCGAACACCCACTTATAGCCAACCATATTCATATTAGCTTGAAAGGGAACCAAGGACCATGTGTTATTGGCATGAAGAGTATTGAACTCTTCTTGCATTGCCTTGACCCACTTTGGATCCAACAATGCTTGTTTAGCTAAGATGGGATCATTTTCAGCTAAGTAACAACTGATAGAATAGACCTTAGGCTTAAAAATTACATTTTTAGGTCTGGTAACCATAGGATGAGAGGCAAAACAGGAGTTGTATTAGAGACTATTAAAGGATTGGTGAGCACAACTGGAGCAAGAATGAGACTGATGGGTACAGATGAGGAACCTGTATCAGCCTAGGAAGATAAAGAATACTGTTTTAATAGGTCTATATCAGTTGTTGAGGATCGAGAAAATAACATTGGAGACTGAGATGACCTTACCACTTGAGTATTTGTGTGTGAATATACTTAAGGGGACCTGACACAACAGTTTCTGTTTGAAGCAGTTGAAGAAATAAAGTTATCAGATATATTGGGCAGTATCTGATGCATGTTGGACAAAGTAATGCCAAAATTTAGCTGTGAAGAACGATTGGAGTTGTTGACAGGAAATAAGAGTGTATAAGGAAAATGTAACTCATTGAACTCTACATGTCTACTAACATAGATTCTACCAGAAGGATGCAGACACTTGTATCCTTTGTGTAGGTGGCTATAGCCGATAAAAGGCACTTTATTGAGTGAAAATTAAGCATTGTTTTTTAGTAGTCTCTTAAGAAGAGATAACAGCCCAAACACTTTGAAGAAGTTGCAGTAGGTTTTTTGTTATACAACTTTTTAAATGGAGAGATAAACCGAAAAATGGCTAAGGGCATGTTGTTAATTAGAAAAATGGTTGTGTTAAAAGCTTCATACTAAAACTTGAGAGGCATGTTAGCATGGGCAAGGAGTGTCAAACCAGCCTCAACTATGTGTCTATGCTACCTCTCGGCCACTCCATTTTGTTGATAAGTGTGAGGACATGAGTACCTAATTTGAATGCCCAGTGAAGCAAGATATGAAGTAAAAGCAATGTATTCTTCTCCCATATCACTGTGAAAATTCTTAATCCTCCTCTTAAATTACAACTCAACTTTCTTTTGAATTTTAACAAACACACTGGAGCATCCAGTTTTAACTTCAATGGAAAAATCCAAGTGAACCGTGTGTAAGCATCTATGAAAGAGATGTAATATTTGAACCCCTAAATGGAAAACATTGGTGCCGGTCCCCAAATGTCCGAATAAACTAGCTCAAGAGGGGCTTTAATAATGATTCAACCTTGGAAAATGGTTGTCGATGAAGTTTTCCTTTCTTACAAGAATCACAAAATTGAGGACTTTGAAACTTACTATTAAAATGAATCTTACTCAACATCTTTTGAAGAATTAAAGGAGCAGGGTGCCCCAACTTCGTATGCCACACATTAGCATTAACAATAGCAAGAGCAAACATATTTGTTTGCTGTGACTTGGAATCTAACACATTTCCAAGGCTAGTATTATTAACAAAAGAACAACAACTAGACAAAGCATTAGAGCCTCCAGCTTTCCCAATCATGAAGTCACTGTGATGAACTCCAGTGGCTATAACGAGTTTCAGGTCGTAAATTCCATCTTTAAGAACTCAATGGAGTAAAATTTTCTTCGTTTTGAGGTCCTTGATCACACATTGATCAGTATAAAATTCAACAATGGCCTTATTATCAAAGGTAAATTTAGAAATGCTGAGTAAATTATTTGTTATTTATGGAACATGTAATATGTCTTTTAGAAGTAAATGCCTATATGGTTGTGTGTGAGACTTAACTAAAGTGTCACCAACATGTGCCATTTCAAGTTGATTACCATCACCAACTACAAGCTTGTCTTTACCTCTGTAATTTGACTTTATGGAGAGATTGCTCAGGTATGAAGTAATGTGGTTAGTGGCTCCACTGTCCATGAACCAAGCAGGATTAGTTACAGAGTCTGGAATAGCAAGAAATGCAGAGTTCTGATGGTAATTAGCTTGTGGTTCTACTGTAACAGATTGATTTCCACAAGAAGATGATCCGAACAGCACCTGACCATTATACCCTTGATTTTGATTATAGTTTTGAGCTTTATTGAACTAAGCTTGAGCTTGATTCTGATTGTAGTTCTAGTGTTGTTGAGGTGATTGGAAGGTTTGATCAAATTGGTGGCAACATTTGAAGGCATTGTGGCCAGGTTTGTTACACACCAGACAGTGAATCTGACTTCTGCCTCTAGTCCTAAAATTCCTTCATCTTCCACGTTGTCCACCACCTCTACCTCCTTGCCCATCTCTCTAACTTCTTCTATCCTATGCATTGCTGTTAGCATAGCTCATATAAACTTGATTAACACTAATTTGTGTTGGTGAACTAAGGTGTTAAAGCTTTTGTTCGTGCATCATCAGCACAAATTGTGCATCTTCAAAGGTCATGAACCTCTGTTGTGTTGTTATGACTGTTACAATAGCATCATAATCATGTCTTACTCTATTTACTAAGCACATTACTAGTTCACGTTCATTTATTTCTTCACCGGCTGCCATTAAAGAATCTCCAATATTCTTAATTTTTCCAACAAAATCACTTATAGAATCTGAACCCTTCTTTATCGATTAAAGTTGATTCATAAGTTGTAGTTCTTGCCATTCATTGTTGTGTGAATAATCGTTCTAATCTACTCCATGCTTCAAAAGAAGTTTGACAACCAATCATCTGGCCAAGAACACTCTCACTGACAGTTGAGTTAATTCAACCTAAAAGTAATTTATCATTCTTTTCCAGTTAATGAACCCTTTGCTCATATGTTTTTCAACATATTTCTCTCCTGAATCACCTATAATTTTAACATTTATATGAATGTTTGGAGGACGATTTATTCTGCAGAAATAGTCTTCTAGGTCTAAAGCTTGAACAAAAGGTAATACTTGAGCTTTCCAGAGCAGATAGTTGGATTTACTTAGCTTTATTGGAAGATTAAAGTTGAGGCTCTTCTTGAGCGTTGTAAACTTCATTATTGACACAACTGGTTACGAATCCTGACTCTCTTTCTGGTTTGACTACTGTGGATTCATGCCTTATTGTGAGCTTCGATTGTTGTTTGGAATCTGAGAAGGAATTCGATCTTGAAAGCTTAGGTTTTCATTGGCGATAAATGATTAAGATCGATTTGCCATGACGTTAATCGGAAGGCTCTGATACCATGTAAAAACTGATAGCGTTTGATGAATGTAATCAAGTGTTTGTAAAAATTGCTCAAAGAAAAGCTAGAACAGAGAAGTATTTTGAGACTCCATTAATGGAGTTCTTGATATTGATATCTTTTGCTATTGAATCTACAATCATTCGTTTATAGGAGAATTGTTTATATACAAGTTGATTATATCATGCAAAAAACATTTTCCAAAAAATGATAACAAACTTTTTGCCATATCAGCTGGTTTGTTAGTAATTTTAACTAACTAATTCTACTATTTTAACCAAACTAACACCTAATACTAACGTTAACAGCAGCTTCTATCATCACTTATCACAGTATTATTAGCTGATGATAAATGATGATAATTGAGGTTTCTGAAGTTCTTATCGATGTTTATGCTTCAGACTACTCCTCTCTGCATAATGTATACTTTTATCATATACATCGGTGGTTGTGGAAAAGCGCTTGGGATATGGGTGTGCTTGGCGGCTTGGCGGCTTGGGCCTTGGGGTATGGGTTCGAAGACCTTTATAGTGGCTGATGCATTCATCTGTCGTCGCCACAGACCTTGTTAGTATAACCTTTCCTTTTAAGAAGCATCATTCAAAAACCTTGATTAACACACACCAATAACAAATACATGTGCCCCCAAAATTGAAACATTCAATTCATAGGTAAGCGTTTCTCCACCATAAAGCTTTTTCACTTTCTGTTTCCTAAATTTAAAGCTTGCATGTCAATAGTCATTATACGTGATGAATCACCAAGATACCTGTTGGATATGCTCAAATTTCCAAGGATTACCAAACAGGATTCACCAATGCATAGACTTTCTGGATACGTGAGACACATTTGAGAGTATTAGATCAAGTTTGAGGGAGACCTGAAGAGCTGAAGAATTGGAGAAACAGAGAACAACCAAAACCGTTGTGCCTCCTCTGTGAATTATGATAGCGGTATCACAGTGGACCCATTCCAGTAGAAACCGTTATGGGTTGAGCTGTGGGTGTCACAACGGTGAGACAATGGTCTGCCTAAGCTTTGAGTTATGCTGTGGGTGGCATAGCGGTGAGACAACGGTTGGGACATCTTCTTTGTGACATGACGCGTGGATCACGGTTTTTTGAGTGGACAAATTCAATATGGTTTATGAAGCAGGTGGCCAATTGTAACTTGAATCATAGTCGATCATAAACACGCGTTGAATCAGGAAATATTAACTAAAAGGGAAATAATATGTCTTTGGAAGTTCTTATGATTATAGGATTTCTTCTTTAGAAGAAGACTTTTCATAAATCGGAAGTAGGAAGTAGGAAATAGTACTTATGTGGAACAAGTAATTCTTGTATATTTAGGACTATGATTTCCTTTTATCTTAAACTCCCAATAATTTATGTAAATAGACCATAATAGCTAGACTATTGTATGTTGAACAAATTAGCAAATATTAGAGATATCTCAATAGAGCATTGGCTGTAATTGGGTTTAGGGTATTAGAAAAGAGAGAATCCTGAGTGTGTGGATGTAACAATTTTCTATATATTGAAACTTTCTTTTGACCTCTTGACGACCGTGGTGTTTTCCAGATTTGGGTTTCCACAGAAATTCCAGTGTTGTGTGCAATTGGATTTATTTTCTTCTTTCACGTTAATTTTTTTGCTATTGATTGTTTGATTTCTATCCGGCAATACTTCCACGATGTTTGTTTTCTAACAATTGGTATCAGAGCATTGGTTGCTTGATAGTGGTCTTAACAAACTGTTATGGCAAAGATGATGAGATTCGAGATTGAGAAGTTTGATGGAAAAATTAACTTTGGCTTGTGTCAAGTTCAAGTCAAAGCTATGCTAATCCAATACTGTTTACACAAGGCGTTGAAGGGCAAGTTAACCTCTACGAACCCTGAAGGTTCCGGAGATTCTAGCAAAGAAACGGCTGATACTAGTTCTAAAAAACCTGTTATGAGTGATGATGATTGAGAGAATTTATATGAGAGGGCTGCAAATGCAACATGATTATGCCTGTCCAAGAATGTTCTTGCAAATATTCACGGAACATTTTCAGCGAAAAAACTTTGGGAGCGGCTTGAAGAATTGTATCAAGCAAATACCATATGCAACCGATTCTACCTGAAGGAACATTTTCACATGTTGTAGATGTTTGAAGATACTAAGGTTTCCGATCATCTAGGAGTGCTCAATGGAATAGTTTCTGAATTAGAGTCGATTGGAGTGAATATTGATGAAAAAGACAAATAATTAACACTAATCTGGTCCCTTCCATCGTCCTGTGTGCACATGAAGCCAATCTTGATGCATAGGAGTTCAACCATATGTTTTGGAGATGTGGCAAACAAACTAATCTCTAAAGAACGAAGGCTAAAGAGTGAAGGTAAATCTTTTGATAACACTGCTCTTTTGGTTGATAGGAAGAAGAGAGGCTCCAAATAGAAAGTCACTTGCTGGGGATATGGACAGTCTGGACAAGTTAGGAAGGATTGTAAAACTAAGAAGACAAGTGCAGCTACTGGCTCTAAATAGGGGGATCCGACAATCACCTCTCTTGAGTTCTACTACATTGATGCCCTCTAATGGGGTATAAACATCCATAGGGCATGACCGCTAGTTGCTATGAAAAAGGATGTGTTATTGATAGCGGGTCCACAATTTGTGCATGGGCATTGGTTAGGAGGTGATGCAAGTTGTGTTATGGTCAAGGATGTCGATGACTGAACGAACTCCCTGAGAACTTAACGTGAGGAGTTGCACCACAATTTTCAACAAGGTAAATTTTGACATATGCCGGTGAAATCTTGGGATGAGTGTTCTTAAGTGGTTATACATCGTGATGGGTGTGTTGATTCTCTGTGATGAGAGTCATAGCTGTGGATGAAGTTTTTTAGGAATTCTCACCATAAGGGAGGATTGTTGGATATGACTCGAATTTCCAATGATTACCAAACAGGATTCACCAATGTGGAGACTTCCAAGAGACGTGAGACACGTTTGGAAGTATGAGATCGAGTATGAGGGGAATTGGAGAAACGGAGAACATCCAAAACTGTTGTGCCTCCACTGTGAATTATGACAGCGGTATCACAACAGTCCCATTACAGTAGAAATTCACAGCGGTGAGACAACGGTTCGCCTACGCTGTGAGTTACGCTGTGGGTGGCACAACGGTGAGACGGCGGTCGTGACAACTTTCTGGTGATGTGGCACATGGATCACGATTTTCTAAACGGTCAAATTCAACATGATTTAAGAAGCGGATGACCAACTGCAACTTGAATCATAGTCAATCATATACATGCGTTCAATCAGGAAATATAGACGGAAAGGGAAATAATATGTTTCTGGACGTTCTTATGGCTATAGGATTTTTCCTTTACAAAAAGACTTGTCATAAATAGGAAATAGTGTTTATGTGGAACAAGTAATTCTTGCATGTATATGCGTAAGATTTTCCTTTATCTTAAACTTTCTGTAATTCATATAAATAGACCATAATAGCTAGGCTATTGTATGTGGAGCAAATCAGCAAAATATTAGAGAGATCTCAATAGAGTATTGGGTGTAATTGGGTTTGAGGTATTAGAAAAGAGAGAATCATGAGTGTGTGGATATAACAATTTTCAACATATTGGAGCTTTCTTTTGTCGTCCTACCGGCTGTGATTTTTTTTTTTTCCGATTTGGGTTTCCACATAAATTCTTGTTGATTGCAGTATTTTTTATCTTAATCAATTTAAAAGAAAAGTTTGTTCATTGGGATCGGTGATTCTACTAGTTGAACACTAATTAGTCTAATTTAATCCTAATCTAAGTGCATGAAAACTAAATGGCATAATGCTTGTCTTGGTTGGTAATTTAACTCACTAATATGTAAAAATTGCAATAAACTAAGTAACACAAAAGCTCACACGAAATATGAATATGAGGGAAATGCTAAGGAATCAATGCAATCTAATTAAACTACTTAATGTAATCCACAAGTCTCATTAAAACTTTTAAATATAAATCCAATTGATAGGGTTTGTTTCATGAAGCACATAATCTTCCTTATTACTCACACACGGTCATGTAATGAGCAATGGTTGGAATTAGTTTCTAATTAAAACTCTAAACCAAACCACACATAACATGGTCATGCATATGGAGATTTTCTCAATTATTAAGCTTGTAGTTAAGGACTAAATGGGATGATCACCCACATCTAACCCTCAACATCATAGATAAACTAATCATAACACAAACAGTCATTGAGGTCTCATTTGAATATAAGTGGAAGAACTAGAGCAAGGATTTCAATAAAAGAGACTACCAAGGTATTTAATTAAAAACCATTAGACAAGGATTACAAAGAGTTGCTCAATAGGTTTACATTAATCCCCTAACATAGAAGTTAGTTACACATCAAGGAACAGAAATCGAACAAAGAAGAGTTTAAGAAGAAACCAAAGTTGGTCATTGAGGTTCCTTGACTTGTAAGCTTTCTCTTCTTGCTTTCCAAGATTTCAAGATGGATGGATGGGAAAAATTGTCCAAGGATGGTGATGCAGGGGTGGAAGTGTCAAAATGTTAGTGTGGCTGATGCTCTTTCACTAAAATATAAGATGAGTATTTATATGGGTAAAAAAATAGGTCAGAAATCAACCTAGAAACACGTGCTGACGGACTGTCGCTTCCCTGTATGTCGCGGTTGTCCATGACGACATGTCGCGGTCTTCCATGACGACATATTGACGACATGTCGCGGTCTTTTATGACGACATCACAAGCGACACTTTAGAAAAGTTACTGTCGCGTGGGGTGTCGCGGTCTCCCATGACGGTAATCATGACAGAGACATATTGTGTCATTTTATCCAATTTTCCGATTTCCAGCTCTTTTGGGTACCAATTTTCACTCATAACTCTCATATGATGCCTCTAATACAAAATCATGTAAATACACTTAATCGAGTCATTAAACACTAGATTTTACTCGAGAATTGAGCAATAAACATAGAAAAGGGGACTCGAAATCTAGTGTTATCATAGCTCAATCACTTGTCTTATGTGTGATTGGATTTGTTTTCTTCTTTCATCTATTTTTTTTTTTTTTTTTGCTATTGATTATTTGTACTCTATCCAGCAACGCTTCCGCGTAGTGACATTTGTTCGCTATCCACGTAGATTTTCCTTAACCATGATCACTACTATTATGTATTCTTTTTTAATTTATTCTTCTCCGGTAATCAATTGTCAAATCACATTACAACAAATTGGACTTCCAAATTCATTAAATTCAATCCCATTGACCCATATTAATTCCTCGCACATAAATTATTAATCTGGATCATTCAGACTAATGCATCTTCATCTTGTTAGCTTTGCGCCTTTTCCAACAACTAGATGAGACATAATTTATATATGTTTGTGGTTTTTACATGCGTGCTTTTTCTCATAGGCATGCAACGTTGTGAGGCTATCCGAGTCCTGAACGAAGGAAAAAAGGAAATGGAGATGGAATATTACTACTACCAGTTTCTACAGAAAGGTCCTGTTCATCGTCCTGAAAAAAATGGTTGCACCTTCATCCCTGGCAAGAGAAGCAATGCCCTTTGCATCAACCAACGCAACTTTGCCGGCCGCCAAGCCATGCCTGCACCACGGCCTATTCTTATGTTTCACTTAGGTGCCGCTGATCGATAACTAGCTGTTCTATACATTTTGTTGTTGTTGAAATTATAAATTATAAAAGTTAATCTGTCTAAATAATGGGAATCTGCCCAACAAAATATATATCTTCTATTGTACCTAAATCCTAATGCATAATTAATGGTTATTAATAAAACATGCATTATTATTATTATCATTGTTGTTGATTTTATTTTTTAATTTTTTATATAATTATAAATATAACTATTATTGTTTTGGTATGAAATGTATTATTTAGTGGTCGTTTGTTTTTATGTCTGAAAATTGAACAGTCCTGAATTTTTCTAATGACTGAAAATTGAACATGTTTTTTTTCTTTTCACATCTGAATGTATTGTCAACACGTTTGTTTTTTTTTTAAGTAAAATTTTCTGAATATAAGTAATTTTATATTTATATATATGTTAAACAATTATACATATAATATGGAATAAAAACAATCCAAAAATAATAATTATATATGAACACATATGATTATGATCTTCATTTTTTATTACAAACAAACTTTATTTTTCTAATAAAGAAAATGTTTTTTTTCAAAAAATAAAAAGGAAATTAAGAAACTCGTACAAAACACTATAATATATATATATATTATATCAACATAATATCATAATAAAATATCGATATTAAACACCAATATGTACAGTGATTATGGTTCTTTTTTATTTTTAAAGCTATTTAAAATAAGAAATATATTAAAATAAAGATTTTTATACCATATGTAATTTTAATGAAATTGGAAATATGTTATAGACGGGGGATAGTATCGGAAGAAAAGATTTTAGATTGTATTTAATATAATTTAGTGATTTGCAATTAAGTTAAAAATCACGATTTTTTACTTTTTATTTTAAGTTGTTTTTTAGGATTTTTAAGTTGTTTGACCACTTAAAAAAACAAACAAAACAATTTAATAATTATTATTCAGACCCATTAAGTTTTAAGTGGAAAAAACAAACGACCCCTTAATATGTTCCTCAATATGGAAAATCTATCGATTAATGCTAGAGAAGTTTCGAATTTATTTGTAATAGTTCTTGATGCTCAGTAGCTAGTTCTCGATGCCCAGAAATATATACATGTTTACTTTTGCTAGAAATTCAAGTTGCTTTGAAAAATCATTTGAAGCCATAAAGAGAGGAAAAAAAAATTGACTTTATTGATCGGTGCTTACATTAAACAACAATCCAAATTAACCAAGTTGATCGATTTGGCTATAATTATAGGATTAGAATAAATTAACTTAAGTTTATGACTTAAAACTTTAACTTCTAACATTTCAACCACCAATGTGTTCTTAATCTAAAAGTTGTAAATACATTTAAATCTCATCCATTGGATTAAGAGTACATGAGTTGTCGAGATATTAAAGTCAAAATTTTAAGTTACAAATTTAACTTGATTTAAACTGACTAATCATTATAACTTGTTAATTTCTTATGTTTTGTGGATGAGATTAGGTTGACCTAATGTCCACCGGTATGCCACTCGCATCTATACCATTGAGATCATGGATTTGAATCATGTCTTACTCTTCGAATTAATTGTAATAATTTGTTCGGTTTACAAAAAACCATGTGTTACTTTTTTTTTAATTTCCTATTTTGTTTATAAAAAACTTGTTTTAATTCAAAATTGATCTCCAACTGTTCATCATTCATATGAACGGTTGAAGATGAATTATTAATTTTTTTTTTAAAATTTTTGGTCTTTTTTTTCAAAAGAAAATTATTTAACATTTTTTTTAATCTCCACCATCCATCTTAGATGGTGCTAGATGGAAAGTGAAGATCCATTTTTTATTTATTTTTAAATTAATCTGTATTTTTACAATTTTATTCAAATTTTTAATATTTTTTAAACAACTCGAAAATGATGAAAATACTTTTATTTTTAAAGTCAAACTTGATCGATTGTTATGTTTGATCATGTTTGGCTAACAGAGGAGGAGGTAAGATTCAATTTTTGATAAAGTTATTTCCATATATAAAAGAACAAACATCAATCAGAAAAATGTATGATGTAATTTGCTTATATATAGAACATGAACTTAATTCAGTAAGATTTCCCAATTGAGTTTTATAAGTCCTTTTGAAAATTTCATCATCTGATTCTTTTCTTAAGATTTCCATAATTCAGGGCTGTTTTTTTTTTTCCTAAGAAAATCCTTATTAGGTGAAATTTGACTGAATTTATTAACCTCTTACTGTTGTATATAATTATTAATTAATGCATGTGTCGTACGTATGCTACATGGCAGAGAAAACACATTGTTGGTGTAATGGTGTCGTTGGTGTCATTTTGATTTTAATTTTGTTATATCAAATATCTCTACAACAAATATGGTCTTCTTTGAGGTTCAAAAACCGTCGAAAAAAGTTCAAATATCGTCGGAAATACACAATTCCGATAAGAAAACGTCATTGGTCTCCATCGAAAATAATATCGTTGGAAATAATTCTTTTTTGATAATCCCTCGAAAATAAATTATTTGTGAGGGAAAAAAGTCGTTGGAAATGAAAGGAAAAAGTTGTCAGAAATGTTATCAAAACTAGATTAGGAGAATATTTTCAATAGTCTTTACCCTCAGAAATAATGTATTATCATAGTGGGAAATAAATGAGATATTATTGATGAATGTCATGGTCGAAAATAAAATGTATTTTTTCTGATATTTTTCAGTATTTTTTTTTATTTTAAATAATTTTGTTTCTTTTTTTTTAATAAATTATTTTTTATTGTTGAATAATGCTAAAAAAATTAACTAAAATATAACAAATATGCAAAATAAAAAAGAAATTGTCATCAAATATAATTTATTGATAAAGTACAAATGTAATTTAAAAGTTAAATATATAGCCTTCAAACTTTAACTTAAGAATACAAATATGATTATGCTATCTAATAATTTATAGATTTCTCTCATTCTCTTGTATGCTCTTGAATTTTTAGTTGTTGAAATAGGCAGGAGTCCAATTTTTACTGTAAGGAAATAAAACACACATAAATAACTATTATATATATATATATACACACATTATCATATAATTAATAAATAGAATATTTTAAATCAACTATTATAAAAAAACTTACATGAATTTCCGTTGTGCTTTTATGTTTTTCACTAAGCCAAACTTCATCTGTATAGATATAAAAGTTCTAGAAACTTTAACACAACACTACAAATAAAGCACCTATTAGTCCAAACAAAAAAATAATAATTAAAACTTAAAATAGATATAAGACATTTATAATTGTCCAACCAAAAAAAAATAAAACTTAAAAAAATCAACAACAATATGAATTTTTTTTTAAAGAATTACAGACAAATCTATTTAATTCTACTTCACCATCAAACTATATTCCATCATAAGATTTGTGATAATTCAATCATTATATTATACAATAAGAATGAGTCATTCTTTTTTATAATAGAAATTGCAAGTAATTTGTAACATACTTTTAATATAATTTAAACATGATATAAAATTCACACAAAAAATCTCTTTTGCAAATAAAAAATAAAATATAAAAAATTTGTCCCCATTAAAAATATTAAATTTTTTAAACATCCAAAATTCAAGTTCTTCATTACCATTTTCTCGAACATGTTATATGCAGTAAATCATATGAGAAAACATATATTAAGACAATGAATATGAATAATGAAAATTAATCAAAAAATATTAATAACATAATAAGTTCCCCTTTAAAAAAAACATAATAAATTTTTTCTCGTAAATTTCTTACAATTATTTCAAGAAAGTAATCTAACAGATCTGACACAATATTTCAAATAAGAATGAGAAAAACACATCCAAGTTTAAAAGACTTACCAACGGAGGATGATGTGAACCTTAATACGATATTTAATAAAAAGATTATGGTTTCTACTATGAGGTTTAGTTGTAGGTTTTAGAGAAACTAAAAAAGAGTGGAAGAATGAGGAGTCAATATTTGGGGTTGGAGTGAAAGGAGAGTAAGAAACTTATGAAAGATTAAAGAAAAGGAATTGAGAAATAAAAATTGGTAGGAGTAGGCGGCTATAAGGAGCATAATTAGGGTTAGTGAAAAAAAATGACTAAAAAAGTGGAGAGAGAATATAAAAAAACCGGAAAAATAAATAATTAGTAGGAGGCTGTTTGACAATTTGGGTTTGTGAAAAAAAAAAGAAATGAATAAGATTAGGAAATAATTTTTTTTGGAAAAAAATTATAATAGCTATAAAAAGTAATAAATATATAAAATTATATATATACATTTAATAGGAAAAAAGGTAACATATATAATCAATAGAAAAAGAATATATATATATATATATATATATATATATATATATATATATATATAATATCACGTTGAGTAAAGATAATTAAAACTAAAAAGAATAAGTGTATATAACCTACACATTTATCATGGTATTAATCTAGTTTATTTTATTTTATTTTTTTATATTAATTTATAAATAAATTAATTAAAAAAATTATGTTTTAACAATAATCATTTTGATTTTTAAAAAATATTATTTTCGACGGCGGGGTACTTTGGTCGAAAAAACTACTGTATTTCTAAGAGGTAGGTACTTTTGGTCGGAAAATTTATTGCATTTAAGAGGGATAGACACCCACGGTTGGAAATAATATTGACGCCTAAACTTGGTGTCATTTTCACAATATTTCCGATGAATTTTGACATTATTTGTGAGGGTATTTTTATCGTCATAAATGATATAATTTTTTTTTTATCATTTCTAACAACATGATTTTTGTGGTCGGAAAAACTATCATTTTTAACTAAATTTTGATTCCGTCGAAAATATTTGGTCGGAAAAGACCATATTTATTGTAGTATAAGGTTATTTTGACTCGGACTTGTTCTATATTGTATTAGCTGACAAGTTTGAGTTTTCAAATAATCAAAATATAACTAGATAGCTAACTTATTGATTTGACCTATTTTGATTGACATTTTTCAAGCTTCATGGGATAATCCAATTGGTTATATATTAAAAACGAAATAAGAGGTTTCTGGCATGAGATAAATATCTGGTAGGTGAGATTATGAAAACAAAATAAGTAAATAATTGGCATATTTTCCTTTGAACGATTTTATATATTTGTTATCATATAAATGATTTTCACCTCAATCCCATCTAATTTCACCTTATAAAGGTGTTTACTGATCAATAATGAAATTTGAAGGGATTCAACTTTAATTGATAAGGGAAATAGAAAAATGAACTTATTCTCTAAGACGTGGGAGGAAGGAATTTTTATTTATTTACTTTTTTTTTTTAAAGGAGGGAGGAAGGAATTAAGTTTCCCTTTTAACAAAAACTTAATTTTTAATATTTTATATGTAGGACCCATGTAACTTTAATTCCCAATAAAATTACAAATCAAGAATTAAGTTATTTTTCCTAGCTAAGATTCCCAATTAGTAGATGCTTATAGCTTTGTTTATGCTTATAGTTAATTAATTGATAATTTTGCGATATAATAAACTGAAGGACAGGGCAGAGTTTATTTTTGAGCCTTATATTTCACTTTATTGAAACTATAATATTGTAAAATAATTATCAAGTGATTCTTCAATAATTCACGTGAACACCTACAAAACTTCAAACAATGATTAATAATTTCAGCATCTGTTTTATTAAGAACATCAATTACATTACAAGTTGTGTTGGTGTTTTGTCCTGAGAAATTAAAAAAGAAAAGAATTTATACAAAATGTAAAGAATAAAAAAATGGACTAATTAAATATAAAGTTAATTTGTGAAGCCTAGTGTTGATCTAACTTGTATTGCATTCAAGATTTAAGAGGTATATATGATCGTGGTGGTCACGATCGAGCAATTGAAGCCACACCAACGTCCATGACAAAGCTGGGAAATGCTGGAGGCTCAAGCACGACACGGCCGCCTGCAAAGTTCTTGCCACTCAGAGTGCAAACGCCGGAGCCTTGACCAGGGATGGTGCTGCATGGATTGCGACCGGAGGGAGGCAGTGGACCCTGTTGCAGAGATTGAAAGGCGAGCCGGCTGTCCTCTTTGTTCGTCCATTGATCCCCTTCTAATGGCCTCATTGCCGCTACGAAATGTTGATCATGACAAGACAATAGCAAAGTCATGAAAATGATCAATACAACAGTACTGAATAAGAGGGTTTTCCTGTGAGAGGCCATCTTTGATTGACTGATTTTAATTTTTGAGTGATTTGTGTGTGTGTGTGTGTGTGTGTTATGTGATGAGGTTTGAAATTGTGGATTTATGACAATGGAGGAGATATATATATAGTTGAATAAGAATTGGTTCAAGGTTATTGTATATGGGTTCTTTTGACTGGTGGGCATATGGGTTTTAGTTTGACTGAGCCATATCTTTGAAGGTTGAACAAAGACATGAGAGTTGGAATAGAATGGATCAAATCCGTACAACGACACGCTACTTTGCTTTACTTGGACCCAAAAGACTCTTTTAATCATTAATTTCTGTTTTCATTTGTATACAAATTAAATTGGTTTTCCATGATTTTTCCATTAACAAGACTAGCTATCACTTATCAGCTGCAAATCCAAAGTGTTATTGTGAAAAATCACACAAACATCCAATGACACACAAATAATAGAAAGTCATAAGAAGAAAAAGACGACACCAAAGATTTTTACGTGATTCAGTAATTTACCTATGTCCTCGGAACGCACCACACTCAACCCACTAATTTCAGAGATGATTACAATCTCTCAGTCTCTCTTTCAGTCTCTCTTCAATTGCTCTCTCTCTAGCAATTTTTTTCACATATTACGCACTTTACATAATTGTAGTATTTATATGGGAGCACTAGGGTTGACCAAATCCCAATTGGAGTCTATTTTCTTTTTCAAATTACTTTTCTAAGCAAGATTTCCTGTTTCTCGCGGAATCTGAAACTATCGCTGTCTTGGTAGCAGTGTAGGCATGTGTCTATGCTGCAGTCCAAATTGCTTGATGCCTCTGGAGAACACCACTTCTTAGGCTGCGGTATGTGCACTATACCTGCACCGCGGTCTGCACAGCTTGTCACCTCTGGACACCACCATTGCGTGTGCCGCGGCTTGAGCTCATTGCCTCCACCGTAGTCTACGCCGTGCAACCTGTTGGAACTTGTTTCTCTACTGATTTATGGCATCACATATCCCACTTGAAGACTAAAACTCAATAGACGTTCTCCATCCTTCCTTGATGACTTAGTGGATAAATAACGGTATGCTCATTTCCCACATCTTCAATCTTGAAGACCTACTGAAGCTGCGCACAACTTCAGTTTCTTAGTAGTGACTGATTTGGTTAACATGTCAGTCAGATTCTTTGCTCCTGCAATCTTCACTAACTTCAATACTCCTTCTTCGATTAATGATCGAATAAAGTGGTAGCGCAGGTCTATGTGCTTGGTCCTAGAATGGAACGCCGAACTCTTGGCCATGTGTATTTCACTTTGACTATCACTGTGCAATATGTTCATTACCTAATCGAATCCTAACTCAGCTAACAACCCTTTTAACCATATCAACTCTTTTCTTGTTTCTGTCACAACCACATACTCGACTTCAGCTGTAGAGATTGTCATTATCTTCTGCAACTAAGACACCCAACTAATCACGGTACTAGACATCATGAACACATATCCTGTGGTACTTCTTCTATGATCCACCTCTCCAGTAAAATCTGAATCCACATAACCTTTTAGCTTGACTTCATCTCTTCTAAAGCTTTGACATCTCTCTTTCGTACTCCGCAGGTATCTTAGGATCCAGTTTACGACCTCCCAGTAAGGCTAGCCCGGATTAAACATGTATTGGCTTACAACTCCCACTGCTTGGGAAATATCTAGTCTCATGCAAGTCATGGCATGCATTAGGCTTTCAATAGCTGAAGCGTAAAGAACTCTAGCCATGAAGTCTTTCTCCTCTTCCGTCTTCGAACTCTGATCATTGGATAACTTGAAATGACTACCCATAGGTGTTCTTACCGGTTTTGCATCACCCATGATAAATCTCTGTAACACCTTCCAAACGTACTTTTCTTGTGAAAGCTTCAATGTTCCTTTCTGTTCGTCTCTGCTAATTCTCATTCCAAGAATTTGCTTTACTGCACCTAAATCCTTCATCTGGAACGCACTCGAGAGTTGCTTCTTCAAATTGTTAATCTCCTCTAAATCTGCACCAACTACTGACATGTCATCAACATAAAGTAGCAAAATAATAAAACTTGATTTAACTCTTTTTAAGTAGCAGCAGTGGTCAGCATTGCATCTCAGGTAACCATTCCCTTACATAACATCAAACTTCTTGTACCATTGTCGAGGAGCTTGTTTTAAACCATACAAGCTCTTCGTCAACTTACATATCAACTTTTCTTTGTCAATTTCTATAAACCCCTCTGGTTGCTTCATATATATCTTTTCCTCCAAATCTCCATAAATAAAGGAAGTCTTCACATCTAACTGCTCTAGATATACCCCTTTCGCTACGACAATTCTCAACACTAACCGGATCGTAGTTAGTTTAACGATAAGTGAGAAAATTTCAGAGTAGTCAATACCTTCAATTTGTTAGAAACCTTTGACTACAATTCGTGCCTTGTATCTCTTGGAACCATCATGTTCCTATATGATCCGAAATACCCATTTATTCTATGGGGCTTTCTTTCCTTCAGGCAGTTTGGCTAACTCCCAAGTTTGGTTTGATACTAATGACTTCATCTCATCTTTCATTGCAAGCTCCCACTTGCTCGCATATTCTCCCTGACATGCCTCATCATAACACTCAGGTTCTTCCGCGTCCGTCAGCAGCATGTATCACAAGTACTTCCTATTAGGTATATGAGTTCGAGTTGATCTTCTCAATTTATTATGAGTCTGTGTCATTGGAGCATCTCTAAGTGGGATAGATTCTTGAACATGGAGCTGCACACCTTGCTTTTCATCATTCAATTTAATATGTTCCACGATTCCTCTATCCAGTACATCATCCAACCTAAAACACTTTAGCTCTTCTGGCTCAGACATCTGTGTGTTCCTATATTTTACATAGCCTTTCGTTGAAGACTGCATCTCTACTTCTGATTATCTTGCAGTTTTGCTCATCCTACAACTTGTAACCAAATTCATCTTCTCCATAGCCTATCAAAATACACTTCACTGACTTGGCGTCTAGCTTACTTCTCACGTGATCACCTATATGTATATAAAAAAATGCACCTAAATACTTTAAGATGAGAAAGTTTTACCTATTTCCCTATCCAGATCTCCTCTGGTATAGCAAGGTCCAAGGGATTTGATGGTCCTCTATTGATCAAATACGTTGTTGTATTGACTGCTTCTGTCTAAAACTGTTTTGACTACCCAGAATGTAACCTCATGCTTCTGGCTCTCTCAGTCAATGTCATGTTCATCCGTTCAGCTATACCATTCTACTGTGGGGTTCCAAGAATCATTCTATTGAGCTTTATCCCGCTATGGTGGAAAAATTTCTTGAACTCGTTGTCTTCATATTCTCCACCATTGTCTGAATGCAGCTTTTTGATATTCAACCCTGTCTCGTTCTCAACCCTGGCTTTCCAACTCTTAAAATCATTAAATACCTCAGAGTTGTATTTCAGAAAGTAAACCCATACCTCTCTGAAGTGATCGTCGATGAATGTGACGAAGTATAGTTTACCTCTGGTTGATGAGATTGAAGCTGGACCCCAAACATCGGTGTGCACTAATTCCAGCTTCTTCTTTACCGATACTCTTCCGGTGTTCTTGAAGCTCACTCAGTTCTGTTTTCCTAATAAATAGCTCTCACATAAATCAACCTCAACACCTTTAAAATTTGACAACTTTCCTTTCAAATGCAGATACTTCAGCCCCTGCTGCTTATGTGCCCAAACCTCTGGTGCCACAAGTTTGGATCATCTTGACCTTTCGCTATAACGAATAAACCATAACCATCCATGGTTGTGTAAAGTGACCCGTTCTTATTTCCTCAGGTGATTGTCATACTCCCTTTTAAATTCTTCAAATTATCACCTGTGAAAGTTATCACGCCAGTTGCCCAATGAAGATCAAATTCTTCCTCAAGTCTTGTATGTGCATCACATTGGCGAGCTTCCAAACTGACCCTTACAGCTGAATCTTTACATCTCTCTTCCTGATAATGTTGCATCCTTGATCGTCACCAAGATACACCTTACCTAAATTTTCAGATACGTAGTTCTTGAACTACTCCTTGTGAGGAGTGGCATGGGACTATGTTGATGGAAAATAATTGCGTATACAAGACCTAGGACTATGCTTTGTTTTCCAACAAACAGATGAGGCAGTCATCTGACTCTTCCGATACATAATTCACGCTGCTCTTACCCTTATCTTTTTTCTTAGATCTACACTCATACGAGAAGTGGCATTTCTTACCACAATTCTAGCACTTTACATCCTTTTTGCTTCGTTGTTGATTCCCAGAATAGTTAGTCTGATTCTTGGATTAGGACTTTCCTCATGACTCTGATCTTCCCTATTGATTCGTGTTTCGATTTCTGCTTCTGCCTTTCCTACCTTCCAAATTCAGTACTGAATATGTAGATGCCCTTAATCCCTCTTCATGTATCCGGATCTCTTTGATCATGATCGTGTTCACAACCTGTTGGAGGTTCAATTTTTCTTTCCTAAATGCGTTAACAATTGCTTGACTTGTCGTCTTCTAACTTTCTAACAATTAGGTAAGGATAAATACCATCATAAACTTCTCATCGGAACCCATAAACAAAGAACATAACCCATCATTCACTTTGTTGTACTGATTCAGAAACTCTTTAAAGCTCTGACCTTCCCCTATCTTCAAGGTTGATAGTTTCTTGACAAGATGGACTTTCGTTACCACAAAAGGCTATTCATATAGGTTTGATAGAGTATTTATTAGATCTTTGGCAGTCCTTTGATCCTTTAAGTTGAAAGTGACCTGTTTCGTCAAACTAAGACGAATTGCTCCTAATGTTTTCCGGTCCAGGAGTTTAAAATCATCATCATCCATGTTCTTCAATTTTCATTTCTTTTCCCAATCTTCGTCGATCATATCCTTTGGTCTCTCTTTTATCAGCCAGTGTAGATCCTTCTAGTATAGATAGTTCTTCATCTGTATCTTCCAGAAACTGAAATTTGACCCATCGAATTTCTCAATCTTGTACGCATCCTTCTCTGATCTCATCTCTACGACGAAATCGATGACCTTAAGAAAACCTAAATTTGTGTGAAAAATAATCTACCTCAATCTGGAGCTCTGATACTAATTGTTGTTAAGAAAAATCGCACATACAAAAATCCAATCACACACAAATAATAGAAAGCAATAAGAAGAAAAAGACGACACCAAAGAATTTTACGTGGTTCAGCAATTTGTATACGTCCACGGAGCGCACCGCACTCAATCCACTAATTTTAGAGTTGATTACAACCTCTTTGTCTCTCTTTCAATCTCTCTACAATTGCTTTCTCTCTCTGCAATTTTCCGCACATATTACGTACTTTACATAATTGTAGTATTTATATGGGAGCACTAAGGTTGGCCAAATCCCAATTGAAGTCTATTTCCTTTTTCAAATTACTTTTTATGCAAGACTTTATGTTTCTCACGGAAATCGCAACTACCACTGTCTGGGTCGAGGTGTAGGCACGTGTTTGTGCCGCGGTCCATACTGCTTGATGCCTCTGGAGAACACAGCTCCTTAGGCCGCGACATGTGCACTATGTCCGTGTCGCAGTATGCACAACTTGTCACCTGGACACCACCGTTGTGTGTGCCGAGATTTGAGCTCCTTGCCTTCGTCGCGGTCTACACTGCGCCACCTGTTTCTCTGCTGGTTTTTGGCTTCACATATCCCAACACAAAGTCGATCGAAGTAGGTGATATATATATATATAAATATATATATATATATATATATATATATATATATATATATATATATATATATATATGTAATGCAGGTGATATAAATATTTACATCATTTTTAAATAATAAAATTCAGTCTATGAAAGTTAAGATTTAAGAATGGGGTATTATTGATTTAGTCCCTATGTTTTTTAGAATTGTTTTTTATTTACTCACTTATCCAATTTTCACTGGTTTGGACCATATATTTTTCAAAACAACCCATTTTGGTCCTTTTGTTAGTCGTTCGTTACTCAACTTTAACGGTTTCAGAGGTATTTTTATCCTTAACCAAAGACATGCCACATGTCAACATAGAAATCAATGAAAAAAATTAATTTTTTATGTAATACTTAAAAAATAATAATATAAATAGAAATTAAAAAATTATAAATAAAATAAAAATTTAAAAAGAAAAACATATTAGTTTAATTAATCATAAATCATCACCATCGCCAAAACGCATCTTCTTCAACCTTCAACAAAACTTTCCCAAAACCACTGTAAATTTTGTTTTTCCAGAAATCATCACCATCGCCCACTGTCAATTTAACACAACCAAACCAAACCAAAATCCACCATCGCCCTTCCGTCGATCCCTCTTCTTCTTCGTTCTCGTCTTCGTTCCACTGTCAAACACAACCAAACCCAAACCCAAACCCACCCCCACCCACTCCTCTTTTCGATTCATCTTCGTCTTCGTTCTCTTCTTCGATTACATGCTTCGATTCCACTGTCAAACACAACCAAACCGAAACCCACCCACTCCCCGCTTCTATGGATAAAACCTGATACTGGAAAATTGTGGGTTGCAATGCATACACATGTGAGGGATTGCTTGAGGGATTTGATTGGTTGGTTCAGGGTATTGCATCACGGATATACATGCTCGATTGACTTGTGTACGAGTCTTTTCCATTGCACAAGGCTTAATTTTTTTCAATGCATCTGTGATAGCTAAAATGAAATTTTTTGGAATACTATGCAGATGTTTTGTTGATGTGATTCACTAGCTGATGATCCAAATGATTTTTGTATTGTACAAAGATATGTTGATCAAAATTACCCTGTTTTACTGGGTGATTTTTTGTACTTCTAATGAAATAGTAGTAAAATCAAGGCTTTGTAGATGATCGTTTTTTTTTTAAAAAAAAAACTCTAATCTCCACGAAAACTCATCATCTTCTCTAGGTTTGTTTTGGTTGTATGCTTGGCAACAGAGAAGCATAGGGTTTTTGGGTTTGGTTTTGTTCAGATTTGAGTCTATTGGGGATGTCTTGATTTGCTAAAAATGTGGGTCGATTTTGTTTTCTGGTGTGATTGTGGTTAATTTTGATAAATTTTGTTTGCTATGAATAAGATTGGTGTTTGGTTTTCTTGTATGGTTTGAATGATGGTGATTTGGTTTTCTAGAAGGTAGGGATGATGAAAGATGATGAACTGAGATTAATGATGAATGATGATTAACTAAGATAATGATGAATGAGAGATTGTTTGCTATGAAAGATGATGATCTGATTATGATTTCGGATGATGAAAGATGATTTATTTTTCCTTTTTATTTTTTGTAAATTTTGTTTATTTTTTTAAAATAAAATGAACATATAGGGGTAAAATAGTCATTTCTTTATTATTTTTAACCGTTGACCGTTAAAAATATGGTCAGAAGCACCAATATGAGTGGTTTTGAAAAATATAGGGTCCAAACCAGTAAAAAATAAATAAGTGAATAAAAAAACAATTAAAAAAACAATTAAAAAAACATAGGGACTAAATCAATAATATCCCTTTAAGAATCGACTAATCTATGGTTTCATCAGTCATTACATCAAAAATCGTGACTGGAATTAAATCAAGAGATGCAGTTCAACTTTTTCCAACCACGTAATTAGGAATTAGACCAAGGATGTTCGTCCAAGGAATTATCGCCCGGATATCAAACCAAAATTTTATATAAATCAATTATTATAATCAAAAAGAAAAAAAATTAAATATATTGCTTGTATGTTCATGATATTATCGAATTGATAAATCTCAATGCATCCTTCAAATATTTTTCAAAATATTTATTTCATTTAGGATATGACTGCCTTCAAACTTGTGAAAATATTATCATATATACTTTCTTATGTGATATAGTAGTATACTAGTAAAATGGTTTGCGTTTTGATACGGGGGTATTATATCTTTTTATATATTATTTTTAATTTTAATAAATTTTATTCATAATTTAAAATTTTATTTATCTAAATTATGAAATAAAAAAAATTAAAATATAAAATATATTTTAATCAAACATAAAATGATAATCAAGTAAAATAATAATTCTAAACCAAATACAAATATCATTTATATATATATATATATATATATATATATATATATATGAAAACAATATATGCATAGTGTATTGAATATTAATATATAAAACAAAAGTCTATGCATTAAATATTAATGTGAAATAAAAGTATCATGCATTACACATATTTTCTCAATTAAAATGAATTTATTTAATTATATGGGTAAGTGTAACAAAAATAAAATATATTTAATATTAAAATTTTGACATCTCTAAAAGGCTAAACAGACTTAAAAACCGAAAGAAAATAAGTTGAATCTTATTTTTTATTTCTAGCTGTATAAATTTGTAGTCAAGTCAAATTGGATCTTGATTTAAAATTCAGTTGTACTATAAAGTAAGCTTTGTTCATCAACTAAATTTAAAAAGTAAGTCTAGCAATTTTTTGACTCAGTTTTATTGAAGCTTGAATTATTGGTATTGTGGTAGTGGTTGAGTGTCATTTTTTTTTTTGAAATAAAAAGATGGAGAGAGAGATTAAGAGTAGGAATGACAATGGGTCGGATTCGGGTAGGTTTGGGAAAAACCAAACCCAAACCCACGAAAGAAAATGGCAACCAAACCTATAAACGAACCCATAAAATCTAGTGGGTTCCGGTTTCACCCACGGATTTTAGCAACATTCAGACCTGCCCACGAACCCGCGAATTCTTGAGGATTTGTTGTTCCAAAGCGACTCACTCATGTGTGTGTAACTCGGTCTGAGTCAAACCCAGTTACCGATAACCATCTACGTTAGTTTTCTTCGTTCAGACTTTAGAGAAAATGAAAAAAAGTAAGGGCAAAAACAAGCTTTAAAATGTCTGAGAAGAAGAATATATGAAGAAGGAAAGAGTTTAAATTTTGAAGAGAAAAAGAAAAAATTATAAAATAAGTTACAGAGAAAATAAATGGAGAAAATGAGTTTTAATTTTAAAGAGAGAGTGTGGGGTTGAAGATCGAGAAGAAAAGAAAATGAAAACAAAAGATAAAAAGAAAATGAAAAATAATAATGAAAGATATTTTAAAATCTGAAAAGTCAAATAATGGAGGCCAACTGTATATGACGTAAGATAAAAACGAAATATAAAAATAATTATTATAATATTATTTGTTAAATAATTATTAAATCGAACGGACTCGTGGGTTAGGGTTTGGTTTTATTTCTACACCCGAACCCGAACCCGAACTCGAACCCGTGACGGGTTGAGATTTTAAATCCAAACTCGTCTACGGGTTCTATTTTCACATACCAAACCCTCTCCTAGCAAGTTGGGTTCGGATGATCCCACGAGTTCGGGTTTAATTGTCTTCATTAATTGAGAGAAAGAGAGAAAGACGGTGAGTAGAAGAAAGAAAGAGAGAGGTGGTGGTACTGTGGTAGTGACCGAGTGTTATTTTATTTTGTTTTTTTACTAGAATGATATTTTTGTAAATAAATAAAAATCTATAAAAATTTACTATTCATATAAATAGTTCAATTTTAGATCAGTTTTAGTATATATAATAATATATTTTCAGGTGGAAATATTTCTATATAAACAGTACTTGAGAGTATACATATGAATTAACCCATTTTTCTGGCATCTCGCATGGCTATGAGCCAAGCTGGCCCATGATCCGATTTTTAGAAATATGGCCTAGCACGGCCTAGCACGACCTAGCTGGATTAGGGTCGAACGTTTTTCCCCAAATCTTCAGTCCCCAATCCCCACGTTCCTATCTTTGCTTCGGAAAAAAAAAAACCATTCCCATATGGTGAAATGGAGAGGATAGAAATGAATTTCATCCCTAAATTGAAATGGGAAAAACCTTATTTATATATTATATATTTTTCAAACCAGTGTGTTGATATAAATTCATCAGTACGTTACGTTAGATGTTGATCTTTAGATTTAGATACTTTAACTCAAAGTATATGTAACGCTTATCAAAGCTTTTCTATAATCGGTGGTCCATATACAATACATTGATATAAATTATATTAGTATGCACTGAGGTAAAAAAGGACTATATATATATGAAACTTTTCTCCTCAGTGAGCACAGTTAAATATATACACCAGTGTGACAGTGTCTTACATGTGGACCATAGATTCAATTGCTTTTACTCAATCTGTATACAATTATCAGTGCTTATCTATAATCTATGATTCATATGCAATGAGTTGATATATTTTAGATAAGTGGGCATTGAGGATGAGAAAAGGATTATAAGGACCAAATTCATGAAAATCCCTTAATTGTTTTTCCATATAACATATATATAACAAATAATAATAATCATAATAATTTTCTTAAGAATTTTTTTTCATATTCTAATATATTTAATTATACAATATAACATATAATACTAATAATACTTATTAAAAAACAGTATATATAACATTAATCTTATATTTCTAATTTCTTATATATATATATATAATAGTCTGAACTTTTGGAGTCCACGAAATCAACAACATAAGTATTAAATGAGACTATTAATAATAATCATATATATAATAACAATCATGATTTTTTTTTTGAATTTCCCACATTTTCTCATTTTCTAATGTATCTAATTATACAATAGAACATATAATAATAATAATATTTATAAAAAAAGTATATCATAGTAATCATATATTTCCATTTTCTAATATATATATATAATAGTCTCAACATATAGAGTTCACAAAGTCTGTAACATACATATTAAATGATACTGTTAATAATAAGCATATATAAAATAACAATCATACTATTTTTTTTTTTTAAAATCCAATATTCTAATATTTCTAATTATACAATGTAACATGTACTAATTAAATTTATTAAATAATTATATATAATAAAAATAGCTACTTTTACTATAGTTGCGACATGTGACATGCAATAAATGATAATAGCAGTGAGACTAATTTCAGTTATTTTCAAATATAATCAAATTAATGAAATTTCAATTATGAAGTAAAAAATGACGTTTTCCAATTAGATTGAGACCAAATTGTAAAAACCACTAATTTTTTTCTATTTGCCTCATTCGATTTTTCCATTTTCCCAATTTAAACCCTAACTTTAATATTTCATTAACTTTGAATTTGTATTTATATTGCACAAATAACTTACCATGGATTTTTTTTAATATGTAGTTTTTAATCAAACATGGGAACTGGGGAAAATATTTGAATTGAAAAACGGGAAAACAGGGAAATAGAGATAGAAATGTAAATACTCTCCCATCTCCATTTTCCCCAAATGAGGAAATGGGGGATGAGGGAAGGGATTGCAAAATGAGGATGGAGATAAGGGGACCAATATCCATCCTTATTTCCATAATGTCCGTCCCTAAATTCGAATCAAGCTTTCATGAGACGAATATGATTTTTAACTGATTTTTAATTTTTATATTTAAAAAATATATAATATAAAGGGGGATTTGTATAAATAGCCTTTCCTAAGTTTCAATGAAGTTAAAATAATAGACTAATAGTAAATATATATATATAAAAAATTGAGCCGTGCTAGATCATGTTGTGCCTAGCACCTTAGTCAAACACAGCTCACATATCGTATCACACAGTATACGAAATCGTGTTGGGTTCTACCATCTTGAACCAATTTACACTTCTACTTGAGAGTCCAGAAGTAAATATTATTGCTTTGATTGATTGATATATCTCTAATATTTATCATATTTTTGGGTACCGGATAAACGATATCCTTTAATATCCTCAATATTTTAAGGATTTTGACAATATTTCCAACATTTTCATTTTCCACCATCAAAAGTTTGAATCATGATATCTTCACCTAAAATGATACTTGATTGCTTGACAGACCATTATGCAGATATCCAAAATTAGTTAAATGAGCTAGCAAAATAATTTATTTGCAAAGGAAATTGCATTATACAGATTTCAAATATCATACAAAAGAACTACCTCATTACTCTACGCCACTAATCAACCGACTACATGATAGAAAAATGCCATCAAAATCATAATAGCACCTAGTTTTGAAGGTAATGATACATTGGTACTCGTCACATATTACACATTGAACATACAACAAAGGAAAAACTCATTCAATCCTTCCAAGTTACATTACAAATCACTATTGCTTACAACAACATATCTAGTAGTCAGCTACAAGATTATATAGCCATCCCATGCATTTTTCTACAAGGAGATAGCATGCATTGGATGCATAATTAATTTGCATTTTGCCCCTTATATTAAACACAAAGATCATTTAGACAAGGCAGAAACCAGTTTCTCCTTTAACTGCTCGGCTGAACCACTTTGTGTCCGAATAGAAAATGTATGAATAACCTTGTCCTCTGTTGTAGACACAATAGACTCTTGAGCAACAACTTGATGTTCGCTGAATGTTTTCACGACTTTAGAAACCGGGTGAGCCTCCAAAGGACAGCTTACCCTCACAACTGCATCCTCGTGCCTTGGCCGGAATTCAATATCTGGAACAGGCATCGGCTTGTGCATGTTGTTCCCCATCTCCTTTTCAGTTTCCATCACTCTGATTTTCATCTGGAGGTCAGTAATATAGGTAATGGCATCACCAAGCAGAGAGGCCTTGTCCATCTTAGAGATATTGGGCACAACAGCTCTTAAGGCATAGAATCGCTGGTTAAGCTTCTCACGCCGCTGCCGCTCAGCTTCCACATGATTCAACGGCTCCTCTCTTCCATTGGCAGGTTTTCTCCCTCTCTTCCTTGGTTTTCGTTCATCACCCTGAGGTGAAGAGTCCTCTTTCTGCTCCATACCAGATAACCTCGTCTGAGCTTCAAAACCCCCAACCATCATTTGGTTTAGATGTGGAAAAAGTTTTGCTTCATTATCATCAGATTGACGCCCATTAGAAGAATTCCCATAGATTTGATTGGTACCTATTGCTTGTAGATCATAAGAGTCTGAGGCAAAAGTCAAATCATCTTCTACCTTTGGCGAAAAGTTTATACTGATTGATCGTGATTTTGAGCCACCCAAACTTAGTTCACGCCCAAAAATTTTTGGAAACACTTTCGTCTGTACAGAACTAGATCCACCAAATAGCGTTTTGATCGTCTCCACAACATTCTTTTCCTCTGGAATTAATTTGACTGAAGCAAGCTCCACAACTCCAGACTTCACGGGAACAAACACTGCTGTCTGGAAACCAGCAGACCTTGCAAGAAAGGATCTAGTTTGATACTGATCTACACAACTAACTATGCCTGTAGCCCAAATTGATCTACCAGAATTATATGCCTCCCCAGGTCCATATGCTGAATTGCATCGAAAGCTATGATACATTGAGGTAAGATAAAACATCTCTACACCCGAGACTGCATCTAACCTCGATGCATAACTATCCTCCTCTAACCTGCCAAAACATGTATGTAGCTTCTGGAGGACCTGCTTTTTCACCTTATCTGTCCTCTCAACTCCCTCCAATTTGCCATCCACAATAGGATTAGCATCTGCAACCTCACCACCCTTTGGGTCCCGGCAATGACCATCTCCCCAAATCAAGGCAGACCCACTAGATTTCAAGGTTGAGGCATGCCAGTAAATAACGTAGTTCCAATTAGACCCTTCAACAACCTGACGTAGCCTCGGTTGCACACCCAAATCCCCCGGGGGTGAAACCAAATCTGCCAACAAGTTGTTAGAAGACGACGAGATCAATAACTCACAGGCCTCAGTACCCAACACTGATTCCACCATAGCCTTATCTTGTTCACTTACCCAAAATTTCTCACCCATTCTGAACTATTAATATACACAAACGCCAAATTCTCAAACCAAATAGTAATTATTTAATAACTAGTTCAAACAACTTTTCAAGTCTCAAACTACATATACCTTAATAAACCACAATAAACTGAAACCTACCCTCTTCGCAGATCCTTCAAAAGCTCCGGTAAACAAGTTTGCCAACTGAATAACCAAATATACAACAATAACTCAAAAATAATTTAGGGTTTCAAGCATACCCATCCAGCAAATCAGAGAATAAACTATCCAAGAGGGCATCGTCTTAAAACCAAAAAGGGTCACTAAAACACTAAAAAGACAAGCTAAGAGCAACAACAGAGGCTTACCATGGATCGATACAAGTCTGTAACTGAAATTGAGCTTTCAAAATTCTGCAAATTTCACCTGAGAACAACAAACACAGCCTGAAAATTTTTGGGTGTACGGTGTTAGATCTGAATTTTTAGGTTTCATATCTTATTATATTCCCAAAACATGAATTTTATTACCAACTTGGTTGTACCTCTGATAGTCGTTTTTGGTATCGAAGTGCTGCCACGTCGAGTTAACACCGTGTAAGACCACGGGCCCACTAGTTCTCGTTTGACATGGGGTCACGTGAATCAAATGCTAGTCTCAGCTGCTAATCATTTGATTTTACTCTTAATTTATTACTTCATGCTAAACATGTTTCCTTTTTTATTATTTAAGAATTATACGCAAAGTACTTGGGGTTTGGCTATTTACAGACGGATACAACTGTTTAAAAAACTGACATTTACCTCCTTGCGTGTTAGTTAAACTTGAAGAAACGTAATTGTTGAAAGAGCAATTTCATCCTTTCATCCATTTTTTTTTCTTTTAAAAAAGGAAAATGAAAAAATAATAAAAATTAGATGGACCAGCACGCCGGCCTGACACTGACATCAGTCGACGGCTAGATTTTAAATTCTAACTGTTGGAGGCATTAAAATTACAAAGTAACCCCTCAAGTATTCCAAATTCAATTTTGACCCACCAATCAAATTTTTCTATAAATACTTCCATCAATTTCATTTTCCATTCACTCAATCTCTATCATTCTCTCAATATCTCATTATCTCAAATCTCAATCTCTACATTCTCCAATTCTTTACACTTTTTCATTCAATTTCATTATTACTCTCTATACAAAATTCTCTAAATTTTCCACCAACACACCAAAGTTTAAATGTACAATTTTCTTATTACTTTTGTTGAAAGATTTTTTGATGGTAAATTTATAATTTTATGTTTAGACTTTAGTTATTAAATGAAAACATTTTATTTAGTTAGTTAGTTTATTTATCTATTTTTGTGTATTAATGTTAATGTTATTGTTTAGTATATTAAGATTTTTAAGTTTAGTATTAATTTTAATATTTTTGATTAGTAAATTTAGAAATTTAATTTTTTTAATAAATAAATTTTGAATGTTAAATATAGTAGTTAAGTTTAATATTTTTTGTTAGTAAATTATGAATTTTTAATGTAGTTGTTTATTTTAATATTTTGTGTGAGTATATTATGAATTTTAAGTGTAGTGGTTAATTTTAATAAGTTTTATTAGTAAATTAAGATTTTTAAGTGTAGTATTTAATTTAATATTTGTTGTTAATAAATTTATCAATTTAATTTGTAGTAGTGAATTTAATATTTTTTTGTTAGTAAATTATGAATTTTAAGTGTAGTTATTTATTTGAATATTTCGTGTGACTATATTATGAATTTTAAGTGTAGTGGTTAATTTTAATAAGTTTTATTAGTAAATTAAGATTTTTAAGTGTAGCATTTAATTTAACATTTGTTGTTAGTAAATTTATCAATTTAATTTGTATTAGTGAATTTAATATTTTTTGTTAGTAAATTATGAAATTTTAGTGTAGTTGTTTATTTTAATATTTTGTGTGAGTATATTATGAATTTTAAGTGTAGTGGTTAATTTTAATAAGTTTTATTAGTAAATTAAGATTTTTAAGTGTAGTATTTAATTAAATATTTGTTGTTAGTAAATTTATCAATTTAATTTGTAGTAGTGAATTTAATATTTTTTGTTAGTAAATTATGAATTTTTAGTGTAGTTGCTTATTTATTTTTTTGAAGTAAAATAATATTTTTAAGTGTCGTATTACTTTTATTAATTATTGTTAGTAAATTAAGATTGTTAAGGGTAGTAATTAATTTAAAATTATTTTTGTTACTAAATATTGATTTTTAATGTGACTATTAATGACTATAGTATTCATATTTTTACTTCAGGAAATATATTATTACCAGTAGCCTTATTTTTTGGATGGTTTGAATGTGCTCAATGATGAATTTGATATTTCGGAACCGACTCATACTCAAGCGAGATCTTCTGGTTTCGCCGTTACACCAACATCACATTCCAGAAATTAACATCAGATGTGTGGTAGTGTTTCAACTAGTCCAAATGACACTCCCAGACGGGACGTCCGGACCCAAAGCTAAATGTAAATTTTATCATAAGGATTATGCCACAAGTAGGAAGGGAACCGGACATTTGAGACGGTATATGTATAAATGTATGCATGCATATAGACAAGTAGACACTACAACCCAAACACAACTACAACGGCACCCAAACGGGTGCGTTACGACGTGGAAATTTGACGCCATGCACGCTAGAGAGTTATTGACACGATACATTACACAAACTGATCAACCGATCAGTGTTGGTGACAGTCCATTTTTTAAAGAATTAATCACATCTGCATATAACCCCCAATTTGACCCTGTTTCTAGAATCACCACTAGAAATGATTTGATAAGATTGTTTGAAACCTAAAGAGATAACTTGATTGCTGATATACAGTATCTAAGTGTCTCTGTTGCATTAACTTATGATATTTGGAATACATGTTCCAAATAAAACTATTTATGTGTCACAAGACACTATTTATATTCTGAATGGAGGATAACAAAAATAATTCATGGTTTTCATCATATGGATTTTGCACATAACGCAGAAAATATTTTTAATGTTGTTAACAGTGAAATTTGGCCAGGGATCAAAGAGAAATTTTCCATCCATAATCGATAATTATGAAGCCCGGAAAGACTGTAAAGCCATCCCACAGGAGCAGAGAAAGCCGGTTCAGTTTTAAAGCTACCAGAAGACAAGCCAGACACGAACCCCCACAAGAGTACTGGAAGCCAGGCTTCTCCAGGTCATCTATCGGGGAACCTCGGCTCCGATGTCGAGCTCCATAACCGCCCCGTAAATGCCAGGGGAAGTCTCCAAGCTTAAGAGAGCTTCAAAAGAAGCTCGCCAACCTCTCTAGAAGCCCCCTGCCATTGCTGGACATAAAGGAAGAATCATGTCTAAATCTACACTACCCCAGCTACCTCCCAGGAGGGTCTACAAGAGCACCTCAAGCCCCCAAGGGCCAGGAAAAATCCATCTTAAGCTTCTAAGAACAGATCCAGAGCAGGGATCTACCTCGCTCTACGAGGCAACAGGCAACTGGCAGCTGGCAGGGTGACCTCCATGAAGATCCATGACACGAGTGCACACAGGATCATCTCCACATAATATTTAAATGCATATCAAGAGTTTAAATTCAAATAAGGGAACAAACTTATCTTCGTCAACGATATCATCGAATCCGGAAACAATTCAAATTTAAATAACGAATCCCGCCCGATAAGGAGGGAACTGATTCATGAGATTACGGTAGAGTATTCACGAACTAAAAACCTACTTGGACGATATATATATGTGAAGCCAAGCATGGTAAAAAGAGGAGAACGAACTACAGAGACAAAATCATAAACAACAGATATATACAAGGAGGGTCTAAATTTTGATTACAGAACACGGTCACTTCATCTCCACTATTCGACAGGCACCGAGGTGCCACCACCCTACACCTCCGAGAGATTGTGAGCAAACAAGAGAGTTATTTGTATCTTAAAGCAATATATCAATAATAGAGCTCCCATTTACTGTTATTGCCACTCGTTCTCTCTTAAACAGGTCGGGAACCAACGGTACCGACCCCGGCCACTGCTTTCGTGGTAGTGGTCTCGAGTGTGTTTACAGAAATTTCTCATCTCGAACAAATTTCCCGTCAATAAATGTTATTATTTATGTTCAATCACAGAGGAGAGAAGAGAGAAAGCGAGTGAGTGAGGATGTTCAATTACAGAGAGAAGATGTAGTCTACGGCAACAAGAGAGAGTTCTATATATGTTTAAATATATAGAACCTGGATTGCTACTTGCTAGAGGAAAAATTGGATGTTTAATTGCCTTGATTAATAATTTCTGATGGAATTAAATGATCTTGGTTGAGGTTGGGTACAATAATTGATTGAATTTCATTTTCAAATCTTCTTTTATTGGTGGCTGGATTTCATAGCTGAAGAAAATTGGTGTGGAAAAGAAAGACAAGAAGAAAAAATATTAATTTTTTTATGCAAATTCATTTTTCGAAAAAACTGAATTGTATTGTATCAGCTGAGGGACAAATTTTCTGGGGTAAATTTATTAATGATTTTTAGGTTGTTGATAATTGTTGTTAATATTTTGATTTTCTGGGTTGTTGGAAATTCTCAGATCTCATCAAATTTGAGAATTCATAGATTTCCCTAAATCTGGAAAATTTTCAACTCATTAAGAAAAAATATTTTTGATATTTTTCGATTAACCTACTAGATGCGTTTTTTATATTTTTATTTTTAGAATACAACTTTTAATATATGTTACCAGACATGTTTTCGGATTTCAAAACTGAATTTTCGTTTTTATTTTTGAAAAAAAAACCGATGAAAAACGTTTACTGGACGAACCTTTAGTTTTATGAAAACAAAATAGATAACTTCCATAGGCATCAAAATTATTACAAATAACTGTCAGTTTTTTATTTATTACAAATTAACAATTTGTGTTTACTAACTTTACTATTGTTGTAAGATGCATGCACTTAATTAATCCTACTGGCTACAGTATTAATAATTAAGAACATCGAATTATCTCAACTTTCCATCCTTGATTTCAAACGATCATGTTGCTTCTTGGATGAAATCATGGATTTTGAATCGATGAACATGGTTTTTCTCAATGAGATTATTGGGCTTGTACTCCCAAATTGGTCCAATCCATTGAGAGCATTTTGGTAATTGGAAAGAGGTTTATTTTTTAACCCTAAATTTGTGGTATAAAACATGCACGTTGTTTTGTTTGTGTGTGTGCAACAACCAAGATACTTAGGTGTAGTGTTGCGTAGGTGTAGGCATAACCAATGTGAAACTTTGTGCTGTTTGCCTCTATTCTCACCTAAATGATCTTCAATTTTGAATCTGTACGTCTAAGTTAGAGTTTACCTCTTTTCGTCTTGTTTGTGACAGTTTGTGCGGTGAGATTGTTCTTCTTATTATTATTTTGTTCCTCAAATTATCATTTCTGAAAGTTGTTTGTTTGTATACTATTTATAGAGATTATTCCGCTCAGTCAAACGATATTTATTTGTTTGTGTATCCATTATATATTGATATTTTCTATAATCCGCATAAATAATCGTATGTGATGTATACAACCAGTGATATTGAAGAGCATATTTTTTGCAACATGGTATAAATGTAATTTATTACTGTCGATGAGCATTTATTTTAACTTCTATAGGTCAATTTATGCTTCACTTTTTAAAAATTTAATTTAATTAAATACAATTAAATATTATTATTATTATTTCTTTTTAAAACTACCATTTTTAATACACCACATCCTTGATCTTTTTATGTCTGTATATGTCTTTCTCTCTCAACGATTTATTTTTTCTTCTTATTTCATTTTTTTTTTGAGTTTTTTTTCCTTCTTATTTCATGGTGGAAAATAAAAAGAAAAAATAAATTGTTTCAACACAACTACAACTTGATATTACTATAAAGAAAAAAGTAAACTTCAAACTTACTTCTTGAAAATGAATTGTTTCCAAATGTTTATAACATTTTAAGACAATTCTTACAGATACTTGATATCATTATCAGACAATTCTTACAGACAATTCTTACAGATGCCTCATATCATTTTCAGACAATTCTTTCAGATGTTTGATATCGTTCTCAGACAGTTTTTCTATATGATTGATATCGTTCTCATGCCAAGAAGCAAATTTTAGGGTTTAAGAGTTAAAGAAAAAGTTTTCAAGAAACAGATTATAAGAACGTGGTTTTTTTTTTTTGAAAAGGAATATAGATTTTATTAGATTTATTTTGTATAAGATTTTTTTTCCTTAAATTGTATGTCCTTTTAATAATTTTGATATAAAAAAAGAATACTCTATAATTAAAAAGTGGTTTATAAATAAATCGATAGAGGTGTATCAATATCATCACTTTTTTTTCAACACAGTAAACATGAACTTTATTGTAAACTTAAACTTATGTGTATGATCCTTTTAAAAAATAGAATGACGTGATGTACTATTTTCTTACAATTTTTTGAGTATTGTCACCCGGCCTATAAATATGATGTATGAGCTCAAAAAATTAATGTCACTATTTGGAGGGGGGAGGTTGGAGGGGGGAGGGGGGGTGTAAATATCACCACTTTACTAATGTACTCTTAAAAGACACTATTTAACATGATCGTATAAAAATACCCCGAATTATTGAAAAATAGAGAAAGTTATCGTTTTCAAAATGTGAAAAAGCAAGAGTGAGAAAGAGATCGACGGGAGCTAATCGACGGTGACTTGACTGGAATGAGAATACACCAGATTTCTTGCGATTGACAGAGGTAAGTTTAGTTTGTTTTTTTTTTCTTAATTTTGTTGTTGATAACTTGCCATTGCATGTTAGACTTGTGTTTTGTTGATTGAAATTGTAGATTAGGGTTGAAAAAAAGATATGAGAATGGTTGTGGTTTAGGTTAGGGTATGAAATGAGGTTGAATATATGATGAGGAAGATGAAATTCTGGGTATCGAGAATTTTTTATTTTGAAAATTATGTAAATAAAATTTTTTTAAACGAAATCGAGGTTTTTTGGAACAAGATCAAGGTTTTTTTTACAAAGAATCGAGGAAATTTTTGAAAGAAACGAGCATATTTGTCAAAGGATCAATAAATTCTCAAAGGATCGAGAACAATTTTAAAGAGATCAAGAATTTGTTAAAGGGATCGAGATCATTTTTCAAACAATCGAGATTATTTTTCAAAAGATCGAGATTTTTTAAAGGGATCGAGCATATTATTCAAACGATCGATAATATTTTTTAAACGATGGAGAATTTTATCGAAGTGTCGAGAAATTTTCAAAGAATCGAGAATATTTTTAAGAGATCAAGAATATTTTTCAAATGATCGAGAATGTTTTTCAAAGGGTCGAGATTTTTTAAAAGGATCCAGAATATTTTTCAAATGATCTAGAAATTTTTCAAAGGATCGAGACATTTTTTCAAACGATCGAGAATATTTTTCAAACGATCGAGAATATTATCAAAGGATCGAGAATCGTTTTCAAAGGTTCGAGAATAATTTTGAAAGGATCGAGAATATATTTCTAATAACCGAGTTTTTTCCAGTTTACTTATGTATTGTTTCTGTGACATTGCATATGTGGAGTAGGTTGAAGGATTTCCTTAAAACTCCAGAGGGAGATTGGTTCAAGGGAAAATTGACTCGACACGACCATTTTGAAGCCCTTGCCCGTATAGACGATGCCCTTAACAGGATCCCTGAGGAGTTTACGGTTGAGGATCGATGTCGGTTCATGGCCTCTTGTTTTGGGCATTTCATATCGATGCACCGGGAGCTAAAGTTTTCGGGTGGTGTTATTCATCAGCTGCTGTTGCGAGAGTTGGACCATGACGGGGCAACAGATGAGATGCGGTTCTTGTTAGGGAACCTTGTGGTGTGGTTTTCGAAGGTGGAATTTTACCTCATCACCGAATTACAATTTGGAGTCGTACCGGACACGAGCCTGTATGCTGCAGTGGAGAATGACATACATCAACGGTACTTTCCTAGAGCCGATGAGGTATCGTTGGAGGAGTTGAGGGTTGTTCTTACCCTCCGAGAGTTTCAGGAGGCGTACGATGCTGTGAAGCTGTGTCTTATCTACATGCTGAACTGGATGCTGATGAGGGTGGATGAGAGGTTCAAGATTCCAGTTTGGTAGTTTTGGTTGGTGGAGGACCTCACTGCCTTCAATGCGTTCCCGTGGGGTGTCCACGTCTATAGGCATTCTTTTTTGTCATTCAAGCATGGGTTACCTCGACGACGTGATGAGATATACCACCAGTCACAAGGCGCTGTTGTACATACCGTGGAGGGGTACAACATTTAAGGTTTATCGCATGCCCTCTTGGTAAGAACTTTGAATTACAACATGTACTTTATATTTCGTTGTCTAAATTTTTTGGATTCTAATCGTACATATCTTTGATGCAGATATTTGTTTTCGAGGTGATCCCTGAACTGGGCATCGAGTGCGGTGCCTGAAGGGTTACGGAGCTTTCTCTTCATATGTTGAAGTGGGAGTTGACCAAACAACATAGAGGGAAGAAGTTGACCAAGATTTTCAGTACTAGGGTATTTATTTAATTTGTTAATCATTATATTAGTTACTATGTTTACAATGACATTCCTCTAAATAAGATTTCAGATGTTTACGAGGAAGAAAATTGTGCCCACAGCAGCTGAGACGGAGGCACCGTACTTCACAAGCCTAAGCGAGGGGGGATTGAAAGGGGGAAGAGGGAGGGGGGAGCCTGTATGTAGAGTAGGACATAGTTCACCTTCCGACAATCCCTGATCAGACTACCACTGGCGGGAGCAGTGAAGATGGTTCCGAGGATGAGGGTGGGGGTGAGAGGCACAGTGAGTCGGAGGCTTCTAACCCATCGGGTATGGGTTTCAGTGCCATGGACACTGACGAATCTGAGTCTTCTCCTCGGTGAGTCAGGCATAGAAGGGTTCAGTTTACCACCCCTGGACCTGCTGCATCTAGAGGGGATTCTTGTGCAGGCGTTGGACGTGATGAGGAGGTAAGTTGAGATGATAGTTTTGTTTTTATTAACGCGACCTGTTGATTGTTTTAGTACTAACAATGTCGACATGATTTCAAGCCCCATGGGAACATCAGTTCAACGAGTTGCATGAAGCCCTCAGGATGAGTGAGGATGATCGATAGCTGCAGCACTGGGAGTTACTGGATATGATTTGGAAGAGTGATGAGGACTGACAATAGTATCATTAGGAGTTGCTCGCATTGATCGGGGGGCTTCAGGGTTTGAGGACGCATATGTACCGGGATGGTCCATCTGGTCCTGATCTAGACTTTATTCCTGAAGATAGGACATACGGGTATACCGAGTGGACAAACGGGATTGGTGGTCGTCGGGAAGATCCACATACAGAGGGGGGCAGTTCCGGAGAGTGAGACTCACCAGCGTACCGGAGATACAGGGCCTGTTACACGTACAACAATTCCATTGGACCTCCCATTGATCAAGTGGCAACCGTCCCCTCCACCTCCCTAATTGATCGAGTAGCAACCTTCCCCTCTACCTCCCTCATTGACCGAGCAGCAGCCACCCCTCTCCACCTTCCACATGGATCGAACGATAACCGCCCCCTCCAATTGAGCAGCAGCAGCCACTCCCTCCACCTCCTCCATCGATCGAACGACAACCACCCCCTCCCCCTTCCATATTGATCGAGCGGCACTCTCCCCTCACCCCTACATCAATCCAGCTGCAGAAGGGATAAAGCTCCTCATCGTAGCATATCCCAGTGGGGAGAGTTCGATTGGAGAGACGCATACTGAAGCGCGGTAGGCAGTTGCTCAACCCATACACAGATCCTTACTGGTTGAAGAGAGCGAGGGTAATACTTCAGGTTACGGACCATATTTTTTATCCCCACGGACTGGTGGATGGTGAGCAGTTGAAGGCTTACCGAGCCTTCAAGAAGAACATAAATGGGGAACGATAAGTAATTTTTTTTCCTATTTAGATGACAAGTTTTTTTCTGTTCAATTAAATAATTATGTATCTAATGGGAAATTAATACAGACATGAGGTGGACGTGCTAGAGTCAGATGATGCTGAATGGTTCCATCGGATGCAGACCAACTTCATGGAGTTGGAGGACGAGGTACGTGCGAGCGAGATTTTTGTATTTTATGTTTGTTTTAGTAATGATACACTCCTAACACTTTATTACGTGTATATATTCTCAGCATATGGATGCGTACCTCCATATTCTTCAAAAGCATCAGTGAGCATTCCCGAGGGCATACAACTAGATGATAACCATATTGGATACGTAGTTTTTTGTAAGTATTTAAAAATTAATGATTACGCATGCTTGTAAATTAGTTTGTAAAACATTAATAATTTTTTGTCGATCAAATGTTTTACAGTCATTACTAGAGCACCAGTACAAGAAAATGATGCCTTGTGATGCTGGCAGTGAGATCACCATGGCACGGTGGAATGTGCTCAGGTCCTGGTGGACCGATGAGGACCTTTCGATGGTGCGTGGTGGTGCCCGGATTGGAAGCCGTCCGTGGCACGAGGTTGACATGGTAAGTGTTACTTGGTTTACAATTTTATAATATAAATGTCTTTGTACATCCTAACACCTTTTTGTTACGTTTACAGGTCATGATATCGTGCAAAATTGGGTGCCAACATTGGCTCTTGGTGACCGTCGACCTCTCCTCCGGGAAGATGTTCATACTCGACCCCTGGAGACAGGATGTCACAGTGAATATCTGGAAGCAGCAGGTAGCCCCCTTGCGCTGGTTTTTACCCTCGATGTTGCATCATGTCAGGTTTCATATTGCGCGACCAGTTGCTCATGACACGTTCGCCAATAAGAATAAGCCCTTCTTAGTCAGCGTGGTGTCTGAAACACGTATCCCCCAATAGAAGAAATTGTAAGATATTTTGTTTTCATTAACTTTGAGATTGTGTATTAAAAACCTATTGTTTAATTAACGCATGTTAATGTGTCCAGCTACAGGAGTAACTATGGTCCCACACGTTGAGATTGATCGAGTAGTTAATGACGGACATAAATGATTTCGATTGGTCAGAAGATGATATGGAGATAATTCGGGAGAAGATGACAATTGAGATTTTTTCAATTCCCAGGCCGTTTAGATTTACATAGTAATTCTTTTTTATATGTACCAAATTTTTTTGTATAAAAAATGTTTACAATGAAATTAAATTAAATTTTAATTTTTGTTTCCTTTTCAACTGTCATAAATCACAAGTATAACACAAATTGGAAATCCTATTTAATTAAAATTGAATTTAAGTTAATGAACAAGTCATACGAGTATAAATTATCACAATGTCATTATCATAACGCCTCAAATCATTCCACGGTGAAGTCTCTGGTAGGGTACGTCTGTCTGTTGTGGCCAATTGTATGAAGATGCTACACTTGTGCCTGTATTCCTTAGTAAAACTCTGCACGGACCTTCATTAATCAAAGCTGGGTCAGAACATCTCCTAGAATTATGCCTTAGTTGTCCACATCTCCTACAGTTATGTGTAGTTGTCCTCTCCAAAGATAATATATGTTGACCCACCCTCGGATGACTTGCTTGTCTCCTGGAGATTGGATTCAAAACCACCATCTAAACGATGTCAAATGGCACAATCCAAGTGGAAGGATGTCCAATCGGCATAATAGGAACCGAATACGTGTCAATAAGTGTCTGTCTCTTGTAGTAATCCGTACACAGGGATGTGAAATCCATGTTTCGGTCCCTGTAAAAACAATGAAAATGATGAGATTCACGTTTCGGTAATATTAACCGTACACTAAAATGTGTGATGAACCTTGCGGCAGCGAGAGCTTGAGAACATGGAAGATGGTCCATTTGGAATTTGTTGCATATGTAGGTCTTCCGGGCTAAGTCAACAGTCCACTGTTTTCCAGACCGTTTCACCGAGAATATGTTCCAGTCAACTGGATTTACGGTCATAAAATTGCACTTTTCTAGACGTTTTAGGATCATAAGATGTGTTGCGTCGGTCAACTGATGATGTATGGACTGTACAACCCTATGACGATCGTGAAACCAACGTTGTAGCATATTCTTGATGAACTCTGTCAGAGTCAACATAGGCAGTTGCCGTGCAAATTTTATTCATGAGTTTATGCATTTTGCATCATTTGTTGTCATCACCCTATACCTTCTGTCGATGCAGTGTACACGGGACCACTTGTGTGGACCGATATCAATTACATAATCATATACATTCGGGTGTAAGTTTCGTAACTCTTCCATGTGTCAGTTATATTTCAAGTCGATGTACGCTCAGACTGCTTTATCCATTATTGCAGTAACATCCTTTTTGTGATATCTCTTCTTAATATTTTTAGTAAAATGCCAGCAACATATGGTATGAGTGGCATAAGGGAACACTTTAAAAATCCCTACTTCAATGCTTGCATGTCGATCAGAAATGAATATCAAATCATCTATATGGCCAAGGGCACCTTTTAAGCAATCCAAAAACCACACCCATGATAGGTTGTTTTATGAGTCACTGTACCCAAATGCAATTGGATAAACATGTTCATTCTCATCTTGTGCAGTTGCAACAAACATTGTACCCCCGAATCTTCCCTTTAAATGGTTACCATCAACGACATTAACTGGACGCATACACCTCCAAAATCCTCTAAGTGAGGCACCCAACGACATGAAAAAGTAGAGGAATTTACCATCTTCATCGCACTGTAAGTCAATGATTGTTGCGGGATTTTTTTGTTCCAACACGTAACTGAATGATGGCTGCAGTTAGAAGGTTTTCTCATGCCTTCCATAGGTCAGTGACAACGTATAATCAAGGGCTTGATGTGCCTCACTGTACATGATTTGGATGTCATACATTGTTTTCATGTCAGCGATTATGTCCTTCGGACACATTAGTCGACTATCATGTTGTTGCAATCTAGGTGCAACCATTTCTCCAATTATGACTGCACTAGATTGTCGATGGCGGTGGTGAATCTCCTCCAACGGACAAGTGTGTTCGTTGAAAAAATTTCTTACTTGGAAGTATGTTGCTTCATCTCTCCTCACCGCTCTTAACTTCTACGTACAGTTGTCCATCAAACAAACCAGATGTAACGTTGTCTTATTCAACATTTTCATCTTCCACTCGAAGTTGTGCCGTATTGCAAAATGTCCAACCAGTCTTTTCAAATCCTTTTTAGTAGGAAAAAATTGCCCTTTATATATATGCATGTAGGTTCATCTAAGTTCCTGCTTCCACCCATACCAAACGAGTATGATTCTGCTCCTGGAATAACTCACGCTATGGCATTATCAGAATCAGCTGCAGTTACATTAGGCCGGGCCTCAGAGGTCCCAACTATATCTGCTGCACTGGAACTACATCTGTGTACACGTCTTGCATGTCATCTTTCCGTTTGGACAGGTTCTTTATCTTCCTCATTGTTCGCTACATTATCTACCGGAAGCAAATTTGCCTTGTTATCCACCTCATGGATTGGCCCAACATTCAAGTCATTGTTCCGTTCATTGTTCATGTCATTGTACATCTCATTGTATTGGTGGTTGTACTGCCTAACAGTCATCTCAATTTGACAACAAAAGATATTGTTGAATTGAGGTCCAGCTATATCACCATGGTCGACTACTTCCAGTGAGACACCACACTTTTTTTGCTGCCCTTCGATCCACTTATTTCATTGAACAACTGGTTGCTTATGCTAAACGATCGAAATTGTTGGGTGTATTCACAAGCAGGGATATCTTCAACTATCACATCTCCTGCTGCCCTCTCAATTAGACTAACACATACTTGAGGGATCACCCTATCTTCCCCTAGCATAAACAAAACATTATCATCGTTTCTTATAAATGTGAGACATGTTTTCCTGGGAACGATAGATATAAATTGTAAATCAGTAATGTATTTGTTCACATCGTACTTCACAACGGTTTGCACGATCGACACCAGTTCTTCGTAAGTCATATTTTTTGACACATACATTCCTTGGTTATCGGAACCAAAAAACCTTTGACTTCCATCAGGTAATTGCTCCCATCGACTGTTATAAGATATGATTATTCTCACCTGATTCATTGTCCTATGAAAATCATCATCATAAACCATTATTAACAAATTAAAAAATTATATTACATTTACAATTATTAAGAATTAAAAATATTTCTTAACTGTAAGGGATCAGACATTTTTTGTTAGGTATCGATCTTTTTTTTATATAGTGTGACCGAGCTTATTTAAACAAGAATCGAGTTTTTTTTTAAATGGATCGACCTTTTTGTAATGGATCGAGTTTTTTTGTAATTGATCGAGATTTTTTGGAAAAGATCGAGCTATTTTGTAAGGGATCGAGCTTTTTAGAAAGGGGTCGAGAATATTTTCTAAGGGATCGAGAACATTTTCAAAGGGATCGAACTTTTTTAAAAGGGATAGATAACTTTTTGTAAGGGATCGATAACTTTTTGTAAGGGATTGAAGACTTTTGTAAGGGATCAAGAACTTTTTCAAGGGATCAAGAACTTTTTCAAGGGATCAAGAACTTTTTCAAGGGATCGAGAACTCTTGTAGGGGGTCGAGAATATTTTTCAAATTATCGAGCATTTTTTTCAAATAATCGAGTTTTTTTCCAAATATAAAAAAATCTCGGTACAATATAAAATAAGCTCGATTCTTCTTTAAATATTCTCGGTTACACATTAAAAAAGCTCGGATCTATTAAATGTTCATACATGTTCTAATAAAGACTGGAACAACATATCATAAGGAATAGATACATTGTTAACATACACAAAAAATGCATGTAAAATATCTGAAATGCGTGAAAATAGAAAAAAGAATACACAAGATTGTAAATATTTGTTACCATCTTGTGCAAAATCTGGAGAGAGACAAGTTTTTCAGACAGCTCTTTTGAAGAGATACAGACGAGTTCAGAAAGTTGCCTTTAAAAAATTAAAGTTTAGGGGCAAATTGGATGGTTCACCATAATAGATGCCTTTTAAACTTAAGTAATTAAATCGGTGACATCATCACAACAAACAATAAAAAAGACGACATATCTCACCATTTCCACTATGATGTATTCGCTCATTTTATAAATACGTTTATATTTAAAATTTTAAAATTAAATATGTAGTATAATCGTCAATTCAAATATCAATATTACCCTTATTAAAATCAATATATTTATTTTAACATATTTATTTTAACATATTTTATTGAGGAATTAGCTCTTTTTAGCTATAAAATTATGGAGTTTTCTATTTTTAGCATGAATAAGTGTTTTTATTGTTCTTAACAAACAATCCACTGAAGAGGTAATATTACCCATGGTTATGCTATTTACTTTAACTTTTTTAAAACTAATTTTACCTTTTAAAAAAGTTTTTATTATACATATATATATATATGAGGTATGCATACCTTCATTGAGATCTGCAGACCACTATTTTAATTTTTTTAAAACAAAATTTAAGGTTTTTATTTTAAAATATTTTAATTCAAATTTGATGAAGGGGCACTCTTATTCAAAAAGTGGATTGTTTGTTTCAAACAATTAAACACTGATGCTGGCTAAATAAAGAGATTTTATCTTTACAGTCCAATTTTATCTTTTCATACTCGTTTCTAAATAAACATGATTCTAAAAACTTAAACTTTAAAAAATTCTAAAGACACTCATTTAGTTCCAAAATTGTCCGTTTTACTTTTTACACTCTTAAAAAAACACTTAATCATAAAAGCCTAATTTTTTTTATAAAAAAAATCACACTTTGTATCAAAACTATTTATTATTTTTCGTTGAATATCATAAATGGTGTCTCTTGTGTCTCATTTGGTCCACAATAGTTCATCATAAATAGGAATGTCAAAATTACCAATTGGTCCGAGGACCCATCCCCTTGGGGTCGGATTTAGTGCCAACCTTTTATATTGTGGTATAAGTTTGATAATTTTTTTCAATCCCCGATTTAATTTCGGGATGGTTTTGGGATTTTCAATCCCCACCCCGACCCATCCCCGTAACCGTTAAATATATATTGAAAGTTCCCTAAAAACGTGTGTCTATAACCTAGGGGGGGTGAATAGGTTGTAATCGAATCAATTACCTATTTTTTGATTAATCAATATTAACACAAATTACCCCGAATAAACAAGCATTCAACATCAAGTGTAAGGTGCGAAAATATAAATAACACAAGATGCATACGTGGAAACCCTCCAAATGGGAAAATCCACGGGCTGTTAAGTGCGCCACACTCGGTCACAGAAATCCACTATATGAATAAAAGGTTGCACCCTCAAGTGATTCTCAGACTCTCACTCTCGACAACCTCAGGCTATGGACACCGCCACTCACCACTTTTGGTTCAGTCCCTAGTGATATCCCCTGATACACTACTCTTGGCGTGAACGCCTCATACTCTACCCCCTTAGGCCTTTTACAGTGGCACCTGACCAATTGCTTGTTAACCCACCCTTGGTTGCAAGATTTAGTCAAACACAACCTAAGTGAATATGATAAAATATTCAAACATGCAAGTAATGCTAGGCAACACAAAATGCTTATCTAGAAATTAAAGAATGTCACTAAGTACAATTCCTAGATATTAATGTCTAAATGAATGTTCATAAAGACTTAACTAGATATAGTTATGCAACAATATATCCTAGTTATCAAACAAAGCCATTTCAAAATACGTTGTCATTAAACATGGCAAGGACTATAATGCAATCACAAAATGCAATCAATGAGTCCTAAGCAATATCTAAATGCAAATCATAGAGATTTAGCTAGAGGGGCAAAATGGCCACAAACCCTAGCTAACACAAAATATACATCTCAACCAACAATCAACAACACAAGCATGTTATAAATGCAATAAAGCTTAAAGGCATACAATTAATGAGTAATTAATGCTTTTCCTAGGTAAACATAACCTAGTAATGAAACAATGAATTCTAGGTCATTTAGAGATTACCTGGTCAATGAAAACAAGAACAATCCATGGTTGGAAGATGCAAGAAAAAGCTAGATACTCATGGATTGGAGTTTGGTTAAGTCAAGATGGGTTCTTGGAAGCTCTCTCTCTCTCTCTCTCTCTCTCTCTCTCTTAGAGTCAATTTCTCTCTAAAGGAAAGCTTGGTGAGTAAAAATGGCTTCTTGGACTCACACCAACAAAGAGAAGAGAACATATATATATATATTGTGCCCTACACGAAATGGCATCATTTTGAACAAAAGGCAATTGATTCCCGTCATGACCGCTGTGCATGCCACTGCCTAGGCAAGTGTCCAGACTGAGGTATAGAGAGCGGTGCATCGCCTGGGAATCTTCGCTGTCTGGACCGCGGTACAGGCAATGTCCAGACGAGGTAGAGCAAGCGGTACATCACTGGGAAACTCAGCTTGGGAGACCGCTGTACATGCAAAGTGCAAAGGCCGCGGTAGCAGGAGCATGCAACGCTTGGAGAACACCGCTGTGCATACCGTGGCGGAGGCAATGCATAGGGAGCGGTCCCAACAGCAGTCAAGGGGAAAATCCTCTTCTAAGGGCAAACTAAATGCAACAAACACCCAAGCAAGATTTATCGCAAAGAGACACACAATTAAGGCAATTAAGCATTCATGCAAGATGATCAAAGACATGCATGAGAGTGTGTGTGTGCACTAAAAACTCTTCAGAAAAGGTTAAGCAAATGATTTACTTTCTGAAGCTTGAGCTGGGGTCTTGAGCAATGATGGCCTAAACTACCCTTACACATTAATCCTCAAATGTGGTTGTCAACGAAATGAGCCAATCAAAAACTGAGGAACTTACAATCTCCCTCTTTGGCTATTTTGTGACAAAACCATCACTCACAATTTGTCCTCACCAATAAACAAAACAAAAAACAGGGATCAACAAAGTTTTTCTACATTACAAAGAGATGTCTAATAAACTAGATCTTCAATTCATCCATCTCTTGTAGAATCAACATCCCTACAAAATAAAATAACTACACTTTCCAAGACAAGTGTATGTGAGGTGATCAAAGACATAAAAACAAGAGCAATTTACATATAATAGAAACAAGCAACATGCATCAACAATGCAAATGCAAATTCTCCCCTTAAATAGGTTAACTCCCCCTCAATGAGTCAAACTCAACTCCTCCTAAATCCACACTACTCCCCTTTTGTCATGAGATAGACAAATGAGTATCCCCTTAAGAAGGCATTAGCAAGGAGAGCTTATGGCACAAGACATATGCATAATCATATAACCAAATTTATGCAACTTAATTAAGAAGAGAGAATCAAGGAGTTTTATTATATATATATATATATATATATATATATATATATATAAATGTGTGAACGAATGTTATGCATACAAGACAAGTTGTATTCAAGATCAAAACATGGTATTTGGCAAAGCAAAATGACAAGGGTTTCCAAGAGAATTCAAACCAATTTCACCCTTTGTCATTGAGTAAGCAAGATATATACTGTAAAATAAATTCATTTTAAGAACAGCTATATCAAATTTTACAAGCAAAACAAGACATGAGCGACTATTGCTCCCTTTTCGATTTTTTTCGGGTGGAATGCCCGTATAATAGTAACCTTGTTTGACAAGTAAAGAGATAGAGACTTTTGGATTGTAAAATCCTTGAATTGGATACAAGATCCTTATTGATTGAAGTCTCATAATTGCTTTCACACACAAATTTTGCATTCATTTTAGAGCATTCAAAAAATCTCATCATGCATATCAATTGAAAGCATGTCATAGAAATAATTAACATGTCATGGAGATCAATTCTAGGTCATTCAAAAAGTACTTCCCAATCAATTCTCCTAATCCAAAAATACATGTTTGGTCATAAATAAGACATGGATTGCATGTAAAGCAAAGTTGCACACTTATATAAAAAAATATGTACAACCAATCATCTCAAACAATTAATAAAGAAGCATAAATATTATCAATGAGCACAGTGCATTGTCAATTTGCTCTCTTTGCTTGAGCTCCCCATATGGGGTCAATCAAAACAAGTCAAGAGGGGATATGAGTCCCTATAGACTTACCAAGTCCATTTGACCTAGTTGAGTCTATGGGTGAAACCTTAGCACAATGGCATGTGGGTTCATATTTTCTAATCCACTTAGGTGACACATTGTCATTCCTAGTGGTCAAGATCATCATATTACTCCTAGGATCATTAACACTAGCTTTCCTAGGCACATGCATATTGGATCTACCCTTTTTTCTTTCAATCATGCTCTTAGTTCTACACATGTTAATGTACTTGAAGCAATTTGGTCTAATATGACCATCAACACCACAAAAATGACATGAAGGAATAAAATGAGAGGTCATACCGTTCCTTTGTGAGGACAAATGTGCTTTCCCATGTCTTTGAGCTTTCATTTGGTGTGGTATTAATTCTCTTCTCCTTTGTTGTTGAGTTGGAGAAGATTGCTTCCTTGCTTGAGCTTGCTTGGCTTGCCTCCTTGGTTCAGGAAAGCTTGGAGGTGGAGATCTTGATTGTTGAGGATTAGCTTCATTATTCATTGGCATATCCACTTGGACTTTCTTGGATGACTCTCCAAGATCAATCTTCCTCCTAGGATGTTGTGGAGGTGAAGTTTTCCTTTTGCCTTGAGCTTGAGGTTGTTTGACCTTGACCTTTTTCGATTCTTCAAGGGACCTCATCTCTTTATCCTTGATAATCTTCAAGGATGGCAATCATTAATCTCTTTCTCATACTTTGACATATCAACTATGTCCACTTTCAAGGAGTCATCTAACTTGGTCCTTAGTTGAAGATTTTCCATCTTCAACTCATTGATTTCTTCATTTTTCTTTTTCAAGGACCTTTGAAGACTTTCGATGAAGTCTTCATAATCAAACCCTTCACAACTCAAGTTCTTGGAGCTTGAAATTTCTTCATCAAAGCTTCTACCACTTGTGCTCTCATGGTAATTATCATCTAAGCTAGCTTCTTTAATGTCGAACTTGAGTGATGGGTGTCTTATGGCCGTTTTAGAGTTATCATTATGTAAAGCGTGCAAGACTATGTGATTCCTTTCACATCCCTCCGAACCCGAAGAGCATTCTTCACTTTCACTACAAAAGTAGGCCTTTGGTTTGCCTCTTCGACTCTTGCTCTTTGAGTTTCCACAATCCATGGAGATGTGCCCATAGCCACCATAATCAAAACATTTAAGCTTGATCTTTGAGGTACCTAATTTTTTGTGTTCTTCTTTCACGGTACCTTCATGGATGACTCTTAGAATCTCCCAAGCCTCTCGAACATCTTGAGTTGTTTGGATGAGTTTTGTATGGCTCTCACCTACTGCACAATATAAGGCATGAAGGCCCTTTGAGCTCCATTCGGCAGCCTCGAGTTTCGTCAACTGTTCACTTGGACTTGGGCTTAGGCATAGAATCCCCATTCTTTTGTGTCTCCGTGGGAGGTGAATACCCTTTTTCCACACACATCCACACATGCTCATCAAGGTCACACAAAAAAACTTCCATCCTCACTTTCCAAGAGGAGTAGTTATCCTTGGTGAGCATTGGTGGTTAAGAGATCAAAGCACCCTTTAGTCTCTCAAAATCACTCATGGTGTTTTGGGTTATATGAATGCAAATGTAATGCAATAAACAAATGCAAAAATATGTAAGACACACAAACAAAAGCTTGGATCACCTATGTATGTCTAGGAACCCGCTCTGATACCAATTAAAAGTTCACTAAAAATGTGTGTGTCTATAATAGGTTTTAATCGAATCAATTACCGATTTTTCGATTAATCAATATTAACACAAATTACCCCGAATAAATAAGCATTCAACATCAAGTGTAAGGTGCGGAAATATAAATAACACAAGATGTATACGTGGAAACCCTCCAAATGGAAAAAACCACGGGCTGTTAAGTGCACCACACTCGGTCACAGAAATCCACTATATGAATAAAAGGTTACACCCTCAAGTGATTCTCGGACTCTCACTCTCGACAACCTCAGGCCATGGACACCGCCACTCACCACTCTTGGTTCAGTCCCTAGTGATATCCCCTGATACACTACTCTTGGCGTGAACGCCTACTACTCTACCCCCTTGGGCCTTTTACAGTGGCACCCGACCAATTACTTGTTAACCCACCCTTGGTTACAAGACTTTACCTCAATGAAGAGTCAAACACAACCTAAGTGAATATGATAAAATATTCGAACATGCAAGTAATGCTAGGCAACACTAAATGCTTATCTAGAAATTTAAGAATGTCACTAAGTACAATTCCTAGATATCAATGTCTAAATGAATGTTCATAAAGACTTAACTAGATATAGTTATGAAACAATATATCCTAGTTATGAAACCAAGCCATTTCAACATAAGTTGTCGTTAAACATGGCAAGGACTATAATGCAATCAAAAAATGCAATCAATGAGTCTTAAACAATATCTAAATGCAAAGCATAGAGATTTAGCTACAGGGAAAAAATGGTCTCTCTCTCTCTTGGAGTCAATTTCTCTCTAAAGGAAAGCTTGGTGAGTAAAAATGGCTTCTCGGACTCACACCAACAAAGAGAAGAGAAGAGAACATAAATATATTGTGCCCTACACTAAATGACGTCGTTTTGGACAAGGGGCTACCGATTCCCGTCATGACCGCTGTGCATGCCGAGGCCTAGGCAAGTGTCCAGACCGCGGTATAGCGAGCGGTGCATTGTTTGGGAATCTCCGCTGTCTGGACCGCGGTACAGGCAATGTCCAGACCGCGGTAGAGCAAGCGGTGCATCACTGGAAAACTCCGCTTGGGAGACCGCTGTACATGCAACATGCACAAGCCACGGTAGCAGCAGCGTGCAACGCCTGGAGAACACCGCTGTGCATACCGCAGCGGTGGCAATGCACAGGGAGCGGTCCCAGCAGCGGTCAAGGGGAAAATCCTCTTCTAAGAGCAAACTAAATGCAACAAACACCCAACAAGATTTATGGCAAAGAGGCACACAATTAAGGCAATTAAGCATTCATGCAAGATGATCAAAGACATGCATGAGAGTGTATGTGTGCATTAAAAACTCTTCAGAAAAGGTTAAGCAAATGATTTGCCTTCTGAAGCTTGAGCTGGGGTCTTGAGCAATGATGGCCTAAACTACCCTTACACATTAATCCCCAAATGTGGTTATCAACGAAATGAGCTAATCAAAAACTGAGGAACTTACATATATATATATATATATATATATATATATATATATATATATATTGAAGAACGTTATTCAATATTAAAAAAGTATATATAAAACTACAACTTTCAGTGAAATTTTCCTTTTGTTTTTAGAGTTTGTTAATGAGTTGTGTTATGCTATAATTGATTTATAGTTTTTTAATTGTTACTGGTTTTGTATTATAATTTTTATATTATTCAATAGTTTTGATATGATGATTTCTGTTAAAAAATAATTTTAAATAAAGCATTAATGAGATGTGGATGGTACGGGACTAGGAACCGATCCCTTAAAGGGGAATTCCCATACCCGTACAATTTATTATAAGGTGGATATTCAACGTGGATGATATTTCTCATACAAATTGAGGTTATGGATAGTAATGGAAAACCCATCCATGATCTGTACAATTGACATCCCTAATCACAAACACACACTTCCTGGACCATCAAATAAAAAAAAAGTTATGGATAAGGTAGGAAAATTGTTGTTCTTTCTCACTCTCTCAAGGCTTAATGACTTTATCTTGTTTTGGTGTGTGTGTGTGTGTCCCAATATTCTTTTAAGGGTGGCTCTAGTGTCAACCATAAAGTATCTTCCTACAACCAATTTTCTTCCTACATCCAAATTAAAAAATAAAAATTATTAATTTTACTCCCTGCACCCTTTAAAATACAAAACTATCCTTTAAATATTTTTTTTAAAAAAATTTAAACATATATTTTGTTTCATTACATTCATTTTTCTCATTTTACCGAATTTTCTCATTACACTCATAGTTTCAAAATTTGTAGGAACAAGTTCAGATTTTATTGGATGTTCTTAATGTTAGTTGATTTAACTCTCAAACTAATTATTTTCTCCAGTTGTTACTTGCGGAATCAATGTATTGAATTGCCTAAAAAATCATAAAATCATAATGGTTTACATACTTAATTATCATCATAAAAAACAACAACAATATATAATTAAACAAAAAACAATATGCAACTTCTTTTGTCTAATATATATATATATATATATATATATATACGGCTATTTTCCTATCAGTACCTACTGATGAAATTATATAAGAAAATTGAATGTGAGTCACTCATTTATAAAAGAGCTTTGACACGTGCATACATATCAAGTCAAAGTATGTAAAATGAGTGACTCATATTCAATATCCTTATGTAATTCTATCAGTGCGTACTTATGTGATAATTTTCATATATATATATATATATATATATATATATATGTTCAATCACCAAACAAATCAATTTTTTTCATTTAAAAGTTTTTTTTTTAAATCCATCTACCAAGTTTTTTGTTTTTCATACGAATTAAAAAAATGACACCCAAAAGAATAGTTTATGCTACCCATGTGGCAGTGGCACCAAATTATTACTTGCAAAAAAGAGGAGACATTTGTAAAACTAGTCAAATTAAGAAATATATTATTGTTTTTAATAAAAAATATTCAACCTATTGTTTTTAACCGGGTGTAAGTTGCAAAGTCTAATATACTCATTCTTTAAAAAATAAATCAATTTTGTTTGTAGAAATATACCTAATTTTTTATTTTTTACAAACATGAACCTAAATCGTTTTTTAATGTCATTTAAAAAAAAGTGTAATCATTTTCAACTATTGTGAGAGTGATAGAGGTGATCGGAGAAGAGGTGGGCAACCGTGTGATGGTGATGAGATATGGGTGACGCTGACCAGACATCGGTAAAGAAAAATCGGTTGGCTGTACAAACCAGATTCCGACGAAGAAGAAGAAAAAGGGAGGAAGAAAGGAAGGGATTGGATTGTGCGACGTTAGCAAAGAAGAAGCAGGTGCTTTCCGGCAACGATTCCATGGCCAAACATTCCTACGACCTAGGTTGACCTCGACTTGTTTGCCATACAACCCGTTTGTGACACAACCCGTTTGTGACTCAATTATGACCCGTCTTCAACCCATTTCAACTTGAGTTCGATTGTAATTGGTCTTGGTACAATTTTTGTTCAACTATTTTTTATTGATGCGATTTTATTTTAGGGGTGTTTGGGGGTCTTTTGTCTTCGGGCCCTGTTTTATTACCATTTCTTTTTCGACCTCCATGACTTGATGAATAAGGTTAATTCTTATGGATGGTTAGATATAGAATCCCTTTATTGGGGTCAATTATGCCAATGTAACATTATGAACTAGCCCTAATATTATCCTAATTCTTGTTAATCCTTTTGTATTGTCACAAAATATTCTTCTCTTGCATCTAAACTTTTTATAGGTGTTCTCTTGTTTGGCCTGCTTTTGGTAGCCTTTGTTATTGTTGTTTGTCTTTTGCTCTGTTTTTATGCTTTGTGTTATATTTCTACTAATTGTTTCTTACATTTTCTACTTGGTTGTTGCCTTGTTGCTAGTTTTGTGGTGTTTTCCTTTGGGATTGTTTTCTGCCTTTTGGCTCTAATTTATAATCATACAATTCGAAAAAAAATGGTCCATTCATTAAACTTCATGGTTATGTCATTATTATCTCCACCTGGTTATGATAATGTCCCTAATCTATACTTTAGTTGATTAAGGTAGTATGAGGCTGACAAAAACTTATTAAACTGTCCAAGGTATGGCTCTTAGCATTTGTTTATTGTGTATGATTATCAATAAATCTTTTGTTATAGAAATCGGTTTTTATGGCTTATGTATTGGTTTTGAAAATTCCTCATTGATGCATCAATAATTTAGTCTTGTTTTGACCAAATTTGAGTTTAATATGTTTTTAAAGATGGAATTTTAAAGACCATATTGTTTTAAAATTGAAATTTTCTCTAAGGGCATTGCCCTCTAACCCCCGCGAGCTCAGCAGGGAGCTCGAACCCCGAGTGCGTCAGCGTAATGCATTTAAACTATTCTATTCTTCATAACACAACATGAAGATCTTTGTTGTTAGTATGATGATTGTATTTAATTATTTTATGAATTATGTAGTGTTATTGATTGTTTGTAAATTTCTAAACTGTACATTTAGCTCTGTAACTTAATATTTATAGGAGAAATTAGGTTGATAATGATTATTAATGTGATATTATGTGATTATTTGTTGTTTTATGAATTTTATGTGTTATATATATATATATATATATATATTTTACGTGCTTTATGTAACAAAATAATGAAATTGAATAAGTTTTTTTGTGTATGATTCATTCAACTTTGCAAGATATATATATAAAAAATGGTACAAGATAAAATCCCACAATTATAGGAATATCCCAAAATTACGGTGATTGGTGATTGGAGAAAATATGGTGATATTGTATGTACATATAAGACACAAAATCAATATTACTTGATTTGCTCCTTAACACTCCCCTTCAAGTTGGAGTCGATGTTCATAACACCCAACTTGCCAAGTAAATGATGAAATTGAATTGAGCCAAGAGCTTTGGTGAACATATCTGCAGGTTACTGAGTAGTACAAATTTGAGTTATTGTGATGGTGCCAACTTGAATTTTCTCACGAATAAATTGACAATCAATTTTAATATGCTTTGTCCGTTCATGGAAAACGGGATTTGAAGTGATATGAATGACTGTCTGATTGTCACAATATAATGTAACTGACTGTGAGTGTTTAACTTTGAAGTCTTCTAACAAATATTCCAACCAAATGATCTCATGACATGTTGTTGCCATAGACCTATATTCTGCTTTTTTGTTTTCTAAGAGACAGGTGATTCTCCAAGTAATATACAATATCCAGTAACTGACCGTCTAGTATCTCTACATCGAGCCCAATCTGCATCACAAAAAGCCTTTGACTAAACTTGACTAGTGGCTGATAAAAAAATCCATTGACTTGGTGCTTGCTTAATATACCTCAACAGTCTATACGCTACATCTAAGTGTGAAATGCGAGGTTTGTCCATGAATTGACTTAATATATGTACAACATATACCAAATCCGGTCGAGTAATGGTTAAGTAAATCAATCTACCAATGAGTCTTCGATATGAAGAAGAATCTGTCAAAAGTTCTCCATCAACTTCATCAATTTTTAAATTTTGTTCCATTGGAAGCTTTGACGGTTTGGCACCCAAAAATCCTGTATCCTCTAAGATCTCAACTGCATACTTTCTCTGTGACAAATAAATTCCTTTGGTAGATCGAGCAACTTCTATCCCCATGAAATATTTCAAGTTTCCAAGGTCTTTAAGTTTAAATAGACCATTCAAGAAGATTTTAAGTTCTAGAATTTTTCCAAATCATTTCCTGCAAAAATGACGTCATCCACATAAATAAGGACATCAATGAAACTGCTTCCTTCCGATCGGACGGACAAAGAATAATCTGCTTTATACTGTTTGTACCCAGCATCATTAAGGGCTATGGAAAAATTGACAAACCATTGTCTTGATGCTTGCTTTAGACCATACAACGATTTGTTAAGTTTGCAAACCCTTGTCTCCCATTTTCATATGTAGCCAGGAGGAAGTTGGATATAAACATTTTCATGGAGGTCTCCATGCAAAAATGCATTATTCACATGAGGAAATGGTGAGATATGTCACCTTTTTTAAGGTGTGTTGTGATGATGTCACCAATTTAATAACTTAAGTTTAAAAGACACCTATTATGGTGAACTGTCCAAATTGCCCCTAAACTTTGATTTTTAAAAAGCAACTTTCTGGACTCGTTGGTATCTCCCAAAAAAACTTGTCTGAAAAACTTGTCTGAAAAACTTGACTCTGTCACTAAAAAAGTTGTCTCTCTACAGATTCTGAAGTAGAAGGTAATAAATATTTATGATCTTCACTTAAATTTCTTTTATGCATTTCAGATATTTTGCATTCATTTCTGTGTGGGTTAACAATGTATCCATTCCTCGATAACAATGTATCCATTTCAGATTCTACACTAGAATGTATGAAAATGGAAAACATCTGTGCTTTGTTTTGTGTCACCGAGAATGTTTAAAGATGAATCGAGATTATTTTGTATTGGAACGAGCTTTTGTTTAGTTTGAAAAAAGTTCGATTATTTGAAAAAAATGCTCGACAAAAAAATGTTCTATCCCTTAGTAAAAGTTCTCGATCCCTGGGTAAAAGTTCTCGATCCGTTATAAAAGTTCTCGATAATTTGACAAATAATCTCGATCCCTTAAAAACGTTCTCGATCCCTTAAAAAAATTCCCGATCCCTTAGAAAAAGTTCTCGGTCTCTTCGAAAAAGTTCTCGGTCTCTCTTCGAAAAAGTTCTCGGTCCCTTAGAAAAAGTTCTCGGTCCCTTAGAAAATGTTCTCGATCCCTTGATAAAAGTTCTCGATCCCTTGATAAAAGTTCTCGATCATTTGAAAAATATTCTCGATCCCTTAAAAAAGTTCTCGAACTGTTAGAAATGATCTCGATCCCTTAGAAAATGTTCTTGATCCCTTGTTAAAAGTTCTCGATAATTTGACAAATATTCTTGATAAAAGTTCTCGAATCGAACCGTTATAAAAGTTCTCGATCCGTTGTAAATTATTCTCGAACCCTTGAAAAAGTTCTCGATCCCTTATAAAAAGTACTCGATCCATTTAAAAAAAGCTCGATCACTTAGAAAATGTTCTCGGTCCCTTTCCAAAAAGTTCGATCCGTTTGTAAATGTTATCGGTCAATTACAAAAGAAGCTCGATTCCGAAGAATATGTTATCGATCCATTACGGTTGAGAAATTTTTGTAATTCTTAGTACTTGTAAAAGTATTTTTTTTATTTGTTAATAATTGTTTGTGATGATGATTTTCACAGGACAATGGATCAGGTTAGATTAGTAATATCTTACAACGGTCGATGGGAGCAATTACTTGATGGAAGTCAGATGTTTCTTGGTTTCGATAACCAAGGAATGTATGTGTCCAGAAATATGACTTACGAAGAGTTGGTGTCGATCGTACAAACCGTTGTGATGTACGATGTGAATAAATACATTGCTGATCTACAATCTATATCAATCGTTCCCGGGACAACATGTCGCACATTTATAAGAAATGACGATGATGTTTTGTTTATGCTAGGGGAAGATAGGGTGATCCCTCAAGTATGTGTCAGTTTAATTGAGAGGGCTGCATGAGTTGTCATAGGTGAAGAAATTCCTCCTCATGATAACACCCAACATTTTCGATCTTCAGACGGAAGCAACCAGTTGTTCACAGAAAGAAGTGGGATTGACGGTAAGGAAAACCTATGTGGTGTCCCACCGGAAGTAGCCGACCATGGTGATATAGTTGGAGCTCAATTGGATGATGATTTCGGTTGTCATATTGAAATGAATGCTGGGCAGTATAACCACCAATACAATGAGATGTAAAATGACATGAACAATGAGCGGAACAATGAACCTCATAACTTACCAATCCATGAGGTGGCTAATGAGCGAGATTTGCATCCGGTACATAATGTAGAGAACAATGAGGAAGATGAAGAACCATTCGAAAGGGAAAGACGTGCAAGATGTGTACACAGATGTAGTTCCATTGCAGTACATATAGCTGGGACATATGAGGTCCGGTCTGATGTAACTCCAGCTGGTTATGAGAATGCCAGAACGTGGGTTATTCCAGGAGCAGAATCATACTCGTTTGGTATGGGTGGAAGCAGGAACTTGGTAGAAGATGAACCTACCAGCATGATATATAAATGTCAATTTTTTTCTACTAAAAAATATTTGAAGAGATTGACTGGGCATTTTACAATGTGGCACAACTTCGAGTGGAATGTGAAAAGGTCAAATAAAACAACATTACATCTGGTTTGTTTGATGGATAACTGTACGTGGAAGTTAAGAGCGGTTAGGAGAGATGAAGTGACATACTTTCAAGTAAGAATTTTTATCAACGAACACACTTGTCCATTGGAGGAGATTTACCGCCGTCATCGACAAGCTAGTATAATCATAATTGGAGAAGTGGTTGCACCTAGATTGCAGCAACATGATGGTCGACTAATGCGTCTGAAGGACATAATCGCTGACATAAAAACAATGTATGGCATCCAAATAATGTACAGTAAGGCACATCAAGCCCTTGATTATGCATTGTCACTGACCTATGGAACGCCTGAGGAAAGCTTCCAAATGCTGCCATCATTCGGTTACGTGTTGGAACAACAAAATCCCGGAACGATTACTGACTTACAGTGCGATGAAAATGGTAAATTTCTATACTTTTTCATGTCGTTAGGTGCCTCAGTCAGAGGATTCCAGAGGCGTATGCGTCCATTTATTGCAGTTGATGGTGCCCATTTAAAGGGTAGATTCGGGGGCACAATGTTTGTTGTAATTGCACAAGATGGGAATGAACAGGTTTATCCAATTGCTTTTGGGTACGGTGACTCGGAAAACAACCTATCATGGGAGTGGTTTTTGGATTGCTTGAAAGGTGCCCTCAAGCATATAGATGATTTGGTTTTCATTTCTGACCGACATGCAAGTATTGAAACATGGATTTCTAAAGTGTTCCCTTATGCCACCCATACCATATGTTGCTGGCACTTTTATGAAAATATTAAGAAGCGATATCATAGAAAGGATGTTGCCGCAATAATGGACAAAGCAACCCGAGCGTACACCGAGTTGCAATATAACCGGCATATGGAAGAGTTACGAAACTTGCACCCGAATGCATATGAATATGTAATTGATGCCGGTCCACAGAAGTGGTCCCGTGTACACTGCCCCGACAGAAGATATAGGGTCATGACAACAAATGCTGCAGAATGCATAAACTCATGCCTTAAATTTGTATGGCAACTGCCTATGTTGACTTTGGCAGAGTTCATTAGGAATATGCTACAACGTTGGTTTCACGATCGGCATAGGGCTGCACAATCCATGCGTCATCAGTTAACCGACGCAGTACATCTTGTTATCCTCAAATGTGTTGATAAGTGTAATTTTATAGCCGTTAATCCAGTTGACTGGAACATATTCTCGGTGAAACGGGCTAGCAAACAGTGGACCATTGACTTAGCCCGGAAGACCTGTACATGCAACAAATTCCAAATGGACCTTCTTCCATGTTCTCACGCTCTCACTGCCGTAAGGTACATCATATAATTTTTTGTACGGTTAATATTACTTAAACATGAATCCTATCATTTTCAATGTTTTTAGAGGGACCGAAACATGGATTTCACATCTCTCTATACGGACTACTACAAGCGACACACACTTATCGATGCCTACTCGGTTCCTATTATGCCGGTTGGACATTATTCTATTTGGATTGTACCATCTGACATCGCTGAGAGAATCATTTTGAATCCAAGCTCCAGGAGACAAGCAGGCCAACCGAGGGCTTCACACCGTATTTCGTCTTCGGAGAGAACAACTACACAGAATTGTAGACGATGTCGACAACCAGGGCATAATTCGAGAAGATGTTCTAACCTAGCTTTGAGTAATGAAGGTCCGAGCATAGTTATTCCAGAGGAATACAGACGCAAGTGTAGTATCTGTCATACAGTTGGTCACAACAGACAGACGTGCCCTACTAGAGACTCCACCGTGGAATGATTTGAGGCGTTATCATGATGACATTGTGATAATTTGAACTCGTATGACTTGTTCATTAACTAAAATGCAATTGTATTTAAATTTGATTTGAGACTGAAATGCAATTGTATTTAAATATGATTTGTATATATACAAATGTAAACATTTTTATACAAAAGAATTGGTAAATTTACAAAAGAATTGGGATATATACAAAAGAATTGGTAAATATACAAAACAATCGATACATATACAAAAGAATTTGTAAATTTACAAAATAATTGGTACATATACAAAATAATTGGTACGTATACAAATGAATAACTACATAAATCTAAACGGGCCGGGAGTTTTCAAATATTTCAACGGCCATCTTCTCCCGAATGATCCCCATATCGTCTTCCGACCAATCGAAATCCTTTCTGTCCGCCAGTAAGTACTCGATCAATCTCAACGTGTGGGGACCACAGTTACCCCTGCAGTTAGAAACATTAAAAAGCATTAATAAAACATTAGGTTTATAATAATACAATCTTAAAGTTACTATTACGAAATGTCTTACGATTTCTTCTGCTGGGGAAATATTTTTCCGACACCACGTTGACATCAAAGGGCTTACTTGTCTTCTCAAATTTCTGAAGTCCAGCCGGTCATGCAGTATGAAACCCAGCATGATGCAACATCGAAGGCACAAAGTAGCATAACGTGGCTACCTGCTGCTTTCGGATATGCGCTGGGACCTCCTGTCTCCAGGGGTCGACTATGAACATCTTCCCGCATGTGAGGTCTACAGTCACCAGTAGCCATTGTTGCCGCCCAATGTTGCACGGTATCATGACCTGTAAACTTAATAAGTAGGTGTTAGGATGTACAAAGACAACTATATATACAATTGCAAACCATGTCAATTAACACTTACCATGTCAACCTCGTGCCACGGACGGCATCCATTCGGGGCACCCCCAAGCACCGTCGTAAGGTCGTCATCCTTCCACCACGACCTCAAAAGATTCCAACGCCTTGGGGTGATCTGCCCGTGAGAATCACGAGGCATCATTTTTCTGTACTTGTGCTCCAAAAAGAACTGTAGAAACAAAAACTCAAAGTTATTATTGTTTTCCTTAGAAATGTACAAGCATGCGTAATCATTACTAATTTTAATACTTACAAAAAATTGTGAGTCCAATATGTTGACCATCTGACTGTACACATTCGGGAAAGCCCGTTGACGCTTTCGAAGAATATGGAGGTACGCGTCCATATGCTGAGAATATAAACACGTAAAGATATGTTAGGAGGCTTACACATCTAAAAAAAACACTATAAACATAATTTACGGTACGGTCCCACGTACCTTATCATCAACATCCATGAAGTTGGTCTGCAACCGATGGAACCATGCAGCATCAAGCGGCGTGAGCAAATCAACATCACGTCTGCATTAATGTTCCATCAGCTACACATTTATATAATGCATTAGAAGAAAAACTGCCACCTAAATAACAAAGAAATTTACTTACAGTTCCCTGTTTACGTTCCTCTTGAAGGCTTGGTAAGCCTTCAAATGGTCATCGTCCACCAGTCCCTAGGGATCAAATACGTGCTCAGGTCCCTCTGGTATTACCCTCACCCTCTTAGGTCGGCACGGATCAGTGTACGGGCTAAGCAACTGCCAACCGCACTTCAGTACACGCCTCTGCTGTCGAACTCCCCCAGTCAGGGTATTCTGAGATAAGGACGGGGGAGAGGGAGCCTACTGCTCGAGGGGAGGTAGTGGAGGGGGCGCATGCTCCTCGCTCTGATGGGGATGGGGGACTGGCTATTCGAGGGGAGATGGAGAGGGTGCCTACTCCTCGCTTCGAGGGGGATGAGGGGTCGGCTCCTCGCTCAGAGGTAGAGGTAGAGGGGGAGGGGGAGGGGGAGCTTGCTGCTTAGTCATCGGTGGAGGGGGAGCCAGCTGCTCCCTAGGTGGTGGAGGGGGAGCCTACTGCTCGCTCTGAGGTGAAGGGGGAACCTGCGAATCGCTATGAGAGGGAGGGGGGCCGGCTACTCGCTCTGAGGAAGAGGGGGAGGGGGAGACTGAGCCCCACTCTCCAGATCTGCCCCTCCGGTATGTGGATCCTGTGTATGCTCATACATATGCGGCCTGAAGCTCTGAAAGCCCCCGATCAATGCAAGCAACTCCCTATGTTGTTGTTGTCGATCCTCCTCGCTCTTCCGGATCAACTCCAGCAACTCCTAGTGCTGTTGTTGTCGATCATCCTCACTCTTTCAGAGGGCTTCACGTAACTCATTCAATTGTTGTTCTAAACGGGCCTGAAATCATGCATCATCCGGTAAAAAAAAACTACCATCTCAACTTACCTCCCTATCAATTGCAATGCCTACACGAGAATCCCCTGTATCGGCACCATTTCCTAGCGTGGTAAACCGAACCATTCTAAGCCTCACTCACCGAGGAGACGATGAAGATCCGCCAGTGTCCATGCCACTAAAATCTGGACCTGCACTTGTAGTCGAACCCCCACCCTCCTTATCGGGACGAACTGCACTTGTAGTCGGATCAGGGACAGTAGGAAGGTGAACTTTGTCATCCTGCACATACGGGCTCCCCCCCTCACTTAGGCCTGTGAAGTAGTGTGCCACAACCTCAGCTGCTGTGGGCATGATTTTCGTCCTCGCAGACGTCTGAAAGCGTAGTTAGATAAATGTCATTGTTACTTATAGTAAGTAATATAACATACGATTAATAAATAAATTAATTACCTTAGCACTAAAAATCTTGTCAAGCTTCTTCCCTCTGGGTTGTTTCGTCAACTCCCACTTCAACATACGAGGACAAAGGTCTATAACCCTTCGAGTCCCGAAATCGACGCCCAGTTGAGGGATCACCTCGAAAGCAAATATCTGCATCAAAGATAAGTACAGTTATAAAAAAAAAAAATTGGATTAGAAATGTAATGTACATGTTGGAAATCAAATTTCTTACCAAAAGGGCGTGTGATAGACCGTAGATGTTGTACCGGAATGTCCAACATCGCCCTGTGATTGCTGGCGTCTTTCCTCACGACGTCGTGGTAACGCATACTTGAATGAAAATGTAGAATGCCTATAGACGTGGGTACCCCATGGGAACGCATAGAAGGCATTGAGGTCCTCTACCAACAAAAACTGCCAAACTGGAATCTTCAATCTCTCGTCCACCCTTTCAATATCCAGTTCAAAATGTAAATGAGGCATAACTTCACAGCATCGTACGCTTGTTCAAACTCTCCGCGGGTAAGAACAACCCTCAAGTCATCCAACGATACCTCATCATGTGCAGGAAAGTACCGTTGATGTATGCCATTCTCAACTGCAACATACATACTCGTGTCCGGTACGACTCCAAAATGTAATCCGGTGATGAGGCTAAATTCCACCTTCGAAAACCTGACCACATGGTTCCCTAACAAGAACAACATCTCATCTGTCGGCCCATCATAGTCCAACTCTCGCAACAGCAGCTGATGAATAACACCACCCGAAAACTTCAGCTCCCGGTGCATCGACATGAAATGCCCAAAACAGGAGGCCATGAACCGACGTCGATCCTCAACCGTAAACTCCTCAGGGATCCTGTTAAGGGCATCGTCTATACGGGCAAGGGCTTCAAAATGGTCGTGTTGGGTCAATTTTCCCTTGAACCAATCTCCCTCTGGAGTTTTAAGCAATTCCTTCAAACTGCTCGTCATCTCCAATGTCACAAAAATAATACATCAGTAAACTGCAAAAAAATTATAAAATATTCTCGATCGTTTGAAACAAAATCTCGATACTTTGAAAATATTCTCGATCCTTTACAGAAGTTCTCGATCCTTTGTAAAAGTTATAGATCCTTTGCAAAAGTTCTCGATCCTTTCAAAAAGGTCTCGATCCTTTACAAATAGTCTCGATTTTTTCAAATTAGTCTCGTTCCTTTGAAAAACCTCTTAATCCTTTGAAAATAGTCTCGATACTTTGAAAAACCTCTCGATTCATTGAAAATTCTTCTCGTTCATTTTATAAAATCTCGACCCTTTCAAAAACATTCTCGATCGTTTATAAACATTCTCGATCCTTTGAAAAACCTGTCGATTCTTTGAAAAATCTTCTCGATCATTTTAAAAAATCTCGACCATTTCAAAAACGTTTTCGATCGTTAGAAAAAATTATCGATCCTTTGAAAATAGTCTCGATCCTTTGAAAAACCTCTCGATTTTTTGAAAAATCTTCTCGATCATTTTATAAAATCTGGACCCTTTCAAAAATATTCTCGATCGTCACAAAATTATGCTCGATCCTTTGAAAATAGTCTCGATACTTTTAAAAACCTCTCGATTCTTTGATAAATCTTCTCGATTCGATAAAAAATCTTCTATTCTCGATCATTTTAAAAAATCTCGTTCCTTTGAAAAACATTCTCGATCGTTACAAAAATCTTCTCGATCGTTTAAAAAAAATTCTCGATCCATTGAAAAAAGTCTCGATCCTTTGAAAAACCTCTCGATTCTTTGAAAAATCTTCTCGATCATTTAACAAAAGCTTGATTACTTTGAAAAAAATTCTTGATCGTTAGGAAAATATTCTCGATCATTTAAATCCTTTAAAAATATTCTCGATGCTATTAAAATGTTCTCGATCATTTGAGAAATAATCTCGATCGTATGAAAAATTTCCTCGAATCTTTCATTAAAATTTCCTAGATTTCGCTTGAAATATTCTCGATTTATTATTATTTTTTAAACAAAAATGCTCGATACCATAATTTCATCTTCCTCATAACATATTCAACCTCATATCAAACCCAAACCAAAACCACAACCATTGTAAACCCTAATCTATAATTTCAATCAACAGAACAAGTCTAAAATGCAATGATAAGTTATCAACAACAAATCGATAAATAAAACAAACTGAATTACCTCTGTCAATCGCTGCGAAATATACTATATTCCTGTTCCGGTCAATAAGCTGTCGATTTCCTTACCGCCGATTTAGGTGTCATCGGTTTCTTTCTCACTGTTGCTTTTCTCAGACTCACAAAACGACAACTTTCTCTCTTTTTCAATTTTGTCAGGGTATTCTCATCTCTTTATGTTAAATGGTGTCTTTTAAACTTACATTACTAAACTTGTGATATTTGAACAACACCCCTTTGAAATAGTGCCATTTATTTTTCGAGCCCTTATTGACATCTAACTGATGGAGATGCCAATTTTGAACAACGACAATAGCTAGCAGAACACGAACTGTCACCAATTTAGCAACCGGAGCGAACGTCTCTTTATAATCAAGTCCTTCAATCTGATTGTATCCTTTTGCAACCAAGCAGGCTTTATATCGTTAAATCGAACCATCAAGATTATATTTGATTTTATAAACCCATTTACAGCCGACTTGTTTCTTGCCAAATGATAATGTAGTCAAAGTCCATGTTTGATTGTCTTCAACGGCTTTAAGTTCTGCTTGCATGTCATCTTGCCATTGTGGATTTATAACAGCCTGTAAAAAATTCTTAGATTCTGTTTCAAGAGAAATGGATGTGGTGAAGGCACGATAAGAGGGAGAAAGTTTATCATAGGAAAGAAAATGAGATAAAGTATAGAGAGTACCATTAAAAGTTACCATTGTTGATTTTGACGATTAAGAAGACCGAGACAGAAGCCCGTATTCAAGATGAAACTCTCGTAAGTAGCTAGGAGGCCTAGTGTTACGAGTGGACATGCGTGATATTTCTTAAGAAACAATTTCATTGAGAACCGGAGATGTAGAAACTTCTGGGATTTTGTTTTCATCTGGGCCATTAAAAGGGATAGGTAAAATAGGACAACTAGATGACTCTGTGAAGTTTAAAAAAGGAAACTGAATTTTCGTAAAAAATGAATCTCGAGAGGTAAAAACCTTTTGACTCTCAATCTCATAAACATGATAGCCTTTTTGTCCGTAAGGATATGGAAGTAATGCATATCGAATAGAACGAGCATCACATTTTGATGGTTTTTATGCATGTGTAGAAGAGAAACATAAGCACCCAAAAATTCTCAGATGAGAATAAGATGGTTTAGTTTTAAATAACATCTAATATGGTGATTTTCCCGACAAAATAGGTGAAGAGGTTCTATTTATCAAATATGTGGCTGTCAAAATAGCATCCTCCCAAAAGTATTTTGGCATACTGGCTTGAAAATAGAGACCACGAGCCACATTTAGAAGATGGCGGTGTTTCCTTTCTACTACTCCATTTTTTATGGAGTAGATATGCAACTTGTTTGATGAATAATCCCATTTTCTAAATAATATGTAGGCATATCAAATTCTGAGTCATTGTCACTTCGTATAATTTTAACTTGTGAAGAAAACTGGGTGTCAACAAGTTTGACAAAAGATTTTAATAAGTGACGAGTTTCAGATTTATGTTGCATTAAATAAACCCCATGTGCATCTTGTATAGTCATCTACAATGGTGAGAAAATAACGTGCTCCAAATAAAGAAGGTGTTTTGTACCCTCCCCATATATCATCATGCAATAATTCAAAAGGAATAACAGTAGATATGGAACTTAAAGGGAATTTCAATCTTGTTTGTTTTGCCAACGGACAAACCGATCAATTTTCAACATGAATTTTCTCAGTTTCAGAAATATCATTGGAAAGGAAATTCAAAACTTTATGACGCAGCGGGGTATAGCGAAAAATAAGAATGATCACTTTGTCGAACCCTGAGGCACACTCAGACGAACCTTGACGCAGCGACCGGTAGTTACCCAAACATAGACCGCCATGTAGGGGCCATCATTCCCTAATCTTCGTTAGAAAATGGTGCTCTCGAATCCTCAAAGAGCATGTCGAATCCACGACAGATAAATGTTCCAAAGGAATGATTTTACTAAAATCAATCAAAGGTTTAAAAATTACAATAATTAAAAATAATAAGACTATTTATAATAAACTAATCCTAATACGACTCGAATACGACATTCCTTAAAAAAGACTAAAACAAGAAAATATCAAAACTAATCAAAATCTTATAGGATTCATGACTCCTAACTTGACTTGAAAACAAAGATCAAATCTTAGCTAAAAGGTAAGTTTGATTTATTTTCAAAACCTAAATTTAATTCTTAATCAAACTAAAATAAATAAACTTACTAAACAAGAAAATACCCAAATTAACAAAATAATAAAATAAAGAAATTATTTGACATGGGCCGCGGTTCCTTCATCTTTGTCCTACATCAGTCACCCCTTCTTAAAAAGAACACGTCCCCGAGTTCGGTTGAAATACGTAGAAAGACAGGTAAACAAAGAAGAACCCATATTTGTCTTGTGAGAGTGGTAAACGCCAACTGAAAAATCTCTCCGTAGTTCATCCCAAATCCACAACGGCACCACAAAAATTGTCCAACGAAATGTAGAAGATGTCCAAGTTATTAGCCACTGACGATGCCTATTGGTTGCGGCTTGGACCGCTGGACACCTGTAGAGGTTTGGACAATAGCGATTCCTCGTTGCTAGCTCTTCCCATCTCACATAGTATTCTCCTCCTCTTAAAATAAACTCGTCCTCGGGTTTGGCAAGATTTTGTTTGGGTGGATTATACTTCAAATGTACCATCTTGTCAATCACTGGCTTGAACAAATATACTTCAGATGGCAAGAACAATGTTGGATCTTCAAAATCCAAATCAGGAAAAATAATCTTCAAATTACCCCAATAAAAATTATGTGGATTTTCAAATAAGTTATCACCCTTGGAAACTTTATCAATAGAAATTGATTTAGCTTCCAGTTTTGCTTCAACCACATCTAAAGTGCAATCAATATCAATGGTTGGATCGCAGTCTTCAACTTCTAAGATACAAGACTTATCTTCAATTACTTTGACAATTTCCATTTCATACGAAATATCTTCAACTGTATCTTCTACATGACAAAAATCTTTAAAATAATCAATTGGAAGATATTCCTCCCGCATTACATGTTTCATCATAGGCCATGATTGGATCCTATCCATTCCAAATCTTTTCTGATCCTTCTGAAAGTCTTCCCACCAAATTAATGCATCGTTTTTCAAATAAATTTCTATAAGTAAAACTTTCAGACTTTCTTAAGTTTTCTGATATGTAAAATATTCTTCAACTTCTTTCAACCAATTAATAAATTCTTCAGTTTTCATATGACCAGAAAAAATTCGAAGTCTTGGTTGAGAATCATTGAAACCCATTGAGAACCGAAATCAGAGTCTAAAAAAAAAATGTATCAAAATTTGAACCCTGAGAATTGCTTACGAAAAATTAATTCACTCTCGGCTTCAGGTGTGTGTGATGGTGGACGCATCTGAAATATCTGGAACTTGTGTGACTGAATTGAAATTTCTGGCACTTTTGAGGTTGATCTGCAAATTGTAACACTGTTGGGTTGATCCACAATTTCTGCTGTCTCTGAGGCTGGTTGTTAATTCTCAGAACTATCACACAAACATTCACATTTTTTTTTTCAATTTCGTTTCTTTACTTTTTTTTTTTTTTATGGGGGATATGGAGGGTGAATATATGGTGTTTAGGAAGGTAGTTGGTTGTGGTCCGTGGACACTGAGCCTAGCACAGAGGTAGACTCGATCGCTATGATACCAATTGATGCAGCGGGGTATAGCGAAAAATAAGAATGATCACTTTGTCGAACCCTGAGGCACACTCAGACGAACCTTGACACAGCGACCGGTAGTTACCCAAACATGGACCGCCATGCAAGGGCCATCATTCCCTAATCTTCGTTAGAAAATGGTGCTCTCGAATCCTCAAAGAGCATATCGAATCCACGACAGATAAATGTTCCAAAGGAACGATTTTACTAAAATCAATCAAAGGTTTAAAAATTACAATAATTGAAAATAATAAGACTATTTATAATAAACTAATCCTAATACGACTCGAATACGACATTCCTTAAAAAAGACTAAAACAAGAAAATATCAAAACTAATCAAAATCTTATAGGATTCATGACTCCTAACTTGACTTGAAAATAAAGATCAAATCTTAGCTAAAAGGTAAGTTTGATTTATTTTCAAAACCTAAATTTAATTCCTAATCAAACTAAAATAAATAAACTTACTAAACATGAAAATAAAGAAATTGTTTGACATGGGCCGCGGTTCCTTCATCTTTGTCCTACATCACTTTATTTGAAAGGTATCCCGAACGACGATTCCACAATTGAAAAGAAGTAAATTTTACAGACCGGCAGGTTAAATATATGCCATCACGTTCAGTTCCCATCCCAACCGTCATCCTCGAGCGTTGGTCCTAAATCACACAAAAATTGGCAGAGAATATGATTGAGCAATTTGCATTTTGAGAGAGTTTTCTAATTGAAATCAAATTAAAATGAAATGAAGGAACACATAAAACATTCGTTAAAATCAAATCTGGAGAGAATGTAATGGAACCAATGTTTGTCATAGGGGCTAATGATCCATCTGGCAATTTAACAGATTGTCCTTGCACCGGTAGAGATGAGGTTAAATAGGATGGAGAACAAACCATATGATTTGTAGCTCCACTATCAAGTATCCATGAGGTATTTTTTAAAGTATGAGGAGAGACGAATATTTTTACCTGATAAATTGGACATTGTAGTTGTCTTACCTACATGATGTGCCATGACATGTGGGTTGTTGGAATTATTCAAAAGATTCAAGAGTTGCTGGCACTGATCTTGAGTAAAAAGGAAACCAACTGATTGTTCTTTCTTTTCTACAAGGGTAGAGGAGACATGATTAACATTGCTCTTTGATTCTGGTTTGCGTTTTTGATAATCTGGAGGAAACCTGTGAATATGATAACATTTGTCAATTGTGTGGCCAACCTAACAACAGTGTTCACACTTAGGACACACTCTCTTCTTTCCCATATTTTTATATTCTCTACCTTTTTGTGTATATCGAATTTTCTTAGTTGCAAGTGCAATGGCTTCTGGAAGCATATTTTTACAGGAGGATACTGCTCGTTGGAGTTCTTCTTGAAGAACAAGTGAATATGCCCGATTGATAGGCGGTAGTGGATCGATCAATAAAATCTGTACACGTATGGCAGCATGTGTCATTGAGACCCATGAGAAATTTCAACGTTTTTTTTTTATTTTGTTGATATTGGAGAATCAATTTCATTGCCCCACAGGAACAAGTTGGTATAGAACAAAGAGATGCAAATCCATCCCAAAGTCCTTTCAATTTTGTAAAATACGTTGCTGCAGACATGGTGTCTTGAACTAAGTTATGTATCTCACTTTCAATCCGATAAAGATGTGGGTCATTCACTAGGGCAAATCGTTCCTTTAAATCTGTCCAGATCTCAGATGCTAAATCACAATAAATCATACTGTGAGATATTTATTTTGATAAAGAATTTAGCAACCATGACATTACCGTAGTGTTGCAGCGAGTCCATTGTTTTAGTTCAGCATCTGAAGTCTTGCTTGGCTTTGATATAGACCCATCAACAAAGCCAATTTTGTTCTTTGTACTCAACGCCATTGTCATCACACTACTCCAAGTGTTGTAGTTTTCTTCATTTAAAGGTTAAGAAACCAACATCACTCCTGGATGATCAGAGTGATGGAAAAATAATGGATGACCATGATCTTTATGAGTGAGAGAAGATTTGGGGCTTTGGTTGTTTTTATCTGCCATAGATTGATGATTGATGATTTGGTATTTTGTGTCTGTTGGAATGAACAAACAACAAAATTATGAATTTTGCTATAATTAGCAATTATGGATTTGTTGTAATGAGCAATGGAGAAAATGAAAATCAGGTCACAAAGAACCGATCCTCTGATACCATAACAAAATAATGAAATTGAATAAGTTTTCTGTGGATGATTCATTAAGCTTTGCAAGATATATATACATGAAATTGTACAAGATAAAATCCCACAAGGTGATTGGTGATTGGAGAAAATATGGTGATATTGTCTGTACATATATGGCACAAAGTCAATATCACTTGATTTGCTCCTTAACATTATGCTATCCTTAGTAAGACATACGTCTCGTTATGTTTTGAGGCTTATGCCTCGTTTCAGTAGAGAAAAACGTCTTAGTATTAAAAACGTGTTTAAACATAGCTTTGGTTTCAATCTTTTGTTTCTTAAAAAACTGTTGGGGAACAGGTATTCATTTTCAGGGAATATTATGTCTCTGAAGGATTTTAATTTTTACGTATGTTACTTAGACAATACCTTTTTTTATACGTTTTCATTAGATAAAATGATGGACTCTTTTAATGGTACTTGCTACTTCACCTAATGATCATTCTGCTAAATAAAAAAACGGTTATGGTTAATATCCTTTTTTGAATAAATTTTGATGGTTTACTTGAATGTAATTTTCTATATTAATTATGTTTGCTTGATATTCTAGTTTGAGTATCAGTAGAAAGTTTGAATTGTAATTTTTTACTGCTAGCAAACATGTTTTCGAACTCTATTTTTAGGCATGTAGCATCTTCTACTTATAGGTCGATATGTGAAAATACATAATAATCAAGAGACTTTTTGATCTTCTGGTCTGTTATATTCATGTAGAAGATGACAAAGTTTATAACATTGAGAATGGGCCGAGTTTTAAAGTGGAATGAGTACTTTGGCATTGATGTCAATTTAGTGAGTTCTTTTTAATTTATTATATCATTTTGTCTTAAAAGAAATCATGAAACTTACGGATGCGTACTATTAAATATTAATATCTCATTGTTGGTGTTTGTTGATGTTGCGTTAGCTTTTATTGTTTTGGATTTAATTAATGTTTTTTTTTCAATTTTATCGCAACGCAATAGATCCCATCTCAACTTATTAAAGACTTGTCCAATTTTATTTGATGTTTATAATTGCATATGACCGAAATACCATATGTATACCGTCCATCGAATTAACATTACAAGAAAATTGGGTTATAGGGACGAAATTTATTGGGATGTATTTTATTCGTCCTAATAGAGCGTTTATTGGGACACAATAACTTAATCATCCCTAAAATTTTCAAACATGAAGAAACCATTAGGGACGAAAAAATTCGTCCCAATAGAACGTCTATTGGGACAAAACAAATTATTCGTCCCAAAAAATGGTAAACCCGATGAGACTTTTAGGAACGAAAAATATTTCTCCCAATAGATTGCCTATTGGGACGAAAAAAAAATATTTGTTCCTAAAAAGTGTAAAAATAACAAGACTTTTAGGGACGAAAACAATTTGTCCCAATAAAATGCGTATTGGGACGAAATCAATTATTCGTTCCAATAAGATGTCTATTGGGACAAAAATTATTTGTCCTTAAAAGTTTGATTTTTTTGTTGTTGAAAAAGATGAGAAATTATAGACTCGGGGACTTAATAAAACAAAAATAACATTTGTTGCTAATAATGATTTATCGGGATTACATTTTTATTTTTTTATCATTATTTTTTTAAAATTTTTCCTAAAAGACATTAATAATTAAATTTGCTTCGCTTTTTTATATTAATTACTATACATTAATTCAAAAATTATAAAAATTATAAATATATATATAATTATATATTACAAATTTATAATAAGAATCTAAAATGCAAAACCACTTTTCTTAAAAAGTTATTGTATATTTATCCTCTCCTTTTATGATAGGAATTCAAATCTTACATTTGTTTATTAAATTGAAAAAAAGTTAAGAAAGTGTCTCTATTCCATACAAAATCATTTTCTAGAAAAGTCTCTGTAATCCATATACAATTAATGATAGACCATTTGATATGACAATATATGTTTTTTAAAAATTGTTTAACTGCACATCATCTCTTAGTAGAACTGATAATGCACATCCCTTCCACATAAGTGGTAAGGGGTTCAAATCCGGGAGTTTTCTTCCCAGGTTGTGGAAAATAGTTCTCTCTCTTGTTATAGAGCTATATATCTAGGCCACACATGTATTATGTATATTGTATTGTTTATTAGTTGCTTTTTTCTGTTTTCTTTATTTCTGTTTTTTTTTTCAAATTTCGTCTCTATAGATATTTTATAGGGACAAAACATTTCATCCCAATAGGTTGTCAATTGGGACGAAAATGTAAATTTCGTCCATATAGACTATCAAAAGGGACGAAACATTTTGCCCCTATAGGTTATCAAAAGGGACGAAACAAAAATCGTCCCAATATTATTTTGTCCCTATAGGCCATCTATTGGGACGAATTTCAATTTTCGTCCCAAAGAGGGAATTTTTTTTTTCGTCCCAATAGGTATATAGGGATGATTATTTGGCTATTGGGACGAAAAAAAATCGTCCCAATATCCCTTTTTTGTATTGTGGTTTCATGCAAGAATATTGGTTCATCAAAGGTTTACAAAGTTGAATAGAATGAGAGATTCTTTGCATAAAGTTGGGGAATTGAAGCGTTTACAAGATAGTGTATTTAGGCACTTTTTAGAATTATCTTGTCTAAGAATTTTCGGCGGAAGGTTATGTCAATTGCTACTATGTAGGGAGGTTAATCACCCCGGGTGGGAATACAAAGGAGATGTGGTTTCAGATGGGCCAAACAGATATATCTCCTTTATACAATATTTCATGCAAGACATGAAATATCTAGGGATGGCAATGGGTCGGGTACTACCAGACCCAGACCCAGACCCATGAAGATTTTCGGGTCCGGGTTCGGGTCTGGACCCGTGGGTCTAAAGCAGACCCAGACCCAGACCCAGACCCGCACCCGCCCCGAAGACCCACGAAATTTCATGGGTCCGGGTCTAGACCTGCAGACCCGTAAAATATTTATTAAAACTATTTTTTTCCTTTCTATTTTTATTTTTACCTACTCAATTTTTAACCGGTAAAACATGCTCAATAAGTGAATAATTAACTTAAATTTAAATAAAACAAAATAACAAAGATGATTGACTATTGAGTTGAGAATCGAAATAACCACACAAATCGAATCAATAATCCATAAAGTCATAAACCAATATTAAATATTAAACCAATATTCTAGTGTCAAATTTCTTTTCCCATCTTCATTGACACTAGAATCAATCTCAATGTCACCGGATTCAGCATCAATATTAGTAACTTCATTATGACTTGAATGGGTCAGAATCGGAGTCGGTTGGTCTTGGCCTTGGGTAATACTTTTTTATGTCGCATTCTGTGGTAAAATGGCAATAACTATATGTCAATAACTACCAATAGACAAGCAAAGGAAAACTTGTACAAAAGCTGTCTATGGTGCAAAGAAACACAAGGGAAGAACTTTCGCAAGGAAATCAATGTCCACGTAGTAAAACTCCTACGATTCTATATATAGGCATTATGCATGTCCTATAACAGATAACACTAATCAAGCATAGAAAACAGGGCTTAAACATCACAACTGTCAAGTGGTTCTAATCTAAGCAGTTGTAACAACTTTTGGTAAACCAGTTTCGGAACCAAAGTTGTTTACGCAATTTACCATCGTTTCTGTATTGGTCAAAATTGTTATACTGATTTTGTGCTCATGTAAAACAAACGTAATTCATGATTCATGCTTTCGTCCTAATCAGTAATCGCATGATATCATATTACAGGAATGAAAAAAAATATCGGGATTGAAACTTGGAGCATAGACTACCACAAACAAAATGAAATCAGCTAAGAAAAGATATACATTGATTCCCGAAGGTCCACAACCAACAGATATCCTCATATCAATTATTGCATTCAATTCACTTCTCATTTATATCATCCGAAACACTATACATTCATATCATTCATATAAAAGAAGTAGGTTATATGTAATAAGATCATATATCAATCTGATTTTCATACAAACATCCAATCCATTCTAAGAGAGACATAGAATTGCACACAATCTCCTTATTGACAAGTACGATCACTAACCTGATTACATTGATAGAAAAACCAAACCTCAAACATATTTCATAACATAACAAGTTCCTGCAAAATGGAAACTTAACAACACAAACATAACAACCAGCAACACTCCAACACAACCAATTAAAAAACTCCCCAATTCATCACCTCCCTATTAATCATGGACCCTTTCTTAGCCAATTGATCAGCAATGTAGTTAAAGCTCCTTGGAGTCTTGGACAGAACATATGTGACTCACAGAGATCATACCAGAATATTTCAACCAAACAATAAATAAGTTTCACAAATTCACAATAACAAAAAAGTATCATAAATAACAAATTCACAATAAGTATCATAAATAAGTATCACAAATTCACAAATTCAGAATTATTCAGCGAATCAATCCATAAGTCCACAAGGACCACAACCCCATATAAGAGCAAGTGCAAGAGAGAGAGATAGAGAGCTACAGTCGGTGAATGGTGAGACTGGTGAGTGGTGACCGGTGCGCCGGTGAGCGGTGGAGCTGCATGCTGTCCAAAGTGTGGACCTGACGGTGAGTAGTGGAACACTGATGCCGTAAGAGACCAATTTGTATGGGGTTATCAATCGGACCAAATGTCAACAATACTAAAGAGACCGATCAACAAGATGAAGATCATCATCATGAATTCATGATAATGATGAAGAATAAAAAAAACATAAATCACCGAAAGCAGAGGCACCTATTGTTCAGCTTGATCTGTTACCTAATAGTCATGTGCAACATAACCCATCTTTATCAGAACAGCCCCTGGTGGTGGTGGTGGTGGTAGAGGGTTTGATGTCAAGAAATTCCCTCTGGTAGTTGATCATCAAGCAGAGACTGATCAAGATGGTGCCTCTTCTTCACCCAACAACAGCGCTGCCTCTTCTTTTCAAACTGATTTCTGTATCTACCAAGATGCTGCAAGAAGAAGAAAAAAACTGATGTTGCGGTTGTAAGAAGAAGAAAAAAACTGATGTTGCGGCTGCAAGAAAAACAAAACAAGAAATTAGATATAGTGAGTAACAGAGTAAGTGAGTTCTTTGTAAGTAAAACGGTGTAGTTTTACACCAATCAGGTCCACGGGTCCGGGTCGGGTATTTTGACTGAGACCCAGACCCGACCCGAGTTGTGTTCGGGTCTTCTATATTGAACCCAGACCCCACCTGAGACCCGATTGTGAAGACCCAGACCCGACCCATCCAGTTCGGTACTCGCGGGTTCGGGTACAATTGCCATCCATAGAAATATCTCATGTATATCATGTTGTGCATGAAATATCTCATGTATGTTATGCTGCGTATGAAATATCCTATGTATGTCTTGTTGGGAATGAAATATCCTTTTTATGCAATATTTCATGTAAAGTACGAAATATCTCATATATATATATATATCATGTTGTGTATGAAATATCTCATGTATGTCATATTGGGCATGAAATATCCTACGTATGTCATGTTGGGTATGAAATATCCCCTTTATTCAATATTTCAGGCAAGACATGAAATATCCCATGTATATCATATTGTGTATGAAATATCTCATGTATGTCATGTGACATGAAATATCCTATGTATGTCGTGTTTGATATGAAATATCATATTTATATAGCATTTCATACCAGACATGAAATATCTCATGTATATCATGTTGTGCATGAAATATCCCATGTAGATCATGTTGGACATGAAATATCCTACATATGTCATGTTGGATATAAAATATCATATGTATGTCATGTTGGATATGATATTTAAGTAAGGCATGAAATATCCAATATATATCATGTTTGACATGAAATATCTCATGTATGTAATGTTAAGCTTAAAATATCTCATGTATTTTAGAAATACATGATTGCACAATATTAGGCGATATGTCACGTTAAACATGAAATAACCAACATATTTCACTTTTACCGTGACACACTATGTGAAATATTATTTCGAACCGAAATCGAAGCTGCTTCCATTTTCATCATAAAAAAACTTCAAAATTGAAACAACATAACAAAGACCCATCAACAATATCATCTAAGAAACACAATAATGCTATTGAAATTGAAGATTTATAAACCTTAAAATTTTGTAGGGAGATTCAACCACGAATTCGAAATTTTAAAAAAACTATTCCCAAATCTTGGTTTCTTTGTGATTTCCTTTCAAAATAACTTTAATAAAAATTAGTTGAGAACTAAGATTTGATAAAGATATGAGTGATAAAAGGATGCGTGATAGAGAGAGATGAGTAATGGAGAGAAAAAAAAAGTAAAGAAAAAAAAAGGATAAAAGGGTAGTTTTGTAATTTAATTGTTAAAAACAATAAAAAGTTAGAATTTAGTTAGAAACAATAATCCATGGTTATGTTATTTTTTACAATTTTCACTAATTTTTTTTACTACATTCCTTCATGTTTAATCATATTCTCTGAGAGCATTGGTTTAAAATTCTAATTGTTCTGTAGTTACTTCATGAATGGGAAGCAACATTCGAGGTGATCGCAAGGCTTTAAGCAAATTGTAGATGCATGATGGACTGATTGGATTTAAGAAATAAAAAAAATACCTGTGAAATTCAATCAATTTCTACTTACAACGTGCAAAATGTGCCGAAAAAATTAAATGTGGGACACAGGTAAATGAAACTGAACAAGGCTCTACCGCTCCGCTTCAAAGCTCCACTTACCAGTTTTAGTATCATATGTCTTCTCCATCACAAGGTCTGGAGTATCCTTGGCACCAGCTACAACAAAGAACATCAAGAAATAACCAAAATAAATTAGACAAGCAAAGCCATGAAATCAAATTTTTGTTCATCCA